>JAQPZY010001191.1:0-667500 GCA_029931535.1 Margaritifera margaritifera
AAATGTCCAAAAGGTTTAATGGGTTCTTATTTAACCTTGCAAGGGACATAGCCACAAGCTAGGTTATATAAGACAATTTGAGTGTTTGTTCTCTATAACATTTGTATTATTGGCCAATATATTTCCAGACACCTCCCACCATACCCTTCTAATATGTCAATTAATGGTTTGTAACCTGGGCATCAGTCATATTCAAACACCATCAGTTTCCTTTTTATGTTATCTGTGCCAGCTAGTTTGCACATGGCTTTCCCCAGTCTCATCCATCAGTTTCTTTTTAGTGCAAAAGTTGCACCATGTACTGAAGGACTTTTTCGAACATTGTCAGTTGGTATCATGTCTTTGACAACTGAAAGTGCATGCAATGAAGATGTCAACCATCACAAATAGCAGAAAAAACACTTTACTTTGTATTTTTTTTGACCAACATTGGCTTGTCATAAGCTGGGAACAACTTTGCCTCGGAAGATTTCCAACTGGCTGAATTAGATTTCAATCTTTGACTTGATGTTTTGAAAACCTGGGTTCTTCATCAGTAAAGGAGGACTGGCCTTCACTCTAATAAACTGTTCGAGCTATAAATGTGCATCGCCAACTGTAATGCAATGCACGTCCACTGTTTTGGACCACCACCACCACCCTCTTTCCTACAAATTCATTAAATTGAAGGACACTGGAGTGAATTTGTGCAACAATGATTACATGTGTAAAGCCTTCAAGGATCAGAGCAGTTTGGGTTCAACTTCCCACAACTGTACATTGTTTTAACCTCATTTCTGTTTTGGATTTGTTGAAACAAAGATTTGAACTTTTATTGATCAAAAGTATAAAAAAAGATTTGGAATTTATGTTTGTTTCAGAGAATTTAGAAGGTTTATTTCATTTGTTGACAATTTTAAGCATTTCTTTGTCAGATATTTCTCACACTGGACTCATTGCATGCACAAGTACCACTGATTTTTTTCAGTTATTCACACTTCTTGTAGTTTTCTTCCTAATCTTTAGTTCTTAATTTAAACATATTATAAATGCAACTGAAATGTGGGCTTCGTTTTGTTCACAAATTAAACAATTTATGTATTCATTTTAGGAGACCTGAATGCATGTTTGGTAATTCATTTTTTAATACATCGATTGTGATTTTTTAATCAATGATTAAAAGTTTTTGAATACAAAGTTATCATGAAAAAATACCAAATTCATCGATTTCCTCACCAGTCCTTGGTTATTTAATGCTTCTTGCTACTCTCTCTCTCTCTCTCTCTAAATGTATTTACCCCAACATGTACACGTAATTGTAGAAGGCCTCATGAAGATTGGTAAGTTGACCAGGATGAGCTTCTTCTTTAAATAAAAAAAGTATTATGATTATTATTATTCTTTTTAATTAGTTATTACAAGGGGGATGTAGGATTAAGGTTAATTGTTTTTACATTCTTGAAAGTTGTATTACATTTTATCTTCTAGGGGTGAATTACTGCTTTAGTGTTCATCTGTACTCTCCATCCCTCCCATTTGTATTTAGTGTCGCTGATCATGCCAATGTGTATTTAGTGTCGGCTGACCTTGTCAATGTGAAAGTACAATTGCACTCTATTGGACAACTGGCAATGAGGGCAGAGCGAAGTACGATTTTTAGGATCCATTGCTGATGTTATTCCGAGTTAAGTGATTTAAAGAAGTTTCTTCTTCACAGAAAATTTCAGCAGCCAGTAATACAATTAAAATTATAAATTTCCCAAACATTTGTATAGTAAAATAGCTTCTTTATATGTTACTAGTGTGTTACTGGTGCACCTGGAAATATCTAATGTCTCATTGGAAATGACCTAGGTAACTACATTGCATTATATCCTTGCTTACCATAAAGAACACTTCCATGATAATGTTTTAGTGTTTTCTTTTACAAAATAAGGAACACGTTACATTATAATGTTTTAGTGTTTCTTTTACAAATAAGGGAACACTTACATTATACATGTTTAGTGTTTTCTTTTACAAATAAAGAATTCTGCTTGCATTTTTGGTGTTTTTTAGGCTTGTTTGTAAACTATGTTCAATCGCATACATGAACTGCCATCTCTGACAAGTAAGGAACTGGCCCTAATGATGTAATTACCATATTTTAATGTCCGTAAACTCTGGGCATCATGTACATGTACAGCCATTTCTGACAAGTGAGAGAACTGGCCCAATTATATACATTACGATATTTTAATGTCTGCAAACGTAGGCAAGTCCTCAAACCATGACAGATATCATGTTACCTTAATGTGTTTAGTCAAGTATTAACAAAATCAATTGATTCAAGTGCTTCAAGTCTCAATCGATCACTAGAAATTTGTCTATGAGCATGACCCAGATTATAATAATGCATGCACACTGCTGATTGGAGCCAGTTCTAATATTGCTATTGTCCACAATATAAGGATTGTCTTTGACAACAGAATGTATCACCAAAATGATACACATATATTCATATTATCTAACCTCTGAATATTTTAAACATAATTCATATTTTCCATTTGAAAAATGCTTGATGTGATCACAACACTACAATTCCAAATATAGCAATGATTGCCTTAACTCATTAACCCCTGAGCCAAACAGCTAGGTATTCCCCTACAGCATACTGCAGAGGGATCACCTAGAGCAGTGTTAGCCTTACCAGTAGCTGTATCCCTGAGACTCACTGACAGTACTTGACTTGCTGATTTTAACAGAGGGGGCTACATGAAATAAATTAGTTATTTTTTGCATTGTATTCCTTCAATTAAGCTCAAGTTTGGCACAGCTGTTCTCAATAAAATTATGTATAATGGTATAAATTTCATGCAGCATGCAGAAATAAAACTCATCCATAAAGGCAAAAAAAAATTTACTTACCAATTTGCATCTTTTGTCATTAAAAAATCCATTAAATCCATTGTGAATTCACACTGAATAATTAAAACCTTCAACACATGAAATAATTCACAAAAATTCCATTTGTCATCTCTCTTACAAACTTTAACCTCGTGTGAAAACTGCGTATTTCCTCACACTTTACTTACCTTTCTTCCTTAGAATTCTCCACTAAACATTTAAAAACTACTGAAACACTTTGAACAAACTCTGAATTATGTACACCGTGCTAACTAAATTCATTTTCCCAAACACAAGCAAGTCTTTATTTACCGATTCTTCAAAATATCTACAAGATATGGTTTAATCCACACATAAATGAATATATCTCCATCAGAGTCTGTCAGGTATGTGTCCCTTCCAATGGCTGATTCTTGTCATTTTGCATCATTTTCAAATCTAAATAACTCCACTATTTCTGGCGAAATCAAAATCAATTTTTTTTTCCTTTGTTCTGCAATGTTTCCTCTATCTATGTAAGCTTAAATTGATTGGTTAAACTGCCTGCATAATTAGAAAATAGTCTGGAATCAACCAATGGTTTGTGCCCGCGTTAACTCGTCGTTCAGGATACAGGCCTAGACTAATACTGCCACTCAAACGAGGCGCCCGGGATTCAAGCAAAGTAAACTGCGGCGAGTTATAGCGGCACTCGGGAGATGAGGGATGCAAAATTGCGACGACTTATTGTGGCGGCAGGGGTTAATGAGTTAAATGTAACTGAGCCAAATCACTTAGACTGGTTCAGGAATTTAAGTACAGAACACCATTGCTTGTGATGATACTCTAGGCAGAAAGACCAAACAAACCATGTCCAAAACAAGTTTATCAAGGGGATATCTGCTGCTGAATAAAACAGGTGACAAGAAATGGAGATGTTGGAATTTTAATATGATCCCTGGAGTGGGACCATGGGCTGTATTTAGTATTTCAAGTTACAGGTGGCGATCTGAAAGTTGGTCTGTGTCATCATCAAGGCCAGGGCTATAACATATGTTTTTGAATTACACACCCTGGTCTTGCCCAAAGGTTAGCCTGTGGGAATGCTGCCCCTATGTCACATTTTGGAAACTCTCGAGATCCCCACCCATCAATCATATATAGGACTAAAGGACACGAGATGAATTCAGACATACTGGTATATCCAATACAGACTGGGTCATGGCTCTAAGGTTGGGGACTTTCCCCTGGTCATGCCTTGAAAACAGTGGAGATCCCACATACTAACCATATATTGGTTCAAGGACACAAGATGAAATCTTGCACATTTCCAGTACAGACCCTGGGGAAGGGGACTTGCACTGGGGCATAACTTTGAAACTGCGGAGATCCCCAGCCTATAACTATATATAGGTTCAAAGGGCAAGAGGAGATAAATTGGACATATATCCAGCACAGACCCTGGGTTGTGTCCCTCGAGTTGGAACTTTACTCTGGCTCACAACTTGGAAACTGTTCAAGTCCCCATCCTACAACTATATATGCACTTGCACATCCAACACATCCTGGGTCATGTCCCTGGAGTATTAGGGACTTGTCCTTGGCTCACAACTTGGAAACTATCAAGATTTGCACCATATAACCATATATACACTAACTGGATATGAAAAGAGGAAATACACATTTACAGCATTGAAACATTTGCACCTGGATCAGGTCCTATCCCTAGTGGCATAGATTCTAAGCATGGTGATATGCAATGCCATGTTATTTACCTAATTCTAGTTTTTTTTTTCTTTCTATATCTCATTTTGGATAACACTGAATTTTATGTTTACCCAAAAAAATCATTGTTACGACTCTATGGTCTTAGAAAAACAAAAGAAAGTGAAACCAACAACTCAAGTAAAAAATCGAGAAGCCAATTTTATTTCTGGACAATTAAAGTGAAAATTCAAAAGACACTTACAGTAATGTGAATTAAAATCCAAATAATCCAATAATCCTAAGTGTCCTAATCATAAGTTCTAAATATAGAATGTTCCAAATGAAACAACTATCCAAAATGAAGTACTCCAGAATTATCTTTGAATAAGTTTACTAAATCCCAAAATCGTCAATTCAAAAGACTATGAGCACTTTTATAATCCAATGAATATTGTTTCAAAAATTCCTCTCTCTGAATTTGGAATGATTGTTCACAACTGTAATGGCTCTTTTAAAGAAAATTGAAAAACTGTCCACTAAACTGGTATATATAAAGATAGGTCACATGGACAGAATGTTCTAGAAAATTTATGGTGTATGTGACTCTTAATACAACTCTAGAGGGAAATTCTGGTTTTATGCTGTAAACAAAATCAACCCTGACCTCAAACTGAATCAACAACTTATTTACCAAAACCGTCCTTGAAATCAAATACTAAGTGAACAACCTAAACTCAAGGACAATAACTAACATGTCAACAGTATACTTAACATTACGGTTAAGTAAATATTAAAGTCAAGAAACGTTTATAAGTTTTATATAAACATCATACAAAACATCATCACAGTGTGAAAACAATACAAATAACACTGCTCATATGCTCTTGAAGAAAACATGGAATCAGTCTGTATACCAGTAGATACTTGTATAATTTTGTACAAAATCTTCCCAATATTATTCCACTTGGTAAGGGTTTAATGAAACCAGCCAATTGGATGATATTTGTAAATTTACACATCGGAACTAGTACATGTGTTGCCACCTTTCTTGAAGGTAAAGTTCACAGATGAAGGGTTACATTTACTTTTAGTGTACGGTTTTCAAATCTGAAAAGGTTAGAATTGGTGGGAGGAAAATTGGTCAAACTTTTACATATATGTAAGACAAAAGAGTGTCAAATTTACCACTTTCATGGTTATCATTTCAGTGAAAGGTGGACATTACTATATTTGTTTGGAGATGTAACTCACTAAACTTTTAAATAAAGTAATAAACCTAAAGCTTGGTATAGCTACATCTCAGGACTTGATGTCCCCTTGGCACTTTTATGGCATCTTTACGGCCAGGTCTCAAATCATTATCATTTTTTTGTGCGTGCAAACCGTCACCCAGAAGCAATCAAGTTATTACAGATAATGGAAAGAAATGTTTTCACCCGATCAAATCATAGCTTGGGGTGCATCTTGTACCAATCATGTGTATCAACAGCATGGTCCAATCAGCAAGATCAAAGTCATGCAAAGCTTAATTACTTGTTGCATTAGGACTAACACTAAAGCCATTGAAGGTACAACTCCTGAATGTGTTCATTATTTTTAATTTTTTCATCATGGTTAAGATCATAGATCAACATTTTCACATTTTTGAAAGTTAGTCAATCTTGCTTGCCTGAACTTTTCCCTTCATTATTAAATTTATATCTGTTACATGTGTTGCTAGACCACAACCATACTTTTACTTTTTTCCTTACCAAAAGTCACGTTAATCATACAAATGCTTGGCATTGCTTTTAAGTGCATTTAATCATAGTAAATCAGGGTCCAAGCTGGACCCTAATATCTGGATTAATTTACCTCTCCAGCCAGAATCATACCTGCCAACCCCTACAGAGGTACAAGCGTAACCTAAGCGACGAAAAAGCATAATCTGAGCATAAAAAAGTGTGATCTATAATTACATGCCATTATTACAATAAACTGTACGAAAAATGTACATTTAGTTTTCCTACTACCTGATCTGCGTATGGTTAAAATTCTTATCACAAATGGTCAAAATCTGTGTGAATTAGTACCAGAATACAAACACAAAACATACTGATAAAATTATTTTATATACAACACTTTAACTAGACTAAATGTTGAACTTTCGCTGAATGATTGTAAAGTCCACAAATTCTGCATAAACATGACAATGTGCTCAACCCCGAGTGCAGTATTACATCACTCGTATTTTTTTAAATTTGTAAAAGCACTATTGATTTGAAGAAACTGGTCTGTTTTCTTGGAAATGTGTCATATACAGCTGCTATAAATAAGAAAATAAGTACACGTAGGTCTACAATGGACAAAATGTACTCTTGTGCTATCTTATGTAGCAGTCTTCTTTTAGAATATTCTCCAATTTATATGATATATTTGATTAAAGAGGTGATTATAAAATTAACAATGCAACTTATTATTGCTTTATTTTTTATCTTTTAATATACCAAAAAAGCGTATTCAACACACAGGCAAGCATAAGACATAATTAGGTGAAAAAAAGTTAAAATGATTACACCAAAAGTGTAATGGTTCGGCATGTATGTATGGTGTCTGTGCTCAAATTATAACACCTTTTAACCTATTTACTACCAAAAATACACAATCAGGCCATGTCACATATCAAAAACTAGGTTGTTGAGACCTACATTCTGTGGTTAGTTGGCCACTCTCAAAGTGCACCTGGAACTAGCAAATGTTTTCAGACTACTTAACTGTTAAGGTTCTAAAGCCCACGGGACCAGTGGCTGCATCTGATTTTTTATATATGTTTTTTAATTGGGAACCCCCCCCCCAGCAGTTTGAACCACCTTCCAATTTGAAATACAAAAAAGCCTGTGGGATGTATAAAATGCACAAAACTAGTCAATTCATTCATTAATTTATCATTTCTAACCCTATTATTGGCAGAGGGTCCCTAACACTGTCATCTCCGTGTTTTCTTCCGTTCCATGGTCATGATGCCGTATTCATGTAGATTGGGCTTGTTATGTAGTGCACACATCTTCTCCGCAATGGACATTACTGTGGAATGCCTCTGATTGGATCACTTGTGTTGCTTGGTGTTTATTCCGTTCCATGGACAGGAATACACTATGTAGATGGAGCCTGTTCAGATAGTGGGCACATCTTCTCTGCAATGGACACTGTTCTGAAAAGCAATGGACACCGTTTTGAAAACCTGTTTTGTGGAAAAGGTATTTATAAGAGCTAAAATAAGCAATATATTGTATAGCATACACAACAGATAAGCACAGTTATAATGAGCTATTGTGTTGTAATTATCATATTGCAAAAAGATCAAACAAGATGCAATGAGGGTTACATTTTGCATACACATGGGGCCTTAAGTACACCTGTGGCAAATAACCCAATGCAATTACCGTATATACTCGATTATAAGTTGACTCGACTACAAGTCGACCCCCCCCCCCCTTTTTAGGGCTGCAAAAAGTGAATTTCTCTTTGACCCTCCTACAAGTCGGGGTGTATTTTGCAAGTCAGATCCGTCTGAAATGGTGACTTCTTAGTGAGTCAGAAATGCACTTTGGAAATATAAACAAGCCAAACTGGATAGATAGATAAGAAAAATAAAAACAAAACCAGTGTAAAATACAATTATATTATTGAGGTGAAATATGTAACAAATAAATTGACAACTTACAATTTATCCATCTCTGTGTAATAAAGTCAATTGAAATCCATAATGCTTGACATTTTAAATCCATTTCTATGATAAATCACGAATTCAATTATAGGTCACATACCTGTATAACAATAGAACTTTAGAATCATCCGATTCACATTATCCCGTAATATGTTAATTCCACACGTCGTACAAATAAACAATGAAAGTCAAGTCCACTTTTTTGTGATTCACGGTATCCTATAAATGTAACTAATGTAATCTGGTACAAAGACCAAGAATTAATCCCTCATTGTCTAGTCATCGTAAATCTCGTCCAACTCTGATTCCTCGGCTTTTACTGTCATATGCGGGTGCTTATGCAGAGACAGCTTGGGCTCTGTGAGTAACACTTTCATCATAAAGTCAGAAATCTATTAAAGACTGGCAACTGAACACACATGTCAATTGTGCGGCAAGATCACAGGGAGATCAAATAACCACCCTCTGTTACTTGGTACTGAACAAGTATCAAACTCGCGGCTTGATCAAAGGGTTGTCACATGTGAAAACAGTGTGGTGCCTTTACAAGCAAGGGATTAAGGTTAAGTATATGTACAGGAAGTTGTGGAACATCCACTTGGCACTGAACAAGTATAGATTCGCGGCTCGATCAAAAAGATTGTCAACTTGAAAACAAAGCGAGTCCCTTTACAAGCCAAAGGCTTATCAGCCCACGTGCACTGGCAGATAACTTGGGAAATATCAGTTGGGAATTAATCTGACTTGTGGAAAAGGAAAATAAAAATTAAATCAAAACTTTTATTGCATCAAGCACAGTCTTTATTCAGCAAAACACAAATATTAATACAAATACAGGTTGTTCGGACTTGCACCGAAAATGGAGGCAATATACTTACTAGTAAAACACCCACGGTAAACATTGACGGACACTTCATTTTGCGATAGGTAGAATTTAATTTACCGGTAACATTTTCAATTTATTAAAAGCCAATTACCTGTAGATACATGTATTATGTAATGAATACCATCATGAAATGGATAAACACAGTGCATACCATATATGCAGTACTGCATAGGAATAATGGCATGAAAACGTAAAAATATATGAATTGACAGTATTTTTATGTACTCGCAAACATCTCGAGTTTCCAACATTACCCCAAGATTTATAATTTTTTTAATGTCACGCTTATAAGACGACCCTTACTCTGCATGAATCGAATTTTGAGTAAAAAAATGTTGACTTATAATCGAGTATATACGGTACGTAATGAAGGCCGCCATATTGTTTTTTCTGTCAATAGTCCTCTGACAGTCTTTGGTAACCCAGTGGCTATCAAAGTTTCCATGTAGAAAGTACAGTTGTGGTTGATACTGTTCATAGAGAAGAAAATTCCACAACATTGTGAAATACAGCACAACTCGCTCAATTTTTTTAATTCCCCATTCTTCGCGGTGGGGGTGTAGAGATAGTGGAGAGGATTATGAATTTTTTTTTATTAAAAAAAACACCTCTCCATGCACCCTGATGGGAGTTGTCATGGTATATAGTGGAGAATAGCTCTGCACACCACACTTTCTCACAATCGATGACCACCGCAGAGTGGACGTGGTCTCAATAAAATTAGTGGTTTACTGTTTATGACACCTGCAAGCATGATCTAAAGAGGTTCAGAGAAAGACAAGCACCGATTTATGTAAATTGTCATTTCTTTCAGGTGCAGTTTGCTTACTTTTTTATATTGAAAAAAATGTGATCATTTATTTAATGATAAACATTTACTAGTTTTAACGAAGATAATATATGATACATAATGCCAGATCAAATTTTAGATAATATTAACATAATGACATTGCCTCACAAACTGTATTAATACTCCATTTTGTGCAATGAATATAATTTTTTTTTTCCTTTAATACTATGCTATTGGAATCAAGATTCATTCATGTCCTTATTTCTGTTGCAGTTCGCACAATATACTTTTTTTTATGATCAAATGAAAATCAGTGAGATTGTAAAATCACATTCATACTGGACTGAAGTGAAACAAAACAGCAAAAGTTTCGATGGTTACCCCATGCATGAGTGCTCTTTAACATAATGTATGATTTCTTCTGCCATCAATTACTGCATTATAGAGGAGTAATTACAACTTGAGAAGGCATAGTTCTGGCAGTTGCTTCATCAACATACAAAAAAAAAAAATTGCTAAAAGCCAAGTGACTATGTACTGTTCCAGAAATATAAAGATGATGACAAAGTGAAGTTCATTCTCATACTGAATTTCTACATGTTGTGAAAAAAAAGAAGATGCATTCAATATGCACTTCATAACAGATCTGTGTGCATAGGCAGGGGCACTACATACATGTACGTTAGTCTCAGATATACGTGTCAGAGAGAGAGAGAGAGAGAGAGAGAGAGAGAGAGAGAAAGAGAGAGATGTATTAATTATCAAAAAGTAGTGTTTTCTTTTTTAAATCACAAATGGTTGCAAAAGTCATCCTAGATACATGTACACTTTTTGATTACAGATGCTCATGTGCAAACTAATAAACACAACAGAACCCATCATCATGGTTTGTTTCTTTGCCACCTATGTGTTAATTTCATGTGCGAACTGACAACTTAAAAAGCACAACAGCAGCTCTTCTAGAATTTGGTTTTCTTTGCCATTATGCTGACAATAAACGGTGTACTTGGGGTTAAGTGAATAGTTTTTTTTTATTGAATAAGCATTTTGTTGAATCATACTGTATAACCCACAGGCTATTTCATTGTTTGATTCTCATAAAAGAAAAATCGGCAATAGAAAGAACTTGTAAACTAGTCAAAACAGCTAGTATCAAATTTGTGCATTTATCTGTGGTCTTCCATTCCTCGTGTCAGTCTGAGATCACCTAACTAAAGATTATTTGGTAATGAGGAGAGATAGCTCAAAACCAAATTAGTTGTTTTAAACGGACAATGGTTTTGCTTCGAACTACTTACAAAGATGTAATTCAAACCTTTTCTTATCAACAATGAGACCTACAGCACTCAATCATTCAGCTCCCTTCCTATAAAACTACCTTGTATCAAAATTTATTCCTGCCTTTCACAATTCAACAGTGGAACACATTACCAACAGAAATTATAAGTAACACATCTATTCAAATCTCAAAACTAGCTCAGGACTGATCAAATTCCATAGGTCCACATCCCGAAATTATTCATTTGTGAAGTTGAACAAGTAAAAATTTACAAGACGCTATTCCAGGACAAGTGCTTATTTCCTACTTAAAACAAGTTGGGCAAGTGTTAATTTTCATGCTTTATCTGGCCATTCATGCCCACCCACCCACCCCCCATCACTCTTCAGGCATACTAAATGCTTGAATCAACCTCTCTCCATTTTATTCATTCATATCCTGCGATATTACAGCAAGTAACCATTGAAAACTGTCGCATGTGTGCATGTTCTATTACTACTTGAATGCATATTGAGCTAAGCGACTGAATTATCAACCAATCAAAATACTTAAAACGAGACAATTCAATTATGGTTAATTAGCAACATTTTAAATGGCTTTTATTTTGTTTACTCAACCCAGATACTCGCAAGTGGATCACCCTCTGATTTCAATCCAGTGATTAAATGCAATTAAATTAATGAAAGCCATTTTACTGACATTAGTGTCGATTTCCTTTATGAACTGATTAAATAACAGTAATGATTCTTTAATTTTTAATTGATTATACAGAGGATCAGCTTCCACACGAGATATTCCATTTTAAGCAAAGCAATTATGCTCATTAAGGAGCTGTCTGTGTTCATATTTAAACCACAAAATGTATGTTATAACAACTTTAGAAGTAGTTGACGGGTGAGTACATCTTTATTATGTGTTTACTTAATCATTTTTGCAAGGAAGGTTCTAGGGGAAATTCAGAGAAGGAACATCTACATGAACGTGTCGGGATAAAATGAAAGCTGCCACCAAATAGGAGGTAAATATTTCTCCAAAGCGACGTAAGCTAGTCTCCATGGCAGCAAAACATCTTAAATATGACACTTCTGAGACAAATGGAAGGAAAGATGGTTTGCAGTTATCACAAACAATATCCCAAACTGGCACAGGTTTGAAATTCAACCAGTTTTTGTCAATGGAAACTGAACCAATTAAGTTTCATTACAGCTCTGGACCTCACAAGGCCGGTCAGCACAGTATATGACTGACACTATCCAGCATATGAAGAAAGTCTTAAAAGTTAGAATTTGCCGACACTCCACAGGAAATGTACATTTTAAAACTAAATGTGAATGAACTGAAAAACAAAATAATGGTTATTTTTATCACAGCCTACACCCTACCCCATTTTGGAAAACCATGGTCCGATATGGAAATGCTCTGTGCACTCCAGAAGAATGGTGTTGAACTTGGGTGTTAACTACAATATTCACTTGACATTCAGGTAGTTTGCAGTACTTGTTATGTGGATTGAAAGAATGTACTGTACCAAATAAACTGCATCTGCATTAAATGAAATTAATACATACAAGTTTATCTCCTACCGAAAATATTTAATTATACTTCATCACTTTCACCCATCCATTTGGTAATATTAAACTTTGATGACCAAACCAATAATCCTAGGTATATTTGTTAAGCTGTTGGTTACAGAATGCAGCTTCATGTGCTTCATCGAGTCTGCATAAAAACAGTAGGTCTATGGTAAGAGTAAACGCATGTCTAGTTCCTGAGAAAATGTGTTGCATAAATAGTGCCGTGTATATTTCATTGTGTGGGCACATGTTAAGCAAACAATTTAAAAGTGACTGGGTGAATGACAAAATAAATCACTGCGTTGTCACATTTATTTATTTTAATAACAGAATGAAACTCACTAATACTTGTGTGATTTCTTTTTTCTTTTGTTTAAAAGCAGAATCTCTCTCTCTTATTAAAATTACTACAATTATACTGCATATTTTGTGAAGCACCTAAATAGTCTCAGGATTCTTTGCTTGGAAATTTATCCTTTATCTCTTGCAATACATGTATGTGAATGCGTTTTAGTGGGCGAGTCTTTGAATATTAAACAGCATTGTGTACAACTTGAAAAGAGCATTCTGTACCATATACTGTAACTGAGCTGAAGGGCAAGTTCCACGTGGTGTAGTGGACGCCCACAATTACATAATTATATTGCTGCGACTTTCCTGTGAATTTATTTGAAAAGATATCATAAAGATGGGTTCATTTTTGAAATCTGCACACTCAAATTATGCAGAAAACATTCAATTTTTGTATATTCTATAATTCCGAAAAAATCATCCCCTGTTGCTACTATTACCAAAATATATAGCCATTTCTTCAGAGCAGCATCTCCCACCCACCAGTAATTAACTGCACATTACCAATAGCCCTTAAGCATCTCCACAGCATAATTTTAACCATTTAACTTTAAAGAAAACTTGCTCAAGGAAACATTCCGTCTGGCACTCATTTTGTTAGAGGATTGGGGAGAGGCACCGAATTTTCCTCACTCCCTTTCAAATCCGCCCTTGCATTACACATACATGTACTTACATGAATGCAAGGCCAGATTAAAAGTGGTGCAGATGCAGCAGTTTCTCCAAGGCAAGTATTTATACATTTATGGTGTTCATTTATTTCGGGGGGGGGGGGGGGTACTTTTAAATTGCTCATTGGCCTTCTACCAGCTTAATCCGGTGTTAAGTGGATGGGAAATGTAACTAAACAACTTTTTTTTTTTTAAATCTCTATTCAGGGCCAGTTGAACAGCTCGACAAACTAGGCGGTAGCCTAGGGCGGGAAATTTTTTGGGTGGGGGTGGGCGGCAAAAAAAACTGAATGAATAAAAAAAAAAAAAGGAAGAAATAGCGTAAATTGGAAGATAATAAGCGGCTAAAAACAGAAAACAGAAGGAAACAATAAATGTACAATATTCATTTTCAAAAGTTAATTCTTGGAGAGGGGGATGATGGTGCAAGGCGAGCAATTGTGCTTTCTCTATTCAAACTGTAAATGCACGTGCAACATCGGTCAAATCTTGCAATTTTAGCTATCCTAAATTTAAGATTCTCATTATCAAAACTTTGCAATGACGTGACAATACGTTCAAATGGCAGCATACAGTTATAAATCAACATATAAATCATTTAAGATACTCACCTGTGACAAAATTTCCCAACGCCTTAACTAAGAATGACTTTCTTCAAAGACAGCCCCCTGCGCGCGCAGGGCTAACATTTAGCGCGCGAAATGTTTTATTACTAATCACTAAAACACGGACCTTCTTTCAACATGCGACGGAAAACTACCGGGACTGACAAATTAATTTTCGTTATGGTGGGCTTTGATTTTCTCTCGACCCATGATTTTTGGGGTTTTTTTATATATATTTTTTTCCACTGCAAGATATTTTTTTATTGCAACTAATATAATGGATATAATATGTTGAAGGGAATAAAAATAGCCCAAAGAAACTATGGCAAAAGTAGAAATCGCTCGGTTACAGGTCTAAATCAAACGATAATGCTAATATTATACTCACTATTGAGGATCGCAACTGTCATAGACCCTGTGATATTGCTAATCATTTTAATACCTTCTTCATTAATGTAGCACCTACTCTCTTGGAGAAATTGCCACAACCTTCAAAAATATTTACAACAGTTTCAAAAATTTTTAAAAAGTTTTACAGGGTAAGAAATCTTCATAATGACACACTCCAATTTTTTTTTTTTTTTTTTTTTTTTTTTTACAAAGAATTAAGTAACTTTAATCCATGTAAATGTACAGGCCTTTACAATATCCGCAAAATATTAATCTGCAAGCTTGCAATAACATTTAAACAAACCTCCCAAATATTAAACCACCGAAAACCGACTGGGGGATCTTGCCGTTCTCCTTGACCCTATTCGCATCACTTTGAAGGCTTGTCCCGTTGATTTTTTTTATTTTGGCTTCCTGATTCCCACCCACCCCACCCCCCTCACCACCACCACCAGTGTTTTAACGATTTCAGTTACATACAGTGTTACTTGTCTGTATCAAGAGGTATTGTGTCTGATTAGACCAACAAGTTGTTTTCCGCCTTTTTTTATTTTTATATTTTTCCTTTTTTTTCTGACATGACCGGTGGCTGACCAGTCACCAGTCATGTTAGGGGGAAACAAATGGCGAAGAACAACTTGTTGGTCTAGTGCCAGATGAACTGAAATTAGCTAGAGTTAGTCCTCTTTACAAAAAGGATAGTAGGGCTGCTCTCAACAACTACAGGCCTGTTAGTATACCCAGTATTGTGTCCAAAATTTTAGACAGAACAGTCTATGTTCAACTTGAACACCTTTTAGCTAAGAATAACAGTAGTCTAGTGTGCCACTTGAGGGTCTAAGGGAAACGTGTTAAAAGGGGTAAAAAGATTATGGGGTCTATGGGAATTTAACATGGACAAAAATGTCCATAAGTAGTGGAGGATGGCGATCGAGGGGTCTACGGGAGTCCCATATTAAAAAATGTCGAACATTTATTGGGGTCTACAAGGGAAAATGTGTCCCTATAAATTGTGAGTGGCAAAGAGTCGAGAGTTTATGGGGTAAAACGGGAATTTAACATAGGCGCCATATTGGTTCATAGCTACATTGTAACAGTGTAGCTATAGGCGACGATCTGCACTCGAACGGAAAAACCATATGACTTCATAGGTTTATCATATGGAGTGAGTGTCTGTTTGTAACAATGTAGCAATTGGCGACGGTCTGCACTTGAACATAAATGTCGTATGACGTCATTGTTTTCCACATGAGAAATATGTCTGTCAACATGTGGGTGAGGTGTGGGTGTATGTGCTGCGCGCGCGTGAGAGAGAGAGAGAGAGAGAGAGAGAGAGAGAGAGAGAGAGAGAGAGAGAGAGAGAGAGAGAGAAAGAGAGAGAGAAATAATTTTTGAAAGGGACACACAAAACAAACAAGTCAACACTAGGTTTCAAAATCAACATTTTCCCCATTAAGTCCCGCTCACTTAAAATGAAGAAGAAGGACTAGGGCTTGTCCCTTCCATTTTCATGTACAAAAGATTAAACAAGAACATATTTACAAGGCTGACATCGTTGTGAAGTCAAACTAGATTTCCAATGGTCTAAGACAGTATCATTTTGCCATTGATGTACACTACGTTTCTGAGCTAAAGAAAAGAGATATTAACACCATAATGTTCACAAAACTTGAATATCTTCTCTTAAATTCCCGTATATGTGTATGATCGTGTTTTCCCCTGTATAATACAAGTACAGTATAGCTTTAATGGTCCTTTAAACAAACCGTTCTGCACTGATTGACCTAACTTCATTACGTACTAAAGCGTGTAGTGGCTAAAGTTTACCGTCCCTTGCACAGGTCGTTTCCCACTGATTGACCTAGCTACGCTACGTTATAAAGGGAGCAGGGGAGCAAATGTGTTGCTTCAAATCATTACCCCGTATAAACATTCTATCGAAAGCTTAACATTTAAATGGGTTTTCTTCAGAAAAAGTTTTTTTTTTTTTTGTTTTTTTTTTTTAAATCCATTTTGTATCCTCATATACCTATCGGATTTCCATTCTCTCTAAGTTTTTTATTACAAGCGAAAAGGCTGTTTCGCACTGACTGACCTAGCTACAATATGTATTAAAAGTGAGCAGTGGTTGAAGTTTACTACCTCGAAAACATGCCATTTCGTACTGATTGACATAGCCACATGAATAGCATCTTTAGCCACTGTGAGCATATTGCACAATGAAATATTGTCAAATGAATAATACAGTAAAAATAAAAATCTAAAACATATCGTTTGGCTCAAGCCATGCAGTAAAAAAAAATAAAAATACCCAGGTATCGCTAAGATTTCTATTTCAAGTACACATTTCGCTACTGAAAATTTTCGAGTAGTGTGTTAAAATGGAAACAGATACCATTATGATTTGAATATAAATCATTCTATAGGAAGTTCAAGTGTATGTGGGTGTGGGTGTTGTGAATCAGTAGTATTACAACAGGGCTTTTAGACTGCGGTTTCTGATATAGGTCAGAGCCTTTTATACCCCATTACTTTACTAATTTTACCCCTCACATCACACGCGAGTGTATTATTTACGGGTGCGGTGGGACTGTGTGCGGCGACACCGCTGCTACAGCGACAACAACGCTGCAACCGCAGGTGCAGACAAGTTTGTCTTTATATATGCTGCCAATAGCGGTGTCATTGTGGATATCCTTCGGAAACGTGAACGATTTTGCGTAAGAAAATCTGCTAGCATAAATGATATTGTATTGAGACTACTTTGTGCTGCCGCGAGAAGTTCTGAATCAACACGTATTCGTGAATGTAATCGTATCTAAATTGTTTTGGCAGAACTGCCAGAGACACCGGTTGCTATTGATATAGCAACGACAACAATTCCGATTGGTGCACCTATGATGGTTGCCGTGGTCACAATCCCAGCAACACCAAGGTCAACTCTTGTTGCCGCGGCGAGTCCACAAATAGCAACTACAATCATACACGCGCGTTTGTTTTTCATGAGTAGCGCGGTTCTCATGATTATTTCATCTCGCAGTTGTTGTTCCGCTTCAATTTTTTTTTCGCGTCGGTAGATTTGAGGGGCTATCACAGTTCATCTAATTATATTGTCATCGTGGAGATCAATTGCTTGCCATGATGGCTTTGTTCAGCTGCAATACGTGCACGTACTTCCAACCAAGCACTTTTCTTTACTTATTCAACCGGCATGATTTCGTAGAAAATATCTTCCGAGGTAATCTTTTAAGTCTCTGGCGATTGTGCGTTCCTGGGGTTTGGCACCACGTTCATTTTGAAACACACTGATTACGGCTCTGTTGTATGCCTCTAACGATCGTTTTCGTCCAAGAACTTTTACGCCGACAAGTGCATCCTTGTTAAATAACAGTTTAGATCTTTTTTCTTCTTAGTTTAGTTAATGTTGGTTTAACATAATCGATGGGGAATGTAACCGTGGTGCATTCAGCGGTGAATTTCACTTCATCGTTGTAGAAACAGTTTTTGGCTGATTTCACGCCTGACGGTGATGTCTCTTTTAGTCTGGTGTTTCCGAATGCTAATGCTATGACTACAAGCTGGCCTCGAGTTGGTAGTAGCTATCAATTTCTATTTTACCTTTGCGTAGATTATATTTCAGTGCATATGAGAGTCTGGTAACACCATTCTGAAGCAGATATTCATCAACAAGTGGAACAAAATTGCTATCAATCTTAACATCCTCTGTCAGCTGGTCCAACACCCTATCCGCAAATTCCGCAACATCGTCATCGCGTTCAAAATCCATTACGTACATGCAATAACAAATCTTGGAACTGAATTTCATCTCCGGCGAATAATGATACCGAATATATGAAACTTTCTTTAAAATTGTCTTCTGTAATACGTGTCATTAATTTACGATGCAGGAAATTATTTATAACTATTATCATTACACCCAACAGACCTCTATATCCGTTTATAATAAATAAATACGTTCCAGACTCACGCACCTTTAAGATATTACGATTAGGTGTATCAAAAGCATCCCCAACAGTAACGAAAAGAAATCGACCATTTGCCATATTTTTCAGATCCTTCTTTGGTTAATATTCCACTGAATCTACCCAATGAATTTACTACGCGTAGTAGTAAGGGCACCTCTGCAATCTTTGCATTCACATGTTGTTTCGCCGCAACCTCAAAAGCATCAATGTAGTCTTTGATAAAGGCCACAGACAATGCCAGTGTCTCTGATACCCTGGTTCTCGGTGATTTCAGCCAAGTTCTTGCAACGGCGCCTCGCAGCTTTATAACAACACCCTGAATGTCAACGTTAAACGTTTTAAATTTTCCAGTTTGATCTTGGAAAAACACAAGCTCGCACGGGTCGACGTCAACAGCAATCCGGCTTTGGTGCAAACCTGGTCAGATCCACATCAGCGCCGCGTCTTATTGAGTAACTCCAGTAAATGTTAATATGCATTTTGTGTACTATTACGCGTACTTTCTAAGTGACAATGTAAAATCAAAAGTGCTTGTGGTGTTGGTGAACGCTCGAGTGCACACAGTACTTCAAGAATAAGATGTCCACATATGGGACCATCCAGACGAGTTTGCAACGGCAGCGTTGAATAAAACACCGGTAGATGACTCTGTCGTCTGTGTAAATAATCAACAACTTGAAGTGGCGGTGCAAGCCCGTACGAGTCAAAATACAAAAAATGTCGAAGTGTTACCACGTACCAATGAGTCTTAGGTAATGTTGTCCAATCCAGGTTGATGATGCCAATTTCCCGCATGCGGGGGATCATTGACGCAAGTTCATTCCTCACAAAGACACGTCGGAAATGCTTGACTGACTTTGTCATAGCGAGTAAGTCAAGATTGGTTAGCGGCGACGCCTTTTGCGAGTCGTACCAGGTAGTCGAAGACCTCTGCCTGAGGAAATTATGCGAGACGTCCCGGGTAGTCGAACGCCTTTTTTATATTTGTTTACGAGACACTATGCGGTCTCCAACCGCCCTTTTTAGAACCATCCCGGATGCAGTTCCGACGGCCCCTGACCCAGTCGCTTTGCAACCGCATAAGCCACAGCCGCTAACAACGCTGGATGGCCGCGAGGAATGGAAATATTCCACCGATCTTTTGCATTTGTGTCACCTCTGACTTGGATAACTTTAATGTCACTGATGTGTTCTTTTGTTTGGCCGCATTAAGCTGACCAAGTTGTGTCTGGGTTAGCCACACGGGAATAATTCCAGTTAACTTTTCCTGCGAAAGTTTCAGTGTGACCCCGCAATCGTTTCTTACTGCGCTCTTTATTTTCGCAAGCTGCTTCAGACTAAGTCCAACATTAACTTCGTGATATGACATGTTTAATCACGTGAAATGACATGTTTAATTACGTGATATGACATGTTTAATCACAAAACCATTTTTTCTATTGACATTAATCCTGTCTCCTGTATCGTCCCACACCCTATTTTGACGCTACCCTCTTTTGACGCAGTGTCATAAACTCCCAGTTTTCGAGAGAACGCATCTTTCAATGACATCACAACCACAACATTAATGTACACTGATCAACATCGAGTCACACAGACAGAAAAATTTGTAGAAAATCCTATCCTTATCGGTTGTGAAATGAAACAAAGACACATACCATGAAAAAAACGCCATTTCACTAATTCTCTTTTTTTCAACCAGCAAATCCTCATAAAAATCCTTACTAACTATTCTGACGGGGCAAATCAAGTTCCCGCCATAATAGGCATCCAGTCTGCTACTCAACATGTGTTAGCAACGTGACTCACAGCTGATAACTGCATCAGTAACACTGTTTAGAAAGGTGTACAATGTTATACAGTTTCATGTGGATGTGTCATAACTGATTTTCAGAGGTGGTTATTTGTTATTATAATTTGTGGAAATTTACAAAAAAAACATATACTTTTACGATATATTCAATAATTGAATTTGTATCCTTTACATTTTTGCTTATTTAAATCAATTATTAGGATTTTTTATCTGATAATTAAGCAATTTTACTTTAACAGTAAATTTTCAATAATCTTTTAAGACATTCTTGATCTTTAACTTGTTTTGACCAATTTATTTCTTTAAGATTTGTTTGATAATGGCAAGAATGATAAATAATGAAAACAAAACCTTCTCCTGTAATTTTATGTCTTCTGTCTTTGATTATTTGCATTCTGGATAAATAAGTTGTGAAGGATGCAAAACAGTTTAGATGTTCCAAAAACAGTACATACAAAGATTGAGGTTCTGCATGTTCACAATGCTAATTAAGTATTGGAAAAAAGGTCACATGCTGAATCTAATTATTTTATAATTATAACTACACAATTATAAAATTAATACCATCATGATTTTTCCAAATTTGATTATTTTTCCTTTCAAGACAAAATCTGTATCAAAACCAGATTAATGATATATGTAAGAAAAGTTTACGAATGCCAAGTTAAATTTCTGTCTGTAATTTTTCCCATAAACTTGAGTTTTCTATGTCCTATTGATGTTCCTCTGTAATATAGTTTTTTTCCCCGCGCATATGTACAATGGTGTCACTACTAGAATAGACTTCTGTGAAGTGCGTCATTAATGGTGACGTAATACACAAACTTTCCGACGAGGGGTCCTCTGGTTGAAAGCATGCAAGGAAGAGTATTAGGGAATATATCATTGTCATTTTTTATGAATGCTTTGCTAAAATAACTAATGTTTCTATACTAATGAGAGGCATCACTATGAAAGGAGTATATTTCTGAAAAGGTGAAAGTAAGTTCTTAAGTGCGTCAAAATAGGGTAGTCCAGGATACGATTTTGACCTTCTACTGCTAGCATTGCGCACCGAAAGTAGCATAACTTGAATATTCTTTCACAATAATAAAGAGAAACAGTAAGTTCAACCCAGTTACGTCCTAAAAGCTAGTAGTGGCTAACGTTTACTGCCCTGCATACACGCCGTTTTGTACTGATTCACCTAGCCACGCGAATAGCATCTTTAGCTACTGTGAGCATAGTGCACACAATGAAATATTGTCAAATGAACGCAGTAATTTTTTCCAAAACCTATCGTTTGCCTCAAACAGAGAGAAAGTTACCCTTTTTATAAGTTTCTGAAGACAAGTGTAAATTCTTTGATAGAAATGTTCATTGGCATTTTTTTTTTTTTTTTTTTTTTCATTTATCAGTTTCAAAAAAGTAGTGTTATATTTCTTGTCGAATGACTAGGATATGTCTTGTTTCACTGCACACGCCGAGAACAGTAAGAAAAACGCTTTATTCTCTCGACCATCTGAAATCGACTGACTGAAAAAATAGGGCATACATTGTTACATTTTTATTTAACTCATGTTTTGGCTCTAGAATGAGAGTGCAGAATAAGACGGGTCATACTCGAGTTGTTCTTACACTGTGAAACTTTTTTTTTTTTTTTTTTTTCCTTTGGAAAACGGTAGATCTAATGTTAGAAATGTTTCTCGTGACACATTGCAGTGCCAAAATAAGACAACCAAGATATCTGACATGCACAAGCACAACTAAACTCAATATTTTATATAATCCATGAAATTTACCTATTGAAGAAAAATCGCTCTTCAATTTTTAGGGGTGCAAGTTTATGAAAAAATTACAAAAGTAAAGTAACATTTCACGTTATCATGGTGAACAAATTTGCCAACATTTTTGGAGAGATATCTTAAAAACGGGAACAGATACCATTATGATTTCAATCTAAATCATTTTATAAGAAACTTGTGTGTGTGTGTGTGCGTGCGTGTGTGTGTGTATGGGGTGGGGATGGGGTGTTGGGTGTGCGTTATTGTGTGTGTGTGTGTGTGTGTGTGTGTGTGTGCATCTATACGCGATTGGTTACAGAAACCATTTTTCAGAAAACTACATTTCCTGGTTTAATTTAGAAGGTAAATCATCGGTAGAATTCTCTTTGACAGTTTACGTCATCATTGCGGGTAGAATCGTGTATTTATTAACGTGAATACATCCAGAGTATCAATAATATAAAGTAACGCATCGTATTTTATTGAATAGTGTTTACACTAAAAATGCACAAATTGCACACCCAGTCGGGTTGATAGCACACCCTTTCCTTATTGGAAAGATACAATAGGTTTTCTTTAATGTCGGACGGTTTATGTAATAAAATAATGTCAGTAAATGAAAAATGATAATTGGTGGTTGAATCTATGTCTGTGCACTTTTTTTTATGCTACTCGTGCCACTTTTCATACTACATAGGTATTTAGTATAATTTGTTCTTGAAATAACCTAATGAAACAGTTTCACCCCGCCACCAATAATTATATCATAGTGCAGGCAATGTCCGTATTTTTGTTCCGGTTACTTTTTCGAATACAATAATGGCCATATTCATTTGCAACTTCGAGGATCATATTTTCGTCTTGGAGAAATAGCCGAGATCATTCTGATTGCAGCCACATGATGAAAATGATATTTTGAGAATTATACGAAACGAAATATTCTACGGTGACAACAAATTGTACAAAATAAAATAATTAAGCTTATTAAAAATTTCTATGTATAGTGTTTATTTTCAAAATTGAAGATATAATAATTCCTTTTCGGAAAAAGCACTATATATTAATTCAAATTGTCTTTAATGATTCGTTCTATTTCAAATTTTGATTCATTTATTGATGGCTGTTTATTGTAAACATGGCGGAAGTAATGAAATCTGTCAAAGATTTTGAATTTGGAGAGAATTAGCCCACCGATTATCACATAGGTTGATATATATTTTGGGATTCATGAATTCGTCCATATACTTTATTGATTAAAAAAACGAGCTCAAAAATGTAAATATCAATATTGAAAAGAATTTCGTAACGATGTCCTATTTTCACTATTGCAACAGTCCTTCCTTCTCTCCTCCTTTCTTCAGCCTCGGCCTTCCTAATACCTTAAGGGATTTTGACTCGGTTTTTATTTAAAAACTGGATTGTGATTGCTATCCATCGTTTGACGAGGACAAAATCCAATAAAACTAATAATTCCTGAAGGGAATAAAGGACTCCCTGCTTTTTTTTTTTTTTTTACTGTACTTGGGGTTATTATTTATTGTTGTAGTTGTTATTGTTTGCTTGTTTCATAATATTTATTCACAAGCTTATAACATAATTTTGAGAATCCGCTATTTCAGAGAATCACAAAGAAATCATTGGCTACCTTATCATTTGATCAGTGTAAAACAAATCAATGACAAAAAGAAACTCCTTTGAACTGATAAATAGACTGCTGCTCTCTTAGTACATGTGAGTGATCCCCAGGTCTTGCCATAAGTACTGGCTGGCTACCAGCTATCTTTAAAAAGTCACATTTAGGTGATACCCGCCATCAAAATTCAACTACTGACCTCTTGTAGCAGATGCTCATGCATAATAGTTTGTGTGCAAAGTGGACATGTGGAGACAATCACGATAACTGGTAGCCATCCATTATCAACTGATTTCACTATAATACATTTATTTGTGAATGATTTCTCTTAAGTTGTACCACTATCCCATCCTCATCACTTTAATCTAACCTATTTTCCAGAAAAAAATTTCTGAAAACTTCTTGGTCGTCTTGATAGATGTACCAGAAGTGGACAGAGTACACGTGTTGTCCAGTAGAAAAAAAGTCAATATTTGTTTCACTTTGTCATATATCAAAGCCAGAAAATGATAAAAAAATATATTTTCTGAATTTATTGTTATAATTATTACTCATTATATTTCATTATAAGCTTAATAAACACTATTGTCTTTTCTAAGGGTAGCACCTCAGTCCTGTGGAGAAATTAAAATAGACAGTAGTTAGTACTGTATGCAGAGGTCCTAATATTGACTGGCAGGTGTTTATTTGGCTTGTTTTTTTGTAATACTGTCAAATGTTTTAGATTTTAGATTTTTTTGACATTGACATTTTCCTTTCTATATTTCAGACACTTTAACCCCTCTATCAAAATGCCAAGTTCAGAAAAAACGAAGAAGGAATTGTATGTGGCCAAAAGTCTTGGTCAGTTGAACACTCTGTCTGAACTGCCTTCAAAAATGAGCAGCACAAGTGCTAAAGTGTAAGTAGAAAAATAGAGTACTGCTGAAGTAGAATAGAGTACTGCTGAATTTTGGAGATTCCTGAATCTGGTAATGGCTAATCCTTTTCTTCATTGCATGAAGTGACTGAGCATGACTCTATTGCATGGTATGCCAGTTTGTTTGAAGTACCTCAGGTTTCAGTGTTTCATAAGTGTATCTTGAAGTGCGTATCTGACCTTTGTAAAGTTGGGTCTAAACCTTGTCAAGTTTCTTGATACACTTTTACGTTGTTATTTTGTGTAAGATATACACAGTTCTGAGCTGGTAATGTCTGCCATAACTGATTTTCAGCAATCAATGTTGTATTGCAGCTTGAAGCTCTTAAGCAGTCATCATGCTGTCAGATTAAAGCACAAATATTCACTGAACTCAAATAGCACATCCAATACAATATTTGATAGACCAATTAGAAATTAAATTAATGTACTATAGCCTGACAAATTTCATGTCATGTGTGTATACTCATGAATGCTAACTTTGGCCTATCTCATTTTCAGACTGGGCAAAGTGTGGGTCTCTTCTTTCTTACTTTCTCTCTCTCTCTCTCTTAGTTGTCAGTAATTATTATGTCTTCATTCAGAGATTTAAATCTAATACCTTCAAACCTGTCCTAATGGTCTCCTGTGTTCAGCAGTCACCTGGTCACAACAGTCATTCTAATTCCCCCCTCCCCCCCCCCCCCCCCGCCAAATTTCTTATATAAATGCCCTGTATTTAACGGTCACCTGCTTTCAGCGTTCAGCGGCCAGGTGTTTACTAACCAAACACTGGTTTTACCCTGCCTTCAGCGGTCACTGGAGCATATCAGCAGTGACCGCTTTAAGCATTTCATGTCTCAATTGTACCTACCTTAGTCCAGTCACGCTTGTCAGTCAAACTCAAAGGAGTCAACATGTCAGCTTTGAAAACAGGGCAATTTTTGTCCTTACATGAGAGAATTGAAGTTTGCTGGATAGTGAACAAAGTAGTTGTGTAGTTCTAGCAGAAATGGGAGTAAGGCGAACTCAGATCCAAGGAATTATTAAGCATAAGTGAGATATTATGGCTGATTTTGAGAACTTTAATATGTGGTGTAAGAGATTATGTACAATCAACAATAGCCACATGCAGCTTCTTTTCATTCCCTAATCATCAAAGGTCTTGAAGAAAAACCAACTGTCTTTTGATCTCAGTGAGTTGAGCAACTGCTTAAGTTTGAACTCCTGTTTTGGAGCCTAATTATCCCAGCTGGCCTAACAAAAAGTCAGTCCTGTGTTTGACAGTCACACATAAGCTGTCAATTAGTAATTTTATTTAGACGCCGTTTCCACTGATAAGTGACGATTTATTGTACATGATGGATTAAAGTGGAACTTTTATTTCATTAATTTGTTATTTTTCTTTTTGCTAAATAGCTAAACTAAATATATGTATCTTGATAGCATACTACTAATAATAATAATAATGTTAATGCTATTCGTTGCATAATACATGTATTTGTTATCAACCAAGTTTGAGAGCCGAACCTGCCTTCACAGGTCATCTGTCAACAAAGGCCACTTTGGTCTTTTCCCATGGGTGGCCACTGTAGACAGGTTTGACTGTACATATTGAATGTTCAACACACAAAAAATACATGACCCTTCTGCCTCAAAGAGAGATAATGGAGCCAGATGCTATAAATATTAAAAAATATGTGGCTCCCTCTTGCATGTTTGTCAAGCTATAGTTGTAAATCAGAGTTGAAAATTTCCATTTGTTAAATGTTTACAGTTTTCAGCAGCTGAATTGTCCAGGTAAATGTCTCACAATTGCTCTAATGGACTTGTTTAGCGCTGATTTTCAAATTTAAAAAAAAATAGTGAAAATTGTTTGCATTAAAAAATTTGGATTGTGTTGTATTTGTACATTCTGTCTAGATTGCTTATAATGCTGCAGCGGATGGGAGAGGGTATGTGCTAACTTACATAATTGTAATAATAAATTTAAAAGTTCATAACCCTTTTTTTTTTTAATTATAAAAAAATATTTAATAAGAAAAGAAAACTAAAGCATGAATATGTAGTATATGGTGCAGAATTTGATGTCATGAAATAGGTGTTATTTCTGTCGAAAATATTAGTATTTCAAGAAACAATAAACACAACTTGAAGTTGTGCTTACCGTAATGACAGTAAGTCTTGGGACATGAAAAAATAATTAAAAAAAATTCGTGTCCTAAGACTTATGTACATGAAAAATATATAAAATTTTCGGTGTCCCAAAACTTAAAAACACACAAAAAAATGTAAACACAAAATTGGGAAGATTGATATATGTCACACAGCAGTGATCAGCTCATTCAATTACCACGTCAATAAACTATTATAAACTACTATGATTGTTTTATGTTATTATTTTGCATGTGCATTTTTTCTGATTTCTCCAACATGATTTAAAATAAACGTAAAAAAGTCTTCATAATTCATGGGCCGCTTATCTTTAACGGGAGACCTGTACTATAGTGTAAAGTACTTACACAGTGCAAATCGTGCTTGGTGTCACTTATATCCTTGTTTATTCCCAAAAAATATTTGATGCAGATTTTGCTTGATTCACCGAATTTACCAAATCGCATTCTTCCAGATTACATTTCAACTACACGTTCATTGCCATTTCATTTATTTGGATTAATGCGCTCAACAGTTACTGTTTTTCACTGGTATAAGTGATCCTACAAGTGATGTAATCTATATGAAAAGGCACACATGTTTAATCATATAAAGCACATAACCAGCATAAATTCACATGACTGTCATATATTCATGAAAGAATGATCGTAATATATGTTAAACTTCTGAATATAGATCGATTAAGAGCATCCTTGATCCATTTTAGTTTTGTGTTTAGGCTTCACAAAATCGTAATTTTCCACACATTATTCATTCCATTTTTGATTTTGGCAAGCTCGTTGTTTGGGCGTCTCCTTTGTTTATAATTGGCAGATTTGTCTTTTGTTTTCTGACAGCACTCCAAGCCAGTTAATTGTTTAAACCCTGAAATTGGCTTTGGGAATGAGGATATTTTGTCCAGAGGCAATGCCGGTGCATTGATGTGTGATTGGCTTCTACTAAGTAATATTAGCACGATTACTGTAGCTGAGTTAACATGTACTTATTTAAGGACACTTACATCAAAGCAAACTACCATGGAGTTTTTATTTTAAAAGCAGTATTTCTTAAACTTCTTTATCGTATTTTAGAGATATTATTTAAGTTTAGTGCAGTGGTGCCTATGATTCAAATCCAGTGTATGTACTTCATTCATCACAAGTAAAATCTTCAATGTACATGTGGTAATGCCATGATGTAAACATGTGCTTAATAAATGCGAGAGTTTAAATAAACACTATTTTCGTTGTTCTCATACTGGTATCACATTTTAATGAATTAGATATTTCCATTATCAGCGAATAAAACCCCCCATAATTACAGGTGTCTTTCGACAATTTTAATGCAATAATGCATAAACTGACAATAGTGAACTAGAGCACAAAAGGGAGAAGGGTATAACATACCGCTATCGCTCAATTCTTGTTATCGTCTGATTAAATTATACATATTTTAATTCGATAGGAATAGTAAGAAAACAGAGAAACCTTCAATATATTTATTGACTCTTCAAACAGATTATTATAATTTATAACATTTCCATATAATAATTCATAATGAGAGTCCCTTAACAACCATGAAGTCATGTTTATTCCACTTGAGGTTATGATCGATAAAAGACGCCAATGGATCAGTAGAGAAAAAAAAATGTTTTAGGTGTCCCAAGACTTATAGTACATGAAAAAATTGCTTTAACTTCATGTCCCAACTTTTATAGGTTATAAAAAAATTACTTTTGAAAATAATTTGTCCCAAGACTTATCGTCATTACTTTATGTCATTTACAGTTAACAGAAGAGAGATAATATTGATAACTTTTTCCCCGAAAACAGATAAATTGTATGCCGGTCTCATAAGTTTCCGATCATGTTTGACCTAGCGAGAAAAGTACATTTGTTGAATTAATTCATAAAAAGATCGTACATGTAGCAGTAGAATTTCTGACAGTTTTTCAGAATTTTGTAAGTTGTGTGTCAGAATATAGCGTCTCAGAATCTTATGGATTGGCATCACCTAGAAAATAGCTGACATTGTCAACAACAATCAGTGTTTATTTTATGACATATATAGTTACCCATTTGCAATAGCCTGTGATCATACAAAGAACTTTTCTGCTGATTTGAAGACAAAATGGATGTAAGTATACTTTCTCACCACAAATGCATCTGTCTAAACGACGACTTGTGTATAAAATGTTTGCTCAATAAAGATGGAAAAATAGTATAAATAGTTATAAATTGGGGAACATTTTCAATTTACATGGTATTTTGCTTTAAATTCATCTGGAAATGGTTTGAGTGTATTAACTGATTTTCAGTAACCTGAGATTTCCCAGCCTCTGTTTATGCTGGATAACCAGCTTCCATTTGTGTCCATTGTTAGGTTCTTGTTACATTTCCAATTTAAATAACATTTTTTGATATTGGATCAAGAATAATTTCATACTAGTAATTCTTTCAGGAAATAACGAGAAGAGTTGTCACATGCAATCAGTATGAGTAAATACATCCTGATAAGGGCATATTGGATAACTGAGATGTAACATGTACCCCACTGTCCCCAGTCCAATGAGTGGTAAAGTGTAAGTGGGTTTTGGCATCACATTTCTTCAAAAACAAAACCTGTGGTAATGACTTATCTGTAAGAAGAACAGAAAATGGTTACAAATGACCCAGCTTACATTATTTGTATTAGAGAGATGATATAATGAGACAATCAGTGTTTCCAGTCTCTGAATTTGAAACAAAAATCCTTGCCATGGATGTAACAAAGCACATGAAAATTTTAATTACCCAGATTAAGAATATTAACTCAGTAAAATGGGAAAACAAGGATGTAAAAATATTCTGTCAACTTAAATCTTTCTAGTTGACGACTTCTGATTTGGAGAATCCCCTAATGTATGTCATAATATTATTGAAAAAGCAAAAATGGCATCCTGTTACATCTCCAACCAATTAATTACTAGTGTTCATATACTGGTCTCAATGTTCAATATAGTAAGTAAGATTGGTTCTTTGGTGTCTCCATTATCACACAATCACAGCATCAGTTGGGTAATTTCAATGATATTGCTAAACTTTTAGGACAAAGATCCCATTGGTGTCTCACACTACATCTTTTGCTGAACCCAAAAAGTTAATTTTGAACACAAGACCTATGAGAAACCATTTCCATTCATATGGAAATAAGTTGCCTGTAATCTGGTGTTTTAAAATGAAGTAACATAGGCAACTTATAATAACTAAGAATTTTTTTAAAAATACTTTGAGCGACATGTAACATTAATTTTATTACATCAAATTCTGTACCATATACCGAGACTATTGTATGCTGGCCTTCATAACCCCAAACTAATAATTCAACAAGAAATGGATGGCAGTAGCAGACAAGTAAATATTCTGCTTTATGTATTGTCTGTCAAACATCAGATCCTTTAAGTTGTAACCAAGGTTGCTAGGTATGGGCTGAAGAGTAAACATGTTCCACTAAACACTAGTATCATTGAAAATATACTCATTAGCATCAAAATGAAGAAACAATATTTGATTTCAAATTTCAAAACATACTCATACTTGTATAAAAGAAGGCCAGCATTGACAATGATGAAATGAAATTTCATAAAAATGTGGAATGAGATGAATTAAGTGTGTAAAACCAGTAATGTAATTTAGCGTTGGCCATCAGAGCTGCAGACATATTTTTTAGTGAAGACATAAAGCTTAGTGCTATTCAAATTCTAATTTAGCAGGGAAATTAAGTGTGATAAACATATTTCTGAGTGTGAAAAATTCATATGAAGTAAGATTATGAAACATTCTATGAAGATTTAATGATCAGCAAGATTGAACTTGACCAAAGTCCAGTTCCTATCCACATGACTGGCAATCACAATTGATACATAACATAAACAAGTGCATACATTTAGCAGGGTAAGTCACAATTTCTAAATTTCCAATCACTTTATAATGTTGAAATGCCACCCTTTCAGCGGTATATATTCATTTAAATTAATGACATATTTAGTGTATAAAATAAGAAAAATAAAATTAAAAAAACCCATCCCAACCTATTGTATTAAAGCTTTAGAGCACCAGGTCTATTACAGAAAATTTTATGTCCCTTTAGCCTGGTCAAGACAGCAGAGAAAATGTTGAAGGAAGCAGAACACAGTGAGAGGATGTCAGATGAAGAACGGGCCTATGTTCTCTACATGAAGTACTTTAATGTTGTCTCTTTCATCAAGAAAACTGCAGATTACAAGAAGCAAAAGGTAGGATATTGTATAATTATTAGAAACAGAAATATTAATTTCTGTGGGTTTTAAGTATATATTGCTTATTAGATAAAAAGAATGCAAGTAAATCATGCTTGAGAAAAAAAATGATCCTACAGTAGAATTTGCACCAATTTACATGAATAATATTCATTAGTCCCAAAATACACAGCTTTCTTAAATTAGAGTTCATTTTAACATACAAAGCCCTGAACTTTTTAGAGCTTTCATGCAACTAAACAATGAAACTGACAGAAGAAGGATATTATTTAGGAATGGTCTCACTTACTGGGTGGGGTGGCTGCAGGAGTAGGTTGTACTTATTACTGTTTTTCTCCCCTGCTTTTAGTAGAAAATGGTGGATATTAAATTGGGCCTGTCTGTCCTGCTGTCTTTGCCTCCCACTTTGCTTTTCTGTACAGTAACTCCAAGTTAATTGTCCCCCATTTTGTAGAAAGGTGGGGACATTAAATTGGGTCTGTCTGCCCATCCTTTCCTCCATTTTTCCATTCCACTTTTATTTCTGCACAGAAACTCCTTTAATCAGTGTTCATTCCAGAAATGGAAAAACATCTCGTTTTCAGGCTACCGTGCCATGGGTCCGAGTTGAATTACTCGTGCTTGAACAACCATTATCCTCTAGACATTATTTTGGGCATTTGAGTGTGCCTTTTTTCTGTTTTGCTACTTTGGAAATAAATGAAGTAGTGTTTTTGCTGAAGATTTAATTTTGTCTATATTTTCTATGCACGTTCATCGACCACATGCTCTTCATCAGTGCCCAACTAATCAAAATCAGTAATACATTTCTGTTAGTCAATAAAATGGATCATCTTATGCTTCTTTGTTGATTGTTTGAGTCTCAGATAAATAGAAATATTCAAGAAACTATGTCACAGATGTTTTGTGTTGGGGATTTCTTATCCCCCCTCCGCCCCCTCCCTCCCCCAGTCACACACACAACATACCGGAGCATGGCCAAAGTGCCTGTCTGTCTCAGTGCATGGGGATTCTGTGACTTTTCAGGAGTTTTCTTACAGCCACATCTGCCATTTATGTCTACTTATGCTGCCCTGGTTTCTGACCAGCCCATCTAGCCGGCTGACCAGCTGTTCTCTACTCTGTATGATAAGAGGTCAGCTGCTGCACTGTGCCAGGCTGCAAATCAGCCAGCTGTTTTGTCTTCCATGGGCTATTACAGGGACCCATCTGGTCAATCCATCCCCATAGCCAGTCCACCAACAACTCCACTAGTTCTTTCCTTGACCCAAACACCTTTGGCTGCCTGTCCTGTTGTTAAATCATTGGCACATAATTCACCGCATTTCCTCTGGAAATATACGAACATTCATCCATTGATGATTCTTCCTCTTCTTATCAGATGGGCATGACACATTGGGATGTGGAAGGCTTACCAGATGAGGATAACCTGATGAGTGGGAATAGGGACAACCTCAACCAGATACAAAACCTTGATCTTACCATGGTATGGACAAAGTACAGTTTTAAGGCTGCAATTGAAGAGATTTTAAAAATCTTACCTCCCTCATAATTTCTTCCCTACCCAGAGAATGCTTTACTTTTGGAGAAAGAGATTCATACTTTGCTCACCAAGTGGTCAGTGGAGATTATTTATAAGCCAGACTCTCTGGGCTTATATTTCCATCTATTTCTGGTGCATAAAACAAACAGAAAGTTCTGACCAGTGATTTATATGAACCAGTTCATCAAGTTTATAGGCACACCCAAGTTCAAGATGGAGAGAGGAGCTCACTGTCAGTCTTGTTTGACGGATGCCTACATTCAAATTCACCTTATGCCATGCATGTTCCTCAGGTTTTCTTTCTGAGGAACCATGAGAAGTGTGCTTCATTTTGAGCTCAAGCACAGTCTTTGGGCTTCACCTTGACAGCTGACTGTATCTCACATTTTAGATCAACCTCAACAGCAGTGATGTCTGCATACCTCGAGGACATCTTGCAGAAACACATGGTATGTTCAATTCTGGTGCAGTATATGAACCAGTTGCCTTCTCTTCTTTCACAGCTGGGTTTTCTTGTGAACAGGGAGAAATCAGAATTGTATCCCTCCCAGTATTTTGTCCATGTAGACCTGGATTTTATTGACTCAACCAATTTAGTGCATCTTCCCTCCAAGCACATTGTTCGAATTGTTGAACTCACCAAGTTGGTCTCTGAGAAGACGTGGATTTCTACAAGAGTGTTCCTTCAGCTTCTTGGATTTTTCAGTGTGGCTGCAGACCTTCTTAATCTGGACTGGCTGTTCATGTTCCCTTGCAAATGGCTCTTTTAGCTCAGTGGCACCTTATTTATGGTCATTTAAATCATTGTATTGAGTTGTCAGCCAGGATAAGGCACTTCCTGCATCATTGGCAGATTTAGGACTTTTGCTATTGGCAGGAATTTCCTCTGAAAAGCCCCACTAGTTGCTATAGTACGTATGGTTGCCAGTGCATAGGGTTGGGGTGCCCATGTGTTGCCTTGCTTCTCTTCAGTCAGGGGCAACTTGGGATGGGAGGAGAGGATCCTTCACAATATCCTAGAAATGAAGTTCATAATCAATGCCATTCATTCGGCAGAATCTACTTTGCCAAATGGTTGACCTCATAATGTCTGACATTTCTGTAGTAATCAATTACCTCTGCAAACAAGGGGTATCCAGATCATTGGATCTCCGTATTCTGATCTGGGAATTTCTTTGTTGGTGCTCCCTGCATCAAATCACTGTTCTGATAAGGCACATTCCAGGCAAGCTCAGTGTGCTAGCTAACTCATTATCACAGAGAGGTCAGACACTGCACATTGAGTGGTCTTTCCACAGTCTACCATTGGATTTGTGTTCTTTGGGGCCATTTGATGGTCAATTTCTATGTGACTAGGTGGAATCACAAGCTACCTACCCTCCTGTCTCTGGTGCCAGATGCAGAAGCCTGAACAGTGGATGCTGTTGTTCAGCTGAGATAGAATCTTGAGTTGTGCCTTCCTTCACACAGTGCTAATTCCCAGTGATTCAGAAAATAAGGGATCAGAACTGCAAGGTGATTCTGGTCGCACTTCTCAGGTGAGACAAATCCTGTTTCAGCATCCTACTTGATCTAGCAATAGACATCCCCATGAAGATTCAAGCATTCTCCAACTGGCTCAAACAACAGAATGCAGGTCTTACATCCCTGTCCAAAAAGACTTTACCTTCATGATTGGTTCTTGTTAGGAAATCCCTACACAGAAAAAATTAAATCCTTCATTTGTGGAGAAAATCACACAAGCTCAAAGGACCTCCAGGCATATAAGAAAGTGGTGTGCCATTTTGTGCTTATACAAGGACAACATTGTTCTTTTATGGGCTTTCATTCCTCAGCTGGCTAATTTCTTTCTTGGCTTTTTGAGGAGAAAAAACTATCCCTGATCTGGGTGAAACAATTAATTGATATATCAAATACTTTTCCATATTGATACAAGGGATGAAGAATCGATACAAAACGACACTTACCCCATACAAGTTACTTTAATCCTCAGCAGTTGTGAATAATTATTAGTTGGTTGCCTCTTTATTCTTTTAATTGGGAATTCATCTGAGACAGCCATAGCAGGCACATGCACTCATTCTGTCAGTAAAAAAGATAAACTATTAACAACACCCACTTGCCTTCTACAAATTAACTAACACAAAGTAACTAACTCGTGTGGCTTAAAATCTACAATGTGAGGATGTGGTTGTTTGTCATCTCCGCTCCGACACGCTGACTTGTTCTAGATAAGATTTTCCTTCCATGGGGAAATTGCACTATTTCTTATGTTTTGAAGATAACATCGTAATGCCTTCCAAATTTAAGTGAAGGCTGAAATTGGTAATAAGATGTTCTAAAAGTATTCATGTATTGAAAAATGAAGGGCATGGTGACTAAGATGAATCCTGCACCTAATCAAATAGAGCAGCCTGAAATAGTCTAAAAGGTTGAATAAAAATCACTCACACCTAACAGGTAGTCTGTTTGGAAGTATTTTTTAAAAATCTTGTCAAGGATGAGAATGTCATATGAAGAGATGATAAGTCTATGTCTGTCTGTAATCTGCATACTAGAAATACAACCAATATGTCAATAAAACATATAAAACGGCACCACCCTAACACTGACAGACCTTTTAAAGATGAAAAGGCCATCAAGTTGGTATGTGTATTAATAATGCATCATATCGCAGGCTGTGTATCGGGAATCATATCGACACATAGCAGATGTGTATTGATTCACTCTTAATCCCTGATTAATATTAAATACTATCAGTCCATAATTTCTGACACTTTCAGGCACCATGGGAGAGAAGCTGTAAACCATGACAAGGATCTCTCTGATTTATTGGACAATTTTGATCTGAGATGACTCCTGTCGCTCATGCTGTTTTCCAAATAAAATCTTTTGTAGGTTTTTACTTGCCTTAACTCGTCCAAATTTGAACCTTTTACCAAGACCTCGCTAAAGCTGCTATCACACAAGATGTGGTTCTTGATAGCCTTGGCTTTGGTTTGCAGGGTGAGTGTTGTACACCCTATCAGTTGACTCAAACTACACCTCTCCCTCAATAACTCGCACCCAGATAACATGCAAACCCACTTATAACTTGGAGTCAGGCATGGATCCCATTTTTTTTCAAGAAAAAAACAAAAGAATTGGCACCCATATGTCGAATATGAAGAAAATTGTGATCAAAATTATTAAATGATACTTCGATATATAGATCCTTTTTTATGTCGAAAATGACAGCTAGTGCCCGGAAATTTAGAATCAACATCACGAAATTCAAAAGTTTTAATAAGAAATCACACATTTTGTTAGATTTTCTTGGAAAAAAATATTTTCTCAATACACTGTAAATAACATAATACAGCAAAATAGCAATTAATGAAAAATGTTGGTAAATGCTAACAGTTGGCAACACTGTAAGAAAAAAACACCAATTAAAGATGTCTTGTAAAGTTAATTTTGTGTTTTAATCTTTTAATTCTGTTTTAATGTATATTTGTATGTTTTCTTCTATTCAAACATGAAAAGAGTCGATGAACCATCACAACAATACCTGCGAGCACTACTGTGAGAACCTAATTAAGTGCCAACTGTCAGGGATGGTGCTGGCTTTAAAAAAGTTGTCGCAAAAAAAATTGCCAACCTCAATATTTTGTCTCCAATTTTCACAAAATGTTGCCAAGCAAGGAGTCAGTATTTTTCCATGTCTATTAATGTAGTAGGCAATGAAAATTGAAAAAGATGGGGTATTTATTACATTATTGAAAGAAAAATAATACAATTCCACAATATTACAGAATAAATCATTACATGACTGTTTCGATTGCTTATGTATAATGTTTTGTTCTATTAAAATGTTGTTTCATAAAAATAATAAAATCGAATGTCACATGAGTATGTGTCGTAATTTTACGGCTGCCCACTTGCTGAATGCAGTTTGAGATGCCAAGTTTATTCCTGATGTCATTTTTGATCTTACTGAACCCACGTTAACAGTCACTGATAATGTCATTTTTACTTTTACTAATAGCAGCCATCTTAGCTACTTCCATAGTCTTTGCATGACGCTCTGTGCAAAGGTATGACTGTTGTCACTTTAAATAAATGCATTTTCAAATATCAAATATCTTCTTTCCCTACATCTGCATTCTCTCTCTCTCTGTCTCTTTCTCTCTCCACTTTTCTGGTTTATGATTTATACCTTGTTCATTTGATATTTGTTCAGTGCCAAGTAGAGTCCTACACATCTTATATATACATGTTTGACCTTAATCCCTTAGCACCCTCTTTGTTTTCCCACATTACAACCCTTTGACTGAGCCACGTATTTGATACTTGTTCAGTGCCAAGTAACAGAGGGTGGTTATTTGAACTCCCTGTGATCTTGCCGCACAATTTACACCTGTTCAGTTGCATCCTTTAATAGATTTCACAGACTATATGATCGAAGTATCACTTATAGTCCAAGCTGAATCTCCATATAAGCATCCACATATGACAGTAAAGATGAGGAATTGCAGTCGGATGATATTTACGATGACTAGACGATAATCGAGGATTTCAGCACTATAATTGGTAACTCAGACGATGCGGATGAATTCTTGGGCTTTTTACCAGATGATATTATTAAGTGACCTTTATAGGATACTGTGAAACACAAAAGTGTGGACTTGACTTTCATTGTTTATTTGTGAGACGTGTGGAATTAACATATTACGGGATATTGTGAATCAGATCATTCTGGGTTTCTATTGTTATGCTGGTATGTAACCTTTGATAGAATTAATCCAAGTATCATATCAAATGGATTTAAAATCCCAATCATTATATATTTCTATGGATTTTTATGACACGATGAAGAATAAAATTTAAGTTATCAATTTGTTTGTGACATATTCCACTTGATAATATACCTAATTGTATTTTACACTGGTTTTGTCTTTATTTTTCCTATCTATCTATCTATCTATCCACCCAGTCTCCTCCAATATATACGAGTACTCAACAAGAAAACTTAAAAAAATGTAAGTTTAGACCTTGTCCCGTGATAAACCGACCCCCCTTCTTCCAGGCTTTTATTTTTTCCTAAATTATGCGGCTTATATGTGAGTACATACGGTACTTTTAAGATGAGATGATGAACACAAAAAGTCTAACTTACATTTACCCATGACAGTATATTATTCTGATTGAGACTGATTTTTTTTGTTTTTTTCATTTGCTTAGTATTTATACAGAACGATTGGAAAGGTAATCAGTTTTCTTTGAAGTTTCAGCAAAACTATTTTTTCTGGTACATTTAAAAAAAAAAAAAAAAAAAGTATTAGCCGTCGTTTGGTTGATTGTAGCTAGTCCAGTAGTATGACTATTTGAGTGTATCACAGCATACAGTACTCAGGCCAGATGTCAGCATAAGCGGATTATGATATAACAATCACTGGTAAGATGGTTTGTTAATATGAACAAAGGATTTGTTTATATAACAATAGATAGATTCCAGTGCATTTTATAACCAAGTTTACAGCTTCCTTTCATGGTGTCTTTGAATTCCTCCACTCCAAACCCACAATTGTACATACAAGTTTTAACAGCAAAATGTTGTCACCCAAACAATCCGAAGATGGTATATTTTGTCGCCAATTAGGAAAAAAAATCGCAATTTGCGACATTGGCGAAGCCCAGCGCAATCCCTGACTGTGTTTTGATATACAACTTGGGGATGTTGTTTGTTGCATTGTAACAATGGATTACAATAGACCTGCTTTGTTTTATCATGTTAATTATTGTTTACCCTTGGGTGTTTACTGGTAAGTATATTGCTTCCATTTTCGTGTAAGTTCGAACAACCCATATTTGTATTATATTGTGTATTTTGCTGTATAAATATTGTATGTGTTTGATGCAATCAAAGTTTTGATTTTATCTATATTTACTTCCTGAATAATTTTTCTCAAGTTATCTGCCAGCGCAAAGCCCTTAGATGGTAAAGGGAGAACTAACTTTTTTTTCCCTGTTGACAATCCTTTGATCGAGCTGCAAATTTGATACTTTTTCAGTGCCAATTAGAGCCCTACAACTCCCTGTGCATGTCTGACCCTAATCCCTTGGCTTGTGAAGGCAGCACCCGCTTTGTTTTCCAGTTGACAACCCTTTCATCGAGCCACAAATTTGATACTTGTTCCGTGCCAACTAGAGTCCTATATTCACTTAACAGAGTTTATTTGAACTCACTGTGATCATGCCTTACAATTGACACATGTTCAGTTGTGGCATATTATTTAATAGATTTCACAGAATTGATGCTCAAAGTGTCATTTACAGAGCACAAGCTCAATCTCCACATAAGCACCCGAAGATGACAGTAAAGACGAGGAATATGTGTTGGTCAATTTTTACAACGACCAGGATGAATTCTTAGGCTTTGTACCAGATGACATTTATAGGATACTGTGAATCACAAAAGTGTGGACTTTACTATCATTGTTTATTTGTAAGACATATGGAATTAACATATTATGGGATATTTTGAATCTGATAATTCTGGACTACTATTTTTATACCAGTATGTGACCTGTAATATAATTCATGGATTTATCATATAAATGGATTTAAAATGTCCAGAATTATGGATTTGTGTGGATTTTATTACACAGTGATGGACAAAATGTAAGTTGTCAATTTATTTGTGACCTATTTCACTACATAATTGTACTTATTTTACACTCGTTTTGTGTTTATTTCCCCTATCTATCTATCTATCTATCTATCTATCTATCTATCTATCTATCTATCTATCTATCTATCTGTCTGTCTGTCTGTCTGTCTGTCTGTCTGTCCATCCATCCAGTTTGGCTTGTTTATTTTTCCACTGTGCAACTCCAACTTTTTTGAAAAAAGAAATTTCATTTAATTTTGAATGCACAATAACACTAAAATGTATCCAATTCAACACAAAATGAAGTGACGTAATACACAATGTGTTCAGCGGTACATCTGTGAAGTGTACTGAAACGGCTTGGAATACTGTTTTTAATGATCTTTTCAAGATCGTTTATCTTGAGATCAAGTGTAATTTATAAAGAAAAACAAACAACTTCATTATAAAAAGCTATTTATTCAGTTATTATCAACACAATTATAAAACGAGTATTCAACAGTGCAACCTGCCCCCACCCCCACCACACACACACACACACTTTTGTATCTCTAATGATCTCCATCCCTTTCCTAGTTTTTCAAAGGTTCTTTGGTAACTCGCACCCTCACTTATATTGCAGTCTATGTTTTGGGACCCATTGTGCATGAGTTACCAAAGGAGAGGTGTATATGCAGTTATGCTCTGGTGATTCAGTTGTTTTAATAGTACAGACAGGACTAGTGGCCAAAAACTAGCTACTGTCTACAGGTAGACAGAAGGTTATCATTCTCACTTTATTGTCACTAGATTTTTCTGTAGGGATAAAATTCCAGGATTCAGTTAGTGCTTTGAGGTACTATCTTACATGCACTAAAAGCAATCATCATGGCCACCATAGACTTTTTCTCCCAGTAAAGGAATGCAAGCAGGACATCCCTTCCCATGCTTTGACCACATGGCTTCAGTGGGTTATATGTTTGGCATATTCGCAGAGTTCGCAGGATCAAATATACCTTCTGAAGATATCAGCACATGAGATAAGAGCTGCCTTTACAAGACTTGTGATAGGTAATGTCTTCGAATGAGAATTATATTGTTCTTGTAAATTGAAATTCTCTAAGAATACTTACCTGATCACATTTTAGATAAGCCCTCCCACATCTCACCACAAATTTGAGCAGTCACATTGATATATTTATTACACAGGGTTAAACTGATAAACATCCTGTATACAGGTAGCCATCTGGTAGAGACAGGAGAAGTAATATAATGTTATTTTTAAAGAGTTGTTTCCCCATAGGTACTATTATTATAGTCTGTATAATATATAGAAGGAAAAGACAGATTTTTCATCTTTCTGGGATGGCTAGATTTATGATTTAGCAGGAGTTAAATTCCTAATGTAAATGTGATCAGGTAAATATCCTCAGAGAAACATAATTTACAATAAACATATCCTCGTTTGTGAAGCCATAGAAATTGATAGCCACACCAGTAAATGAATTTAGCATACTATGCTTACTTTAAATTGATATCCTTTATCTAGTTTACCAAATATTCTGCCTTTATTTCAGGAATATTATGACAGTCTTTTGGGTCAGAAAAACCAGTTAAATGCCATCACTAAAGCTGAGGGATTGTCAGAGAGCCTGAAACAAAGGTACTTGCAGATTTATCCTTAGCCTTTAAAAACAGACTTGAAGCTTAGTTCTATTCTGTTGTAATTATATCTACTCACCTGCGACCTTTGCAATCTGTTATGCATAAATGTGATAATCCCACAATGTCAGTGCTAAAGATTTTTATTTCCAATTCAGGAGATCAGCAACTAGCATTTCTCATTATCTTTTAATAATTGTTTCACTATCTAACAGCTTTTGAGGGAGAAAACAGATAGTATTACACAACAGTCAATTCATTCTTAATTTTAAGCATATAAATAACATTTGCAATAAAGAAATATCATAAGATCAAACACTGCTATCAAAATGTGACTGTGTATCTGGATCCAGGAGCTTCTGATGTAAAATTGGCTAACATCAAATGACTGACCAATAAAATGTCAGAATGTTTAGTGAAGTCAGTGTTTAAGAATTATTTGCAATCTTGAAATTTAAATTAAATGTGTGACTTACTGGCTATAAGAGATGTAAAGAAACATATTTTGAAGATTTGTCCAGATTTGTCCAGTCCCCAAAATAACTGTGCCACATCAGCAATCAATCACCATGGGTGATTTTGGCAATCACTTGATTATTAGGCTTTATGTACTTGGAGTTTTTTCTTTTGTCCTTTCTGTGATAGCAGAAGGGGACATATTTTTATTCGCATGTCTGTACATCATTGTATGTCCATCTTGAATTCATTTTAACACCATAGCGCAAAAAATATTAAACTTTGAGCCCTGAAATTTTACACACATTATCATGGTCATAAATAGATGACCTCTTCAGATTTTGAGGCCATTAGAGCAGTTTTCTATATTTTGCAAAAAAAGTCAAAATTTTGATGGACTTCAACTTATTTTTACTAAAAATTTTGTATCACGATTAAGCAAAACACCACTCAAAGTAGACTAAAAAAAATTTGTTAGGCAGATTTATATTCATACATAGATGACCTGACTAGGTTTTCAGGCCATTATAGCAATTTTAAAAAGTTTAAATACATTTTTATATCCTTTTTTAAAAAAGTGTTGGGAATATAGCAATATCCTCTATCTGTCCATCCATTCATCAATCTGTCTATTACCACATCTCCTAAAGCAATGGGTGGAATTTCACAAAACTGTGTAATTTTATAGTTATGTTGCCTCTGTAGTCACCATCTGTGGGAGAGTTATCATTCTTAGCTTCTGCCCCTGGGATTTCTGGGAGTGTGTCGAAGGTCAGATATACAACAATTGCAATGACAATGACATTTTCAAATATTTTATAATCAAACTTTTTATATGCAATCATGAAAGGAAGATGGATCATACACTGGATTAATTTTGCATTATGACCCCAGGGTTACATGTTGTCATGGGGTTGAAGGTGAGAACAGGATGGTTTAGGGAATATGCAGTAAAGATTGTTTATTTTGTTCTTGGATAAAATACAATGTTTTCTGTTAGAACATTTGACTTTAATTTCCCCAGCTGAATTCATAATTACTATATATTCCAAATGTTTTGTTATAACGCTACTTTGTTACAATGTTTAATTGGTTATAGCATTTTATTTTAGTCGTCTGCCTGAGACATTTAGTGGAATCATAACATTTTTATCACCTGTTGCACCGAAGCCAGATAAACAATGGCAGTCATTTAAATAACAAAGGCGTAACAACAAAAGCACCAGGTAACTAATGCATGATAATCACACATCATTCATAATTGGTTAATAACAAAGGTGTGATAATCACACCTCATTCATAATCAGTACTTTAGAATCACTGATTGCTGGATCAATGCAATAAAAGCATGAAAAGAAATGGGGTTTTTTGGACAAAATAATTAAGAAATATCCTTTAGCTATCATTCTGTATATGTATGTTGACTAAATGAGTACACCCTGAACTAAATCTTACTCATGTTCATTTTGAAATCTGTTGTGAAAATGGATGAAAATTAACCAGTCAGAAAAAGAAAAACTCTCTCTTTAGACACAAAGCTATATTAATATTATATATAATACATATATGATTTATAGGTAAATTGTAAGCAATGATATGAGCCCTTATGTGCCTACTTGGGTCGGGTGTTGATTTCTTGGGTTATGTTAATTCTGATAGTGACACTGTCACACCTGTGATGCCAATATTGAAATGTAAATTTGTTGTATCATGGGGATATTGTTTGTCAGATTGTTGATCACCAGGAAGCAACAAAGATATTGAACAAAAACGATTTCACATAAAAGTTATTTTTATTATTCACTGGCTGGTACATGTACATGTATGTTGACATTTTCATCAGATGGTAAAGTTAATGGTTTATAAAAAAAATTTATTGTATCTTTATAAATTTATATTGTTTGAAAACTTTATTTCCATTACATATGAGTTCTGACAGTAATCATACCATTATAAATTGTTAACTAGATTTATGTCCAACATCATTGACATGGAGAAAAACATACACATTTAGAAAAATAAACAATGAATTTGGATACAACATTTCTCAGTTATAACATTCTAAAAATCCCAGTCCCCTGTGAAATTTTCTAAAAAATCTTTACTATATATATATATATATAAATATAATTGTGGGGGTTGCAATGATAACTGAGGATAGAGTGGGGATAATGCTGCTTGACTGCAGATTTCCGGTCAGTTGTAACAAAACTTCTCCTACACTACTGAAGATAGAGACTTAAAACCTTGGGATCTGATTGAAGGTGGACTGTTGGTGTACACAGAGAAGTCTTAGAATATCGATCCACCCCCTAGGTGATGGGAATGTGTCATAACTCAAAAACTATTCAGATCCCCACCCTGTAATGATAAATAGTAAAATTTGCCTTAAAGGTCTTCTCTGTTAAGCTGTTGCATCCCTCAAACATCCACTTGTTTGGTCCTCTAACCAAAATAACCTCTCTTAATCAATCACTTGTCTTAAAAGGACATCATTTTCACTTCCCAGTAGTGGCTGCTTAAGACAGGTATGTTTGTACTTATTGAGCACAAAAAGAAAAATTCTTATGTACAACTGACATTAACTCCTGGTCTGTCCTTACCATTCAGGCTGAGTGCATAGATTGAGAGGGGGTGGGTTGGCGTGGCAAAACAGGGATGTGCAGGAATGCGTTTTACAAACACTTTCTAGTTGTTAATGCTGCTTTACTTTAAGAGAGACTGAAATTTGAAAACCAATCTCCTTCATAAATTTGCTGGAATTGGCTCATAATTCCCCAAGTTTTAAAAACAGTACTGTACAGCTTGTGAGAAATGTTAAACAGTGGCAAGTCTACAGAGTTTGGGAAATTATTTCCCAGCAACAATGTAACCTATTATCACTGAATCAGTTGGAACCTCAGAAATGTTATTTTTAAACAGGATTTTACCTGGGGGAAAAAAAACTAGAATAAAACCAAAAATTATATTTTAATCTGAACTCAGACTAGTTTACAATATCAGGAAATATGTCAACTCTTAGTTTGTTTTAATAGGGGTCCACTTCACTTCTACTTCCATCCAATAATCCACAGAGAATATTTACAAATAAATGTCTATTGATGAATAATGTAAATGTTATTACTCATACACAGATATGAAGAGCTTGAACAGAAGGCAATAGAGGAAAAATTATCTGCTCTCAACAACTTGGAGAAAAAAGACACAGAAAAAGATAATGTCAAGATAACCAAGGATGATGTCAAGATAACCAAGAATGATGACTTACAGGCAACAACAGGCAATGAAACTGATTCAGCTAAATCAGTAAAAGGTATTCCAACAAACAATATGCTGACTTTAATAGTTTTGTCTCCAGACCACAGATTGGGACAGAGTGCTGATTTTCCTGTAAGGGAATTTTCAGTACGGTTAACTCTTATGATGGCACTATCTCTCTACATGAGAGGGTATTTTTATGCTCACCACTGGTACATTTATGATAATATTTGAACTGCAAGTGAAAAGTGTGGGTTAATACATTTAGAATATTACCATGTGTTATGGTTTGGTTTGGTGCTTTACAGCACAGCAACACAAGTAGGTTATTTAGTGCTGAGGCAATTGGAGTAAAGTGCCTTGCCCAAGGACACACCACAGTAGCTGGTCCGATGGTAGGATTCGAACCAGCACCCTTTCGGTTGTGAGTCCAGCACGCTATCCACTGAGCCACTGCAGCTCCCACAATGAGTTATGTGTTAAATCTCTGGAGATTTAGGACAGGGCAGCCCCTAAGGAGGCAGGGTGCACTTCAGAGAGGCCAGGGGGCCACCTGATTTAGGGAGGGCAAGGTTCTGTGCCTCTGCAATTTTTATAAGCGTTATTGTCCTTAATGACTTGCAGCTGAATGTAGTGTATGCAGGGCTTAGGGAAAATTTGTGCAAGCACTTGTCCCTGAGTTGTAATGGATATTCATCCCTGTCATCACTTTACTCAACACAGTACACTTATCTACTGTTCTACACTTATACTCTTACAAAAAAAACACAGGCCCCAAGTCAAGTTTGATACTACAGTGGGTCCAAACTAAGGCTGCAACGTTTTTAAGTTCTGCACATGTACAATAACTGAAACGATACCATTTAATTGAAATTATTATAAACTCAACCTTTCTCCACATCTACTGAATATCTGATAGCTATTATATTGTGCATGCAATACCTCACTCATCTTGCAATTGGTTCATTTGCTGTACATATTTTACCTCTTATTTCTGACAGGATTCAGTTTGTAAGACATGTCTTTATTGAATATATCTGACAGTTTCAGTACAGTGTCCCTAGGATTGTCAGGATATTGTTTCATACTGCTACATACATGTATATGATCAAACAATTGATAATGTTACTACATGTACTGCCTGAACATGCACATAGGATGCTTTTGTAGGATGTAAAATGGCTGTTAAACTATACAGTGGCTTACAAACCTGAAATGGTGCTTCTTTCAAATAAAGTGTTACGAATCAATGGTCATGTTAACAAACATGCTGTTTAAAGGTAAATACTATAGTTTAAAGACATTGTTATAAGCGTTATCAGTAAATCACTGATGTATAATGTTGTGTAATATGCACTATAACCGATTCTCATCAACTTCTGCTTTTTCCCATCGGTGCCCCATTTGATGTGAATATCATAGATACATACTTTAAGAAAAGAATTAACAGAAAAATCCTACTAATCAATCCTCTTAAGCAGAGATGTGGAAATATAGAATTTAATTGGAAAGGGTATTTGTACATGCATGTTTGTTTATATGTTTGCTGATTTTGTAAATGTTTATAGGCAGTAAACTGATCTAAACTGCTTACACATGTAAACATTGCAGCCTTAGCCCAAACCATGAAAGTATCATGTTCAGAGTGAAGACAGTGAGTTTAAAATCTTTTTAATACATGGCTCCATAGATAAACATATAATAAGAAACAAAGGTCTGTAACTCAAGAAATTGCAGTTTCTCACACAGCCCTTAATTTCTTAATGGTTTTCACATTTACAGTGACGCTTTGCAGTAATCTAGGTGTCATTTTAATAGGTAGGAGTTTTGCTTTTCAACAAGCTATCATTCATGTTTAAGAGTTAGATATGTAGGAAGTTTGATTTTGTGATTTTCATATGGTCAAAAAATGTTATATTCACCCCAGGTCACCGGTATTTTCAAGACTGTGCAGCTTTATTGATGCATTGTCACACAACTCCTCAAGCACACCTAACAAAGGGAAGATTCCTGCTTGGCCAAAAAAATTGGAAGGTTATTATTAGGTCGTGACCCAAATTAAATTATGACCTGTCAGCTGTTGTCTCGACATTATGTGCTTTATAAATTGATTACAATGGCAATAATTGTGTGAATATTAGAGGGAATCAGTGGAGATGCTTAAAATGCTTCTTTTGAATGTAAGTTAACATTTTTCTTGTGAAAAGTAATTGTGTACTTACATAAATATCTGCTAGGGACTTCGCTTTGGCATGACAATGTATTAATAAAGTTGCGCCATCTTGAAAATCCCAATGACCTGGGGCGAGCGTAATCTTAAAATGTTGACATTCTCTGGGTCTTGACTTGTCACAGGTCGAACGCATAAAGACGTATCATAGCTCATTGAAAAGGAAAATTTTCTTCACATTAATATGATACATAGATTACTGAAAAGTGTAAAATGAAATGCAGACACCATGAAAAAATCAAGGGATAGGTGTCAAACTGCAATTTCTCCATTTAGTATGCAAACCTTGTCTCATATATATTTTCATACAATATGGATTAGGAAGAAATGGCATCCTTACCATGATTTGAACTGTTTCATTTCAGAAGAAACCCCACCCAGTGATGGGTCCATATCGCCAACTCAGCTGTATTCACTGATGAAGGATGATAACACACAGATCATCATCATAGACATCCGACCTTCTGACAAGTTTCAAGAATCCCATATCAGTCATAAATCCTGCATTAATGTTCCAGCAGATATCATCCCCCCAGGGTAAGTTAGAAATTTGGAGATATTAAATGTCTATATTACATTCCTTTTTGGAAAGCTATGAAGGATAAATCATATAACAGTCATCCTGTTATGAACAGTAGGTTCCAAATGATAAAGTAAAACCTGTCCTGAAAAACCACTGCTTTTTTGAGAGACAACTTGTCTTGAGAGACCAGATTCATGACGCAGATTTATTGATTATACAGTGTTTTGACCTGTCATGAGAGATCGTGAATTTTAGCTCTATAGTGTAGACCAGAAAAGCTTATGAAATGGCATGTAGTCTGCTGTCCATCGTCCATCAGTCCATTAGCACAAGTTTATTATTCCTACTCTCTCTAATGTACTTGTAGGATTGCCATGAAACTTTACACATACCTTCATACCAAGGTCTAGTTGGTCCTAAATGAAAATGGTGCCACTTGGACATCCAATATGGCAACCACATCTTCTTATTGCTACTCATCCTGAACCAATGGTCAAATCAGCATGGGTTTTTAACTAAAAGATTTCTTATGATCTCGAGTTGGTCCCAAATGAAAATGGTGCCAATTTTACATCTAATATGGCCACTATGGCAGCCAGCTTGAATGTCTATGATGTCTAGTTGTTTTTAAATGAAAATGATGCCAATCTTACATCAGGTATGGCTGCCATCTTGAATAGTGTTATCACTACACCTCCTAAATGGAAAGTCATATCAACTTAGGGCTTTCACCATAAGACTTTTTGTGGTGTCTAGTTGGTCCTGACATGGTGGCCATCTTAAAAATCTTGTTGTCACTACTCCTTCTGAATGGATGATTATATTGACATGGGTTTTTCACCAAAAGACTTGTTAAGATATCTAGTTGCTCCTAAATGAATATGGTGCCAATCTTACATCCAGTATGACTGCCACAACAGCCATCTTAATATTATCATTACTTCTCCTGAATGGATGGTCATATCGACATGGAGTTTTCACCAAAAGACTTTGTATGATGTCTGGTTGGTCCTAAATGAAAATGGTGCCAGTCCTACATGCAGTATGGATGCCACAATGGCCATCTTGAAAATCTTGTTACCACTTAAGAATGTCAGATGGTTTCAACACTCAGCAGTTACAAAAAAGAAATGGTCCTTTCTTGGATTCCAAGAAATTCTTTTCAGTCAGTTGAGCGTCAGTCATTTCAAGAGACTTATGTTTGGTGGAAAGGGTGTTGATACAATAAACTCTTTACAAGTATTTGGCATACTGTTTTACATTCCCAGAAGAATCTTAAATTTTGACCAAACCAATCAGAATCAAAATGTCCAACATAAAGCAATATGATGGGGTTTATCTGTATCAGACATGAGACAAATTAATAACTTGGTTAATCATAATTAGAACTTAAAATGACTCTTTCACAAATGTGTGAGTCAAAATAATTTCCAATAGAAAGTATATGAAAATGAACCTTACTACTAGACTTACTTGCAGCCAGGTTGTATGAAAAATTCATTTTTAACTTTGTAAAAAGATATTAAAAAAAGAAATAGTGTCCTGAACCCCAATTTCTCAAAATTAAACTCCACACAGTGGCTGGTGTCATAATATTGCACGCACTATAACATTGAATGTTTACATATTAAATTAAACTCAAGAAACCAGTCAGTCTATAACAGTTAAATGTGAATAATACACAGCATCCCTAGGCTTAAAATAAAGACATTGTGAGATTGTCTTTCTGTTCTCAGGACTGTTTACTTCTATGTCTTTACAATATTTTCTACAGATTTTCCTCAACAAAATGGGCTCCAATTCGAGGTTATAATTTTATGGGCAGTATCTCTGTTCACATAATGTCGCCTACCAAAGATTTATATATGCATTAGGCTAATCAAATCTATCACTGGAATACTTGAATTTGCTTCAAGGTGCAAAATCCAAATGACTAAGTGACAGTGAGTTCACAGTATCAGGCCTGTGAGTTTGAAGTTATGATGAACTGTGGTGTGATAAAGTTAAAAAAAAACTGGATATCATGATTATAAGATATAGTGTTACCAATGATGAAGATGTGCCAAAGATCAAAGATACTTTAGGGGGTACTGTATAGCAGTTGATTTTGTACAAGCTATCACTGTTGTGATGACAGACCGTGGGCAGATGGTAAAAATTACAGTCTGGCCTTTGGCACACTATTGATAGACATCGTCTGGGTAAAAAGGTCTGTGTTTTCTACAGAGCTTCATATAAATTGTTACTGTACAGTAGCATTTTGATTTTGTTTTTGAGCTTTTGTATTCCATAAAAACCTTTGTAAAGTACAATTCATTCAGGTCATGTAGCCATGCTGTACCGACTATTTCAGTTTTGGGTGCCATTTTTTTAGAATTTGATTCCACATACTTTTTAATGGCGATTATTCAGTTTATTTCACTGCTCATCAATCAGTATTCCATGCAAGATCATTATATAACTGCTCCAGGAAATAAATCTGACGAAATCAGTGTTAAAAAAATGGTGGAAATTTTTAGAAGAGGCCAATCAAGAGGTGTGTTCCAGTGTAAACCAGAATGAATGTCACACAACGATGTCACAATGAAAGCATCGCATATTGGAAAATATCTGCACTACTCCCTGCACTGGTAATGATTAGACCTAATGTCCACTTTTTCTGGACCCAGTTAAGTGCCCATCCTGCATTGTCAAAGTCCATAGTGATTGGTAATTTTCATGTGGAAGTTTTGTGAAGACAGCTAAGGTGCAAATCACTTGGCAATAAGGAATGAACAAACTCTGGTAAATCTACACTAGTATTAAATTTTAGAACAACATGAATATTTGTAAAAAGATCATAAAAGGTGCCCACATGGCTATGTTTATGTACACTTTATTTGATATCGTATTCATTGAAGTAATACAAACCCCAACATACTTTTAATTTGTGCCAGAGTTTAGGTTGACTTAAACTAAAAGAAATGTGGTTAAATAGCATGAGAATAGATGTTACTGGGATCAAAATAATAAGATTTAAAGGCATTTTTATGAATATGATGTAATTAAAGAATTAGAGATGTTATGATTTGATTAAGTATTTTCTGACTTGAGTTTCCTTCATCTCACAGAAATGTCAAATTTTTACTTTAAGTATTATGTGTTTCATAAACTTTGTTTATAGTAGAATTTTTGTCTTGCCAGTATTTAGAAAATTGTAAGACAACATATTTTTCTTCATATACAAGCTGCAAATGAAATGCAGTTTCAATATGTTGTGTATAAGTTTGTTTTTTTGTAATATCACATATATCATTGCAGTATAGGTGATTTGATATCATTGATGCATCAATGAATTGCAATATTTGCCCAGATGATAGACTCAAACTATCAATACAGGATGACAGTAGGATGAAACATAAATAAATAAAATTATATGAACTGTCCAAAAATAAACATTTTCTTGTTGTCTTTCAACCACATTGAGTGAAGTAAAAACAACAAGGCAGCTTTCAACATTTATAGAACCTGTCTCCTTGTATCTTCTGTATCAACCTAATTAACCGTTACTCATACTTTTTTGAAATTATTATCCATCCTTGAAAGTATATTTCCAATAATACCTATGTACATTTTGATTTCTTCTGGTAAATAGTTTTTCCACCTGATTGTTGTTTGCATTTGTATGCTTACCCCATACTATAAGTTTTTTATTAATCTACCTCCCCTTCAAGTGCATTGCATATTCTGTTTTAAATACCCACACATCTAAATATAAATAAGTGCCTACCTTTGGCTAAGATATATCCAATAAAGGAATTCAATCAAGAAAGCACAATTTACATCCTTGAATTTTCCAGTTGTGCACTCAAGGAATCCAAGGATAGATGAATTTAAACAAAACATGACTTTTAAGATGCCATACCAGCTTGGCCTTTTGCAGTTATAATCAGCACACTTGTATCTTTCGGTGGGAAAATGACATCAGCACATGATGTGTTTAGTTCCCAGACCCTGAGTGATATTTCTTTTTTTTGTGTGTGTGTGATTGGTAAAGTAATGTACCTAAAAGTGCAATCAGATAGAACAAGGTACTTTAACTGTTTAGATCTTTATTAGAGGCACCCTCCTCAATTATTGTCTTGTGCCAGGTAAATCTATTTGGCAAAATATGATAATATGTTTTTAAATGATTTTAGTGCATCTGATCAATGTTTAGTCAGCATTTAAAAAGAAAAAGAAAAGGAAAAACACATCCTTTTCATTTGTTCAGGAAGTTAGCATATCCTACAATGGATTTATACAATGATATAAGTGATATTTGTTTTGCAAACATGGATTCATTTGTATATTTTTTATGTTTATTTATGTGTGAGATACTAACGTGATGCATATTGTGTTGAAAATAATTATCATGGTACATATTGTGATACAACATGGCAGGTGATAACCAGCTCAAGGGTTTGTAAATGAGATGCATTTTGTTGAATGTTTGTTCTTTATAATAGTGTGTACTATTGAATGTTACAGCACCACAGTCACATATATAGAGAAGTCACTACCCAAGGATTCAGAGGCCCTGTGGAAGCAGAGAGGAAATGTAGATCACATTGTCTTTGTAGACTTGAACTCTACAATAGACAAAGTTATTTTAGCCACTCCACTCAAGACTTTGAAGGATGCATTGTTCAAAGTAAGTTAGTTCTCTCAGTAAGTATGTATGTTTGTAGGCAAGGTTGTTCGTAATTGAATAGGTATGTATGTATGTATGTATGTATGTATGTATGTATGTATGTATGTATGTGGTAGTTACACCCGTTGCTAATGAGGCAGTATGACCTACTGATAGGCACTGGAGATTCAGGATCATGGCTTCAGATCCTGACCTAACCATTGCTGCAGCTTTTAAGGATGTTTGCTGCTATAAAAAAAAATCTGTATTTAATGTGCAGCTTGAAATGACATAATCATTTAATTATCATGTCATTGTTGTGACATCACATATTACCTCAGTGTTTCATAGCATTCTGAACTCAGCGAAAGATTTGACATCTGTTGCTTATTGAAGAATGAACAATATAAATGTTTATAGAATTTCAGTCATAGAAAGAACAGTCCTTGGAAAATAAATGACAAAACCAAGGAAAAGTATACAGTACCATGGTAAATCATTCAAGATTTCTGACTTGATGCAATCTCAATGAATGTGTCACAGAGAACAATTTTTAACACCAGCATATGATTTTCTTGATATATTTGGTAAGATTAATTTATGATCTTAAAGTAGTGCAGATTTAATGAACTTTTAGATGCACATTCCACCATTTTTTATTGGACATTTTGTAACAGGGTACATGCTTTATGTTGAGACCATGTTAGTTGGAGGCAAGACATAGTTGTCATTTTTCCAACAACAGCATTGGCCACATCAACAGTTTGTTGTGGTTTTGGTTAAAGTTTTTCATTTGCATATATGTCCCAAACCCCTTGATAGATTCTATTCATATTTGACATGAATCGTTATGAAGCTAAGATAATTCATTCTATGACATGCTCACTCATCCCTTTTATCTTTTGGTCAAGGTTCCAGTCACTTGAAAATTTGCATTACAGTTTTTGTTAAAGTTTTTTCATTTGCCAAGATTTCAAAACCCCTTGATAGATTCTCATTGTAATGGCACTAATCATCATATAGCCAGGACGATTCATTCTATGATGCATGCTGTCACCACTTCAATATTGGGGTCAAGGTCATAGTCAGAAAATTTGCAGTAACATTTTGGTTGAAGTTTTTTCATTTGCTTATATTTATTAAACCCCTTGATGAAGCTAAGGCAATTAATTCTGTGACATGCTTACTCAGCCTTTTGACCTTAGGTCAGGGCTGAGCAAATTTTTTTTAACCACTAGTCCAGGACAAGTGGTTTCAGAAAATTCACTAGTCCCACCTTACTCTTCACTACTACCACCTTACTTTTCACTGGTCCCAAAATGGTAATCACTTGCCGAGATTTGATGAGATGTATGTACTTAATCCATAGAAAAAACAAACAAAATAATATACAACATAATTATTTCCTAAAAGAATTTAATTTTTCAAAAACATTGGTTGTTATACATTTGGCTTCTTCAGGTTCATGTATATATGTTTTAGCTGATGGATTTGAAAAAATGTCCATGTATATGTCTGCCACCTGCACCAGCACTAAGCCAGCAGTTGATAGCTGTGTCTGGGTTGAAGTCCTCAAGCTCTGGTCCATTTGCGGAAATGTTCATTAGCATTTGTAAACTCTTTTGGTTTACGGAATTCCTTAAAGAAATCTTGATTAAGTTCATTGAACTAAGTCCTCATTCACACCCAGCAGTGGATGGGCTTATAACAAACATGATTTCTAATAGTTTGCATAATTGACTGAGACTAGGTGGAGTATTCACTAAGAGTGTTCCAAGAATTTCAACAGGTGGATCCGGTGACTGCTTCCTTCAATACATTCAAGCCAGGTATAACAATCAACCCGATACGGCTGAAAATTTCTGTCTCTTAGTAGTGTCATATTTGACATTTTTTACCATCACAGATTGTTGCTTATGTCTCTTTGGAGAAATAGCTACCGCACACTCAGTATCAGTCTTACGTTTTATCCCTCCACTTTCAAACAAATTTTCCTTCTCCGAATCGCCGTTATTACCTTCCTTGCTAAAATAATTTAGCAAACTCATTTTATCCACAGAGTAACTATCAGCTTGCTTGACAACTACTTCTAAAGTGATCATAACATACATTTTCTCTTTTAAATACGAACAGAGACAGCTCATTAATCAGCGTAATTGTTTCGCTTCAAACGCAATATCGCACATGGAAGTTAATCATCGGTATAATCAATTAAAAATTAAAGAATCATTACTGTCATTTAATCAGTTCATAAAAGAAACCAACACTGATATCGGTAAAGTACCTTTCATTAATTTAATTACACTGACTCGCTGGATTAAAATCATAGTGAGCCACTCGTGATAATCTGGCTTGAGTAAACTCAATGCAACAAAGCTGCTTAAAACACTACTAATTGATTGTACTGGCTTTCTTTTGTTTGACGTGTTATGATTTGCCGATAATTTGGTCGCTTAGCCCATTATGCAGTCAAGTGGTAACAGGATGTAAATGTATACACGAAGAGGGGTAGAATCAAGTATTCAGTACGCCCGGAGGGCATGATTGGCCAAATAAAGGTAGATATAGTGATTAAAGCCGAAAATAAGGACTAGCCCGACTTTTATAAAAGCTCTTGTCCCGGACTAGTGACTTGGAAAATTTTACTTGCCCGACTTCAAAAATGACTAGTCCGGGACGTCGGGCTATGGGATTTGCTCAGCCCTGCCTTAGGTTCAAGGTCACATGTTTCACAAAAATGCTTTGATCTACAGTACATGTCAGCAGGGTCATGTATGTGCATTTACTCATCGTAACTTAAATATTCATTATTGTTCTAAAATTTCATACTAATATAGTTTAACCAAAGTCTATTCAATCCTGATTGTTGAATTCTGTGCACCTTAATTGCCATCAAGGTAATAGCCAGGTACTAGACTGGGTCAAGAAAAGAGGATCTTGGGTCATATCATAACAAATAACAGGGTAGTATCAATTTTTTGCAACCCGCACAGCTTTCATTGTGACATAACAGTAGTTCATACTGGATAACACCTCTAGGTTCACCTTGTCCAAAAATGTTCACTTACTTTAACATTGATTTTGCCATATATATTTCTCGGGGTTTGTATATAATGACCTTCCAAGAAATATGGATGTATGAGAATTGAAATAAAGTGAATAATTGCCATTTCAAGGTATGTGTAATCAAATTCTAAAAAAATGACACCCATTACTGAATTAGTCAGTACTGAACATCTGTCTACTTGACCTGTATGGCTTGTACAATAGGGCTTCACATGCAAGTCTTTTCATTGCAGTGGTCTTTATTTTGGGACAGATATTTGATTTGGTCTAGCACAAAAAAATCCACACCAAACTATAGAAAAATATCATTTTTAAGAAGTAAAAGTAAACATACTCTAAATTTTACCAGCCATCATCCTAGGGAAGTGTTTTTAATTTGCTTGCTTTACTCACCTCAGCTGTAAATGGATACAAGCATCTTCTTGGAGCTCAATCTCAATGGCTTCATTCCATGGAAATTAGCATCATTACAAATTTTCACCTCATCTAATTTTCCCTCATGCATGGAGAATATTCCGCTGGGGCTGACTATTTTGTTTTATATTTATCATCCCACCTATGGAAAACTTTTCTAGTAATAAAAGTACAGTTAATTATGATGATCATGACACTACAACTACTACTGAAGAGTGAAAAGTAGATCGCATTGATCTGTGTTTGGTACATTTGTTGAGGACTGACCCAAAGAAAAAATAGTTTGATTCCAAGTGTTTGTGTGTTTATGTGGTTTCAATTGCTCTCGTCCTGAAAAATATTGACATCTCTACAAAACAAATGTCATTAAAGCATGCATATATATATATAGACATACTCATTATATACACATTTTCATGTGCTACTCCTAATTGAATATCTATCCCCAAGTAAGGGATTTTACATAGAAGAGTAAGGGAAAAAGTACCTTGTCACTAATTGTCCATAAAATAATAGCTGAATGAATTTGTTCAATATCATTATATTTTCATATTATATACACAAAGAAAAACATCTGTTGGTAACTTAATTTTGTTCAGTATTTCACAATTAATTAAGATCACATTGGTTTTCCACAACAGAAAACCTGCACAGTCAGGCGATTTATGGCAGGTTGTAAATGCAAAAGATTTCCTAAGGTCGCATATAATTTTAGCTGACTTTATCATTTTCTTTCACGGCTGTTATTGCAGTTATAAAAATTGTATAATCATTTCTGGTTTTCATTATTAAATAAGAGACAGGAGTCACAACCATGTTGTCTTACATCCAATCTCTCTTGGAGTTCATAGCACTATGATTCAACGACGTAAATGTGATGTTATATCAATGATTTAATGTAATGATTATGTCATTTTGAGCTGTGCAGCAATTACTGATTTTATAAGAGTCTGCTACCTTAATTGCTTTCATTTGGTTATCTATAGATATTATACCCAAAATTATTGGGAAGCATAGAAAATTTATGATGAATGAGCTATATAGAGTGTGAAACTTGCCAAAAAATCATGCAAGTCCACAGGACCAGTAACTAGAAAATGCTAGTAGTCCTGTTCATAATCAACCGGCCCTGTATTTCATCATATAAGAAGACAAAATATAGTCAATTACTTAATGGTGAATGCAGGTAGACATGAATATCAGCCATTAGTAAAGTTATCTCTGCAATAAAAAAATGGAAAAATAAAGAAAAACACAAAATAAGATATTTATATCGTGTGTCAAATTTATTAAATGCAGCAAAACATGGCATCTTTTTATTGACCAGAACAATGCTGCTAACTGTCCAGCTGATCCAGATCCATACATAACTCATCTAGAGGCTGGGTATCAGAATTTAATGCTGTTATTGATGACCAGTATGCATCAAGGTCAGAATGTCAGCATGAGAACTAGGTCCAGCCTCCAAAAAATGAGGTTATGGTATCCAAAATACAGCTGCCCATAAAATTAGGTTGGCATCCAAATACTTCCACTTGTTGACATTGGCAGTCAGAATTAGCATGAGTCATCAGGTATCGCATATACACAAAAGAGCTTTTAACTGGAGTTGCAAGTGTCTATTGTATACAGACTACACACTAGTTATGTCCATTCTCACCTCACCCAGCAGATCGTATTCCTGTCCTATAGATTCGCAAGTGGTCATCAGAAAAAAAAATTCACCATTTTTTATTTTCACTTGGTTTCTATTATTTCTTATTCTATTATAAAATATACATTTTGTAGATTTGATTTACTCAATATGCTTAAAAATCCAACTGGCTACGTGGACTGACTACTCACTTTTTGCACCGGTTTACCGTGAAATTAGCTGGCATTGGACCAATGGGTTGGAGGTATATTCACATGCTGGTTATTGGGGATGGTATTGCAGTGGTGGAATAACTTTCCTTGCAGGTAACTTAATGTCTGCTTAATCTTGCTAATAAGGCAGCTTTAGTATGGTGGCTCATTGAGATTCAGCTGCCATCCTGACAATGTCAGTTTAGCAATTTGAAGAGGACAAAACATGTTTTTGGCAGAAATCAATATACTGAGCTTTATGTAGGAAACTGCAAGTTTGAAAATAAGGAAAATCATTTTAATTTCAGTTTGACTCAACAGTGATTATCAAGAGCGAGCCCTTGATCCTTCAGGGAGGTTATGAACAGTGGCTTCTGTGCTACCCTATGATGTCCACCAATCCCACCATCAGCATTCCCTCATCATCGCAAGTTTTGTCTCCAATGCCATCATGTAAGTGCAGTATAGTGTTGGAATATATAGTGCAGGTTCATGGAGCTACCATACAGCCAGCATGTAATGAGTGGTAGTAATGAGTGATATGAAATGGACAATTTATCCAATAAGATGATGTGATTCCATTGTTTATTGAAGAATGAACTCAGCAAACCAGCTTCATTCATTATGATTTTTTAAGTTACATATACAGACCCTGAAATGGGTAATTCTACTGGTAATATGAAAACAGAATGCAAATGGAATGGAGAGTGAATGCAAACAAAGTGCAGCATGAATGAATGCAAATGAAATGCAGAATGGATGAAGGCAAACAAATGCAGAATGAATGAAAATGAAATGATGAATGCATTTTTAAGAAAACAGAGAGCATAAATGCAAAACACAGAATGCAGAACAATGAATGATAAATGAAAGTGGAACTAAATGTGAATGCATTTCATGAATGGATTTGAAAAAAAAGGTTATTTTCAGGCAATCGCTAAATTTTAATTTTCCAAATCTTTGGTGCATGATAATCCAGGATCAAATTCCTTACACTGACAAACAATTTTTCTCATCTTATAAGCCATGACATTGTTCTTGTTGAGGCAGACATAACTCCTATTATATGATGACATCATCATGGTTGTATCTGTACAATTTTATTTGAATGATATTAAATAAGAATAAGAAATAAAATTAGCCGACAAATACTCTTCAACTATATTGTTACATTGATTGCAATTGTAGTTATATTTTTATTTATTGTAAATTTAATGCAGTGTTTTGCATTTTATGCATTTGCTATTTTATTAAAGCACATTTTTCGTGAGGCATAAAAATTCTCTCCCTTCAACACTCTAGAAAATGGAAAATCTTAATTCATAAATGCATTTCAAATTTGTTCAGACAAAAACAAATGAACAGAAATGATGAATGGAAAAGATAATGCAAAAGCAGAATGCAATTCTGTGACCATAAATGAAAAATGATGAGATGAATGCTGAAATGCAAATAGAACACAAACAAAATGAATTTTGAAAACATTTTAGATGGAAATGAAATGCATATTTGGTAAAATTATCAGTTTCAGGGTCTGTATGCATAACCAATATTATTCTAAATAAAAGCTTGAATTGTAAAGTAGTATTGTTTGTTTTTGTTTATGACATAATCAAGTCCATTCTTTCCAATATATACTTCAGCTAGGAGACGGTGTGGTTTGTTACCCAGTTTTTGTAATGTTAGGCTTATTTACAAATGAAAATATCTGAGCCTCACAATAATGAACACTACTGTTAAAAGTTCTAGACTTTAAATAATGCCTTTTTGGCCCCCCCTTGGCCCCCCCCCCCCCCCAAGACAAAGGGGTGTATAATACATTTCATCAGACACTCCACAGTAAAAAAAAATTGTAATGGAAAATTCTGGCAATTAATAATAATAATAATAATGATAATTTATTATTTTTAGAGTGTATCTCAATTAGTTGCATACAACTGATCTTCCTTGAGGCTTTCTACTATATACAAAATATTAAAAATAGTTTCACTCCTATAAAGGCAAAGTATCATCATTCATGTTCTCTCTCTCTCTCTCTCTCTCTCTCTCTCTCTCTCTCTCTTGCAAAATAAGTATTTATAAATAAACACACCTGTCTTAACATTAGTAAAATATATTAGGAAAGCAGGAGGGTTTAACTACATGCATAAATTATTATTTCATCCATTTAATAACTGTTTTGAAATGCAGGATTGGAGGAGGCATGTCTAATTTCTTTTGAAGTGTAGTTCCTAAATCTTGTACTTGAGTCCTGAAAACTGTTCATGAATAGTTCTGTGTTTGGTTTATGACTTCTGTGTCTGATTTATATTATTTATTGTAGACATGACTTTTGCATATGCAAATGTTGGTTATATCAATAGAACAGAAATGAACAGATTTATAAATTAAAATTTTTGATGTCTGAATTACAACTTTACAGTGGATTTTGACTACCCCAACTTTGATCAAGCTTTCTTGATAACTCCAACACCAAGATCGACAAATGATCAGAGTCCAGAGAGTTCCTTGTCTGATTCATCATGGTCCTCAAGTAGTTTCTATCCCACAATAAATGAAACTTCTCATGAAATGACCAAAACTAGAACTCCAACAATTGACCGTTCTAAAAAGCCAAAGGTTGTGTCTCAGGTTTCATGGGAGGAAACTCATTCTAGTGTTGTGAAAAAGAAGGCAGATAGTGATTCAGCTGCTATGAGTAAAACTGTGAAAAGTAATCCAAGCAAACCTACAGCTGTGATTGAGTCTAGTTCCAGCAGTAATGTTGATCAAGGAGCTTTGAATCAAATGGCATCGGACATTGACAGGGACTTGCAAAGATTGGAACATCTTCGCAAGCAAAAACAGGACGAGTTAGAAAAATTGGAGATTGAACATAAGAGAATTCTCTTGGAAGATAAAGCCAGGATAGAAAGAATGAAGGAGGAAGAAAGAAAACTGTCAGCTCTTGAGGAAATGAGAAAGAAGCAGCAGACTGATGTAGCAGATCTGTTCAGGATGAAGAGGAACCTTCAGGAGAACATTAAGCAGGAGGTTGAAAAATCAGAGCTGGATCGAGTCCACAAAGAAGATGAGGAGAAACACAGGCAGGTTTTATTTGAATGTAAGGTAGTTTGGTCATTGGAAGTGAGGGGTTTACAGCTAAATTTAAATGCCTAAAACAATAATTACAGTAGGAAATTATTACAAAGAAATGTAGGCCCTGGCATTATAAGAAAAAGTAACAGTTTTTTAAAAAAAAGTAATTTTATAGTAAGAGCTGAATTGAATCAATCAACATCAGAAACAGAAATTATAGTGAATCTTGCTTCAGAACAGCCATTGTTACTCTGTGATACATGATAGTAGTCTGATACTGTGCAAAATAATCACCAGTCGTTGCCTGGGTACTCGGATTATACAATACATTTTATTGTTTACAAAATTTTGCCTTCCTTTTTAGTATGGGCCAGAATGATAAAATTAGCCTCAAATTTATATCACCTGTGAATTAGGAGATGTACCAGCAGGTATTAATTTTCAGTGGCAACAGTGACATCAGCAGTGGGATTACCAATCTTAAAGAGTTATGTTCCAGTTTTTGAAAGTCTCGTATTTTACATAAAAGCTGTATTCAACTGTAGCTTTGTTAGAAAATCACAATATCTTTAAGGTGTATACCCTGATATGCTAACAGCTCCTGTCTCATCAGTTTGTGCAGAATCAAAACACTATTTACAAGTGAGACACTGTGTTCTGCAGAACACTGTATCTTTAAGCTGTATACCCTGATCAGCCAGGAGTCCTGTCTTGCCAGTGCTATTCACATTTGAGACATGGTGTTCAGTGGAACACTTCTTGTGAAAAGTAGAGATAATTTATTCAATGTACTTGTCAATACATGTGCACTATTTTGCAACTCTTCCCTCACCAATTAGGTTTTTGTTTACATTTTGATATTTTTCTGGTATTGCCTTCTCCTGAGGGAACTGTTCTCCTTGGATTGTCTGGTGGGATATGCAGCTTTGGCACTGTACCCCCACCACCATCATCACTACCGACAACACTCTAGAAGAAGAGTTCCTAAGGAAGAAGTCAATAATATATTTAGTACATCAGATAGCCATAATTCTTCAGTAAATGTTCCAGCATCTATTTTTCCAAATGTGAAATTGTTTTTCAAATTACAATTGTATGTATGCAATGAGCATGACTCTAAAATAGCTTATGGCAGTAGTGCCTGCAGCTTCAATATGTGGTATGACCATTGCTAGGTGTAGTGTCCCCGATTCAAAAAGAAATATGTACTTTTCTAAAATAAATCCCAGTAGTTAGCTAACTGAACTGAATAATGGTTCATAGTATGTATTAAATCAGTGTATTTGAACATTTGTTGTGGAATTTTAATCCACTAAGCTGGTGTTTGTTTTCTATTTACCTGTTCATGCTTTAAGTGTTTTTGTGATTTTTCATACTTTACAATGGGTATTATTTATGTGCTGCTAATTCTTACTAATTTTGATGCATCTGGTCACTCTGCAAATCATTTCACATGAAAACATTTACATGTGTCATTGTGCCTATTTGTTTTTTTTTTCTTTTTCCACAAAATAATAAATGGGTAAAAAATTTGTCAGAATGCATAAAGTTTTACTACAAGTCCATAAGAATATGCAGCGGAAAAAATAACCCATTATATGATAGATTCATATGTGTCATTCTAAATAACCTGTGATATGATAGATTCAGATGTGTCATTCTAAATAACCTGTGATATGATAGATTCAGATGTGTCATTCTAAATAACCTGTGATATGATAGATTCAGATGTGTCATTCTAAATAACCTGTGATATGGTAGATTCATATGTGTCATTCTAAATAACCTGTGATATGATAGATTCAGATGTGTCATTCTAAATAACCTGTGATATGATATATTCAGATGTGTCATTCTAAATAACCTGTGATATGATAGATTCAGATGTGTCATTCTAAATAACCTGTGATATGATAGATTCATATGTGTCATTCTAAATAACCTGTGATATGATAGATTCAGATGTGTCATTCTAAATAACCTGTGATATGATAGATTCATATGTGTCATTCTAAATAACCTGTGATATGATAGATTCAGATGTGTCATTCTAAATAACCTGTGATATGATAGATTCATATGTGTCATTCTAAATAACCTGTGATATGATAGATTCAGATGTGTCATTCTAAATAACCTGTGATATGATAGATTCAGATGTGTCATTCTAAATAACCTGTGGTATGATAGATTCATATGTGTCATTCTATATAACCTGTGATATGGTAGATTCATATGTGTCATTCTATTTTAGGAGGGAAGAACTGGAAAGGATGAGTAGTGAAGAAGAAGAGAAAAAGAGAAGACAGGAAGAGGTGAACAGGTTAAGAATGGATAGAAAGAAAAAGGAAGACGACAAAAAGAGAGAAATTGAGAGACTTGAAAGAGAGGTAATAGTTACACAGCACATTTCCTAGACTCTATTTATCAAATATTTTTATGATATGACCATGATAAATAGTTTATTTCCCAGTTTATGTACATGAGCATTGTGTTTTAATTAGTATCAATTAAAAACCTGAATTGCATTAATTTTTAGCTCTACTGGTCATAGACCAGAAGAGCTTAAGGGATGGCATGTTATGCTGTCATTTTTCATCCATTTATCCATTAGCACAAGTTTGTTATTGCTACTTGGAGGATTACCACCCCAAGGTCTCGTTGGTCCTGAATGAAAATGGTGCTGCTTGAACATCTATTATGGATGCCACAGTGGCCATCTTGAAACTCTTGTTATCGCTATGCTTCTAATGATGTACAGTTGATCCTAAATGAAAATGGTTCTGATCTGACATCCAGTATGGCCACCAGAGCAGCCAGTTTGAAAATCTTGTTATCGCCCAAGAATGTCAGAGATGGTTTCAGCGCTCAACACATAAAAGAGTAAACTATCATATCGGATTTCTGTAAATTATTTTCAGACAGTGGAGCATCAGTCCTTTTGAGGGACACTTGTAGATTGATTGGGCAGCTTTTCCTATGTGCTGATGAGTTGCTTTTAAACCTGAATGGAAACAAAATTATTTATTGTACTGTGAAATTTACAGATAAACAAGTGACTGGAAAATTTAAATTATTCTATTTCATCTCATGTGTAAACATAGTATTTAATTCTTCCTGGCATGAATATTTACCAAGACACACATAGCACTTTTCTGGCCATGTTATTCTCATTATCATCGTTTGTACATCTGAATCTCCATGTGTCTCTTCTGAATCATTATAGTGCAATAGCATGAACACTATTACTTAGAGTAATGAATTTTTCAGTAATTTTTTTTTCATGGTCATCGGTAGGTGACCTGCTTAGATTTTCAGGCCATTATAGCAATTTTTCAATTGTTCACACATTTTTCAACATTTTGGACCTTTTTTTACAAAATTAATGCTGTCATCGCGATTTACGAAAACTCACATTACGTAGACACATGAAATTTGGAATGCATGCTTGTATGTAAATGACCTGATTAGATTCTCATGCCATAATGCCACTGTAGTAAAACATACTTGCGACCCAGGAAGGCACTTTTCAGTGTGAAGTAGTCATCCATAAATGCAATTTAGAGTTTCATTTTCATATGAACTCTCTGAAAAATATTAGTACCCTGGCATATAATTTTTTTAAAAATTGCCTTCCATGTGTACCATGTATGTTTCAATGGAACAGCCTTTGTAGCAATTTGTACAGTTTTTCTACATTTTTAAAATTTGTCAGACTTGGATCTTTTTTATCTGCAGTGGAGGTTTACATTTTTTATCTGATGTGAGGCATACATTTCTGCAAACATAAAATCTAGTTCAGTTTGATCCATTCTTCAGAAACAAGTCCATTTATGTTTTGGAGACAAAAAGGACACATTTTTTCCTAAAAGTACCTCTCACCACTGGCAAAAACAGGTCATAGTTACCATCTTTTATTTTTTGAGTCAGTACTTTTAATGTTTGCGTTCAGTTCCATTTGTTTGAGCCTGTTGCTTTCAGTCATAAAACCTGGTAACTGCATTCAGTTTTAGGACTAATATGCACATCCTCAAACATATAGCAGGCTGCAGTCATCTACTTTTCTTTCTCGCATCTCTATTGGATCATGGATCAGCATTAAAGGCAAGACATTTCACCTAATTGTCTTTCCTGGTAATTGCACGCCATAGGTATCACATTTCCAGTGGTGGCGGTGGCAGCAATTTTAAGGTGTTGTGTTAAAGTTTTTGAAAGATATCTTCTACATTAGTTGCTACATTTAACCAAAACATTAGGAAAATATTACCCTATGTCTAAAGTTTGAACCCTGAGATGCTGCTAGGAGTTCCTGACTTGCCAGAATGACCAGACAGCTGGTGGCAATTTTGTCAGCAATTTTGAGGTGATGTGTTGAAGTTTTTGAAAGTCACATATCTTCATAGGTTGCTATGTTTAACTAAAACTTTGGAAATATATTTATGTCCATTCCCAACCTCCACACACACACACAAAGAAAAGAAACATTAATTTTGTGCTGTCTATCTGTCCATTTATCCATTTTGCACATTTTCTTGTAAGCAAGATAGCTAAATAACTATTGATGCAAATCAGACCAAATGTGGCATTTAGATACCTTGGAGGGGGGAGGGGGTCCCAAGATGTGTTGTTGTTCTGGCGAATTAGGCTGTATTTTTCAATTTTTTACACATTTTTAAACTTTCTGGCCTTCGACTTTTTTTTACAAAAGCCCTGTAAGCATGATTAAGCAAAAATCACTTGAAGTAGACCAATGAAGTATAGTAGGTTTATTTGTATTATTATGTAGATGATCTGATTAGATGTTCAGACCAAAACCGCATTTTTTTCAATTTTTTACAGATTTTTTTTTTTTTTAAGTTTTGGACTGGAGCTTTTTTGACAAAAACCTTGTTACCATGATTAAGCAAAAATCGCTTGAGGTAGGCAAATGAAGTTTGGTAAATATTGCTGTATTCAAATGAAACTTTGGGATGATATTACTGTATATCTAATGTTTTTTCCCTGATATGTTGAGCATAACTGTCTTGCCTGCATTAGCAGACAGCTCTGTGATATTACTATGTCTTAAGTGTGTACCCTGATAATGCTGGGCATAACTATCTTGTTTGCTCTGGAATAAAATGATAATACCATTCACATGTTAGACATGTATTCCAAGTAACCTTGTAAAAAATATTCATGGAAGAAATTCTTTTATGCAAATAAATGACCAGCTATCACAGCAGAGGACATATTGGAGACATTTGGCTTATTTTAAATATTTCTTTTTTGAACTTTTTTTTTTACTTTATCAACATAAAACTACAATTCCAGTATAATATTTCTTCAGGCTGCTGAAAGCACTTTGCATGCGGCCAAGGAGAGGGCTAGGCAGGAAGAGGAGCGGAGGCTGAGGGAACAGAAAGAGGCAGAGGAAAGGGCTCGAAAACTGCAAGAGGAACAGGATGATGAGCAAAGAAGACTAAGAAACAAGGAAAAGGTGTGTCGTTTAGTTAAGTTACATCACCAATGTAGACAATGTGCATAAATAAGCCCCTCCCATATTTCAGTTTGTAACAATCAGAATATTTCATGTGACAGATAAATCTCCCAAAATATGATTATATGTATTTTGATTGTGTTTTTATTACCAGTAATACAAAAACTGTTGTCATTGCATAGCTGGTACTTTCTGGACGGAAAATACCCTGACAGTATGATGAGAATTCGTCCTCCCATTAGGGTGAACCAGAAGATTCTATAACAAGAGATCACCCCTGGTCCAACCTGCAGATACCTTGCCCATGTGCACTGTCCTTCATTCTTTTTCCAGTTGCTGCCATTACGGGCTGCTAAAATTCTACGTCGTAGAGAAATTGCCTTCGCTTTGTGTTTTATGTCGCGATTTGAGTTTTCTCAGGGATTTACAAATCCACTTGCCTGACTCCCGGGACAAGCTCAAATGCGGCTTGGGCAAGCTCAAGTTTCTTAGGTACTTGCCCGTGGGCAAGTCCAAAATATTTATAGAGAGAGAAAGGAATTGTGTTCTGTTTGCAATGCTTTATGTTCTTCAAGTTTTATACCCTGTGATCTTGCCACAGAACATATATCAGCACCTTTATTTAGTGTTTATATGTACCACATTCTTCTATTACATAACTGGCCACAGTTTTTTTTTTCTTTTTTCTATTGTATGTCATTTCTATCTTGTAGTCAGTATCAAGGTCAATCTCGCATTTTCTTGCACAACTGTGATAATGTGAGTATTTACCATTTAAAGCAAGTTTTGACAAACGAGAAATAAATATTTATATTTTAACTTATCAGTTACATTTTAATGGTAATATTTGTAAGTATCTGGGATTTACTGACTTCCAGGTCCTAAACTAGCCTCAGGCAGTTTGTGAGCTTGCTGTCTTTAAGCAATTGACTTGTCAAAGATTTTTTTGATGCATGTCACTGATTTTTAAGGTGTGTAGGTATTAATCGTTAATAATATAACTTGTGAGATTTCTTTGACATGTGTGTTGGAAATAAAAGGCACTCATCTCTAATGATTAACGGCCAGAAGGATTTCCTTAAAAGCATGATCGATTTACTGAAAATGTAGCACCCACAAGTGGTGTTTATGATCTGTTGTTTACATTGATAAGTACAGGAGACAGATGCATACTTACTGCTTGGCAAACAGTTAAATGGATAAAAATAAGTGTTCTCAATTTCAAAAATCAGCTTGTCAAATATTTTTATGCATGTTGCCAATTTCTAGGTGACTAGATGATAATTGTTAATTCAATGAATTAAATTAGTGTTCACAAATCCTTCAGTGGTGAGTATAAATAAATCATTACAAACAGTCTATCTTTCATTGTTGTTGATGTAGTTGATTAGATGAGTTTGCTATTGTATCTAGGCAAAAAAAGGAATTTCCTTAAAATATCCCATATTTTATTTTATCTCATTTTTTTACTGATGTTGGAAGCTCAGATTTCCCCCATGGCAAGTTCAATTTTCCAGTCAGCTTGCCCTGGGCAAGCTGACTTTTATAAAGTTTGTAAATCCCTGGTTTTCTCTTTATGTGCATCGTTTTCATCATGTGGAATTACCCCTGATGAAGAATTTTTTTCTGTTCAAATTAAGCTCTCTCGAGAGCTGTTTGCATTTTTTCTGATTACATTTGGTATGACCTTGCATTTAGATTCACACCCCACAGGGGCATTAGGGTAACTATTATTGTTGAGACTTTATTTCTATCTTGGGTAGGTATTTAGTAAATATCCCTATCCTTACTGAATTTATTCTGCAGACTCATTATGTTTATTGTTTCATTACAGTAACGAATCTTCATATTTCACATTTTCTTGTAATGTGACTTGTGCTATTTTTATTTTGGAAAAGTAGGTTGCACACCAGTTTTTCCCCTTATGTTGTGTGTTTAGTTATTAAACAGTTGTTCATTCTTGTAATTAGTATCTGCTGGTATTCCTTTTTATCATTCCTTTTATTAGCAATCTTACCAAACTGGTTTTATGCTAACTTAGTCATCTCCAGTTCTCAAATAAGACTTGTTGACATCATTTTATTATTATCTTCAGTATTATTTGGTGGTTTTATTGCCTTATCTTAAGTAAATTTGGTGTGCAGACTCGTATTTATTCTGTATTTTGTTTATTACAGTAAGGAATCATCATATTTCACAGTTTCTTTTAATGTGACTTGTGCTATTTTTTGTGTTGCTTTTATACCTAGGGATGTTGCTCGGGAAACACCCAAGGTCTTACTAGAGCACAGTAAGAACCTTCTGAGGGCTGCTTCCCTGGAAGCATAAACTATCTTCTGGGGGCTTATCCCCTCCTTGGCTTCTCAGTATCTCAGAGACCAGCAACACCAGTCCTTTGCATCCACTCCTGACCGATCGAACCGGCCAAAAAGTGAAATCATCCTAACTGACCACAGGGTCCATCGGCATAGTTCTTTACAGTCAAAACAACAACCCATTTCAGAACACTCCTTTGGCAGTCAGGCCCCTTTGAGGCCTTTCCTCCTGTTCTAAAGACAAGGGTGAACATTTATAGGGGTTCACACCCTCTCCTGCAGAGTGTTCCTCTTCCATTGGTTCCTGTAGGTGCCAGGCTAGACTTCTTTTTAGAGGCTTAGTCTGACATAATGGTCGATGACTGGGTTCTTTTTGTCATAAAGGTGGATACCAGCTTTGGTTTTATGATCTGCCCTCTCTAGTTGGGTCCCCCATGTTCTTCCACCAGTTGAATCTGTGCATTTAAAGGAAGAGGTACACTCTCTTCTTCAGAAGGGTGCAATAGTGAGATTGTTCAGCCCATTTAAAGTCACTAGGTATCTAGGGCTGGGACAATACATGTACGGATGTACTCTTCATAGTATTGTTTTTTTTGTACAAGGCCATTGGCCCAAGTACAGAATTAAACAACAAAGAATATATATACACCTCTCCCTCGATAACTCGCGCACAACGGGGTCCAAAAACATAGATCGCACTATAAGCGAGGGCATGAGTTACCGAGGGACCTAAAAAATATGAAGAAGGGGATGCCATACCCACTGGACATCGAGAAAACCGCAGTGGTGGGGGTAATGGGGCTGTTTAATGGCTGAATACTCGTTTAATAATTACATTGGGAATAATTGTCAATGAAGATTATTTTTCTAATGTAGTTGTTTGCTTTTCTGTATAAATTACCTTTATTTTCAAGATACCAAACCTCTGAAAGATCATTAACAACATTAGTCCAAGTGGTTTCAACAACACGTGTATGCGAACACATTGTGTATTACGTCACTGCTTTTTCTTGTTGTCGATTCAAAACTAAACAAGATTCCTTTTTTCAAAAACTAGGGACATTTATTTCGTGCAACAACCGTGAACATCGAAACTTGATTTATTTATTGTTCTATTAATAAACTATGGATGCCGTGATTTCATATCAAGTAACATTGAAACTTCGTCTCATCCTTGAGGAAATCTCTGAGTAGCAAGTTAGAAAATTTAAGTTTAATACAAACTCTGGAACTCGCTTCTCCATAATGAACCGTATCTGTAAAACAAAGCTTTTTATTCTCCAAGTACTCATTTGGCTTGGTTGCCTTACTATCTTTGATCAGATTTGTGAATGAGTAGGCTAATTTAAGGTAGTTTAATTATATTACTTACATAATAATATTTATAACAGTGTTCGATTGATCAATTGAAATGAATTGACCTGACACACGACTGTGACTGCAAGCTCTTACACAGGCAGGATTTGCACGCCTTTTAACTTTTCTGTTATTCCACCCCCTTTCTTTGATTTGATACAAAAGATGTAATTATCATGATAATACAAAGCTGGTGTGCTATTAACTGAGTGTAACAACACAACAAATACTTACGCACGTCAGAGATAAAACAAACGGTTAGCACTTAATTAGGTTCTCACAGAAATGCTTGCATCGATAGCTGGGTCGGTTGAATTATATTTTTCACGTTTGAATACAAGAGGGCATATTGCATTTATGATGATGACACTGAAACTGAATTAAAAGATAGAACTAAGACACAAATTTCACTTGACAAAACTTAGTTAATTGGTATTTATTTTTAAAGTGTTGCCACCAGTAGGTATTAGTGACATTTTCATTGATCGAAATTTCGTCGAATGTTTTTATTTATAGTGTACTGAGAATATTGTTTGGAAAGAAAATTGAACAAAATATATGACTTCTTATTAAAAGTTGAATATTTCATGATGTTTATTCAAATTTCCGGGTACTAACCACTGTTTTTGACGAAGTTTAAAAAATTGGGATCCACGCCTGACCCCACGTTATAAGCGGGTTCGCGAGTTATCTGGGCGTGAGTTATCGATGGAGCAGTGTGTGTATATATATATATATATATATATATATATATATATATATATATATATATATATATGTATGTATATAACTGGGGTGAAAACATACAAGTATTCTTTAAGTTTAAAGTATGGTAGTAAGTCATGTAATCATATGCATATGATGGAATGTACATAATTACGGAATTTGCAGAGTATTTTTCCTTAGCTTGAATGTAAAAGATATAAACTGTGCTGTTTTCTGATTACCTCATCAAATCTATTACAGTGAATTGCAAAATATTTCATAAGATGGGTATTCGTAATAGTACTTTGGAAGAAACTTAAATTATAATTCTGAGACTCGGTATTTTTAGCATTTTAATGAGAAATGGAATTCATCTTCAATTTCCCCACTGTCACATAAATAACATGGTCTTATTGCCCTATCAGCATGTTTTTGGTCTGCCAGTAACTGTATTAATATGAAGTTCTCCTAATCTAAACAGAGTGTAGAACCTAATTATTTCATTGTTTTCAACCACACATAAGAATTTTTTACACTCTTTAAGACTTGCATAATTCTTTACTTCTTCATGCCACTCTTGCAAGTTACAATCCATTAACCATTGTCTACATTGCACACATAATAATACAATATTGCCAGTATCTTGTGATATCCACACAAAAGCAAACCCATATTTACAAAGTAGTTGTCTGATATAAGTTGCCCAAATTATTCTGTCACTATTATCCATTGCCTTTAAGATCAGGTAACATTTCCTGTAAATCTGGGTGCATTTAGTTTTACAGGATCTTAATGATCCATTCCATCATACCGTAATGCCATACAATGACGTCCTGGCTGCCCAGCAGCCTGTCCAGCCATCCAGTCAACCATACCTAATGTCCAGTGACCATAGATCAGTTACTTTGGCAACCCAGACCAGATACTGGCCTATGGGACTGTGCAATGTGGAAAGATATGAGGATCTTGCTGATAGATTTGTCTGTTTTACCATGCCTTCAGCTCAGCCGATACCAGAGCCGACTGTACCACCATCCACATGGTCAGTTCATGTGCCAACCATTCAGATGGCAAGCCATCCAATTGTAACCATATGACAGATCTATCCTATGTATCTACCTAGCAATTTGTTCATGGCATACCAATTGGCACAGGACTGTGATACATACAGGGATGATGGTAATGCCTCTTCTATTGCTCTATGCATGTTTTATGTGGACATTGATGTAGGCTTGATGATGATAACCCACACAGAGAGTGTTTGTATAAACTCGAAGAATTAATTCACTCAAATACAACACTGTCATAGAAATTCCTTTGATTTGCGTGTTGAGGAAACATTTACAGTTTCAATCTCTTCCATTTGGTCTAAACATCAGCCCATGGGCGTTTACAAAGATCATGAACTGTGTTGTCACCCTGTTCTAGTCAACTTCATTCACAGTGATGGCAGTGTATTTGGACAACATCCGCCAAAAATGTATGGTAAGTTAAATTTTTGTCAAGAGCAGGAACGATCTCACATCCCTTTTGAGTCATCTCGGTTTTATAGTGAACTGGGAAAAGTCTGACTTCCATCCATTCCTGTCTGATTAAACTTGTTACTTGTGTCTATGAAATTACATCAATTACTGTTCTAAACAATATTAGTCTCAGAACTATTTTAATATATATTTATAAATTTCTGATGGCCACTGTCAATTCTGGGCCAGCCATTCCCCTAATCTTCGATACATTCTACATCACACTTTTGTAAAAGATCGTAGGTGTACAGTTTGTCATTAACATAGACTTTGTCAAATCTCAGCTTTCCTGTGATACCATCCTTCACCAGATCATCTCAGACTTTTTATCTTAACTCTTTGTGCTTGTCCCTTACCGTATGTGAAAAGTCCTCACTAATTCCCATTCCTGTGCCCTTCATTTCATGTACTTTGGGTATAACAAGATTTCTGTCCTTGTGTAATAGAAATGTTACTATTATACCATCATATTTAACCCTATGTGCATGTTCTTTTTTCAGTGTCTTCCTCAATCTTAAGATTGTTCTTAATCACTTCATGAACCTTCTGTTCATGCTGATACTATGTCTCCTTCCCCTTTCCTTTCTTGATTCCAAGGAACATTAAGTCCTTTCTTCTAGACTGGTTCTCTAGGCCATCAGCCTTGTCTTCCAGAATACTCACTTTAGCCTTTATGGTTGCATTTTCTTCCACAAGATCCTTAATTCTTGATGACAGAGCAACACATTCATTGACCATGTCCTGTACATCAATGATTTGATGCTGGACCACATCAAATCTTTCATCAACTCTTTTACCAAGTTTCTCCATCTCCGATTTCATAATCATAATCTTAAGATTAACTGGGTTCTTGTCAGATTCCACAGACAACCTCATCTGTTATGTTTTCAGTGCAGTGTTTGATCCCTGGCCTGGGTTTTGTTTGATTCTCGCCAGAAAAAATAACAGGAACAGAATGTTTAAAACAACAATTTATCCACTCATGGCAGGTGCAAACATCTTCCTCACCATTCTGTGCACCAATTGATGCTCTGTACTGGTTAACATTGACACCCATGATCCCTTCATTTATCTTCACTGCCAAAGAGCTTAACTTATTGTTGAATAGTATACTTTTAATTGAATGGACTAGCACTGTGTTTATGTTTTCACTCCAATGTTCAGAACACTATCTAAATGTCATCCAGAACACATTATGCATTACTGTGCACATTTAAATATAAACTAAGCAAAGTTCACGTTTTTACTCAAGCTAATTAACATACAGTTCTTAAAATGTGTTAGTGTGAAATGACTTCCATACCTTTTGCGAAAGAGCAGATCGGTTCCTCAGGAGCTTATGGTGTAATACAGCATGATTCCATTTTTTTTAGAGGGAACAAGAACAGTTAGAAAAAGAGAGACAGGAGAGGTTGTTAGAGGAACAAAGAATACTAGAGAGAGAGAAACAGCTTCAGATAGAAAAGGAAAAACATGCTGCCCTTGAAGAACAGAAGAGTTTAGCTGCACAGAAGGAGATGGAGGAAAAAGAAAGGCTAGAACAAGAAAGGCTGGAGAAGGAAAGACTAGAAAAAGAGAGAGTACAGAGGGAAAAAGAAGAAAAGGAAAAAGCAGAGAAAGCCCAAGCAGAAAAGGCACAAAGAGAGGCAGAGGAAAAACTCAGACTGTTGAAAGGTAAGCTATACAGCCAATCTCAGATTTAATAGAGAAAAGAAACTTATGTGGTTGAAATATTAATGCATACATAATATTAAGGGATTAGAAAGAAATTACATACACTCTGGACTCTTTATTAGGCATTTCTCTTAAACATGGTATCCAGTGTAATGCTGAATATACATGACTCCTACATTTTCTGCACCAATTTGTACGAGAAATTATGAGAAAAGAAGCTTCGATGTAAACGGTAAATATTCACTGGTGTGTTCTGTTTCTTTGATCATATCATCTCCGAGCATTTACATGTGCACTACCTGTTTACTGTATATGAACAGCTATTCAGACCTATCAGTTGATTAATTCATCAGTGGCAATGAAAGTTGTACACCAGGCATGCTTGGTTTTACTTGTTTTGTCACCTGTTTATTAATTATTGGTTCTTCTAAACGGTTTCACACAGAATAACACAGAAATGAACTGTGATGAAGCAAATGACTCCTGTATGTATTGATAAAATTCAGCAAATGCGATCAAAACAATACACTGATGCTTTGACTTTATTTACAAGCTGATGATTTCCTTGATGATTGCCATTTTGACACAGGTACGGTCACATGACACAAGGTGTACAGCAGCATAAATGCACCCAGAATTTTGTTTAAATCACATTTAGTGCTACCCAAAATTACATTTATGAAATATTGGTGCAGTTTAATTACCTTGGCAGACAAAACTCACAATAAGAGATGAAGGAAATAAACATGATTATCAAGTAAACAGAATCAGAGCCTTAAATATGGAGGTGCATCTTTGTTTACTTGCAGTGGCAATATGTCTTCCAAAACAAAAGAAAGCACCATGTACAATTTGATTTCTCCAAGTTTGATAAACTTAATGTATTTATGTCAAAATGGAAGCAACATATTTAATTTATATTCATAACCTCTGCATATTGTCATAATCAGTCTTTATCTATTATATTAGTATGGATCAATTGCAACATTATTTGGATAAAAGGGTGTGGGACAGAAAGTATGACCATGTATAGAGTTAACATCTTTAGTTATCAAAAAACATGTTTTTGAGGTCTGAGATACTTATGGATTGTCTTCTTGGTTCCCAACAATAGCATTATGAAGAGCTCTGTTTGTAGTTTAGATGGATGTATACAAAAAATGAAAGATTATGTTTTAAGATATTGAAAGATGAAAAGTGTATGAGACAGAGATATAGAGATTTTGAATATTGGCCGTTCTTCAAGATTTAGAATTTTGAATGGTGAATTATATTTAAAGTGTAGAAGGAAGAAATTGTGTAAATTCCTCAGTGTTTATGGAAATATAAATATGGGGTGTTTTAAAAAGTCTAGTTGGCTAATAAATTGGAATGGAAGTTTACATGCAGATATATAATAATGCAATGCAATGCATAATTTTTCATATTCTGACTTTTGCTAAAGCTTGAGTTTGGTATATCTAAACTGTGTATGAGGAAAAGAGTTGTCTTTTATTTATATACCCACTTTGAGAAGCAAAAGGTATATCTTAGTCTATTTTAAATTTTCATCTGTTCATCTGTGGGTCCATGTGTCCAGCTGTCTGTGTATCCATCTGTCATTTCTTCTTTTAGCTCATATTGCAATAAACCTATAGAAACAAATTGGCCCTGTGTGTGTGAACCTAGGGATGAAGGTGTGGATGCATTATATGTGACCAATTTTCAGAATTTTATTGAGTGCATCAAACATTTGTGTCAGGCTAATAATGTAATACATCTACCTATTGTCACCAAATTTGCAGTCTGAGTGCATATTAGGATGAAGGTGTGTAATCCACCAAAACTGGACTACTTTGATCTACTTTACATGGTGTATTTAACCTTGATGAAGTCTTGATGAAGATTGTGTTGTGATGTGGGCTTATTTCAGCCTTGTTTAAAAACTTTTATATGAAGGCTCAAATTCAAATACCCTTTTAACTTAATTGCCACCAGAGTTACAGCATTGATGTATCTTGGTATCAGTGTGTTCATTGTTCATTAAAGATACTGACTCATGCCATGGCAACAGTGGTATTATGTTGTCTCCTGTTTGCAAATAAATCTTGCCAGACACTATGATCATATTTAAAATGGACACTGTGATCATATTTGGGCAACCTGTTTTTTATGTTTGCCAAAACGGGGATTTTTTCTTGGATGTTCATGTTTGAAATCATTCAAATGATGAGAATTTATCCAGGAATCTGCAGAAACTTATGATTCCCCCTGTTCCACCAGCTTTGTGCTCATTCACTTCCATGTCAGAGGTGGCATACAATTTCAGTCAGAAAACAACTTGGGACTGTTGCAGTAAAAGATTATTGGGACCCAGGGAAGACACTTTTAATGTGAAGTAGTAACCCATAGATGTAATTTAGAATTTGTATCATTTCCATATGAACTATTTGAATAATCAGATTACCCTGTCATTTATTATTAAAAAGTGCCTTCCCTGGGTAGAATGTAAGTTTGAATGGAAACAGTGTTCTTCTGATTAAGGTGCAAAATTTTAATTGCTTGCCTGTAAAGAAAGGTGTAGTCCAGAGATGCTCTATGTCATATATTTAACAAAACTTTTTTAAACAATGATTTTCAGAAGAAAAGCAGACAGCCAAGACAATACCATCTCCAAACCTTCCTACTGGCTGGGAGAAAAGATTGGATCCAAATACAAGAAGATACTTTTATCTCAACCACAATTCAGGCACAACTCAGTGGGAACCACCGTTTGTCACACCTGGACAAGGTAATTGTAACTTAGCTTTAAATATTAGTAATTGAAAAAAATCAAAGCTGTGCAGAGGCTGTAAATGGCAGATTTGTTTAAAAAACATAAATATGCATAGAAATTCTGAGAAATTCATTGTGACCATTTTAAGTTATATACGATTGTCACAGTTGCCAAAGCAAGAAAATATGTTTTCTGTTTTACTATCCAGATGACTTATACAGTATAGAGACAATCGGAATTTTTTTTGACTAAAGCCCCATTAGGGTTTCATGCAGCTGAGATACTCAATGCTCTTAGCTTTTAGAATTAAAGAGACCACAATTGTACCACTCCTGCATTTAAAATATACACATTTTTCTTCCTCCGATCTCATATGGTTTAAAATTACATGTAAAATTTTTAGTAAAGTGCTCAGTATTTTCCTAGAAAGGGCTTATAAGCTGCTAATATTCAACAGTTTGTTGCCCATTGTTATCACATGCTATTGTTAATATGACATTTCATAAACTTTATTGATATGTATGTCATTATAGTCCATTTCATTTCTGTGATTATCTAGTTTTCTCAAGTGTTTTAAGAACTAATTGTTTTATCAAACTTTCAAAATTCTTATTGTAGTTGCTATTGTAACTAGCCAAGAAGTTTTGGATCAATGATTTAAAAAGCCTTTTCTAAGTTGTCTGTATATTACTTAGCAGTTTCAACCCACTCTCTGCATAGTTCATGTCCACTTGTGTCAACAGCCAAATCTGACATCATATAAGCAAGCACATGGCTTTGTGCCATTGTCATTAGGCTAGGTGAACACATGTTTTGTGTGCATTCCTGTATTTGTAGCAGGGGTCATTCTAAAATAAGGGTTAGTTAAAATAAACAATAATTGCAATGCGTTTAAATTAAATGCTCATACAATGTAATGAACATTATACGATTTGTGTGATCAAATCATACTATGTGAATACAATAAATACTTATCGTGAAATAGAATAAGATATGCAGTATTAGCAAATTACTAATTCTGACTTGAGTACATTATTTACCTTTGACACAGTTTGTGTACTGCTTGTAAAGCATGACCTGTTTATGACTGGGGTGGCTTTTCCTTAATGCAGGTCAGTTTCAAGTGAAAGTTAGTCATTAATAGCATGTGTATACACCTGTATGTGGTCAAATTTGGCTGTGTTAGGAAGTGCACTTGACCCATGTTAACTGGGAGCACATTTTGCTGATTTATGATGAACAAGAGTGAACATAGTTAGGTAATGCATGAAAAAATTGCCAATTTCTTGTCTAAATGATTTCACATCATGGCATCACACAAGGGAATGTTTAAAATGTTTATTGAATAAAATCATGATGATATTTCATGTGATGAAAAGAATGTTACATTGCTTATTTTATGTGAGTTTAATGAAACTGAGTATATGTTTAGTATTCCAACCATGTATACTTGTTTATAAGTTGGTTTGACCTACCAAATGACCTATTAGTATGACCTACCTTAAATACTCACTTAAAAGTTAAGTCCAACTGAAAACAGCATAGACTCTGATCTGCCATAGCATAATGCTCTGGCAGATCAAGGTCAAGGTCTGTGTTGTTTGTTCTACTGATTACTCCTAGCAAACTGCATAGACCCAGATCTGCTGGTGCATTATGTGACAGCAGATCTGGGTTTATGCAGCTTGCAGTTGAACTTGACTTGTAAGCGAGTATGAACGGTATGCCAAAGATTATTAGAATTTATTCAGTAGATCTCATACATTTTATATAAAAGAAGCATGTATGTTAGATTGTTCATCTTTGGTTACTGTCTATACTCGCTTATAAGTTGAGTCCAACTGCAAACTGCACAGACCCAGATCTGCCAATGCATAATGCACCTGCAGATCTGGGTCTATGCAGTTTGTTAGGAGTAAGCAGTAGGACAGACAACATAGACCCTGATCTGCTGGCACAGTATGTGATGGCAGATCTGGGTTTATGTTGCTTGCAGTTCAACTCAACTTATATTTGACTATATACAGTATTAGGAATTTTCTAACATTAATATGGCTTACTGCATCTGTGAATGTAGCTGTTAAAATCTTTCACAATTCTTGTTTATGAACTTAGTCCATGTATATAAATAAAGCAAATAATAGGGATTTTAATGGTATATTTGATGTAGATGTATTTGTTCTGATTGTACACTTACTACATTGTAGGTCAGGTCAGCTCTAACACATTTACCACTCGTCTGAAGGATGAGCCATCAGATCTAAGTCAATATGGGGGAGGACTCAAGAGATCTAGTTCCTCCCCAAACATTGCTAAGTTGGTGGAGGAAGAAGTCAGAGAGAAGACAGTTCCCCTCCCTTCTGTGGATCGCACCAAGAAACCAACAGTCATGTATATAAAATTGATATAGTATCTTAAGGATGCAATAGAGTTTCAGTACATTTCCAGTTTTTGCTACTGTTACATACCTATTCGCATTATAAATTACATGCATATTATAAAGTGCATGCTTATACTTTTACTATGTACAGTTATTTTCTACGATTAAGTTTCCATTTTTCAAGATCCCTTGATTTCTGCAGTAAATTAAATTTAAAATATTATTTGAGATATTTAGTAAATGCTTATTTGCATTAAAACCTATTTGATATAAAATGTAAATAATTTTTTTAAGTTTTAATGTAAATATAGGTGGATGCTTCAAACAGACTGTAGGGGACAGTGAAAAATTCAGCATATATCTACGTCATATAGAGGATACAGATACTGAAACAGTTAATTTTACTAAAATCTGCATTTTGTTTGCATTTCATTTGTGCTCATTTTGCAGTACCTTGGCCTTCTGTTTGCATTCCATTCACATTTGAATTTTAGCTATCATCTCATCATTTTTTTTTTGTGGTCTCGGATTGCATTCTGATTATGTGTTTATAGCTTCCATTCGCTGCGTCTTATTTTTTTCTTTCATTTGTATTTCATTTATCACAGGATTTCCATTTTCGAAAGTATTAAACAGAAAGAACTATTGCGTTTATATTTTGTAATTATTTTGTTAAAAGTATATTAATAAAATAGAAAATGGAAAAATTTCAAAACACAGCATTGAATTTATCATAAATAAATATAAAACTGCAAGTACAATAAATGTATAAAGTATAGTTGAAAAGCATTTGTCAGCAAATATTATATCCTAATTTGGTTTGTTTAAATAAAAAAATTGTACAGCTACAACTACCAGTGATGGTGTCATCACATCAGTGGCAATTGTTAGAAGAATGTCATGATTTGTTAGTAGAGAATAATTGTGTGTCAGAGTAAAGAATCTGATCATGGATTATTATGCACAAGGATATTTGACCATGGAAATGTAGCTTTAGCTTGAAATATGAGTGAATAGATTTTCAAATCCATTCATGAAATACATTCGTTTTTCATTTCATTGTTTTGCTTGTCATTCATTGTTTTGTGTTCAGCGTTTTGCATTTGCATTCTCCATTTTCTTCCAGTTGCATTTATTGTTTCATTAAATTTACATTCATTCTGCATTTCATTTCCATCAATTCTGCTTGTCATTTCCATCCATTTTCATTTCACTGGTAAAATTACCTATTTTAGGATATGTAATACTTGTTTGCATAGCAATTGTGTTGAAAAATCCACAAGTGTCTAAACTCATAGAAGTTGCAATTGAGGACAGCAAACAAACAAATTCATTGATCTTAGATCCAACTTAATTATTAAATGTAATTACAATGCTAACATGTACTTGTATTATTCTATTTATTATATTCATTGTGAGAAATATTCAAACTTTTAAGCTATTACAGTAGCAGTGAAACACCCCTAAATGTGTGGAAACTGCATTTGGGCAGTTCACATATTTTTCATAACCGTTTTATAGTAAACTGTCCTCAGCAGTATAAGAATATGGTTATAAACTTTTCAGAGGTTGGGCTGAATTGGGTCCATAAGAAAGGTATATTTGCATATCTATAATTTCATACTGGGTTAATTTCAGGCAAGAACCAGTCCGTATTGTAACTCCAGTTCTGAGAAGAGATCTGAATCCAGTCTATGGAAATGTGGTATGTACAGTCTTTAGACACTGAAGTCCAATGAAAAAAAAAAAAATAAGTATTGGGTCTATTCTTTTTTAAATTCATATCAAGTTTAGCATTTAAAAAAAATAATAATTAGTGTTAAATGTTTAAGATTTCTAGTTGCAGATTTTACATATTCTTGAAAATTTACACAAAGGTCTACTTTGAAGTCTCATCTGGAAAACAAGCGTGAATAGCAAGATTGAAAACTCAAATCTGACAAAATGAAAATAAATGTACATATATAAGAAAAAAAAATTACTGTTTGAAATCTGTCTCAATACATGGTATATGATTAATGCATGCAGAAACTCTAAATTTATCATTTGTTGTTTTCATTATGTTTTCTAAACCTTGATTTCATGCTTTATTTGTAATAGCAAGTTTCATTCTAGGCTGTGCCCTTGCACCAGTGTCCCTTGTTTTACACCATTGTTGCAAGAAAGTTACCTATATGGTACCAATAGGGCACATAAAAAAGACTTAAGAAAATAAATATAAAAGTTCATTTTGGTTGATTTTAGACTGAATTGAGCATATCTCAAGCTTACTAAATAAATTGCACTTCTTGCCAAAGAAGCATAAGCTGATCAGTTTCATTGGCTGACAGAAATGTCTTACTGATTTAGATTGGCTTGTGCACCAATCAAGAGCACATGATCCATGATCATTGATAGAAAATGTAAAGAAGGAAAGATGAAATCTTCAGTGAAAATACTGCATCATTTTTTTCCAAACTAGTATGCAGTGAGGAAAAAATGTAGACTCAAGTGTCCAAAATAAATTCATATGGGGAATGGTTACTCGAGAATGAGGACTTAAAGTCCCAGTATGGAAGGCTCATGACAGGAGAGGCTGATAATGATTACAGGCATTCGGGTCATGGATATATTAGTTTCTGCAATAAATATTCAATTTTCTAACATTATATACTTTGAATAAGTTGTTGAGTCAGACTAAAGCATCATTTGGTAAAATTTTCTTGTCAACTATAATAACTGTGACCTGAACAGTTGACATGGTTATTTTAGCAGACAAGGAAATTGTAGAAAACCATGTTGTATTCTGCCTCAGTAATGACTGATTCAAAGCAGGTATTGCTGGAAAAGTGAATATTTATTGCAGAACTTTTTCCATTTCTTGAACAAACACTATAATAGTCACATATGTACTAAGAAGTTTTGTCAGAAGGTATTTTATCCATGTGTTTGTGATTCAGAAATTTTCAGGTCTTGATTAGTTATCTTCAGCTCTGAAAGTGTAAACCTCGAACATTACATATGAAATATGAATTCACAATATAACATTTATATGTATTCGTTGTGTGCTTTGTTTCTTATCATGATTTCATAATTTTAAATGTGGATCTTACAAATCTGAGGATTCATTTGACATAAAAAGTTGAATTAAACACAAAAAAACCTTAAAGTTAAAAATATTGAAACAAAATTGAGAATATTGAGCTTATGGGTGTCAAAAACTCTTAGTTTTGCAAAACTTAAGCAATACAATATTCAGTAAGATTCTAATATATTGTATACAGTTTTTCTTTTTATCTAGAGTCGTGGCCTGACAGGTCTCAAAAACTTGGGAAACACATGCTACATGAATTCCACCATCCAGTGCCTAAATAACACATCCCCGCTTATCACATACTTTCTGACAGATGACTATCTACATGACTTTAACAGGTATGTGGATAATAATTACCTATGTTACAGTATATACTTAACAAAATTGGTGAGTCATTGACTTTTGTTGTTGCAGTTTTAAGTTGATTTTTGTTTCCAAGTGCGATATCTTAGAATAGAACTTTTTTACCTTCAGAAGATTTTCTTTCTAGATTGGACATCAATTTCCTTTATTTAATACAGAAAGCCATGGATGTAAATTTTGCTGTCATGGGAGATAACTCTTACACTTATAATAAGTAGCCCCCCATTAACAAAATGTCAGAACAAAATGTTTTTTGGTGTGGTAAGAACCAGGTTTTGTAAGCCATCTTAAGAGGTGCGAGAGGTTAGAAGTTATAGCCTTTCTATATGTGCATATCTTCAATGGTTTGAAACAATCAGAAACACAGGTCATCTATTTCTTCTTCAAATACATTACCCGATCATAATACCTTACCAGTGCGACCACTACCTCAAAAATCTAGCTCTCCCAGGCTAACATATTTAGCTATGAAAGCTAAAAGTTGTCTGCCAAATAGGTGGCAGACAGTGATCTCCCCTTAGATAAAGGGATTGGTGCCAAATCCCATCTGTACCTCAGAATCTACTTCCGTTTATGATACGTAGCATGCTGTCTTTAGAGACCTCGCAAAACTGACAGCAAGAGTTTCTTGTACTCAACTGTAGATCAAGTGGAGGAGTTTTTCATCTCAGGGAAGTATATTCCATATATATTTCCAACTATTTCTTGCACTTTTCTATCCAAGCTGAAGTTTTTCTACAGCTTTGTTGAAAATTAATCATGTTAGGCACCCTTTTGTAGTTGCCAGCATGGGTCGCTAGTATGTACATTCTACAATGCATACTCAACTTTTGTATATTCTGCAATGTAAATTATAGACCTTCAAGTCGTTCAGGTAATTTGTTGTCTATAGAAAACTATAATTGTTTCACAGCATCCACCTTGGTAAGTTTTCGGTAAGTTCTAAACAACATTGCACGCATGTCTCCTGTATAAAATTCCATTCAGATACATACATTTAGGGTTTCTATAGATACTGTGTAGGCAAATAACATCCACTTCATAGTTGCAAAGCGACACTTGGCTGGCAACACCTGTATAAATATTGTCATGCTCTATTTATTTTTACAGAGTCTAGAATATGGGCAGGATTAAGTGCAAGCAATGTAAGCACTTGAAGGGTGTGGACAATAACCATAATACATGTTTAGCATGTGTGGGATGCCATTTAGGAAATACATATCTAATATGCACTGTATGGATGGAGAGTCAGTGTGCTACAGTACTGGGCAGACAATTTAAGTAGAAAGGGAAAGCGGATAAAGACATTTTGAGAGACGAGGATGTCATTAGCATCGTTGTTGACACTGCCTCGGTCAGTAAATTCCTCTTGGATGAATATGGCAAAGCAGAGGCTCACCATCCAATAAGCGAATCAGGAGATCCCTTTCGGCTAGAGCTGTGCATACAGTCACAGCTCCAGCTTCACGGCCTCATCTAGACAAGATTTTTTAGGCTGTACCAATAGGCCTGATGCCTCAAGTGCTCAACAGCCAGTCTTCTCTCCCAGCCAGATATGAGCCAGATCAAAAACGTGCCAGTCCAACTCAGATACTGTCTCACATGATACATGTAGGGGCCTTTTTTGTGGATGACATATCCCATAACCCATCGCAGCATAAGCAACTTGACAATGTTATGGAGGATAAGATGGCCCTGTTCCATCACAATCAGACTCTGCCATCTGGATCAGATCCCATGAGGTTAAACACCAAAGTTTTTCTTACCTTTGATGTCAAATGAGGCAATCTCTTTGTCTAGTATGCCATCCTGACATCAGAATACCAGCACTCTTATGGATGAGCTGACTCATTATAGACAAGGCGCCCTTTTCACTCTAGGCCCAGTTTAGTGCCTCAGTACCCACTTGATACAGAATCAGTTCAATCAAGATCAACAAATCACTTCTTACCATTTATGGAGTCAAGTGGGTATGGTACCTCTATAGCTGCTTCTCATGCCTATGCCACTCAAAGTCAACATCCAGCAGCCATAGGACAGTCCATTCAAACTAACTTATATGGTTCTGGGTATGGAGATGTTTCAATCCTGGAAGACCAAGACTATGCTAAGGATAGGGAGGACTTACTTAACAATCAACTGAAAGTTATGGTATCTCAGTTGGGACAAACTTTTAGTTTGGTTAGCCATTATTTTCTAGTCTTCACCAACAACATATAAGATTGTACAGGAGGCATCAGCATTGCCACACTCTTCTAGAGATGATGAATTGTGCTCACTAGGTACATTGTCCTTCCTCGACCTAATGATGACAAGAGAAGACACTGTTTCCTGAGCATCAAATGAAGAAGTCTTTCACTTGTTACTAGCAGAATTTTGTCCACCTCCTCCTTGGTCCAGAGTTCCAGCATCCATTGATATTTTAATCAAGAAAGACCAACCAGCATTTAAACTATTACTGCAGTCTGATTGACTGGCTGACTTATGGGGTTATTTAGAGAGGCAATTACAGGATCATCGTGTCAATAGACCTTTCTTTTCACAGCGACAACTGTCATCCAATTTCAGTAGAGCATTCTATAAGACACACACTCCATTGTTTCACAGAGAAGTCCCAGTGGTAGTCAGAGACATTGCAGGCCGGAGAATGTCAAAACCCTCTTCAGTAAGGATGGACACCTCAGTGACATACAACAGTTGGTCCAGAATGTGGTTGCTATAAGCTCGATGTTGGACTTGGTCTCAATAGCAATTTGCCAGCAAGCGGAAAAGTTTATCCTCTCCCACTGTGATATTCACCAGGCATGTGTGGGAGTCCATCTCCCGAATGGCGCAAGTACTGAGCAGAGCAGCACAGCACATGCTGGCCAAGGCCTTGACAGCATTTGTTCATTTACAACTTGCGGAGAGATGCAGTGCTCTTCACAAAGCCATGCTGAGATCACAGCCATTTTCTTCATCCTTCTCTTTAAAGGCCATGTGGAGGAAGTATGTAAGCTGACCACCAAATAAATAAAGCTACCTCAGGCACAGCATCAAAGACCAAGGAGATTTTTTCAGGAGAGAGATAAAAGGAACAGAAAAGACACCACTAGGACACATCAGATGGGGAGGCAGTCCTACAGACCTTTTACATGTACAAGGCCACAGTTCTCAGCAACAAATGGGGACAAAAAGCAGAGAGAAGAGGATAATTTTTGCCCCAGTTTCTCTCCACAACAGCCTCCTTCCAGAAAGAAATGACACCATTCTTATGCCGCCTTTATCAAATATCCCTGTGGAGGGAAGACTCCACTTCTTCGCTGTTGAATGAGAAAGAATTTGTCATGATGAACCATGGACCCAGCAAGTCATTTCAGAGGACTGTATCACATTCAACACCCCTCCTCCATTCTCCAGGGTCCCTTCAACTACAGACATCCCAAAAGACCCATTCAAGGCCAATGTCCTGCAGTGAGAAATAAACAATCTTCTCCAGAAAAGGGCATTAGAGATTGTTCACAACACAAAATCAGCAGGCTTTTACTTAAGACTGTTCTTGGTGCCTAAGACCAACAGCACTCTTCGACCAGTTACAGACCTTAGCTCTCTCAATCGTTTGATATGGGCACCATGGTTCAAAATGGATACACCAAGGAGGGTTTTAAATGCTGTTCGGGAGGGGGACATTGCAATCAGTATAGATCTGCAAGATGCTTACCTACATGTCCCAATTCACAAGTCTTCCAGGAAGTTCCTTTGGTTCGCCATCAAGGAGACAGTATACTAGGTCAGGGCACTCCCTTTTGGTCTCAGCATCAGCTATGGATCTTCTCAAGAATTAGGAGCCCTGGATGGCCACTTGCCTTTAAAGATCACTCACACATATCACCTCTGTTCACTTGAGCTTGAGTCTTGGTTCATCCAACATGGGAACATGGGTATATGAGAAAGCTTGCTTGTAGCTTCCCGTGGGTCAGTGGTTCTGCCTGTGGTCTTCCCGGGTTCATCCTCCACCATATATACTGGCCGTTATGTATAGCCTATCATGTGCTGAAAAATGGTGTTAAACCCAACACACACAAAAAATCACAAGAATTATGAACAGAGTAGTGTCTCACTTCAGGACCATCTCCAAGTCTGAGACATCAAACTACCTGGATGACATACTTAATAAACATCAGGTGGGTTGCATTTTAAATCAAGATATGAAATTCTTTGTTACATTCCTCCTCAGTCATGGATACCTTGTGAACAAGAAAAAAATCCAATATACCAGCTCAACATCTCACGCACTTGGGTATGGAGTTTAAAATGTCTCTCATTCTGATTACTTACCTCAAGTAGGAAAATTCATGGATAAATGACTTGCTAAATCTGGCAGTTGAAATTCAAAGGAAAATAGGGACATTTCCTCATCTTCTCAAACTATCTCAATGGCGGGAATTTCATCTGAAACCAGGTCTGTTGAACCTGCATGTCTAGATCATATTAAACAAGCCTTCAGGAACAAACAGTTCTAACACCAAGCGGTGGAGAGAATCACTCAGGCTAGAAGGCCCACCACTTTAAAAGCATATGAGTGAAAGTGGCGAGCAAGTACACATTCCTCTGCTTAAAGCAGCAATACCCCAAATAGCTAACTTTATACTATGGTTCTTCTAAGTAAAGAAGTTAACTCCCATCTCGATTAAAGATTACCATTCCACAATCTCAGACATGTGTCATCATGGAAGAGAGGATATAGGACAAAACAAAGACCTCTATGATCTTCTGGCAAATTTTTACTTATCACAAACGAAGGTGTTGGCTCATTGCCTAAAGGGGAATCTATCAGGAGTTCTAACATGGTTGAATAAGGCACCCTTTGAACCCCTCTTGAGAGCACCATTGGCTCATCTCTCATATAAGACCTGCTTCCTACTCCTAGCTACAGCAGGCAGGATCAGCAAAATACCAGCTTTGTCAGTCGACATGAACTAATTACAGTTCTGTTGGGATGGGTCAGTATCACTCATGATAGCCCCTGCTTTCATTGCCAAGAATAGGTTCCCACTCATGGGCAATCAATCTTTGGTGGTGAAACCTCTTTCCAACCTGGACCCTTCAACTTACAGTCATCTACAGGGCCTGGTGAGGGCTTTGAAGTGTTACCTAAAAAGAACTGAGCCAGTGCAAAGAAGGAAATCTCATCTATTTTTAATTTTAAAAGAGGGAAAGGTCGTTATCTCAGCTCAGGATCTATTATCCTGGATAAGATGGGTTATTTGTTCTGCATATAGAGAATTAGCTGAAGATCAAATGAAGTTATTAATCATTTCCACTTATGAGATTAGGGCAGTCACGACAAGCATTGCATTTGATCATAACTGTTCCCTAGCTGATATTATACAAGACGTGGGATGGAGGTCAGAGTTGATGTTTTCTGGTTTTTACTTCCAAGACCTTTCATCCCAAAAGGCTTACTTAGACCTGGTGGGACCTATAGCAGCAGCACAACAGGCTACCTTCCTGGGTCAAAAAAAAAACAAAAAAAAAACCTTTAAACAATAACAACTCCAAACTCCTCAACAGAATTTGACTAAATTTGACAGAAAGCATCCTGTCATAAAGACCTTTGAATTTAACAAATGATGCTAATCTGTCATCATATATAGCCACCATTACTTAAAATAGAAAAACCTTCAAATTACTTCTCAAAAACTGCCCAACAGAATTTGACCAAATTTTGTAGATAGCACCCTTGGATGAAGGCCTTAAAAATTGTTACAAATGATGCCAATCTGCCATCCAATATGGTTGCCATTGCTATAAAAGAGGACAAACCTTTAAAGAACTTTATGTCAAAAAACACTTAACAGGATTCCACCAAATTGACAGAAAGCATTCTGGCATAAAGGCATTTCAGTATTATACATGACTGTGATCTGCCATCAAACATGGATGAAGATACAAACAAATAGAGAAACCATGAAACATTTGTTTTCATAACATATGCACTCAAAAGAATTGGAAGAAATTTCTACAGAAAGCATCCTGCTAACCCAGATTTCTTCTCCAGGTATTCAAAGATTTATATTTGGCTATTAGACAAATGTCCGCCAGATGAGTGATCGCAGGCTCATATGAGCCTCTTGTATTATTTTAGAGAGCAACTTTGTTAGTAGCAGCTCACTTCACACTTACCTAGGTAGAAATTACCTGTCTTTAGTTGGATGAGGTAGGTGCTTGATATACAGTGTAGTGTTGTTAGTCCTGAGAATGGTGGGACATAGTTATGGTGGCACCAACAGCATCAACAATGTCAAGGTCTTTTGATCAGGTTTTCAAAAGTAATACATGTATATCTTCTGCATATGTTGCAGCATTCAATCCAAACTTTGATCCAATATTACTGTATATGTCTCACATATGTACCTTGATATGCCAGGATTCCAGGTGTCTCACAACTATCAGATCAGCCTGGATTAGCTATCATAGTGTGTCCCTGAGCAGGGCACTTTACCCTTCTTACCTGGACATGATATAACCTTTAGGGTGCTGCTGTGCCATAAAATACCAACCCAACCCAAATCATCATCATGTCATTCAGAGGCAAGAAGCCATGTTCCTCATAACACATATTCAAGCTCGTCGCTAGATTTAGTCTATAATGGGTTTCGTTTAGATTGATCCCCTTTATGGCCTCGTTTTAAGCTTTTAATTGAATTGACGTATTTCAGGCTATAGTTTTCGAGTTTTGTGTTACAGGGATGTTGGCAATCAAGTGGAAGTAGTACTGGACTTTGCTGTGGTCATCAAAGCACTGTGGTCTGGCCAGTACAGGTGTATCACTCCTCGAGACTTCAAGGTATGTATTAGTCAAGAAACAGTAATAAAATTTGTATTCAGTATATTAGCTTTAGCATTTGGGATATTGAGATACCCTGTCAATCATTCCATCTATCCATAACTATATATCTTCATCTAAATTGCTGTTTGGAAATTCACCAAACTTGGTAGAGAGGTTATCCTTATTGTAACTATCTGTAAGAGGGGTATAATTTTTTTGCTTCTTCACAAGGGGTCCATACGAAGGGGGTCAAAGGCCAAATATGTACAAGAATTGCAATTACAATTACATTTTTACATTTTTTGTGATCAAATTTGAAATATTCTGTCATAACAGGAAGGTTTTGGGTATAAACCATGGGTCACAGTTGTGGGTGGAGGGTGCAGAGGAGGGTGAGGTGAGATGGAGAACATGTTGTAAAAAAAGTAGGGATTTGCAATGGTAAGCCTTGGGATTGGCTCTAGTTTCACTTTATTGCTCAGCAACATCTTGTTCTGTTTAAGTGGATGCGATTAGTACAGTAGTCATGACTTTGGTGTTGAAACATGATCATGTATTGTACAGTTTGTATTCTATGGGCAAGAAAATTAAACAGAAACAATGGCAAAGTAATTAAAACTTCAAAAGTAGGAAAAAGTTTTACACAAAAGCTACATGTATGTGGTCTGAAGTTTAAAAAAAACATTGCCAAATATGAGGGAAGAGTTAAGTGCTTGTTGACAAGCAGTTGCCAAGTCAGTATGAAGTATATGCTTGATTTTTATGTAGAATTCTCATTGATATTTCATGAAATTCAATTAGCAGATTTGTAGAACCAGATTGTAGCAAAGAATGATTTACAGAGTTAGAAGAAACTAGAATTGAAGCTGACCCCCACCCCATTCCATTGTATTCCTTGGATTAGTGACCACATGCTTTTGTTAGACATACTGCATTATTTCAGTCTTCTAATGGAGTTTCTGCAAAACCAAATGTGATAATTCTTGACAGAGATGAAATTAGATGAAGTTTTTTTTCTTTCCTTTTCTTGGAGGGAATGATAATGGTACCAAAAGCATAAGCAAAATTCAAACAGACATACAAACTTTTATGCAGTGGAATTTTTTTTGGATAGATGAAAGTGTTTCTTTCAATATCTCAGAGATGAGTTTCTTTGGAATAGTCACATGCCATTATTATTATTATTATTATTATTATTGATGGGAATGCATGTTTATTTGATTAAGAATATTATCTGAGAAGACTGTCCTAGTTATCTTACAAAAATGGTATTTTTTCTTGAATAGATTATAGTGGGGAAGTACCAGCCAATGTTTGCTGGGTATGATCAGCAGGATTCACAGGAGTTTCTGACCTTCCTCCTAGATGGCCTTCATGAAGGGCTCAATAAGGTATAGGAAAAGAAAATTATGTGTTTATAGGTGTGAACTGCACCTCCACCTGAGAATGTAGATCTGCAGTCATACAATGCATCTGCAGATCTGGGTGGAGGCTGTTTGCAGTTATGATCTGTCTGCTTTTAGCTAGTTAAGCATGTGTGCTTTTGTGATGTAAGCTGTATTGAAATATGGGAAATTTGCATGCTGTGTGAGTATGGTTTTTGTTTTACTTATGCTGAATCCAGGGCAGACTCACATGAGTGCGGATTACAGTAGGTAAAGATACATGCATCGTATATGCTGTAAACTGTATATACTGTATAAGCCCAATAGTCAGCAAATAAATTGCTTTATTAGCAGATGGACAGGACTGTGTATAGGAGTTGGTGAAATTAAGCAAGAGTAATGTTAAGTCATGCATTTCTATGACTTGCCCAGAACAGAGTATTTTTTAGATTTTAGTGACCCAATTCTGATGTGAACAGTTCAGGAATACCCAGATTTTTTTTGGTTCATTTTTAAATACTAGCTGAGAATACATATAATGTAAGAATTACATTCATGCATATTTTTGCTCTGTGCATATGTTTGTTCGAGCTCTCAGGAAAGACTTTAAACTCATTGGCTATATCCTTGGGTTCAAAGGCTTCCCTAATTCTCCAGCAAATGTTTGTACATAGCGAACCACGTATGATTCCTATATTATAAACAGATAAATGTGGTCAAAAGTTGCAGTACAATAGCATATGTCCACACTTTTCTAATTTATTAATTTTTCACGCATGTTTCACCACCCCATATAACTTTAGCCCTCCCTCATTCATATAATGATCTTTTGACTTTCTTTGACTTCTGAATCATTTACCAAAATGTCATCAAAAAACTGTTATTGAAAAGGACAGCATACTACTCTATTTCTTTTTCAAATAATGTTACCTGATCATAATACCTAATATATTACATTCAGGTAAGTATTATCGAAGAAAGATATTTTACGAAGAAAATTGGTTTCTCAATCTCAGTGTTTCAGCAAGGACATGCCTTTGCCGAATTTGTGCAAAATAGACACCAAGTCCTACACAAAAGGAGAGTTAATGCTCCCAGAGTGTTGCAAAAATAAACAAACAAGGCCAATTTTTTTTTTACCTTTAATATGATACAGATGCACCAACAACTCTTTAAGTGTCCAAATTGTTCAATGATTGTTTTTATGCACATGAACAAAATCCATGAAGCGATCTATTTTGATAGCACTAGTCACTATCTTCAGACTATCTATTTTCCCCATTCTATTAATCCCATATATGGCAAAGCTCAGGATTGTCTGGAAATAATCATATTCTCTGTATATCCCATAATATTTATTGGTTGAGATGTTAAGAATAAGCTCAGCATGTGACCAAATTTTAATAGTCACAATGAAGAAATATGAAATAAGTTCAAGTAGCATAATGAAGTAACTTCCACTCCTGTTTTATTAACAGTCTTAACTAAATGAAAAATGTGTAGTTTCTGCGATTCTTGTAAGCTCATGCTGCCAGTCACATGATATACAGCGCCATTTATCATTTGTAAATGCGGCAAAAGTTTCACTAAGTGGTAGATATGTAATGATGGACAACTGATTTCTTTAACCCAGTATCATGCTCAGATCATGATAAAAATTACCACAGATCTGATGACTCTAGTGAACAGGCAGGTAAAACCCACAAAAAAACAGAGACGAAAGTCAAACAGAAAGTGAAACTTTGCAAAGACTGATGACTGAAGTATTTGAGGAGCATAAAATTGTAGACTTCAACTTCACCTGCACTGTTAGAGTATGGTCAGAGGCATCAGAAAGGAGAATCCTAAAGTATAAATGGTTATTTATTTGGTTTTTGTTGCAAATAACACGTAAAATAGACTGTGTAAATGATATCTCATTTTATTATGACATTGGCCCATTACGATCATACCATTGGGACACTTTTTCAAATAAAGGGTGCCAATTAGCCCCTTTTTTTGTGAAACCTGGCTGAAACACTGCTGGCTAATTGAAAGAAGGAATAGTACTAAAAGGTTTTGCTGTAAGTTTTGTGTGTGCTTCTCATGCACACAGAGAAAAAGATAGTCACTGTATGTTAGATCAATCAGACGAAGAGACAGTGGCTCATAAGTTGAAATCCAGTTCATGCATGTAACAGTCTTGCAGGCTAGGGTTGCTGCACTGCAGTCAGCATGAATGTTTGGCTAGCTATAGATTAAAATGTGTACACTGTACACTGTTGAGTTATCAGGCTTTTCACCAAGTACAGTAAACATAAATTAAAAACCCCAGGCTACACTGGAAAATATATGTAAGTATTCAGTAAGATTTTCAAATTTAGCATTAAGCATGCATGTTGTTTGATGGAATTTAATCTTATATTTCTAAACCAAATCAGGCTTAACCATTTGGTTGTATTTTATATTTAGGTGCACACTGTATGCAAGGCAATACATTATTACACACACAGATTTACTCCTCCACAATATCAGTGGCTAGAAGTAGATAGATGTGCTTCAGGCTGTTGCCTCAATATTTCAGACTATTCATGCCCTCCCATGAGAGTCCTAAAATGAAACTGATTCATTTGCAGATAGAATTTGAGGTTTCCCTCTTTTTTATGTCCAAATTTTACACACTCATAATTTCTTTTCTTTAGGTCAAGAAGCGTCCAAATATTCCTGAGTTGGACACTGACAACGTAGCTGATAATGTAGCTGCGGAGCTGTCCTGGAAAAATCACAAACTGATGAATGAATCTATCATAGTGGAACTGTTTCAGGTAAGGGCTATTCCAGAAATGATGGTGTGGGAGGGTCGGACAGCACTACAATTAAAATAATATACCTGGTGGGGTTTTTTTTAATTTATACAATATGCATGATGGGTCATAAAGTATTTATAATTTATGCCTGTTTGTGATTTTTGTGATTTTTGGCATATGATGCAATTTATATAAAACCAAATCCAGCATAAAAGAGCATCATGATAAAGACTTGTGGGTTCAACCACAATTTTTATGCTTTTGTGTAATACACGTGCAGAAAATCCGTTTTATTCAATTTCGTGACCAGTTATCAGAGTGACTTCCCTTTTGACGCGCAAGTACATATGTATTCTCATAATAACCAAAATGGCGGACTGCAAGTAAACTATTTTCAAGCAAATGTCGTTTCCGGATGATAACTCAAGTTCTGTTTAAGCAATCTTTTTCAAACTTTGCATGAGCAGTACCCATGATGAGAGGAGGAACTCTACTGAATTTGACCCCTGTTGGTTGACGGTCAGGGTCATAGTTAATAAAATAGACTTTTTTCAAGCAAAATTCTTTCCGGATGATAACTCAAGTTCTATAGAGGCTTTGCACCTGGCCACATAGATACCCAGTGATCACTTCCGGTAGAAATCTTGGAAGGAATTCCAGCAGTGGTAGGAATCATAATGGCCGAGAAAGATGCAAAGGATTTATACCGCGAAACACTCAGTCCTGAGGAAGGGAAACGCTATGATCAAAAGTATGGATCCATACAAATTACGAAAAGACATGTGGAAATCTGCACAGAAGGAGCCATATTTGTTACCTAGTGTGACATACCCAGGTGTCATTAACTGTCTGATATTTACCCCCAGCCCTTATGCACTGGACGACCTTAAATTGTTTAAAGGACTTGATGCCTGCTACCAGTTCATGTCTGGCTGGGTTCAGGATGTATCAGCTTGTGTCATCGGAGATCTACATTTAAGGTAAATGGCATTTTGCACTGTACCCATTTTTCAACAAGTAATGAAGTTATATATCAGCTCATAACTGTTACATATAATATGAAGTACACAGCAGACATATACACGAAAAGGGCTTATTATTGTATTTTGTGTGTGTTTGTCAGAGAGAGAGAGAGAGAGAGAGAGAGAGAGAGAAAGAGAATGATGGATGCAATAGGAGCCATTCCAGTAGTAAATTTTTGGTGGTTTATTACACTTTTAATACATCAGAAACACATCAAACTTTAAGTAAAACACTGCATACATTATATGAGGGAACTGTTTAGAAAGTTAAACCACTAACAGAATTTTCATACACCTTCCAATCCCCTATCGTGTTTACTTCTTGAATACTATTTGTATATTCCACAGAACAAATGCAACATGGACAATAGTGCATTATGGATATGCTAAGTTTACAGTTATTGCAATAATAATAATAATCATGAGCGAATAAATGACAGGTATATAAATAGTAATAATATTTAGTGAGGTTCTGTAATTCTTCCTTCAGTACATACATTTATATTTCACTATATATACTTACCCGTAATTAAAAGGTTCTCATCCCTTAGACTTTGGAGTTTGCTTTGTAAATTTTGATTCGTGCACTTATTATATAATACATACATGTAAAAGCTGGAACACACATATTTAAATAATTTAGTCATTTGCCAATCAAATGTTTCATTTTTCAGGTAAGGCACTCACAGTAGTTCTAAGAGAAGCCTCTTCAGCCATGGGTTATTGCAAATCCGAATGGAAAAATACAAGCAGCCCATTGCACATGCATGGGTGGACTTGGATAGGTCTGCACACATGTTTCTGCCCTTATTTTATATGTAGAAGCAGCCGTAAAGATAAGGGAGTCAACGACCTGTACAGAGAGTAAGGCATAATGGCTGTTATCGAACTCCTTCAGAAATGTAAGCTACATCACATTATCAGAGATGGACTTCACTTCTGCCAGAACTAAGAAACAGCTAGTCAGAAAAATTGATGGTCCAACAATACCGATCACACCAAAATCAAGATCAGTTAAAAAGATTCCAGAAACTTCACCTGGTGAGCTGTCACTTATGCCCTCATATTCTGACAACTATGTGCCAACTATAGTCAAAGAAAATTTTCATCACGTTCTCACTGATCTACTGAACGACCAATGCATCCAAATTAATTTTTGTGTACTTCTGCAGCATTGTGAAAAAGTACAGTTTGTAGATCAGTCAAAGTCAGTTGTACACTTTTAGAGCAGGCCACATCACAGCTTCTAAGATGAAAGCAGTTTGTACAACAGATGCATACAGTCCATCTCAATCACTGATCAAGGGTATCTGTTACCCAGAGCAGGCCAAGTTCTCTACTAGGGCAACATAATGGGGATGTAGACATGAGCAGACTGCCTGAGTTTCTTTTCTTGAATATACGATGCCTCACCATGAAAACTTGGAGATACAAGAGTGTGGCTTTTGCATCAATCCAGAATTTCCTTCTGTCGGGTCATCACCAGATGGTATTGTTCAGTGTAATTGTTGTGGCACTGGTATTCTTGAATTAAGTGACCTTTTTGTAAAAAAGACTACCATGCTTTACAAGATTCAGTGGACAAAACTTTTATCTGGAGATCGGAAAAATGAGATCCATAGTGAATTGAAGAAATCACACAATTATTCCTACCAGGTACAAACACAGCTTGCGACTACAAGACTAGAGTATGGTTACTTTATCCTTTGGACACCTAATGACATGCATGTTGAAAGGATATTGTACAACAAGAATTCTGGACAAAAATCTGTACTGAATCTCAACATTTCTTCAAAACTGCCATCTTGCCAGAATTAATGGGAAAGTTTTTCTCATGCATATCCCATAACAATGGAATGAAAACAGTGACACCCACACCAAAATTATATTGCTGCTGTAAGAGGGATATTGAAGGTGCTACCCTTATAAGATGTAATAATCAGAATTATGCTGTTGAATGGTTCCACAAGACTTGTCTAAAGATGAAAAAGGAACCTAAAGGTAGATGGTACTGCCCAGATTGTTGCATACTGTCTCAGTTTAAAAGAGGAAGAAATTTGTTCTGGATCACAAGTATGGTAGGAAACAGAACTTTTCACAGTTGTGCCAGTTATAATATTATCACTGTATGCTTACATATGAGTGCAAGAAAGTGTATATTATCATATATGATTATATTAGTAAATTTGTTTTACATACAAAGAGACACAATAAAGACTTAAAGCTTGTGAAGTCACAAGATATCTTGTGTGCAAATATACATTTTAAAATAATTTTTTTTGCCTTTTTTACAACTCTGCAACTTTTCATGTCCAAAATTTGTGGAGTTTTCAGCATGTTACTAATTGCAGTTGTGTGAGCAAATGTGATCCAGACTGAGAGAGAAAGAGATGGACAGACAGAAGGAGTTTGACATACAAACAAATACAGTGAAACTTGCTACTTTTTGTTATGTATATTTCATCTTGTTTTTAAACTTGATTGATCTTTAAAATCCAGATGTGTAGTTTTCAGTGTCAACACCTATGAAAGCATTATTTGCATGTGTGTATGTGTGTGTGTGTGAGAGAGAGAGAGAAGAAACTGAATAAATATAACAAGATCAGGTGTAGACTTCACTACTCAGCTGTTATTTGTATTTTATTTTTTTGTTAACAAAAAGGATACACTCTTCCCAAACTGGCTTACATGCAATTTGCAGTGAAAATGTAATATTTAAGACAAGTCTGGGTATTTGTCCTCTGAATCGATTGTTGTAAGAAAACATTCCAGTAATGAATTCTTTTCATTCTTTTTATTCTAATATAGATATTTCTTTTCTGTCTTATGTTGTACAAAATTATTATTAACAAAATTATTATTAACTGAGTTATGATGTCATGCTTAGCAATGGAAAACTATGATTCTCCCTCTCCCTCACTCACACACACACTCAAGCAAGCACATTCTTCTACAACACACACTGATATTTTATGGTACATCTCTGAGACAGGAGTTTATACAATTTTTTTTACAAATAATCAAGGAAAACTATCATGCTCTCCCTTTCCCACTCTTTCTCTCTCTGGGTAATCAGTCTCTGAAAGCAGTGTACTGAAATTTACAAATCCACTTCTTAGTCTACATGAACAACAGATTTATTAGACTGCAACAAACATGACAGATCTTTTCAATCAATGTGATATATTTTCACCATTTCTTTGCATCAAAAAGTCAATCGGTAGTTGTCCACCTAAAATGGTATACTTTTGTCTCACACAGACAATAACATGTTCCACATGGATCCTTACATGTGCAATCTTCCTTGTTTGTTCTAGATCTAAATGGGATAGTTGGGTTTTTCCCTTTGTGAAGGCAGGTACTTTAACTTCAGTCATTGGCCACCTTGTACCAATAAGATCCTGAATGTCAAAACTTCTGTAGGCTAGAACTAGGTCCTTATTCAAAAGTTTCTCCAGCAGACCAGAATTTTCAGTTTGGTGTTTGTCACTGACACATCCACCCCATCCTCTAGATATGAAAGACTTACCCCTGGTGAGTAATTCCTATAAGAAATTTTGATAGTATTGTGGTGCTTATAGGATGTCCATGTTTTAAATATGGATTCCAAATTCAATGAACAGTCAATGAACCCTTCAAAGCAAGCAATGATTTCAGCAGTTTTGGTTCCAAATGATTTTCAGAATGTCATTGACATGGTTTTTCTAAGCGCATCTCTCTCTGACCAATGCACAAATGGTTTCATTCTGCAATACATGACACCTATCACTTCTGTAAATATTCAGCTGACTGTGGAAACATGAACACCAAATCAAAATGCTGAATCTTGCAGTACTTAGTTCAGACAAATTTTATCAAGGCCATCAAAAACATTTTCTCATTGGTCATTGTTACTGTTGTTGGCAAGAAAGGTTCCAAGTATTCAAACAAGCACTTTAGGATACTGCAGTTGGATAGTCCCATATAGAATTTTACAAGATAATCATTTCCTTTCAAAGAAGCAAGCATTGGTCTAGTCTTATCGAGATCTATTCTTAGCTGAGATATTTCAAGGGTGAGCCTGTTCAATTCTTCATTATTGTTTTGTAGCAGCTGCATGGTCAATTCTGTCTGTGTCCCTTCATCTCAAATAGAGGATTCTTCAAAGGAGAAAGCAAAATTGTTTCTCTGAGAATACTTACCTGATCACATTATGATAAAACCCTCCCAAGGTCCCTGCTAATGCAAGCACCTTGTGGTAGTCAAGGGGATTTAATGGTTAAGAGTTTTCTTCCCTTTGTCTATATGGTATGTAGACAGAAAAGACTAATTTTTCATCTTTTCTGGAGAGCTGGAATCAGGAGGTAATGGAGTTTATTTTCCCAAAGTTAATGGGATTGAGTAAATATTCTTGGAGAAACATAATTTGCTAACAAAATTTGCTTTTCAGGCACTGTGATGGGGCAGCCATGTTTCTAGAACACATTTCTAGTTATAACTTTGCATTAGACTTGTTTGAAATTTTACTTTGTTTTAATTACCGTATAATTATATTATTGCTGTCAAGTTAGTAGAGTGGGATATCTGTCATATAGGGAATCCAGCCATTATTCCCTTGAAGGGTGCTGATAGTAGAGGTAGGATGCTCAGCATTTCCACCTTTTACATATTCTCCTAACGTTAATGTGATCATGGAATATATTCTTCAACTTTCTCTTCCAAACAATCTTGATAACGGAATAATACTACATTTGCTGTCAATTTTCATGAATTGTATCATTGCTACAACTTATGAATTTAATAGCAAAATTAACATTGACCATTCTGTTGAAACACTGGGACCCTTTCCTGCTCCATGAATTGAAGTGCCAATAAAAGTGTTATTTTTTTTTAACCATGAAAAATGAATACACACAAGAATTAAATGAATTCACAGTTGCTCATTTTTTGTCCAGCCTGCCTAGGCAGAAGCTGAACATAGCGATCACTTCGGCATCCATGCACATGTTGGAACATCTGTACATTCATCCTCCATCCACACTATAGATTAACGTCAATCCTAACGTTTTTCTTAGATTAAGCTCAATGTTAAAGTTTTTGAGATTACGCTCAATGTTAAAGTAATTTTAGAGTAAGCTCTGTTAAAGTAATTTTAGAGAAACCTCAATGTTAAGTAATTTTAGAGTAAGCTCAGTGTTAAAGTTATTTGAGATTGGGCTCAGTGTTCAAGTTTTTTTTATATTAAGCTCAATGTTAAAGTAATTATGTTAAAGTTTTGTTTAGATTAAGTTCAGTGTCAATTTTTTTGACATTAAGCTCAATATTAAAGTTTATCGAGAGTAATCCCAGTATTAAAGATTTTTAGATTAAGCTCAGTGTTAAAGTTTTTTTAGATCAGGCTCAAAGTTAAAATATTTTTTGTGAGTAAGCTCAATGTTAATTTTATTTTACATTAAGCTCAATGTTAAAGTTTATTGACATTAAGCTCAATGTTTAAAGTAATTTTAGATTAGACTCAGTGTTAAAGTATTTTTAGATTAAGCTCAGTGTTAATGTTTTTTTAGATTAAGCTCAATGTAAAAATTATTTTGAGGTTAAGGTCAGTGTTAAAGTTTGTTGAGATTAAGCTCAGTTATAAAGTTTTTTTAGATCAAACTCAATGTTAAAGTATTTTTAGATTAAGCTCAATGTTACAGTTTTTTTTTAAAATTTAGCTCAGTGTTAAAGTTTTTTTTAGATTAAGCTCGAAGTTTTTGAGATTAGGCTCAATGTTAAGGTTTTCTCAATGCTAAAGTATTTTTAGATTAAGCTCAATGTTAAAGTATTTATAGATTAAGCTCAGTGTTAAAGAATTTATAGATTAAGCTCAATGTTACAGTATTTATAGATTAAGTTCAATGTTAAAGTTTTTTTTGAGATTAAGCTCAATGTTAAAGTTATTGAAATTAAACTATGTTATAAAGCTTTTTGAGATTTGGTTCAATGTTACATTTATTTTAGATTTAAGCCCAGTGTTTAGGTATTTTTAGATTGAGTTATATGTTAAAGTTTTTAAATTAAGCTGAACATTGAAGTTTTTGGAGATTAAGCTCAATGTTAAAGTTTTTGGAGATTATGCTCAATGTTGAAGTTGTTTTAAACTAAGCTCAGTGTGAAAGTTTTTGGAGATTAAGATAAATGTACAAGTTTTTTTGGATTAGGCTCAGTGTTAAAGTTTTTTTTATAGATTGCGCACAATGTTAAAGCTTTTTTAAACCAAGCTCAGTGTTAAAGTTTTTTTGAGATTAGACTCAGTGTTAACTTTGTTTTATTTTCAAGATAAATTAAAGCCTCTTCTTTGTTAGTTTTGTTTTTTTACACTTTAATTAGATTCCTTTTTAGGTTCATTTTGAAATGTTTATGTGACACAAAATGCAGTAGTCAGGCATGAATCTTGTGTCCATTGTCTGATTTATATTAAATGGAAGCTTGTGTTGGAATACTCTTAATTTGTTTTTTGATGGGTAGTACAACACAGGCTGGATTCTTGAGGCAAGGGCTAAAAAAGCAAAAATGTACCACAGTTTGAAATTGCATTGCAGTCTTCATATAAACAATATAACTGAACTTCTTTTTTTCTTTTAACTAGGGCCAGCTGAAGTCCACCTTGATGTGCCTTACTTGTAAGAAAAAGTCTGTCACTTTCCAGGCCTTCATGTACCTGTCTTTACCTATACCCACCAGCTCCAGGTGTACTCTCCAGGTATATATCTTCCCAAAGTTATATGTAAAACTCACAAATATATTAGGTTGAGGAAGAAAAAGCAATAATAGAGAAGAGAGTATTTATAGAATATGGAGTCATGTGCTTCAGATCTTCATCCAAAAACTTTGATTTCTCAGTTTAATTTTGAAACTGTGTGGTCAATTGCTGTTAAATTGTACATCAATTTTTTTGTACATATTGATCTTCCTGTCTCACCCAGTGGCAACAGCAGCAGCAACAAGATTAAAGTTTTGTGTTTAAGTTTTGTTTAAAAGTGTATTTAAGTCAGATGCAGATAGATATATCATGACTTGAATTTAGCTGAGATTTATGCAGAACACATGTAAAATATATCGCAGGAGAGATATACCATTTGAAAGCTTTTTAGCTTTGAGATCATATTGGGTATTCTTTAAGGAGCTATTTGTTGGGTAACAGTTAAGATGGAAGAAACCAGAATACCATGAGAAACTACTGAAAAGGCATGTTGGTCACCAACCAGTATTTTGAAAGAATTAGAAATAAAACTCAGTCTTTGGAACTATGGAATATTGGACTCTTCTTCTGTGCCACTCCTCCGTTCTTTTTCTTGCAGACTTTATTTTTACTCTGTGAATTATTCTTACAGAAAGACATACTTCTTCATGTCATGGTCCCATTAATCTTTTCTTGGTTAAAAAATGTATCATACACCTACCGTTGGAAGTAGCAAAATATATGTTTCTATAGTAAATTCCACAAATGTATATGATACCAATCTGTATTGTACAGGACTGCCTTAAAAAGTTTCTTCAGGAGGAGAAAATGAGTGGTAATAGCAGATGGCGCTGTCCAAAGTGTAGAGTGGAGCGAGATTCAATCAAGAAAATAGACATCTGGAAATTACCCAGGATTCTTCTGATTGGTTTGAATAGGTAATTAGGTAGCATACCACATATAGGGAAACTAATATAGAATTTGCCATATTTTTGCTCACTTTTTATGGTAAAATACGTAATTTATTGTTCATAAAGAGACAAAATTTTATTCAGTGTCTTGAAACAACAAAAAAAATCCACACCCCAGCCAAAATTTCTGCAACAAATTTAGCACTTACAGTACCTTGCTACCTGATAGTTGAAATTACGGATTGTTTTTACTTGACACATATTGTAACAAATTAAAACGAAATCATTTTTCTGGTATTATCATATAGGCATATTAGAAAACACACCTTCTATTGTGAATTATAAATCTGCTATGTTTAATTTCCAGCTGTTGTTAATTTATTAGCATCATAAAACAAACTTGTCTACAGTAATAAGATTTGATGTTCATAAAATGAAAATTCCTAAATCTAAATGAAATGCAATACAAACAAGTTTCATTTTATTAACACTCTTTTATTTTGACAGATTTGTTTATGATGGGCCATGGAGGCAGAAAATTAGTACATATGTGGACTTTCCTGTACGTGGGCTTGATCTGGCCACATTCACGAATGGACCATCCAGTCGCAAACAGTACAAATTATATGGAATATCAGTAAGAATAATTAACATACACAGTGAAATGTGTCTATGTAGAACACTTAAAGAATTCCCCGATCGGTCATTTGATGAAAAATCACCATTTAGAGGTAAAAGATATAAATGAAGATTAAAAAAATGATTTTATAAATATTTCCTATTGAATAGGCATGGTTATCTTGTTTGTTGGTGGTCAGTTAGTTTTTAATGATATTTTAACACATTATTGGATATATTGTGCTGAGAGAATGGAGCTAAGTGCCTTTCCTAAGGACACTCATAGGCAGCTGACCTGAGCTGGTCTGGTCAGGTATTCAACCCATGACACTTAGATAACGAGTCCGACACTCTACCAACTGAGCTACCATGGCTCCCCGTAGTTATTTTGGCTGTAATAATAGGCTCATTCTTAAAGTTGCATTCCCTCCAAAAAAGCAAATTAAAACTAATATGACTAACATGCTTTTTGTAGCTCATAACTGTTTGCAATGTTTATCTTATCATCAGAATCCACCATGATCATCAAGTTCAACTTGTTTAGATTTTATACAACATGGTGTTGCAGACTAAACATTCTGTAGTGTTGATTATACTCAGTGATGTGAAGGTTTGGAAAGCCAGTCTTAATATTTTAATATGCATTGTGTTTAGATGATTGTTATGGTTTTTGTTTGGGAATCGTGTACTTTGTTAGGTAGAATAGGTTTTACATCAGATATAAATTGTCTGATAGCAACACTTTCCAGTCAGAGCACATTCTTTGCATTTTATGGGCTGTGTACAGTTTCATGTGCCAGACTGATCTTATCACCAACTTGTTTACCTTGTAGTATGCATATGTGGTGACCTCATGCTATCTTGTGAGCACAACAGTGCAGGTCCCACATTGGATCCTCCCACTCCCTTTTTTTTCACTCTCATGTACATTTTTACAGAATACTTTTCATTTCTCTTCATGAAGAGAATCACAAAATCATATCATGCTGTTATATTGGTTTACAATATCATCAGAGGGAATGCAGCTTTAAATATCTCTCAGTTTTAAACAGTTTAACTGTAGTCATATTTTAATATTTGGGCTGTTAACTGACCTAATATTACAGCTAACTGTGACCAATTTTAAATAATGAATCGTGCCAATGAACAATGCAAGATAGTTATCTAGTGTTTGTCTGTGCCAAAAAAGAATTCGGACATTTGACCTGTTGTCTATAGAAGTTTTTGACATTCAGTTGTATATTGGGTAAAGTATTACTTTTGATGTAGTACAGCATAAAGAAGCCAATTATAAATTCATGATTCCTCAGAATTTTATATTTTGGGGGGCACTACATACCTATTATCTATGTAAAAAACTTTGTTCTTTATTTCTGAGAAGAGTTTCTCCATCAAGTACATTATCCAGTCACCCATTACTGGATGTTTAACAGTTAAAGCTTTCGCATGAGAATGGCAGCTACAGTTTGGTGTGCTTCCTGAATCCATTGCAGTTTATTCTGTTTTTCAAGCCATTCACCAAATATCTTCTGTGATTTAGACAGTTTTAAGTGTCATTATTATGTGCATGTACATCATTGGTATAATTTGGGATAAATTTATTTATATTATTCCAATTGCTGTGGACTTGTTCTTTGACCATTAAGTTATGCATGTCAGCTATATTCACCTGTCTATTTATTGAATTGCATTGTCTTATGGTTGTTTTCTTTTTGTAAGTTTCTCCTGATTTGTGTATATTTATTGCTTTTTGCTCTTTCTCTCCCTCTCTCATGTTAGGAGAAAAGCTCATCCTTTTCCAAGGGCACAATCATATTGCCCCCTGAAGAGTGATGATGGTCTAAGGTTCATTGTTTCAGCCAGGATGCACCCTTATGGGATTTGTGCAAAAAATAGATTTAATGTGCCAAAAGTGGTGCAAAAGAAATGAACCAGGTGCATTTTATTACCTTTAATCTGATGCAGATGTGCCAACCAATCATTAAATGTCCGAATTGCTCAGTGATTGTTTTTATGAACACGAACAAATTCCATCAAGTGATTGCACTGGTTGCTGTGCTCAGACTATCTGTATTCCCCTCATTCTCCTAATCCCATATATATGGCAAAACTCAGAACCATCTGGAAATAATCATGCACTCAGTATATCTCTTAATACTTCTTGGTTGAGAGGTCAAGCATAATCTCAGCATGGCACTGAATTTTAATAGTCTTTACGTAAAAACTGTGAATTAAATTAAAGTACCGTATTGAGGTAACTTCCACTCCTGTTTTATGAACATTTTTGACTAAAAGAAAAATGCAATTTTCATGAGCACGTGCTTCCAGTCACATGATATGACCTTGATGTCACACCATTTTATCATCTGTAAAGGTAGCGAAGTTTCGCTAAGAGGTAGATACGGAATAACGGATAACTGATTTTACCCCTGTATCACGCTCATATCATGAAAGCGATACAAAATTACAGTAGATGTGATGACTCTAGTGAACAAGCTGGTAAAACCTACAAAATCTGAGATGAAGATCAAACAGAAAATGAAACTTCTGATGAAGAACTGGCTTCTAAAATGACAGAACATTAGAAGGAAAACATTATCACACCCTTAAGAATTGTTTAACAGCTGAAACTTTGCAAAGACAGATGATGATAATGTTGGAAGGGCATAACATTGTAGACTTCTCCTTCTTCCATGCTGTTACAGTATGATTGGAGGTATCAAAGAGGACAATCCTAAAATAAAGAAGGTTATTTATTAAATTTTTCGTGCAAAACAACATAAAATTTACTATGTAAATGATATCTCTTTTTATTATGAGGTTGGCCTATTATGATCATAACATTGGCCCCACTTTTTCAAATGAAGGGCACCAATTAGCCCTTTTTTTTCAAGCCTGGCTGAAACATAGGAGGTTGGATGCTGTTCCTCCTCCATTTACCTTTTCATCTAATGTTAATGTGATCATGTCATGTATTCAAAGGAGAAAGGATATTTTTTAGCAAATTATGTTTCTCACATAATACTTACATGATCACATTACTTTTAATCACTCCCACAAATCACTGCTAATGCTAGCAGTGCATCCTGTTGTTGGTTTTGCTGAAACTGAAGCTGGTAAATATCTGGTATATTGGTGACCATGTAGCAGGGGCATGAGGAGGTAATTTGTAAGGGTTACTTCCCTTCATCTGTATAATTATCTAGATGGAAAGGCAAATTGTTTGCCTTTTTGTGAGGGATGGATTCAGGAGGTAGCAGAGTTTATTTCCTAATGTTAATATGATTGAGTATAATAAAAAAAACTTAATTTACAAAAAAAACACTGCCCTAAATAGGACTACAAGAAAAAGAAAACATTGTATGGTTACTTCAGAGTGACCCTCATAGTCATGTTAATTAAAGTTTGTATGAATGAAGCATTTATGTCATACACATTTCTTATTCATTTTCACAAAACTCTACCTGTCCATTTAATTATTTTTCTCTTTCTCAACTTTTATTTTCTTTTGCAGAATCACTATGGGACTATGGATGGTGGTCATTGTAAGTACAAAACTAATTTAATTACAGTGTTACTTTAATTAAAGCAATATTTTAGGTTTAATGTGCCTAAAAATGTGAACAGTAGTTTGTATATGAGTTACTTCAAAACAAGTTTTGAAGCTTATAGTTCATTTGTATTATATTTCAAATTTTTTTTGACAAATTCGTAAAGATTTCATGATATGAATTTGCATATCCATAGAGAGGGGTCCAAAGAACAGTTTTTGAGATTATTGAGTAAAACTTCTTTATTTTTGACTTGCTTATGAATGGTGAGACATACATGTAAATATCACTTTTCCAATAGTGACTGCATGGTAATGGCAGCAGCATCATCATCATCAACAGTGCTAACATACTCTGGTAAGGTTGTCGAAAGTCACATGCACATGCATGTTTCACATCAGTGCCTGTATTAAGTTGCAACTTTTTTAGAATGTTACTATATGTGTAAAGTGTGTACTTCAATATGCAGAATCATAATGCCATTCACTGGCAAAGAACACCTTGTTTTAGCTCTACAGGTTATAGACCAGAAGAGCTTGTGGGAGAGCCTGTTGTCTGTTGTCCATCCGTTAACAAAAGTTTGTAATCAATACTCCTCCTAAACTACATGGAGGATTAACATGAAACTTTACACATACATAGATCCCAAGGTCTACTTGGTCCTAATTGAAAATGTTGCTGTTCAGATATCAAATATTGCTACTAGATACACTACTCATATCAGCATGGGTTTGTTACTATTATGACTTCTTATGATGTCTAGGTGGTCCTAAATGAAAATGAGACTGATCTGACATTCAATATGGCTGTCATGGCAGACATCTTGAAAATCCTGTTTTTGATTCTACCCCTGAACGGAAAGTCATATCAACATTTTGTTTCCACCAAAAGACTTCCTATGATGTCTAGTTCATCCTAAATGAAAATGGTGCCGATTGTGCATCTAGTATGGTCACTATATCAGCCATCTGTCTTGAAAATCTTGTTATCGCTACTTCCAATAAGTGAAAATCATATTGACATGGGGTTTTCACCAGAAGAATTCTTATCATGTCTATTTAGTCCTAAATTAAAATTGTGCTGATCTTACCACCAATATGGCCACCATGGTGTCCATCTTGAAAATCTTTTATTACTATTCCACCTGGATAGATGGTCATATCGACATGTGGTTTTCACCAAAAGAGTTCTTATGAAGTCTAGTTAGTCCTAAATGAAAATGGTTCCAATCTAACATTCCAGTATGTTCACCATGCCAGTCATCTTTAAAATCTTATCACTGCTCCTTCAGAATTAACAGTCATATCAACACGGGGTTTTCACCAAAAGACTTCTTATGATATCTGGTTGGTCATAAATGTAAATAGTGCTGATTTTACATCCAGTATGGCCACTATGATGGCCATCTTAAAAATCTTGTTAATGTTTCTCATGCTGGTCATTTCAACAAAGAATTACCATTAAAAGACTTTTTATGATGTCTAGTTGGTACTTAATGAAAATGGTGCCCATCTGACATCCAGTATGGCAGTCATCTTGAAAATCTTGTCATTGCTACTCCTTTTAAATGGAAATTCATATTGACATGGGGTTTTCACCAGAAGACTAATTATGATATCTAGTTGGTCTTAAATGAAAATGGTTCCAATCTGTCCCCAAATATGGCTTGTCACAATGAACATATTGAAAATCTTGTCATTTTTCTCCTGAATAGATGGTTATATCAACATGGGGTTTTAACCTAAGATCTTTTATAAGATGTCTGGTTTGTCTTAAATGAAAATGGTGCTGATCTTACATCCAGTATCACTGCCTCAGTGGTTAATTTTAAAATCTTATCACTCAAGAATATTTGGAGATGGTTTCAACACTCAGCAGTTGAAAAGAAGAAATGGTCTTATCTTGAATTACTGGAAATTCTTTTCAGACTATAGAGCATCAGTCCCTTTAAGGGTCTCTTGATTTAGCAAGATGATTTCTATGATGATAAAATTTTGTTGATATTTTACAGAGTTATGGGCCTTGAATGACTTTTTTATTGTTTGATTTCAACCACATTTGCTAATAAAATTCTCATCAGGATGAGTTTGATAAAGATCAGATTTTGACTATATTTTACAGAGTTGAGGCCCTTGACCAACTTAGAATGGCATCGTAGTTTGATGAGCAGATTTGGACCATATTTTACAGTTTGATTCTGAACCTTAATTGATGTTTAATGTAAAATAGTTTAGTGGCTTGTTAAAGCTATCATTCATATTCTATTGTTTTCAGTATTATTAATTGTGAAGCCATATATTTAATAAGATTTTATATAATATTGATTTCAAGAAAGATTTGTGTCATATTTGAAAGAGTTATCACCTATTATTGGCTCAGTGCAACACTGAGTTCCCATTCCTCCAGCCTTTTAGTAGGAGGCAGCAGGGGACAGTGGCCATGTTACTGATAGAATGTGCATTACTTTGTGTAGAGTTTTGAGTTGTGTGTACTTTTCCCAATTTGCATGTTTTGAGTTGTGTGTACTTTTCCTAATTTGCATGTTTGTTTTGTTTTGGGGTTTTCTTTTGTTTGTAGCTTTACTGGTCATAGACCAGAAGAGCTTGTGGGAGGGTCTGTTGTCCATCTGTCGTCCATCTGTCCAGCACAAGTTTGTTATCGCTACTCCTCCTAAACTACTTGGAGGATTGCCATGAAACTTTTCATACACATTCATCCTATGGTCTAGTTGGTCCTAAATGAAAATGGTGCTGCTCGAACATCCAATATGACTGTCACAGTGGCCATCTTGAAAATCTTGTTATTGCTACTCCTCCAGAATGGATGGTCATCTCAACATTGGGTTTTCACTGAAAGACTTTTTATGATGTCTAGTTGATCCTACATGAAAATGGTGCCGATCTGAAATCCAATATGGCTGCCATGGCAGCCATCTTGAAAATCTTGTTATCACTCCTTCTCCTACATGGATGATCATATCAACATGGCATTTTCACAGAGACACTTATTATGATGTCTGGTTGGTCCTAAATGAAAATGGTACCAATCTGACAATATTAAACTGGGGTTTTCACCAAAAGACTTCTTATGATGTCTGGTTCCTGAATGGATGGTCATATCAACATGAGGTTTTAAATAAAAGACTTCTTAAGATGTTTAGTTGATCCAAAATGAAAATGGAGCTTATCTGATGTCCAATATGGCTACCACAGTGGCCATCTTGAAAATCTTGTTATTGCTGCTCCTCCAACATGGATGGTCATATCATCATCAGGTTTTTGTTAAAAGACTTCTTATGATGTCTAGCTGGTCCATAATAAAAATAGGTGCCGATCTGACATCCAATATGACCACCATGGCAGCCATCTTAAAAATCTTGTTCCCACAACTCTACCTGAAAAGAAAGTCATATTGATATGGTATTTTCAACAGAAGACTTCTTATGATGTCCAGTTGGTCTTAAATGAAAATGGTGCTGATCTGACATCCAATATGGCTGCCACACAGCCGCCATCTTGAGAATCTTGTTATTGCTACTTCTCCTGAATGGAAAGTCATATCTTGAAAATATTGTTATCTCTACTCCTTCCAAATGGATGGCTATATCAACATGGGGTTTTCACTTCTAATGACACTTAGTTGGTCCTAAATGAAAATAGTGCCAGTTGCAAATGCAATATGGCTGCTATGATGACTGTCTTAAAAATCTTATTGTCACTACTCCCCCTGAATCAATGATCATTATGACATGGGGTTTTCACCAAAACACTTCTGATGATGTCTGCTTTGTCCTAAATGAAAATGGCACCAATCTGACATCCACTATGTGCAACACAGCAGCTAATTTGAAAATCTTGTTATCGGTGAAGAATATCAGAGATGGTTTCAACACTTGATAGTTAAAAGGAAGATATAGTCTTATCTTGAATTCCTAGAAATTCTTTTCACCCTGTAGAGTGTCAGTCCCTTCGACTCTTGTTTTTTTCTTCCAGTCTTCAATGTATTTACCAAACAGTGAGATAGATGGTATATCACATTTCCTGCTTTGATGGCATTCTTGTAATCATCAACAGTGTGAAGGTTTTGTATTAAAATTGTCTTTTGTCAAAGTTTTTTTTTAAGTCACATGATGTATGGCATAGAACAATTTAGCATATCATGTAATTCTTCTTTCTTTCAGACACAGCTTTCTGTCGCAATCCATGCACACAGAAGTGGTACAAATTTGATGACCATGAAGTTTATGATATGTCAGAATCTGATGTCAAGGTCAGTGCCAATACTAAAATGAGGTCAAGGTCAAATAATTGATGCAGTTTTCTTTTCTCCATTTTAGGAAGTTCTTAGCTACTAACATTGCAACCTTTCAAATTAATGTCCAGTGTGTATTTAAATCTTCATTTGAAAATGAAATAAAGGCATATCAATCAGGCTTTTTTTCTTGCTTAAGTTTTTAAATGAAGACCATTTCAAAGCAGTTATGATGTAAATTTACTGTTTTTCCCTTTTTGCCATGCCAACTCTTGTTGCCCATTTTACCTTGGGGTCACGATTTTGGTTCAAGATTTTTTTCATTTGCTTATATTTCCCAAACCCATTGATGGATTTTCTTCATACTTTGGCTGAATCATTATGAAGCTATGACATTTCATTCTGCAACATACTCACTTACTCCTGTAACTTGGGGTCCAGGTCAGTTATATAAATGTTTAAGGTTTTGGTTAAAGTTTTTTCATTTGCTTATATTTCCTAAACCTTTTCTTCGTACTTGAGATGAATCATTATGAAGCCAAGAGAATTCATTCTTTGACATGTTCACTTGCACCCTTAACCTTGTGGTCAAGGTCACAGTCATAGACAATTTGTGTTCAAGTTCAGTTAAAAAAAAAATAATTAATTTGCTTATATTTCTTACACATTTTTCTGAATTTTTTTCATACTTTTGATGAATCATTATGAAGCTAAGACAATTCATTCTGCGACTTGCTTGTGAAGCCTTTTAACCTTGGAATCAAGGTCACACATTTTACAGCAATGTTTTAATATTGGGCTTGACATGCAGACACTGGCCTTGTATTAAAAACAAATGCCACCCAATTTTTAATGACTATTTATTTTTATTACCATTTCTTCAGTAAATGCATGTCAAAAATGCAATGTTGCCTGTTTCAACCTAGATGAAAGTAGAAGGAGGATATATGTATTCTTCTGTCAGTCACATAATCTTGTGAACACAACTAGCATACATGCCATAACATGACGTGTCACACGAAAAAGGCGATTTTGGACTCCCAAAACCCCTGACACAGTCGTGTTTCGAAAAACACAATTTTCAGCAATCATAGAGACAAAAAAAATTTGCACAAAAAAAACCCCGGAAAAAAACCCAAAACATTTCTTTACACCATGATATATGCCCATATCTGTGGTATGTATAAACAGTAAACAGTCTTGCTCAGTGCTCATGTAAAACTATCCTCTGGGCAGTTTACACAGCTGTTTTAGAAGCAATTCAGAGATAAGGCGGTCAGAGATAAACATACACCTTTCAAAGATTTACTGAATTGGCCCACAATAGCTAGGGTGATGTGTCATGCCAAATCCCCTGAGCACTGCTGAGGTGCACCCCATTAGGCTAATTTGCATAGGTAAAGTACAATAAATGGAACAACCCAATTTGTATGAAGTTAAGTACATCAAAGAGATATTTGTTGAAGAACAAATGTTATCACACATCACTCACTGCATTGAATGAGAATGTTGAAGCCATCTTTATTAAAGTTTATGATCAGTGGCAACGTTACTTTGAAGTCAGAATTTTATTTCGTATATAAAATTCAAAACATGATCATTTTGGTAGGTTGAACAATAGCACAGTTCAATCTCTAATGCAGTGTTGCACATAGACCTAGGATCCCAAGGTCAGGGGACACTGCGTCCATCACCCTCCAGATTTGGGGGACACACAACATTATAAAGGGACAAAGGAAAATATTAGTACAAAATGTACTAGAAGCGCAACAAAAAATATGAGATAATCTTATTTGCTTTGAAAGTTTTGCCACCTTAATTTTCTCATATTTTCCTTGGACATTGACATTATTGCAATAAACGTTTTATCATGTGATCAAGTAACTCATGAAAAAATAACATATTTGAATATCTGGTTAACCTGAAATGAACTGCACCATGGAATTTTAATAATTTAAAAGTATGAAATCATTAGTCAAATGACAAATAGTGTATTTGCATAAATTAGTACCTTTTTTCATTAAATCTCCCTGAAAATAAATTAGGTGTGACTTTAACCTTGATAATACGTTACAATAGCGGTGGTCAAAGACTTTAGCAACTCAGCCGATTACCACAAACCTTTAATGTTTTCATTGCCAGATTCATTGTTTTGAAATGGATATTCATTGCCATCTTTCAGGTTTTATCACTTTTAGCGACTTTGGCCATTGCTTGCACCAACATAGGCATGGATGCAATCTGCAAAGGAAAAGTGAGGCATATTTGTGAATACAAATTAAACTTGCATTACCATCAAACCAACTACTGAACTATTGAAAGCAGCAAAAACTGCATGTAATTAAAACTACTTTTCACTGTCCAATGGATTTTAAAGACAGTAACTTGGTGTATTTTTTTATTTACTGTCTGTGAGGTTGTGACCATGTGTGTGGTGATGTTATTTGACAATGCTAAGTCTACCATTTTTAATTTTTTTTTGTAAGAATATTAAATGCTTCAGAGAAAACACATGGTATTTTCTGTTATTCAGATTTGAATTTCCAGTCATTTGCTATAGGCTGATTTGAAAAGATAGCTTATTCTCATTTGGAAGACATCAGTTTTGGTGGATCACACTCATTGACCCCCCTTGGGACCTCAAAACACGCTTTTTGAGTCTAAAAAACCCCCCAACACTGTCTGGGAATATGGCAAGTATGAACTAGTCTTGTAGTTTTGGATGGATTGCTGTGAAACTGGATGAGTATTATGATCATCTTAAGATGTGCATGTTGACAAATTGCTCATTTTTGCCCATTTTGCCCTGCAACAGAATACATTGTATGACAGACTCTTGTGAACACAACTAGTCTTGTAGTGTTTGATGGATCGCTGTGAAACTTAATACATTTTATGGTAATCATCTAAAGATGCAAATGTCAAAAATTTGATATGCTCCTGTGATTTTTGTTAGCATGTAAATGCCACTAGTCCTGCAGTTTTCATTGGATTGGAACTTGGAACATACCATGATCATAATCTGGAAATTTGACCAGTCATACACAGTACTCCCAAAATGTTTGGAAGTGCTATGGCACTTTTTGACTTATAGTACAACTGGATGCAATATATGATGGAATCTTGTGAATGCTACTAGTTTTGCAGTTTCTGATGGATTTCTGTCATAATTTGTATATATGATGATTATCATTTCAAGATGTGCATATTGAGCACCATTACCCCCCCCCCTTTTTTTTTCTTACAGCTGTGTGCATTAAATGAAACAGTTTGTTTTTACTGCAATTACTCTTTCAGTTACTGATTGATTTCAGTGATACTTGGTACATAGCATGGTCATCATATGATGGTGTGCATATTGACCAATTATTGTGCTTTCATGATTTTGTAAGAGTTATTGCCCTTTTTGACTTGCAGCTGGAGATAGCTAGTCTCGCAGCTGTTTTCAGTGGAGTGGGATGTGGGATAGGTGGGGATATATTTTTGTGAGCCAGTTGTTTACCAATGATCTAGTTTTAAATACATACTTATTGATATCATTTCTTTATAGAATATGTTGCATTATGTTTCAAGTAGTAAAAAGACCTTTTTTTAAAAAAAAAAAACTTTTACTATGTGAATATGACTAAGTACTGTATTTTATTTTCTTCTACTATGTGAATATGACTAAACATGGTATTTTTTTTTTTTTACTATGTGAATATGACTAAATATGGTATATTTTTTTTCTTTTACTATATGAATATGACTAAACACTATTATTATTTTCTTTTACTATGTGAATATGACTCAACATGGTTTCTTTTTTTTTTCTTTTACTCTGAATATGACAAAACATGTTTTTTTTCTTTTACTATGTGAATATGACTAAACATGGTATCTTTTTTTTTTTTTCTTTTACTACATCAGAGATGCTGCCAGGGCACACGAATCATGCAAAATTTGTACGAATTCGCGCACTTGGAAAGCAGTGATGCACGAGAACTCCCACATATTAGTTTAAAGCCACGCATATAAAAATGTTCTCTGCACAGTATACAATTTTAATTTAACTGTTAACAGTTAAAGTGCTTCTCGCAGCATAAGTCGCGCAGCCAGTAGGGGTCTCGTAGTGCTTGCCTCATGTCTTTTTTCCGGTAGGCAACTGATTACACATCTGAGTACTTCGGCTTGACAAGAATGGTTGTTAAACTAAATTTGATTGGCACATTTGGGCCCTGGAACAAGCATTGTCGAGGTTGAACATCACATTCATGAAGGAAGTTTTACAAATGTTTGTTTAAAGTAAGTTCGCCTAGAAAATCAAAAATGGCTGACTCACAACATGGTTCATCTTCAGATGACGATTTCGTTCGTCAAATATTGGCCGATGATAGCGATGATGACAATGATTTTTAAAGTTTTGAAGTATATGAGATTTTTGGAGCCCGAAAAGTGTTACTGAAAATACCAGCGAGTAATTTTGAACCTGCAAATGATGTTGAATACGAGTCTGACGTACATGCTAGATGGGCAAAAACAGATGACATGATGGTCAACCCCCTATTAAGCAGCATTTTGAAATTAAATGTCAAAAAGGCAGAAATCTAAGCCTAATTAAAATACAGGCTATTTTAAAGTAGACTGCAAGTTTCATTTCTTTTCTCAAACAATTCTGCCTTGAGGGATCTTGTGCTGCAAAACTATATACCACTCTAAGGGTTAAGATAAATTGAATAAATAAGATTCTAAAAAGAAATTAAAAAGTAAGGATATTTATTTTTTATCAAAATACCTCTGTCTGAACAAGCTGTCTATAGCATTGATGGACTTGAAACCCTAATACAACATTGTGGAACAGATCAGAAATCTGGCATAGTAGTCAGCAAAGCACTGATTAACAAAAGTGAAACTTTGGCAGAGCTCTTGTTAGTGAAAAAATTAAAATATTATTTTGGAGCAGAGATATCCAAGAGACAATACCTATGAGCTGTTGAAAATTGTACATAACGACCATAAAGAACAGTTTTCCAACTTGTTCAAGCTGGCTTAGCTAGCTATGCATATGTGAAAGGGGGTTCTCAGCACAGAACAATATTAATACACAGATAAGGAACAAATTAATCTCAGAAATGATCAACAGATTAAAGCGTATACAACCAGAGGAGACATCTTTTGAGGATTTTGATTTAAATAGAGGAGGAAGAAAGAAAGAGACGGATATTTATGTTTTAGGTAAATATTGAACTATGGAAGTTTCCTCCTCCCCCTTACTTTTTTCTACTACCCCCTTATTTTGGTGACAAGGGGGGAGCTCCCCCCTTCAGATACAATCCTGGCAGCATCTCTGCTATGTGAATATGACTAAACACTGTATATTTGTTCTTCTTTTACTATGTGAAAATGACTAAACATGGTATATTTTTTTTCTTACAGACATCTGCAGCTTTTGTGTTGTATTACACATCCATTGAACTGACACCACCAGACTTTAGGCAGCCATTCTAGCATCATTCACATATCCGTTGACCGCTGTGAATTTGTGTACAGTAGTCACCCTTGGGATTGGTTCAGAATCACCCATATAGTCTTTAAAAGAGTAGCACTTAACTTGACAAACATGGTTGATGATGGTTGGAAGGAAAACTGATCGGAATTATAATGGGGATACATATTGGTTAATGAAGTTTTTTGTCACTTATATTTCCATAACCCCTTCACCAATTTACCTCATGTTGGAATAGAATTCCTCTCATCTCTCAGTACCACTCCTGATCCTGGATTTTGCCCTAGGGTGGGGCCATGAATGGGTGAGGGGGTCAATAATTATCATGTTGACACATTTTGGTTAAAGTGTTTTCTTTTTTTGAATGTATATATCTGTAACCAATTCACTGTATTTTTGGAGTATAACATCATCACACATTCACCTTATGGGTTTTACTGCTTCCACCCAAGGGTCAAGTTACTTGGTCAGTATTTGGCAACAGTTTTGATTCCATCTCGTGTTTTAGTGAACTTTTTTATCCAATTTTAATCTTTAATATTGTATGATCCCTATACTGCTGTATCTCCTGGGCAATTTGCCTGGACAGGGCCATGGGGTGAAGTAGTTGGACACCTTTTCTTTTTATAATATTTAACTCTGTGGTTGGAATAATATATGATCCCATACTTCCCTTTCTTCGTATACCACTGTTTCACCAGGCCTATGTCACAGGGAAGGGTTATGGGGTCACGAAGTATGACACTTTTTGATTTCTTTTATTATTGTCATGAGACAGTGTTTTGGTTATCTGGAATATATATACTTCTTTTCCTATATTCCTGTAGCATTCCTGCCCTTGAATCATGCCCTTGCTTGGGGTCATCAGGTCATGGGGTTATGCTAGATGATACATCAACAGCTCACCTTGGGGACATATCATGTACTTCTTAAAACACAGTGACTTTGCTTTGAGTGTATGATATTTTCCTAAATTGAACTTATATCAGTCTCATTCATGAATAGAGACTAAAGTATTTACTTCCATGTATAATGTACATAATTCTGTTATAATACATTCAAATTATATGTGCTGTTTCTTTCAAGATAATTTTTCTAATTGCATAAACTTTAAATAAGCTCGTGGTCAAATTAGTGTTAACTTTCCTGTAAAACACTCATAAAGATGAAAAGTAGACCAATCTTCTGTCCCATTTCATGCAGATGTTAATCCTGCCAATTTCAACATGTTGCTGTGTTCCTTGGACCAATTACCTAGTACTGCAGCAAGATGCATGCAGTGAACAATATAGACATCTTACATGTGCATAATGGATGAGTGCTTCATTGCAGAGTTAACACCTATTTTGGCCATGGGTATAGCAGTTTGTGCATGAAAGGTTAGCTTCTTGTCTTACCATGTATGTAAGCAAAAGCATAAAAAGTTAGATTACTGTGCATTTGCATATATTGAGCATATAGAGTTTTGTAGTTTTGCAAAAAAGTTATATATTTGTCAGTACCTAACTTCATGTATTTAGGAAAGAGCTAAGGTTCTGTTGTTTGCACAGGAGGAACATTGTTAGGTCTTTGAATTCGTGGCTTGTATCAGCCGTGAAATAAAATAAAAAATTGGTATCCAGTGAATAATTGTGAATGCAGAGTAACTGTTATAATTGTGATCATTGCAATTTTTACTGTATGCTGTATGTACTCACTTATGAGTTGAGTCCAACTGCAGACTGCACAGACACAGATCTGCTGTCACATAATGCACTGGCAGATCTGAGTCTGTGCAGTTTTTTAGGAACTATCAGTAGAACAAACAACATAGACCCTGATCTGCTGCTCATTATGCGATGGCAGATAAGGGTCTATGTTGTTTGCAGTTGGACTCAACTTATAAGTGAGTATATACAGTAATGTATTTCTTATATTGTAAATCAAAATGCTTTTGTCAATTTAAGACACATTGACAAGTGTACATGTTTTTGTCTGTGATATTGATTAGTGTTTACAATGTAGTGTACATAATCCATGATTTCATGTTTCTTTTTGTACATTGTAGATAAATGATTGTTTAGTAAATACAAGTTCAAAAACAGTTTAACCTTGATAGCTGAAACCTCCAAAGGATGTAATGAATGAATTTGCAAGATGCGAAGTTGGAGTCAACTGGGTTTAATTTAATTATAAACAAATTACTACCACACTGTATTTTGAGTATTATTGGTAGGTGTGCTTATGTGCACTCTGGGGTGTTAAATGAACCTCTAGCTGTGGCATGCACCTACTCATTTCCGAATACCGTGGGAGGGATCTTTTACCTGCGCAGTGTGACTCTACCTGCACATAAAACTGACATTTAACATCCCCATCCGACAGAAGGCACACCATTTAGCATCATACCTGCCATTGATATTAATGGAGATGTTTAGAAACAGCTTTTTGCCCCCACCAAGATTCAAACTTGGGACCTTTGGCACCTGAGGTCAGTGTGCTAACCACTAGGCCACCAACTTACAGATATACTTCTCCGGTCTTAAATAGTTATGAGCAGTCCTTGGTGATTGAACCGGCATTGTTTGAGTCAAATAGATTATACTTTACTTACATAATTAATCTGGTTCAGTCTTATTTGATGTGTCTGATTTTAAGATGTCAGCAGTTATAAACATTGGATTTCATTTTAAGTGAGCCATTTTATCACAGTGTGTGTGTTTTGTTATTAGTCCATAAAGGTCATGTCACGAGCTGCATTTACAGGAGCAGATCAAGAATACTTTCTTTGAGGGTTTGAATTTAAGAAGTAGTTGTTCGCGTTTCTTTATACAGCTGACTTTTCTTTTCTAAACTCAAAAGTGTACCATTTTAAAGGGGGGTGGGGGGCATCTGACACCATTTCCCCTCAAAATCTGCTGTTGATTAATTTGCAGGATATGAAGTAGAATGCTTTTAATACTGGATAAGTTACTAAGTATAAGTAATACATGATTCATACAATCATGATAAATTGTTGAATTTGAGGAGTTGTCTTGAAAACTTGAACTTTAACAGAGATGGTTTTATCCTTTAAAAGTCCTTTAATTTGTTAAAAATCTTGTTGAATTTATCTGGCAGGATACAAAATGTTAAAAGTAAATAAAATATATAACTTTTAAAACTAAGATTTTTTTTTTTTACATATTGTCCAAAAATAATGAATAATAAAATGGGATAAAATTTGGCAGATCAAATGGCATAAGTCCAGTAGTTGACAAAGTAAAATGTGGAGAAGGTTTGATTTCCACAAGACAAAATACTTCTTTACAGCTTTTGGATGTCCTTGAAAAAGACCTTGACAAAACTACTCTCATGGACTGTATAAACCATGTACTGAGAGAAAACTAAATTGCTGCTTTTTATCAAGCCCACCTTGGTAGAGGTTTTTGACATAGTGATCACTTTGACATGCATGTGTGCTTGTACATCTGTCCACACCCTATATTAAGATCAATGTTAAATTTGTTTGCTTTCTAACGAAATAAATGATGGGACAAAAAAAGGAGTCTCTTTTAAGGATAGTGTGTGTAATGCAATGCTTAAAATTAATCATCTTTAAAAAATATGCCTATATCCAGTCATGTCAAGTTTAAGTCATCTCACTTGGTTTTATATTTTTTTGTTATTGTTTTAAATGGATCATTATGTGAGTTTTGAGAGAAGACTGCTGAGTTTGAATTACTGAGAAGGAATGCAAATTTATCCTCTAATGTAGTCGTTAGATAAGTTAGAAGAAATGGTGGACTCATAATTTTGCTTTATAATTTAATTGTTTTGACTGAAGAAAAAAATGGTTTGAATTTTTATTTATCTTGTAAATAATTTTCAGTTTTTCATGTCAGTGAAACTTAGTTTCTCAAGAAATCAACAATTGTGCAATTATGTTATATCTTTATATAATTCAGCTTTTATTGGGGAGCCTAGGTAGCTCAGTCATAGAGCATCAAACTCATAATCCAAGGTTCGCAGGTTCAGTACCTGCCCAGACCATCGCAGGTTGGCTGCCTCGGTGTGTCCTTGGGAAAGGCACTTGGCTCCCATTTCCTCGGCATGGTATAGCCAATAATGTATTATAAATGCCGTTAAAATCCCCCCCCCCTTTTCTATTATTGTATCAGTATATACTATGACTGCATGTTATTCTTCTTGTTGGCTATATTTGGTTCATCTTTGTTCTGTTAATTCAAAGAAATGCATATGCACATATTAACCCACTTTTTGTCAAACCATACCATTTCAGATTTTACTGAATATAAAATTGTCGAGATTTTCATTTGTTGAGAGCTATCATTCTTTCAAAATAAATTACTCATCCAAAAGTTAAGGGTATATTTGTTGTTCATTCTTTTGTCATTTACATGCATTTGGCAGGAAGATAGTGTATTTAAAGATTGAGATGATTTTCCATAAAAAAAAAGTTGAATGAAACTGAATCCTCAACCTTCTGGTCATGAGTCCAATGCTTGGACAGTTGAGCCACCATGGTTGGGGTCAGTATTTTCATCATTGAATAAATAGAATCTTACTTTTGTGCTTTTTTTTCTCAAATGATATTTATTAAACTTTCTCGCCCAGGCTCACAAAAGAAATTATTCCACTCTTCATAAATTTGTATTTACAATGAGCACTCGTGTAAGATCATCTATGCATTGGATGGAATAAAATTTGGAAAATACCACCTGATTATGCATCATTATTGCCAGGCTTTAGTTGCTGCTGCATAGACCTTGCTGCAATGCTTTCTGTATGCCACAATGAGGCAACAGAAGTACACAAATTGAAATGGCTGCAGAACCATACCATAAGCTCCAACACATTTCATTAAGCCATGTTAGGTAATGAATGTTTTTTACTTATAAATGCCATCATTTTCCTATAAACCGTCCATCAGTTTTGTATGTATGTTGAATGAGATAAATCTGTTTATGTGTAACATAAAATGCTATGATCCAATGCTGTGTAATCTCAAATTAAAATATTACATTCAAAATCAAAGTTCACAGGAACCGCTTTAATCTCACAAGTGGATATCTTTATAAGGTGTATCTTATCTTTATAGAGCTCAGTATATGCACCTTAGATAACACTTGAGTGTGCGAACCAGACCCTGCAAACTCTTCTCTCTCAATGGATCAGTCGAGAAGATGGAGCCAATGACTATTCTCTGATTGCCTGTGGACAGCAATCTGTTCATAATGACCAAGCCATGTTGTGTCATTAAGACAACCAAACTGTTTAATTGAACCTGGATATAGTTTGAGATCAACCAATTGGGCATGCAATTCGCTCACTCTAGAGGGTGGAGCCATAACTATGAGGAAACATGTAAGATAGAAGCTTCAGTGAAGAAACCGACAAGGGCTCAAACTTGGGTAAGTTGAGCCATGTCAGGACCCAGGAAAGGTTTTATCTGGGAAACCAGGTGAGCGAGTACTGCTGAGAAAGATAGAAGCTGGCCAACATGTTGGACAGATCCTTGTTGCAATCAATCTTTTCTCCTTCCATGGTATCTGAATGTGTCAGAGACCATGGATTGATAGCCCTTAATGGTGATGGCGGCTAGCTTATTTTCTTTAAAGAGCCAGAGGAAAAAGATAGCAAGTCTACAAATATGTGCCAATTTCCTTCATATGCCTTCAACGTTGCGGGCCTTTTAGCTGTCACGATTTTCTTCATGACTGATGGGCTGAACTTTCTCATGCAAGGCTCTCCTGACAAGAGCTAAGAGTGAAGCAGGAGTTTGTACTGGCACAGGTCGAAAAGCAATGACCTTGGTTGCTTAAGCAGGGTTAGGGTTGCCATTATCCTCCTACTGTCAGGTTTGTTTGATTGTTGACACAGGACTTGTCCCATTGATGAGGAGTGATCAGAATCACTGTGCAATTATAACCATTTACTATCTGAACTACCTTTGGGATGAAAATAACTTGGGGGAAAGGCATAAAACCAAAACCCCTTCCAGCTGATCATTAGGGCATCCATGGCCTAGGCCACTACATATGGGAGTAGGGAGACAAAATTGGGTAGTTTGCAGTTCCACCCCATCGCAAAAAGGCCTATCATTGACGAAAGACGAATGGATGGAGAGACAATTCCAAGTGCAGCAGCCGGCCTCTCCACGACAGCGAGTAAGCCAGGACAATGACGGAACTGTAAAGATTTGGTATCAGGAGCACCAGCAGAGAACACTCCCATATTATTAAAGCTGAGTTATGGTGACTTGGTTTCATCCAGTTTCGACGAGATAATTCACCACAACTGAGTTGTCAGACATCAAGATCACCCTTGTGCGAAGCAGGTCCTTCCAGGCACGGAAGCATTAATATGGTCTTTATCTCCAGAAGGTTGATATGAAGACCCATGTTCTACAGATTCCAGCTTCTGCTGAGAGGGTAGTAAGTGAGCCCTTCAGCTGAACAAACTTCTGGCTAGTGGGTTTCCAGAGGGCATTGCAGTGCTAGCCACTCCCTGTCTGCAGTGATGCAGGAAATGATGAATCTCAGTTGAGATCAAGATCTGATGATCTAAGAAACTGGAATAGGGTCCCCAGGAGGATAATCTGCATGGGGCACATAAAAAGACAGCCAAGATGGAGAAAATCCACAGCTGCATTGAGAAAACCGAAGATTTGAAGAGACTCGTTCTTTGACCATGGTCTTGATGAAGATCGACTCTTGAAGTCTGACAATCTAAGCAATGCGCTTAGGAGGAAGGCTAACCAGGTTAAGGAGTCAGAAATTCCAAACCACAATAGAGGAAATGCTGGGCAGGGATGATATCCGATTTTCACTGTTCATGAGAAACCCAGACAAGAAGGGTGATATGGTTCACATTCTGAACCAGAATAGGACTTGCCATAAGATTTTGCAGGATATAGTCAAGGTATGCTTCTGTGGAAGCATCTGTCCTGAAGAAGGTGATCATGCAGTCCAGTGTCCTTTTGAATGCCCAAGGGCAGATGTTGAAGTGAAATGAAAGAGCATGAAATTGATATTCTGTCTCATGCAATAAATAACTCTGGTGGATGGAGATATGAAAGTACATGTCTGTCAAGTTGGGGCTGATTGCATACTCGGTCTGTTTCATGGAAATCAGTACCAACCATGCTGTCTCCATCCTGAACCTCAGCATGGCAATGAAATGGTTGAACTTGCTCAGGTCTATAAGCTGTTAGATCTTTCCAATGCCCTTTGACACTAAGAAAGACTCGAATAAAAACCTGGAGGTTCAGCTTGCAAACTGTCTCAACCACCTGTTTCGATAGTAGTAACTCCAACTTCTGTAAAATGTCTGCCTTCCAAGGGTCATTCAGACAGACGTCACAAGAGATGGCAATAAAAGTGGTGGGGGATGGACAAATAAAATCTGAAGCGCTTCGTAAATGATTTTGATCAGTCAAAAAGGTTGATCCAAGTTTGAAGAGAGTAAAGAAGTCTGGCCCCCACCATCGATCATCTCACTTTTGTGTCTGAGACTAATATGGTTGAAAAGTGGAAGTAATGAGTAAGGATAGCAAAAAGGGTAGCCACTGTGCTGCCTGCTTCCAAATTTCCTCAGTGCGACCCCCAAACAGTAAATGTGAAGAGCAAACAATGCAGTGGCATTGAGTTACAAGGTTCAAGTGAAGATGAGTGTAGAAGGTCATCTCACTGGACCAATTCCATGCTGCATGATGTCATAAGAGTACTGACCATTACATTATGTGCCACTCTGTTAATGTCCTTTGCAATGCACCAAGATGATTACAACACGTGGTCTTATCCCAGACTTTTCCATCATGTGGAAAATAGTCATGGATGGCTAAATAAAGCAAAGAAGACACTGCTAAAACATTCTGAAATAACCATTAAGTTGCAATGATCACCTGCCATTCGATTTTGTAGCAAGGAGGGGCAGACATATTCATCGCTGCCACGTTCTTGTCCAGGTTTGGAATCTCAAATGATAAGTGTTATAGTGGATCCAATACAAGAGCAATAAAAAAAAGTTGCTGTTGGCTGGTTCACTGAGCAGAAAACTTCAGTGTTATGGGGGTCCCTAATTTCATCTGACAGAGAATTTCCTTATAGCATCAACCAAAGCTTTAACCTTGTAGGCCTGGTTCACAGAAAGGTGGGGAAGAATTCAGCAGGGTGCCTTAAAACTGAACTGTTCCAATATTGATCAAAGAGTGGAGGTAAGTCAAGGTTGTGCACTCAATCGTTGGAGGGTTATCCTTATCAATGCCTTGGATTGTGGTAAAACATACCCAAATAGACGGGAAGACAAGGTTATCAACATGTGGTGTGACACCTACTTATAGGGTATGCCTTAAATAAGGGACTCGTCATATATACTGGAGGAAAGTGTATATGTTATGGTGTGTGGAGCCAGGATGGTTGCTGGATTGTGTGAATAGTTGGACCAGACAAATGGTACACCATATCAGGCAGAGCAGTTGAACAGTTTGCTGCTCAATAGTACAAAATCACCAATCTATGGTCATAGACAACAGAAAAGGGCCAGTCAGCCAACTAGATAGGCTGATCAGTAGCCGGGACAGTGGCAGATAGTATGTACCATTGCTGTGGTCAGTTGAGGACAGCAAGATTGGTAGTTAACCACATGTGCCCCAGTCTTACAGGCACTAATTCCCTACACAGGCTTGCAGAGGGACTTATTGCCAGTCAGGAAATCTGGAGAAATAAAATCTCAAGCCAGCATCTCAGGTCGTTTCTTGAATTAAATGTCAAATCTGTGATTCCAGCAGCAAGTGCAAGGTAGTCCGCATTAATGTTTCTTTGTTGTCCCATCCTTTCACTTCCCATTGTCTTGAAGTTAGTCTCTGATGATATGGTTCTAGGAATCTAAGCTGGAGGGCATCATGGAATCTGCCACAACACTGGCTTGCCCCTCATTTCCTTGCAAAGCATGGTAGACCATGTCTTTTCAGACCACTAGGTGCTGACACTGCAAACACTGCCGAGGTTTTATTAGAAGTACACCTAGTGCAAGACAGATGTGTTTAATAACTTTTGGTAACCTTCAAGCATTTATGTTTGGTGCACCTTGACATCATAGTTTCACCTAAAACTGAGAAACAAAAGTCCCTCAAAGGGACTGATGCTCTACTGTCTGAAAAAAAAAGTCCAGGAATTTAACACAAGACCATTTTTTTTTTTAACTGCTGAACGTTGAAACCATCTCTGATATTCCTTAAGTGACAACATTTTTGAATTCGCCACTGTGGCAGCCACATTGGGTGTAAGATTGGCACCATTTTCATTTAGGAAAAACTAGACACCAGTAGAAGACTTTTGGTGAAAACCCCCATGTTGAGATGACCATCCCTTCAGGAGAATTGGTGACAAAATTTTCAGTATGTTCATTGTGGCAGCAATATTTGAGGTCAGATCAGCACCAATTTCATTCAGGCCCTACAAGATATCATAATTAGTCTTCTTGCAAAAATCCTAAGTCCATATGACTTTCTATTTAGGAGTAGCAATAACAATTTTCAAGCTGGCTGCCATGGTGGCAATGAAGGATTGGCTCCAACCAAAAAGGCTGCAACGTTTACCAAAATTTCGAAACATGTGCACGGTTTACAGTAACCATAACGATGCCATTTAATCGAAATGATTAGAAACTCAACCTTTCCTCCTATCTATCCATTAGATTTACTGAACAGCTGACAGCTATTACAATGTGCATGCTGTACCTTGCTCAAGTTGTGACTGTTTCATTTACTATGCATATTTTACCTCTTATCACAACAGGATTCAGTTTGCACGAAATGTCTTTGATGAATATAATTTCAGTAAAACATCCTAGGATTGTTGTGATATTGTTTCTTACTGCTATGCAAATGTACATGATGAAAAACTTTATAATGACACCGGACATACTGCCGTGACATGTGCATGGGATATTTTTGTGGAATCTGCAATGACTTAGAAACTATGCATTGACTTTTGAACTTGAAATGGTTTTTCTTTAAAATAAAACTTTGTTAACATACATGTTGTTCAAAGGTAAATACCGTAATTTTTAAAAAAATTTGTCAGCATTATCAGTAAATCAATGTGGTGTGTAATGTTGTATAATGTGCACAATAACCAATTCTCGTCAAACTTCTGCCTGTTCTTAGTGATGCCACATTTGATGTGAAAATTGAACATACTTTAAGAATAACAGAACAATCCTGCCAAACAGTCCTCTTAAGCAGAGATGTTGAAGTATATAATTTCATATTGCAATGGGTAGTTCCTGCATCACTGACAGCCACATGCATGTTCGCTTACACGTTTACTGATTTTGTAAATGTTTACAGGCAGTAAACTAAACCGAGCCATTTACAGATGTAAATCTTGCAGCCTTACCAACCAAACATATGAAGTCCTCTGGTCAAAACCCAATGTTAATCTGATTTTCTATCTAGGAGGTGTAGCGATAAGATTTTCAAGATGTCCACTGTGGTGGCCATATTGGATATCAGATTGGCACAATTTTTATTTATGAGCAATTAGACACCACAAAAATTCTTCTTGTGAAAGCCCCATGCTGACAGGACTTTCCATTGAGGAGTATCAATAAATATATTTTCAACATGGCTGCTGTGGTGCCTATATTGGCTGTCAGATCGGCACCATTTTCATTTAGGACCAATTAGACATCACAAGTCTTTTAATGAAAACTCCATACTGATATGACCATCCTTTCAGGTGGAGTAACAATAACAAGATTTTCAAGATGGCTGCTGTGGTGGCCATATTGGATTCCAAGTGGCACCATTTTCATTTAGGACCAGCCAGACATCATGAGAAGACTTCTGGTTAAAATCCCATACCAATATGACTTTACATACAGGAAAAATTGTGATAGGATTTTCAAGATGGCCACTGTGGCAACCATATTGGATGTTCACGTGGTACCATTTTCATTTAGGACCACCTAGACATCATAGGAGGTCTTGTGGTGAAAACCCCATGTTGATATAACTCAACATGCAGGAGGTGAAGTTATAACAAGATTTTCAAGATGGTTACTGTGGTGACCATATTGGTGTCTGAGCAGCATGATTTTCATTTAGGACCAGCAAAACCTTGGGATGTATGCGTGTGTGTAAAGTTTCATAGCTATCCTTCAAGTAGTTTAGGAGAAGTAGCAATAACAAACCTGTGCTAATGGATGGATGGACAACAGACAACAGGCCATCCCATAAGCCAGGGGTCCCCAACCTTTTTGTGCATACGGGCACATTTGTGAGTTTATGAGAGAGTGGCGGGCACCAACCAATTAAATTGACCCATTTTTTTGTTATATTATTATTCATTATAACCTCTTCCGCAGGCACACAAAAAACCTTGGCGGGTGCCATGGCGCCCTCGGGCACCACGTTGGGGACTACTGCCATAAGCTCTTCTGGTCTATTACCAGTAGAGCAAAAAATGACAAAATAAACCAAGCAAAATTTTTAAAAAGGTGTAAGTTGTGAAGAGAAAACACCTGAAAAGAGAAATATATAAAACACAGCAGTGCCTGACTGCAACTATCATGGTCTGTTCATTCCATTTTTCCACCCTGTACAATAGAATGTATACAGCAACTGACGATGTTTATTTTAATCTTCCCGACATTAAATTTCTCAGTAGTGATCAAATTACTCTCCCTCTTTTCATTTAGTCAAATTACATTCAATTTTAAACCGAGAAAGTCTGATATTTCGCACTTTTGTAGCAACATCTTATTTCCTTCATTAGCAGTGTATAGTTATTACACATAATGCGCATATTTACAAAGAAAGTAATCTTGTCACATGATTGACTGGTTTTTAGTCTGGTACCCTTTCCAGTACATTTTGTAATCTAAGAGAAGCCACAATGGCTAACACACGACTTTTACTTTCTAGTGACTGGATGTCATGCTGACTTGAGCTGACAATACTGGGCTTTTCAGCGGTTAGTCATCTTGATAATTATTGGTGGTAATATTATCCGGTAATTATCAAAGTAACAAAACCTAATATCTAAAGAACACACAGCAGTAAGGATAATTGGATTACTTCCCTGTTTGTGTGGATTCAGGTTACTTTATCGGTATGTTGGAACAAATCTCAATGTGTTGAATTTAGAAAACATATATTCGAGAGCTTTCAATCAGTAAATCCCATTATGTGGCTGTTCATGACAGGAAAATTTGACAGTTTTTGCGCTAACATGAAGGCCTCTAGCTGTGTTACAGGGGTGGCTGTCCAAGAGGGATACTTCTGAACATAAACTCGTCACTGCCAAGGAATTCTGGATGTATAAAGTGGGTGGTTGCTGGCTGGGGGTGGGTGGGGATGGTGGTTTCAAAAATCAATGTACTGACAACAAAAGAAGAAATTAATATTTATTCCCCTCTGTTGAACTTTGTCCTAAATTTAACATTTCTATAATATTTTAAACGTTTTTTTCAAGAGGAGAAATGGAGATAGTTGAGCGAATGTCAGGATAATAAAAAACAGAAAATATCAGTCTTCATACTCTGATTTTACTGTGCATATTAACATAAATGAGAGATGGAATAATGTACAATAATATCGATGAATATATACAACCAATCCTTCATGCTGTATAAGACTATGATTTGTCAGGAGATTTTAGCGTTATAACTGTCAGCTGCTTTTTGTATTCTTCCAGATCTTTGTCTTTCTGTTTTAACTGCTCTTTGTATAACTCTGCCTGCCGCTTCATTTCCTCCAACTGCTTACGAAGTAAGTCTGAATCACCATCTGCATCCCCTTTATTCTGTAATGAAAAGGGAAAAGCCATGGTTGCTGCTTGGGATTTAACACAAAACTTATTGCAACTAAGTCAGGTACACCTAACATTTGATTAAAAGACTTGCACTAGTTAGGTTGGTCAGTCAGTGACTTAGAATGCCACAACAGCTACACTTCTCCCCAAACATTTGCCCAGGAATATCACAACACATTCACCCACAAAAAAGAAAGAACACACCCTCGAAGGGGCTGATGCTCTAATGTCTGAAAATAATTTCCAGGAATTCAAGATAAGACCATTTCTTCTTTTTAACTGCTAAGTGTTGAAGCCATCTCTGATACTCTTGAGCAATACGATTTTAAAATTAGCCACTGTGGCAGCCATATTGGATAAAAGATTGGCAACATTTTCATTTAGGATAAACTAGACACCATTGGAAGACTTTTGGTGAAAACCCACGTTGATATGATCCAATCTGGAGAATGAGTGACAAGATTTTCAATATGTTCATTATGGTAGCCATATTTGAGGTCAGATCAGTACCATTTTCATTCAGGATGAACTAGATATAATTAGTCTTCTTGCGGAAACCTTATGTCAATATGACTTTCTATTATATTAGGAATTGCAATAACGATTTTCAAGATGGCTGCCATGGTGTCCATAACTGATATCAGATTGGCATCATTTTCATTTAGTACCAACTAGACATCATAAAAAGACTTCTGGTGAAAATGCAATGTTGATATGACTTTACATCTAGGAGAAGTAGCGATAATATTTTCAAGATGGCCACTATGGTGGCCACATTGGATATCAGATCAGCACGATTTTTATTTAAGACTGACTAGACACCATAATAAGTCTTCTGCCGAAATTCCCATGCTGATATGACTTTTGTTCAGGAATAGCAATAACATGATTTTCAAGATGACTGCTGTGGTGCCATACTGAATGTCAGATCTGTACAATTTGTATTTAGGACCAACTAGATATCACAAGTCTTTTAGTGCAAATCCCATGCTACTATGACTTTCCATTCAGAAAGAGTAGCAATAACAAGATTTTCAAGATGGTTGCCATACTGGATGTCAGATCGGCACCGTTTTCATTTATGACCAGCTCGACATAATAAATGACCATCTATTAAGGTAGAGTAGTGATAACAAGATTTTCATGATGGCCACTGTGGTAGCCAGATTGGATGCTCAAGTGGAACCATTTTCATGTAGGAGCAATTAGACATCATAAGAAGTATTCTGGTGAAAACTTGATGTCAATATGACTTTCCATTCAGAACGAGAAGCAATAATAAGATTTTCTTGATGGCTGCAGTGACACACATTTTGGATGTCAGATCAGCATTTAGGACCAACAAGACATCATAAGAAATCTTTTAGTGAAACACCCATGCTGATATAACCATCCATTCTGGAGAAGTAGCAATAACACGATTTTCAAGGCAGCCACTGTGGTGGCCATATCGGTTGTCCAAGCGAAGCCATGTTCATTTACAACCAACTAGACATCATAAGTCATCTTCTGGTGAAAACCTGATGTCAGTATGACTTTCGGTTCAAGATGAGTAGAAATAATATTTTCAAGATGGCTGCCATGGCAGCAATACTGGACATCTCATTAGCACCATTTTCATTTAGGGTCAACTAGACATCATAAGAAGTCTTTAAGTGAAACCCCATGTTGATGTGACCATCCATTCAGGAGGAGTTGTGATAAGATTTTCAAGATGGCTGCTCGGGTGACCATATTGGATGTCTGAGCAGCACCATTTTCATTTAGGACCAATTAGACCTTGTGATGAATGTGTGTGTAAAGTTTTATGCAATCCTCTAAGAAGTTTAGGATGAGTAGCAATAACAAACTTGTGGGTATTGATGTCGGATGACAAACAATAGGCCATCTCATAAGCTCTTCTGGTCTATGAACAGTAGAGCTAAAAAGTGAAAACCATTCCCATGTGGCCACTAACTACTGGGAGCTGGGTGGACACCCAAGAGTGACTGGAATGGGAACAAGAGTACTGTGAATTGAACATTATACACTCGCACTAAGTTTAACAGTCTTCAATGCATGCACTAGTAAGGCATGGTTCTTTCTGGAGATTACTCACCAATGGATTTTAATGACCTTGACCACAGGTAAACAGTAACTAAACTTTCTGTGCAGAAACCATTACTTATCAGAATTCCCAAGACCTTGATATCCAAAAATATATTGGTTTCTTTCTTACCCTAAGTGCAAGTCATCCACAAAGCTTGGTCAAGGATCTTACTGAAGGACAAAAGTTATTGTACAAAACTCATTCACAATGACCATGACCTTTGACCCTGAAATCCCTCTTTCATACCTTAAGTGCAAGCACTTGACAAACTCTGGTAAAGGTACTTTGTCTAGACCTAAAGTTATTATGCTAAGAAAATAAAAAATCCTTCTTTCAGTCAGTGACTTTGGCCTTTTATACCATTAAATCAATCAGCATCTTTCTTACCAAAAGTATAAGCCATCCATCCACACACTTTTGGTGAGGTGGATGGTCAAGAACTGAATGTTTGTGTCAAAAAAACTTTTTTTTCTTCCTTTCAGCCAGTGATCTTGACCTTTAATCTTTTGACCCCAAAATCAACCAGCTTGTTCCTTACTTCAAGTGCAAGCCATCCAGAAAGTTAAGTTCATATCTGTGATGTAGAACTAAAGTTATTGTGTAGAAACCATTTTTATTCTTTCAGTCACAGTCACCCTGACCTTTGGCCTTTCAACCCCTAAATGAATAGTCTTCTTCCTTACCCCAAGTCATACCATCCACAATGTTTGGTAAAGGTAGATGGTGTAAAACTAAAGTTATTGTGTGGAAGCAAAAAAGGTAACAGATGGATAGATGGATATAATATCAATATACATTCTGCCTTTTGGCAGGTGCATAAATATGTATACATGCACCTGCCACTGAGGATAAAGCCAGAATCTGTTATGCTAAAGTTAAACACTCATATCACAAACATTAATGAAACTGGTCAGTCAGTGGGTCAACATGCCTCGATAGCTTCTGCCTGCTTGGAGATTTTCTCCCAATTGTCTTGCAAATTTACCCCCTCAGAACAGTAAAAAAACCATTTCTAACTACTGTGATGGACAAATTTCAGAGCATAGAAGGAAAGGAAGTATTGCTACCACCAAGACTCAGACTAAGGAATTCAACTAACAGGACTAGACCAATTATGATGGTCAGTAACTGGGCATGCATAACCAGATCTCCACAAATTTTGCATGAGACATGATATGAATATTTCAAAATAGATATTGCAAAGAAAGTTCCAATTCTTTTTTTTCCATAGATGTGCTTCCTGGCATAAACTATCAAATCCATGCAAAATAACTTAAGATGGCTCGATGTTCAACACCAAACCTAGGTGTGTTTTAGTACAAACTATCAGGGATGGTAACTCAGTTTACTGCTATTCAATACACACTTTTGAGTTTTGTAAGCCAGAACACCTTGGTATCATTAAGTCTTTATATATGAAACACTATATGTGCAACACTATATATATATATATATATCTATCTATATATGCATGCATACACACACACACACATATATATATGGGTTAGGTTATGAATGAACATACCTGTAATAAGTGATCAATATCCAGGCTACCTTCCTGTGAGGTGGCATCTGGGTCCATCTTTATTTTCTTATGTTTTGGTTCTTCTGTAGAAAACAAAATAATACAGTCTGTGCTAGATGTGATTAATGATATTTCTGAAATGCAACATTCTAACACTCTACAACACTCTACAACCATGATGCTTCGAACCCTAGTCATAATGATAGCAATTCAGCTAAATCTTTGTATGGTTTGTTCCTCCCCCCACCCACCCTTCACTTATGTCACCACTAGATACTTTCTTGATTACCCGAACCCCTTATTATCAGAACCATTATTTGTGTCACCCAACAACTTAGAAAGTAAAAGTCTCAACAGAAACTTTAATATGCAAATGTCCTGTACTTGTTTGAACCAAAAATAATTACAATTGTAGTTCATATAAAACATTCAGTGTTTAAAAAGATACAAGAAGCTCTTCAGCAATGAAACATTTTCATATTACTGCCTTCCAAGTCAAACATTTTCATATTACTGCCTTCCAAGTCAAACTTTTCATATTACTGCCTTCCAAGTCAAACTTTTCATATTACTGCCTTCCAAGTCAAACATTTTCATATTACTGCCTTCCAAGTCAAACATTTTCACATTACTGCCTTCCAAGTCAAACTTTTCATATTACTGCCTTCCAAGTCAAACTTTTCATATTACTGCCTTCCAAGTCAAACTTTTCATATTACTGCCTTCCAAGTCAAACTTTTCATATTACTGCCTTCCAAGTCAAACTTTTCATATTACTGCCTTCCAAGTCAAACATTTTCATATTACTGCCTTCCAAGTCAAACTTTTCATATTACTGCCTTCCAAGTCAAACATTTTCATATTACTGCCTTCCAAGTCAAACTTTTCATATTACTCCCTTCCAAGTCAAACTTTTCATATTACTGCCTTCCAAGTCAAACATTTTCATATTACTGCCTTCCAAGTCAAACATTTTCACATTACTGCCTTCCAAGTCAAACTTTTCATATTACTGCCTTCCAAGTCAAACTTTTCATATTACTGCCTTCCAAGTCAAACTTTTCATATTACTGCCTTCCAAGTCAAACTTTTCATATTACTGCCTTCCAAGTCAAACTTTTCATATTACTGCCTTCCAAGTCAAACATTTTCATATTACTGCCTTCCAAGTCAAACTTTTCATATTACTGCCTTCCAAGTCAAACATTTTCATATTACTGCCTTCCAAGTCAAACTTTTCATATTACTGCCTTCCAAGTCAAACTTTTCATATTACTGCCTTCCAAGTCAAACATTTTCACATTACTGCCTTCCAAGTCAAACTTTTCATATTACTGCCTTCCAAGTCAAACTTTTCATATTACTGCCTTCCAAGTCAAACATTTTCATATTACTGCCTTCCAAGTCAAACATTTTCACATTACTGCCTTCCAAGTCAAACTTTTCATATTACTGCCTTCCAAGTCAAACTTTTCATATTACTGCCTTCCAAGTCAAACATTTTCACATTTCATAATTAGTAAAGATAGCAGGAACTAGAACTCTACACAGTGCACACAGAATTTAGGAATTGACCAACCATTCAAAGGAGCTTACCTGACAAAAGTCCCTGAGCCAAAATACAAAATTTTCAGAATGTCATACATGTAGTGAAGACTTCACACAAGAACTCACAAGTCTTTAAAGAGGTTTCTGATTAGTTCTGCTACGTCACAAACTCAATGTAAGGCTTTAGTTCTACAAGTTTAAACTCAATCTTTAACTTGTAAAATTTAAACAAAAATAGAGTCTATTAATTTCTTTACAATTTTGTAGGAGTAAAGAAGGGTGTACTTTTGTTTTATTATGTAAAATCCTCTGCAGTATGCATTTATATATATCATTGGAACATAAACCAATGATAGATGTATAGTAACATTAATAACAACATTCTTAATTTCTATTGAGTTATCTGTCCCATGCTGCCAGTGAGCCCCACATACCCAATTCATCCTCAGGAACTGCATCACCACTTCCATCCAAGGTAACCAGAACAGCATCATCTGACTCTTCTGATGTATCATGTCGTTCTGACACTATGGTAATCACCTTCTGAAATGACAGTAGTTTTTGATGCAAGCAGTATTCTTTATATGTAAAAAACAAAGTAAATGAATGCTTTTACTTTAACTTTGAAATTGTAATGGATGCATCAGTGCAATATCACCAACTTGTTTGTCATTAAACACACACCCGTAAAAATATGTAAATATAAAATCTGGTTTCTCTCACATTTAACTGAGAGGACTGAAGAAATAGCATTGTTATCAATACTTCAATTTATTGATATGCCATTTAGAATGGAGGAATTCTAGTTTATCCTAGTTTCTTCAAAGGTTAATAGCTGGATGATGAAATGCATGATTATTATAAAGATGTGTGGAAAACAATGAGATCATAAACAATGTATAACGAGACTGAAGAAATACATAAACAGTAAATGATGAGATTCTGGCTTAAATACAAAAACAAGAAAACTGCATGAATGGTATATGCTGAGATGATAATTGATAAATAGTGCGACTAAAACAATAATGCTAAAAGAAAGCAAATTTTTTAGTCAATTATGTTTCTCCATTAATACTTACCTGATCACATTAACATTAGGATACCTTTCTCTGCTACCTCTGAAACCAGCCCTCCCTAAAAGGTGAAAAAAGATCTTTCTGTCTACAGCTATAGTTATACCCATGTATAACCAGTTTTCAATTAAGCAAAACCTGTAATAGGTTGCTTGCATTGTGAGGAAGGGTAGGGGGGATTTTTAGTAATATGATCAGGAAAGTATTATCGGAGAAACATAATTTACTAAATAATTTGCTTTCTCCATCAAATACATTACCTGATCACATTAACACCAGGAGAATATATAAGAGGAGGAGGAAATGCTGAGCATCCTACCTCTACCCTGTCACCCAGTAGCAGCATGATTGCTCTACTAAACGGATGAACTCCTCCTAATGTTAGTTCAGCACAACAAGAGACAATTTATTTATACATGTGCGAGGGAGATCCCTGTGGAATTCACACTTGATTATTGTCTCATTATCGAAAGGGGCAAATTCATGCCTGGGTCTAAGTACTTTCATGCATGGGGTGTGGTCACTTGTATGTGCAGCTACCACTAGCCCAATGAGATTCAGTTCATAATGAGGCCATGTCACACAAATGGAAACTAGAGAAGGTAGACTGGGTGTGCCTGACTCAACGATGTCCCAAATTGCAACATTGTGTTCGCGGCCAGGCTCATGGAAGTCGCTTGTATTTTGTGAGCTAAAATCCTCATTAGTTGCACCTAATCCTGTAAGAGTTCAGAGTACACTGATTTAATAACTCCCTTTAGCCAAGCGGCTAGTGCCAGTGGGGTTACGTCTTGCTTTCCTGCCTTCAGCGGTAGGAATAGTCTTTTACGGCTGTGGCGGATATTGTCCGTGTGTCTCAGGTAGCACTTGAGGGCATGTACTGGGTCCTGCAGCTTTGCTTCTCTCAACATATTGATCAAGGAGAGGGAGTGAATAGTTATTTGATGGTTGACTAGTGATGGCAATCTGTTCTTAGAAAGGAAACCAGCTTGTGTCATTAGAACGACCGAACCGTCAAAACAGAACTGCATGTAGTTCAGATCTACGGATATCGTATGTAACTCACTTACTCTGCATGTTGAAGCTAGTGTTATCATAAGTTGCAAGTCTTGTATGATTGTTACTTTAGTGAGGTGGAAGATGGTAGTTCAAACTTAGACAAGTTTGGCCATGTCAATACCCAGTAGAGATTCCATTTGGGAATAATGTGAGTGAGTGTGGTCTGGATATGTCAAAATTGGAGATTTTCTTGTTGTGGCTAACCACGTCTCTTCCGTAAGTCTGAATTTGTCTGAGACTATGGAATGGTATCCCTTGATTGTGATAGGGGCTAACTTGTTGTCTTCAATGAGAAACAGAAAGAAGTTAGCCATTGGGGAATGGGTGCTGAGAACGGTGTTACATCACCGACGTGACACCAGTCAGTGACAACATTAGATTTTCCCTTGTATGTCTTTGAAGTGGAGGAAATTCAGCTGTTGCAATCCTCACCACAACTGAAGCTCCAAACTCCTTTTTGATTAGGACATCCCTGAAAGGAGATAGGCATGAAGGAAGAGTTTCTCTGAACATGGATAAAATAGTGCCTCTCTGGACTGCTTGAGCGGAGATAGCTGCAACTTGTTTGGGTACATCTGTCACTAAATCGAGCAGATCATTAATCCAGGATGTACTTCATCTTAGTATGGCAATCAGAACTATTTGCAATCTGTGCTCCTCATTTCTAAATTATATTCATGATCAAGACTGATGGAGAAAGGTGTATGCCCACAATACCTCCCAGCTGATTGAAAGAGTATCAATGGCCCTTGCTTCTGGGGCCAGGAAAAAAATTCAAGCATCGGTTGACCCCATAGGGCACATACCAGGTGGAAGGTTCATGGATGGACAACTCTATATGAAGCCGTTGTCCTCTCTTTGATACCAAGCTAGCCAGGAATGTGTCGAACACAGCTTGTCACTGACAATTGGTAGAAGGTCTGGGGAAGGAGAAACTGTGTTTCTTCCCCCCCCTCCCATGCCTGCAAAAATAGGGGCATATGACTGCCAATAATTCACTTGGCCAAGAGAAAACCTGTTGTTGTTGAGAATCACCCCTGCAATTTCTCTGGTGATAATTGTCCCTTCTCCTGTATATTCCCTGTAGGATCATGCAGAGATAGGAGCTTGGCTGAAAGCTAAAGAGGCAAGTCTTGTGCCACTTGCTTTCTCACCTCCTCAATTTGATGCCCTAACAGTAAAGGATAACTGAAAGCGAGGGAGTGCATCAAAACCCAGCTATGATCATTAGCAGCCTTTTAGGCTAGGTGAAAAATCATCAGTCTGGTCAGCTGGTGCGGTCTGGTTGTTTTTTGTCAAATTACGAACCTTTATGTCCAGCTTGTTTCTTGATATTTTCATGCATGGATGGGATAAATCATACTTGCACATGCTTACACCTCATGGGTGGGGGACATGTTTGTAAACCCTCATGCCTCATAGGCAGGTGATATCTGATTTGCAAGCCCTCATGCCTCATGGGTGTGGTCCTATTTATTTGTGAGTTCTCATGCCTCAAAGGCAGGGTCCTAGGCTTATCCACAGTGGGACTGCAATATATATTCGTCATTTCTGCTCATCAACATATCGATGACAAAGCCTTTTGAGTCATTTTGATCATACCAGATTCCAATGCTTGACTGGAATACCTGTGGTTTATACTGTATTCACAGATACAGTATGTTCTGGCACTGTTTCTGCATCTTCTGGGGGTGGGGGGTGGATAGGGCACCTCAACATCACCCTGAGACTAATCAATGATTTTACTGTATTCATGTATACAGTATGTTCTGGCACGGTTTCTGCATCTTCATGGGCATCTCAACATCCCCCATGAGACTAATCATCAATTTGGATGTGGGGTGTATATTTAAAAATTCCTGCTCTAATGTATTGGCACCTGCTCGTTCTTGCGGCCCTTGAGCTGCTTTTTTAAAACACTGGACTAGGTATTTGCAACCAAAATGCACACACCCTACATGTGTGTGCCAATGAGTAATTATACATATACACATCATGTGTCCTTCCTCCACGACCTCAAATCGTTTACACTTCTTGCACTTGGATGTCATCTCTGTAGTGAAGAAGAGAAAGAAACAAGTGCATACAACAAATAAATAAATAAATAAATATATATTTATATATATATATATATATATATATATATATATATATATATATATATATATATATATATATATATATATATATATATATATGTATATATACATTTTTTCAATAACAGTAAACTGCATTATTTAAACGACTTAGAAGTATAATAATTGAGAAGTACAGTACTCAAAACATTTCACCACTGAAATTGTATGTCATCAGAATTCAAAGAAATGTTGAATGCACCATATAAAGCAACATTTTCACTTACTATACCACTGAAATAAACAAGTGGATGGTTGATTTTAAATACAGAATAAATCAGATTCCTGGAGGTCCATGTTTACAGCATTAAGGGAAAGTTAAAACTGGTACATATGGGTATAATGGTAGCCACCTAGCAGGTAGAAAGGGGAGTTAACCTGTAAGAGTTGCTTCCCTTTGTCTATATTTTAAATATATATATATATATATATATATATATATATATATATATATATATATATAGACAGAAAGATGCTTTTTCGTCTTTCAGGGAGGGTTGGATTCAGAGGTAACATAGAAAGTTACCCCAATGTTTATGTTATCAGGTAATGTATTTGATGGAAAAATGCAAGAACTGTCAATGCCAAGACAATTAACTAAAAATGTTACTTGTGACGCTGATGTCAATTACCATGATGTCACTCTGTCATAATGACAGCATCGCACAAGTAAGTTTACCTAACCAAAAATTTGTCTATTAGTGTGCCATCTGAGGAATTCATTATAAACACTGCCAATCATTGGATCTACACTTGAATATCATCTATACTGGAATACAGGTGTACTGCAACCATTGCCATAAGATGTACAACAGGAAGGAAGGTTTCAATAAATATCAAGAGAAATTCCACCAAAACCTGATTCATCCACCAATGATGAGCAAGCATTTGTAAATGAACCACTAGTTCAAGTCCTAGCTAGTCTGGATATTATTCCGGATAAACCCACCTGTATTACAGACAATACTTAGAGTTCATTCCTATCTCTTCCAGATGATACTGATGCTTCAAATAACAGCACAATCAATATGACCAAAAATATGTTTGATCAGGTAACTTCATTGGAGAACATATTCAACCCAACAATCAATTGGACAAAATAGAACCAAATAGCTGAATTAACTGAATTCATCCAGTTCAACCTGCTCCACCCTTACATTCAGTTTCACCAATGACAAATGGAAATGGGAAATAGATGCTCCATGAGCCACCCTAGTGGATGGTCAAACAACCACACACAGAATCAGGTTACATCAGCAATGTGATACGCCAGCCAATTCAGAAACAGCTAGGAACCTATACAACACCATGGTGGTTTGTAGCTATTGTATTTTAACTCTAATAATAATTGCTGTCGCTAACAGAATATAAATTCTTTATTCATCTGTAAATAATCAGAGTCTGTTTAGCCACCTCTTCTTTACCGTCCCCAACCCCCATTTTTTTTTTATATCACTAATGACAGTCAAATCCTGGCTGCATTAAATGACAATATCATTCAAACCAAGTACACTGGCTTCAAATCTTTGGTTTGTGATATCTTTGCCTACTACCAACCGGTTGTGCATATGTCACATGGTCCATAAGGTGGCTGCACCAGCTACTAGGGGGTTTAAAACCTCACACTGACGAGACACAGGGATCAGCTGAACCAATGCATCAATCATAACTTTTCGTTCTGATGATAACAAGGTTAACAAGACCAGTCTGGAACTGGGGATGACTAGACCACAACAACAGATGGGAGGGAACACCTCCACTTTCATTCAGGGAGCTTATTCTTCCGATATAAACCTTACTTAACCTAAAATGCAAACACTAAAGAAATGCATTTCAAACACATCTAAATTGCTTTAAAAATGCATTTTTTGGATACATAAATGTTTCATTGCCTGATTCTGTGCATATTCTGGTGTACAAATGAAGAACACTAGCTGGAATAAAATCCTAAAATAAACTATGTATATTTTCTTTAAAACTGTTCTTACTTCACCATTTCTAATTTCAACTATATCTGAGCTGATGATTTTCAAAAAACTTAAAATGTGACTTTTCTGCATACAATTTGACCAATCTTTAAAAATGATTTATACTGGCCAAATTCAAAATAATTGTGTCTGCTTAAAGAGAGAAAACCCAAAGACATGACCAAAGAGACAATAACTGTTTTATTTTTCAAACCCAAAAGCATCTTTATTTCAGTGTTTTTGCTACGACTTCAAATACATGGTGGCAAAATGTCTGAAATAAATGGTGGGAAAAATTTTGAACACAAAATATAGGATTTTCTCCCCTAATAGCAGGCCCAAAGAATATGCAAGGCTGTATATTAGATTTAGTAAATTTAGGCACTTTCCCCCTTTAAAGTTTAAAAAGGGGGGCCAATCTGAAAAAAGGGGGGGGGGATCTGGTCATAGTTGAGGCCTCTCAAAAAGGCATAAAAAACAAAAAATGAAAGCAGAACAAAAGTGAGTGTTATAATGTATCCTTTTTTGATGGTGTTAAAATATGAAAATGAAAATCTGCATTCTCTTTCTTCAGCCTATGTTTTAAAGTTTTTGAGGGGGTTTTTTTTGCACTTGCCAGTAAACAACTGTAACTACATTGCATTTGCACCATACAGCCAATCACTCATATGTCCAGCCTTAAATTTTGAAACAGCACTGAATGTTTGAGCTTTGCTGTCACATTAAAGCACAACTAAAATGAAGAATCTCCAACACAGCCAGTAAAGACTTGTTCTTTTAAAGTATAACAAGGAATTGTGAGTTAACATAAGCTGAACATTATGCATGATACGCCAGTATAGCTATCATTACTCTGTAGTGTCGACATCGATCATTCAAATTCATCAATAGAACAAAATGGCATAGAGTATGATCTGCTGGTGCATTATATGTTATATGATGGTAGTTCAACAATATATGACATTGACCCTGATATGTATGATGGGGGGGGGGGGACATCTCACTGCCATAACAGTAAGTGCTGTGGAGCTCTGTTCCAACATCAACAGGAAAACTGGAGGTCAAATTTTCAAGCAGATCTCATATAGTTGGCAGACAATATTGACACTGCTGCACAGCTTCAGTCTGACTGCTTTATTCATATTATATTGATTCTGATGCCTTTTTTTCTTATTGAGTAAATCCAGAGATAATCTATTGGTTGCATTTTTCTAACTCTGCTGACTTCAATTTCTTTAATGAAACTGTTAGTTCAACCAACTTCAGCATTCCTCAACTAACATCACTCTTAAACTTACTGAAATGGCAGTCCACAATAGCTACACTGCACAGCAAAAATGGGTAATTCCTACATTTCTTGGAAATAAAGCACACATCATTCATGAAAATTGGTGCCCACTCGTTATATTTTGCGTGATTATGCCCCCACAGATTCAAAAATTGCACACAAAATTTTCAATTTTAATGGGATTTTCACAATCACATGCTAGATGCAACCCTGAATATGACCAATTGAGAATTCTGCCATCTGCCAGCTTTTCTCCAAGACTTTGTTACAGTATTACATCAATTTAGACCAAGTGACAGTGGATGGGGTTAAGATGTCCACGATTTTAAACAAGAAATACTGTACAGTTCTTAAAACTTTCACTGTAAAAAAAAAATGCATTAAAAATAATGCCAAGTGCATATACCATCCACCAAATCAGAATTAAAGTGCATATACTTTAGATCCAGATTTAAATCGTTTGTCTTCAACACTCACCTGGCCTGCTTCTCCATCTCCTCCCTCATTCTCTACAACTGTCTCATCAACAGTCATCTCTTCTGTGGACATGTCACCACTGTCCTGACTCAAATCCTGCTGCTGCTTGATTATATTTAAAGCTATCTTGCCTGCCTCTGGAATCAATACATGTTACTATTATTATTATTACTATTTGTTGTTATTACTGCAGTCTGTTATTGTTGTTATTAATCTCACCTGTAACAAGAGGATCAGGACCTACAAGTCAAAGCCACAATCAAAGCATTGTTTAAAACCTTGTGACCTTAACCCCAAGGCCAAAGGAGAAAATGAGTGTGAACAAGAGTGTAGAAGAATGAATTGTCTTAGCATCAAAATAAGACATCCCAAGTATAAACAGACCCAACTGAGGGGTTTAGGAAATAAAACCAAACAAAAAATCTTTTACCAAAATTGTAGTGCTTATCTTATATGACTATGACCTCTGACTCCCAAGATCAAAGTGACTAAAAACTGCATCACATAATGATTTGTCTTTGCTCCATATTAATCCATGTCAAGTATGAACAGAATCCATACAATGTTAATGGAAACATAAGCAAATGAAAAACTTTAACCAAAACATCAATAAATCTGTTGACAACTCATTTTTTCATTATAATTGTGGGCTTGACAAAAGCCTTGTCTATTTGCTAAACTGCACAACTTTAGACAAATATAAACTATGACACATGTTATGTGCTCATGTAACTATGTACATGTAATTCATTCAATATTAATGGTGAGCTGAGATGGCAGTTCATGAGCATATTTATAAGGAATCCAAGTATACATATTTGGGAATCTAGGCAGCCTGTCTGGTATGGATAAATGCTTATTAAAAACAACAAATGTTTACAGTTGTATTGCACCTCCTTATGAGCACATACACACCTGTACATGGTCAGTAACAATGAAGATCCAATGAAATTAAATGGTGTATCCATTCCTCTTATTCAAAACAATAACCAAAAACATTAGTTTTCCTCACGAATTGTCTGCACAACTCCATCTTTCTTTCCTCATCAAATCTGCCACCATTTTTCATCAATTTACAGTCTTACTGACTTTTGCATTGTTTTTAGTCATTTCTGTCTTTTACACTGAGAAACTGTGTTCCATGTACTGTACCAGTATATCATATAAGTGCTTAAATACTTTTCTCCCTCTAGGTTCAAAACACTACCATAAAAGGCGAACTTGACCCCAAGATCAAAAGGTAGAGCATGCATGTCTCAAAATTAATTGTCATAGCTTCATAATGATTCATCAAATGTATTAACAAAATCCAACAAGGGGTTTAGGAAATATATGGAAATGAAAAAGCTTTAACCAAAACTTTAACACAAATTTTTTTATTATTTTAACCTTAACCAAAGGTCACAGGGGCAAGTATGCGTGTCAGCAAATAAACTGTCATAACCCATCAAGGAGCTTGGGAAGTATAACCAAATGACAATACTTTAATCAACACATGAACAAAAATTTTGTATGACATGGGCATATAAGCATGTCATAAAATGAATTGTCTTAGCTTCATAATTCATACCAAGTATGAAGAATCTCCATGAAGGGGTTTAGAAATATTACCAATGAAAAACCTTTAGCAAAAACCTAACATACATTTTCAATGACTGGGACCTTGATCCCAAAGTAGAAGGGGCAAGCAAGTATGTCATTTGATGAATTTTCTTAGCTTCATAATGATTCATACCAAGTATAATGAGAATTTATGAGGGGGTTTAGGAAACAGGTGCAAATGAAAAACTTTAACCAAAATCTTAACTGTTGATGCTGACACCACAGCTGCTGCAACAGTCCACCACCGTCAGAAAAGTAACTGCTATGTCTAGCTGAAATCTGGGTCAGTAAGATGCTGTTGAAATTTCTTTGAATGCTGTTGATTCCATGTTATGAAAACAATTGTTTCAAGGTTTCTCTAGCTTTTGTATCTTCATCCATATTTGATGGCACATTAACATAATTTCTCCAATACTGAAAGACCCCTATGCCATGGCACTTTCTGTCAAAGCTGGTCACATTCTGTTCAGTGGAATTTGGCTTGGAGGGAATGAAATCCCTCCCAATCCTATGGCATGCTGTCTACTCTTCTGTTTCTAAAATTAGTTTGTGTTTCTAATAATAAGATACTCTCTATATTTACCTCTTGTAGCCTTTAGGCCTTCAAAAGCCAGCTATGCAAAGGGATATATATCAAACTCTAATCCAAGGAGGAAATGATTAGCTCCAAATTGGTTACCTCCCTTGATAGTGTTTGACTGCTTCCATGCAATACTTACAACAGAATTATATCAATAAAAAATGCTAAAAAAATGTAATTGCTTAAATATTTTGCCTGTCACACAAAAAAGAAAAGAAAAACTTAACTGTATATTCAGCTTACATGCACTGATAAGGTAACTGGTATTTGTGTTTGATTATAAAAAAGGAACATGATGATCAATACCTCACAATTTATGTTCATCCCTTTGATCCTGTTTAATGTACCATTCATTTCATTTCATTTTTCATTTCTCCCGTAACCTTGCTGGTCGTAGGGGCGCCACTGATGACTTTGCGACAATCTCTCTCCATTTCGCCCTGTTCTCCACTGCTCTTTGGGACTTTGCAAAGTCCATGCCTGTCCACTCTTTGATATTGTCTTCCCATCTCTTCTTCTGTCTGCCTCGTTTTCTCTTTCCTCTCACTGTGCCCTGTAGGATTGTCTTTGACAGGCCAGTTGAGCGTGAGACGTGACCATACCATCTTAGTTTGCGTTTCTTTACAGTGGTGAGCAGATCTTCATAAGGTCCAATTGCACCTTGGATTTTAGTGCGCACCTCCGCATTAGAGACGTGGTCCAAGTATGAGATTTTCAGGATCCTTCGATAACATCTCATCTCTAAGGTATGGATTCTTCTCTCTAATTCTGCTTTTAGGGTCCATGTCTCACATGCATATAGGAATATGGACATGACGAGGGAGTGCATAAGCTTGATCCACGACCCAAGCGTGATATTGCTGTCTTTCCAAATAGGTTTCAGCCTAGCCAGATCAGCTGTTGTCTGCGCAATCCGGGAAAGAACCTCAGGCTTTGAACCTTCATCAGAGGCGATAGCACCTAGGCACTTGAAGCTTGTTACTGTGCCCAGTTTCTGTCCTTTCAATCTTATTTCTTTTTGGATGCCACTCGGGTTGTTTGTCATTAGCTTTGTCTTTTCTGCGTTGATCTTCATCCCATATCTTAGTGATGCTTGATTGAGACGGTTCACTAAGGTTTATATTTCTTCTTCCTCTCCTGCTAAGCCATCGATATCATCAGCAAAGCGCAGGTTGGTGATTGTTCTGCCTCCAACACTGACACTGCCCTCATGGTCTTCCAAGGCATCGGACATGATCCTTTCCAGGTAGATGTTGAAGAGAGTGGGTGAGAGAAGGCACCCCTGTCCGACTCCGACTGTGGTTCTGAACCAGTCTCCTATGTTGCCATTGACGAGAACTGTACTAGTCGCTTTGTCATACAGAGTTTCTATAGTGCGGATTAGTTTTGCGTTTATGTTGTATATCCGCATGGTGGCCCACACGGCTGCATGCCATACCTTGTCGAAAGCCTTCTTGAAGTCAATGAAGACATGATAGAGGTTCTGTTGATGCTAGAGATATTTTTCACAGAGGATTCTAAGATTGAAGATCTGTTCTGTAGTGCTACGTCCTGCTCTGAAACCTGCCTGTTCTTCCGCAATGATGTGCTCTGCTTGGGGTTTCAGTCTATTGAGGATGATCTTAAGCATAACCTTGCTTGGGTGACTGATGAGACTGATTGTTCGGCAGTTCTGGCACAGTTGCAGATTCCCTTTTTTGGGAAGAGTCACGATCAGAGACTGGGTCCATGGGGTGGGCCATTCTCCTGTTTGCCAGATTTGGTTGCAGATTGTTGTGAGGACATCTATCATGGAAGTTCCTCCTGCTTTAACAAGTTCTGCTGGTATATTGTCTACCCCAGCTGACTTCCCCTTCTTTAGCGCCTTTACTGCAGCCTCTACTTCGTCCCTGAGGATTGGGTGGTCAACTTCTGTTGTGGTCAGTGGTACGTTTAGTACAGCTTGGTCTCCAGAAGTCTCCTGGTTGTAAAGCTCCGAACAGTATTCCGACCATCTGTTAAGAATGTCTTGGTTTTCTGTCAGACTCTTACCAGCCTTGTCCTTAATCGTATTAGATCTCCCCTGTTTCTCTGTTGTCAGGTCTTTCACCAACTGGTATGCCCTTTTACTGTCATTCTGGTTCAGGCTTTTCTTGACTTCTTTGCATTGGTCCTCTAACCAGCTTTCTTTTGCTTTCTTTAGGCTCTTCTTAATCCTGTTGTTAATCTCCCTGTATTTTTTTGCTCCTTCATGGTCTCCTCGCTTACTCTTCAATTTTCTCCTCACATCGCAGAGGACAAGGATATCTGCTGTGACCCAAGACTTCTTTATTCTACGATGCTTGCCAAGGATCTCTCCGGCTGTGTCTATTACTGCCTTGTTGATGGTGATGATCAAAGAGTCAAGGTTTATTTCTTCATGTCCCAGAATTGTGAGTGGTGCAAATTTGCCATCTATTGATGCTTCAAATGTTTGTGCCACGCTTGGATCTTTAAGTTTTTCAAGGTCGAACCTGATCCTAACTTGTCGTGGCTTATTGGTCTTCCTTAGACGAAGTTTGATAGTCATCATCAGCAAGTCATGGTCGCTTCCTATATCATATCCTCGGAAGCTACGTGTTCTGGCAATGTTTACGCTAGACCGGAAGCGCTTTCTCACCAAGATGTAGTCAATCTGGTTGTGATGTTTTCCGTCTGGGCTGTGCCAAGTCCATCTTCTGGATAGTTTGTGGGGGCCAAGGGAGTTCGTTAGCACTAGGTTATTGTATGTGGCAAAGTCCAGGAGCTTGAGACCTCTCTCATTGGTCTGCTTGTTACAGTATGGACCACAGACTTCTCGCCAGTCTGCGTGTGCATCTTCTCCTACCTTAGCATTCCAGTCTCCTTGAATAACCAGAATATCCTTCTTGGGTGTCTGGTCTATGAGAGTTTGAAGCTGGTCATAGAACTCATCCAGTTCCTCATCATCATGGTCAGATGTTGGGGCATAGACCTGTATGGTAGTGATGTTAAAGTGAGATGCCCTCACGCGGATTGTAATCATCCTGTTAGACACTGGTCGACAACCCATGACAGCACTCACAGTGTCCTTGTGTACCATAAACCCAACTCCATGTTCATGCTTGTTCTCATGCCCACTGAAGTAGATCCTGTGTCCGTCATCTGTTGATCTCTCTCCGAAATTTTTCCAGCGCATCTAGCAGAGTCCAAGGATGTGCCATTGATATCTTCCCATCTCATGGGTTAGCTCCTCAAGTTTCCCTGCTGGTCTTAATGTCCTGACATTCCATGTTCCAATGGTGATGTTATCTCTTGCCCGTACTTTGATGGTAGTTGCACCAGTAGCATACTTGTCACCTCCGTCCTGGTGTCCAGCGGATGGCGCGGTCATTGTTAAACCGGGATGCGACCGATCCGGTATGTGAAATCTATTTATTGTCATTTCGTCATCATTGGCGTATCATGGGCCGTTTCAACCTGGCGGCGCCCATACCTCTCCAGGCTGTAGACCACAGCCAATATCCATGTTACTATATGTGGCCATTAAGTTCATCGTTAATGTACCATACTAGATGAATACTAATCAACATTTTCAATTCTTTGAGATAAAGTTGTCTAAATGTCTTATTTTTTATTTTTATGGTTGATGGCAGAATGGCAACATTTGTATAAATCTGAAAGGCCTTCAAGCCAGGATACTTTGTATCAAATCTGGTCAAATATTTCTAAGCAGTTATTTAAAGAGAGGTTATTAATTTTTGTTATATTTTAGTAGCAGTAGTCATATTTCATGACAGACTGGCATGACTTGTACAAACCTAAAACGCCTTCATGCCAGAATGCTTTCTGTCAAAATCTGGTCAAATTCTGTTGAGTGGTTTTTGAAAAAGAGTAATTTAAAAGATTTTCCATTTTCAGTAATAGTGGCTATATTTGACAAATTGGCACCATTTGTATCAATTTGAAAGTCCTTAATACCGGAATGCTTTCAGTCAAATTTGGTAAATTTCTGCTGAGCACTCGTTTAAACAATTTTGTCTGTTTTTAGCAATGACAGCCATATCTGAAGGTGGATTGGCATCATTTATGTAAACTTGAAAAGCTCTCATGCCATTATGCTTTCTGTAGAATTTGGTAAATTTTTTATTTTTTTTTTTGTTGTTGTTGGAGAAGTTGTTTCACAAATTTTCTATTTTTAGCAACAGCAGACATATTTGGAGATGGATCAGCATCATCGGCATAAAAATGAAAGCCCTCTATCCCATGATGCTTTCTGTCACATCTGATCAAACTCTGTTTGTGTTTTCTGACAAGTCATTTTAAGGTTTTCCTATTTTTTAGTTTTGGTGACCATATCTGACAGTGTAACCATAACATTTGTCTAAATCTGAAAACCCTCTGTTCAACAGTTTCAAAGAAGTCATAGAATGGTTTTTCTAATTTCAGTATTGGTGGATACATTTGATGGTGCATTGGCATTATTTCAAGAAACATGAATGACCTTCATGCCAGGATGATATGTCAAATCTGGTCAAATTCTGCTGTGCGGTTTTTGAGAAGAAGTTGTTCAAAGGTTTGTCTTTTTTAGTAATGATGGTCATATTAGACCATGGATCAGAATCCACTGACAAATCTTAAATGCCCTGATGCCAGAATGCTCACTGTAAAATCATGTTTAAATTGGTCAAGCAGTTTTTGAAAAGATTCTGTAAATAACAATTACGAATGGATAATGAACAACACACAATGGATGAAGGACCCTACCATAAGCTCTTTTGGCCTTATGGCGAGGTGAGTTAAACCCTCCTGTTCAAAACTGTATCCCTTAAAATATTTGATTCTGAAAAATTTGTTGTTATAATTGAAAATGCAGAATTTTCAATAAAAAAAATATGTAATAATTCTGCTAGAAGTTGGAAAAGCTGAGGAGAGAGAGTATGTAGCAGAATCCAGGCTATATAATTCTGAGTACGTTCAGAAGTCCCAAAAAAGGCATACAAAACAAAGATAACTGCGAACAACATTATGATGAACAGCTCATTATATGCCTGCCTAGTGTTTAATAATCCTCTATGTGGGCATGGTTGACTCTGAAGATTACTGACCAATGGGTCTCAATGGCCTGGACCTTTGGTCAAGGTATGTGTTCTTGAACTAAACTTACTGTGCAGAACCCATACAATTTTCTCATTAGACTTACCAAGACCATGACCTCTGAACCCCAGAATCTACAGCTTTCTGCATCACCCGAAGCACAAGCCATCCTCTAAGTCTGATCATGGAACTTACTCAAGAACATACGATATTCTGCAAAACCCTTTTTTTTTAGCCACAATGACCTTGAACTTTTACCTTTTGACTCCAAAATCAACTGGCATCTTCCACACCTCAAGTTGTCCATACATGTATGTTGTCTATAAGAAAAGTTACAATCCAAAATTCGTTTTTTCTTCTCAGTTTTTCAGTCACAGTGACCTTGACTTCTGACCCCAAAATAAACAGGATTGTTTCATACCTAACATGCAAGTCATCCACAAACTTTGGTGAAGGTATATAGTCAATAACTGAAATGTTTGCACAGAAACAATTTTTCTTCATGCCAATGAAGTGACCTTGACCTTTGACTTTTTGAACCTTAAATCAATGGATTCTTCCTTAACCCAAGTGCAAGAGACACACACAGTTTATTCCTGGTCTGTGATGTGGAACTAATGTTACTGTATGGAAATCATTTTTCTTCTCTCTGTCAGTGATCTTGATGTCTGAAAACAAAATCAATTCGCTTTTCCCTTACTGCAAGTGAAAGCTGTCCAGAAAGTTTTCTCCAGATGTGTGATGTTGAACCAATGTAATTGTGCGGAATCCATTTTTATTCTTTCAGTAACAGTGACCTTGACCTTTGAACTTTTGACAAAAAATCAATAGGCTTCTTTCTTACCCCAAGTTTTGGTAAATGTAGATGGAGGAAAACTTAAGCTATTGTGCAGAAACCAAATTGTAACAGAAAGACAGACATATGGATGAACAACATCATAATACACCTCACATTATGGTGAGCATATAAAAAGGGTAAAATCTTTAAAATACAAAATCCTTAATAGACAAAGTCAAATTCTCAATATAAACTACACATTTTTAAAAGTCAAGGATCTTCTCAGCTGCAACATCATCATGGTGCACATATCGGGGCAAAAGGCTGCCTTCATTAGTTACCTTTTGCAACATGCAGGAGTGCATCAGGCCTATTATACATTCCTGAGTGCATCAGGCCAATTATACATTCCTGAGTGCATCAGGCCTATTATACATTCCCGAATGCATCAGGCCAATTATACATTCCTGAGTGCATCAGGCCTATTATACATTCCTGAGTGCATCAGGCCTATTATACATTCCTGAGTGCATCAGGCCAATTATACATTCCTGAGTGCATCAGGCCTATTATACATTCCTGAGTGCATCAGGCCTATTATACATTCCTGAGTGCATCAGGCCTATTATACATTCCTGAGTGCATCAGGCCTATTATACATTCCTGAGTGCATCAGGCCTATTATACATTCCTGAGTGCATCAGGCCAATTATACATTCCTGAGTGCATCAGGCCTATTACACATTCCTGAGTGCATCAGGCCTATTATACATTCCTGAGCCTGCTGGGCTGAGAGAGAGACAAAAAGCAGACTATTCACACTTTAGTGGCATAGTTCCTTAGTTTTTTTTTTGGACACTATGCATTATAGCTGAAATCTTGACACTGTTAAGGCTGAAACAGTGACATTATAATTTTAACTGTGCTGACTGAAATAACTGCAAGTATCATTAAGATAGGTTGAAATTCATGAATATGTGCAAAGGACAGATACAAAACAGTTGGTTAATTTGTAATGGTACTTTCAACACTTCATCAGCTATATTATGTCGAGGAAATGGGAGCCTAGTGCCTTTCCCAAAGACACATCAAGGTACAAACATGCATAATAGTCATTCACCAGAGGATTGAGGAAGAGAAAATAAAATTTTTGAAAGGGTATCCAAATAAGATCAAGAGAGAAAGAGAGGAAATGGCAAAACAAAACAGAGCAAGACCAGACAGGACAACATGGATTCTACCTGTAAGTGTTATGGACTGTCCACTCTCCACAGCTGACGTGATAATGTTTCCATCAGCAGTAGTTATCATGGTAATTCCCTGACTCTCAAGCCAGTTCATGGCATCACTGGTACTCACACCTGGATAAAACTTACATTATTACACCTTGGTTTTCAATAGAATCAACATTCAGGAAAATTATTATTGTTGCAAACAAGTAAACTGTCTAAAAAAGCAAAATTTCCATCTGATAAATAGTCAGGTAACATTGTATTTAGATCAGATCTTCTGAAAGATTGGCTTCAGTGATCCTAAACAAGCTTCATCACTTCAACTTTTATTTCTCATTACAGACACATACATGTACATGGACTTTTAACCATATTTAATAGTACTTAATCAATGATTAATAACAGTTACGAGTTTAATTTAAGTAAGCTCTTATCAATAATATTAAAAATCCTCTTTCAGGTCAGTTATATGGTTAAGAGATTGGTTCCAATGTTTACAAGGTTATGGTAACTCTGACTTTACCTCTACCCTGTACCTAATTCACCAACTTGCTGTATTTGCATAATATTTTTTAAGGAATGCCTGAATGACCATAAACAGAATGGCATTGCAATAACTGCATAAACCATTCAATAAAATGGATGCCTGAGTTTTATTAGATATAGCAGATTTGAGGTTTCTACCTTTAAAGTAAACATTTATTTTGTACTTTGTTCTTCTTTATTTCGTAGTGCTGTCAAACTGTACAAAGACCATCTATGGTTGGTATACTGAGGTGCTGAGTCAGATTTGTCATGTTGCAACCATAAGAACATTCACATAGCAGTGTTATGTCTGTATTTTGACCAACAAGTACAGTCAAACCTGTCTACAGCGGCCACCCATGGGAAAAGGCCAGAGTGGCCTTTGTAGACAGGTGACCTCTGAAGGCAGGTTCAGCTCTCAAACTTGGTTCATTACAAATACATGTACTGTGCACCAAATAGCATTAGCATTATTATTATTATTAGTAGTAGTAGTATGCTATCAAGATACATATATTTAGTTTAGCTATTAGCGAAAAGAAAAAGAACAAAATAATAAAATAAAAAGTTCCACTTTAATCTATCATGTACATTAAATCATCACTTATCAGTAGAAACGGCATCTAAATAAAATTACTGACGGCTTACCTGTGATTAACACATAACTTACTTTTTGTTAGGCCATCTGGTATAATTAGGCATGAAAACAGGTGTTCACACTTCAAACAACTGATGGATTAAGCAGTTGCTCAAACTCACAGAGATCAAAAGACAGTCGGCTTTTGTACCTTTGATGATTAGGGAATGAAAAGAAGCTTCCTGCGGCTATTGTTAGTAGCATATAAACCGTAATTGATATCACAAGTGCAGTGTACATATTACTCATTTGGTGTGATTGTACATAATCTCTTACACTCCGGATTAACGTTGTTCTCAAAATCGGCCATAATATCTTGCTTACGCTTAATAATCCCTTGGACCCGAGATTGCCAGACTCCCATTTCTACTGCAACTACACGACTACTTTGTCCACTATCCAGCAAATGCATTGCTTTGATTCTCTCATGTAAGGACAAAAACAGCCTTGCTTTCGAAGCCACCATGTTGACACCTTTGAGTTTGACTGACAGCATGACTGGACTACGGTAAGTACAATCAAGATATGAAATGCTTGCAGCGATCACTGCTGATACACTCCAGTGACCGCTTAAGGCAGGATGAAACCAGTGTTTGGTTAGGAAACACCAGGCCGCTGATCGCTGAAAGCAGGTGACCATTAGATACAGGGCATTTATGTTAGAAATTTGCTGGGGGGGAATTAGAATGACTGCTGTGACCAGGTAACCGCTGAACACAGGTGACTGTCAAGACAGGTTTTACTGTATTCTTGTCCACATGTCTTCCTATGTCATGTCAGCACTAGTAATCACAGTCAATTATTTAACTGGCATAAAGTAAAGATGACCTTTTTGTTCATCATTTAAGCTTCAAGTCGCAATGCAAAATATTTTAAATAAATTAGCGTGAAATTTTGTTGATGATGCAACTGATTTTTGTATGTTTAAAAATGTGGCTGCTATATTTTTTTAAAATTATACATGGTGTTTAATATCCATTCCTTGAGCTTGATCTGAAAATGCACAGAATAAGTTAAAGTATTGTCCTGTACAAAGAGGGACAAAGTATACAAGGATTCAAGTTCCAAAACATGCATGGGTTTGAGGTCATCCATCAAAGTTCTGTTCTCTCCTACAGGTTCTCCAGATACTTCCACCCCAAAGACCACCACATACAAACACATAACCCATTAAGAGGTTGCAAGTTCTTCCACTTGTTGCATGAATGAGGATTTTGTAGGGTGATTAGGCACATAGTCCGGACCCACAGAGGCACTTTAACATCCCTCATTCTACATATTCTATAATGAAATGACAAGGGATTAATTATTAAAGACTCGTCTTTTAACTCCTATTGCATAATATTTTATATCCAACTGGCTTCTATGATTGACATCCCCCATCATATCTGATAAGCTATTGTCCTTCTTTGACTCTGCTTTCCCTCTCTGACCCTTTAAAAAATATATACAGGAGGTCACACTAACCTTCTGAAAATATCCCAGTGGAAGCCTGTTGTCAAAAGCTGCATCTTATAACAAGGACACAGAAATGTTTTGGGTAAAATAAATGACTCCTCAGTTAACGTATCAGTAAACCAAAAAAATCATGTCTGACTAAAGAAAATTATATTTTTGTATACTAAAAAATATCAATGACCTAGTTTTGTGAGTGAAAAAAAAAAAGCATTGACAAGAAACTGAACAGTATTAACATCATTTGTCGGTCTTAGCTCCATGTACACCTTTCACCTGGACACAAAATGTACTTCCTTGAAACGAGTAATTATTCTACTACACAATGAATATACATATGAGCATCATGTCACAAATCTGACTGAACCACCAGCTCCAAACCTAAGAACCTGCTTTCCAATTTTGGACCCCCATTGTATCCTTCACCCTTTTATTATGTAATACATAGCATGAGGGGCATTAAAGTGCGCCAGTACCTAGAACCATCATTTTCGGAATTAATCGGACTCACTGAAAAGAAAACATTCAAAAGTAAATTGCTAACAATGAGAATTCTGCATGATAATACAATATTTCTATTTGGGAAAAGTTGGCTGATTTTTTGGTTGGTTATTAATGGCACTTTAGAAAGGACCCACTAGTGCCATTGTTGACCACTAACAAATATCTGCCAATTATAAATGAAGTTTAGAACAAAAGTATGACTTACCTTGATTGGGTGCTGTAGCCTCTGCTAATGCTGCCAATGTGGCCAAGACCGAGGTGCTGCTAGTTTGCTCTGAATCTTCTATAAAATAGACAGACCCATTCTACTTAAATATGCATTAATATACTTTATAAGAAATTATGTGGTCTGATAGATATCTACACATGGCTTCCATAGTCTCCTAATGGCTTCAACAGACTTAATCATTCTTGTCATATTCACATATATGTCAGACTTAAGTGCAAACAAGTGTAAGCTTATAAGAATATGTTTTATCTGAAATAATCTGAAGATTGACTGACATCTGCATAAAAGTACTTTTTGAATGTGATGAGTTAAAAAACTAAAAAGACATGGAAACTGCCAAAATGTAGTACATTTTAAGTTGTAAAACTGTATTCAAAAGTTGGAATTAACAGAATTAACAAAGAATTACAACAAAGAATTACAACTGGTAAATAAAACCATTATTGCTGACATTTTATGGTGAAAATCATTCCACAGGAAAACAATAATGATTTAAAGTGATCATACGTTTGTCATCACTGCCAGAACTAATGCTGGTGTTCTGAACAATGGTTACAGGTAGAATGCTGGCAGCTGCAACTTTGGTTGGGGATAAGTCTGGTGCTCCAATGGTAATGGTTTCTGCTTCATGAATAATGGGATCTCCATCTTCTGAAGTCTCTACTGTAACCGTTTCTCCATCTGTTAGACTGGTATGTATATCTGTATGCTGTAAAAAAGAAAGCTCATCAAATTATGATAAATAACAGTGTTAATAATAATAATAATAATAATAATAATAATAATAATAATAATAAACATCATAACCCTGACATGATTGTAAACTCTGCACATCAGAAAAGCTGGAGATTCATAGAGAATTAGTTTCAAAATCAAATATTTAACCAAATACTGAGTGTCATTCTGCTATGTGCTTTGCCGGATTTTCTCTTTCATAATCTTTCCCTTTGAATATTATCATTATTATTAACCAGCAAAATTAAGTGATGTATTGCCTCCCACCTACCGTGCTTAGGTTACCAAAAGTGCTACATAACTACTGGCTAGATATAGAAAGTAACAAAGTTTCATTGCACTATCTCAAAGGGCACTCAAGTAATAGGGAGAAAAAAAAACTCATCAGTGACCTTGATCTTGAAGATAAAACATGATTGTGATATATGCAATACCATCGAATAGAGAAATGTAAGTGTACCATGGTTCATCCCTTTACTTCAAATCTCTTATATGATACAACAAAGCAGAAACAAAAGAAACCTTAAACTACTGAACGAGGACCCTGACATCAAAGATTGAACCCGAAATGTGGAATGCAAAATATCTAGTGACAATACATAAGAACTTCCAATCCGGTACAAGGCACATCCTCTAGTGATGATATGTAAGTAAAGCAAGTTTCATCCATTTATCTCAAACAGCTCTAAAGTTCTGAACAGAAAGGAAAGTGTGAGACAAAATTTAAAATATTGACTTGTGACCTTGGCCCCCCCCCCCCCCCCCCCCCTGTGGTATACAACACACCTACTAATGCCAAGTTCAATCCCTTAATCACAAACAACTCTAAATTTGAAGAGTGTACAAGAAAGTGTGATGGACGTTTTTGACAAACTGATTTGTCATCTTGACCTTGGAGAACACACTTTTAATGTAGTACAAGACACATCTTCAAATAATAATGATATTGTGTAGAAATATACCAAGTTTCAGCCCATAATCTCAAATGACTTTAAAGTTACAGAACAGAAACGAAGTGTCACATATGCTAGGAAAACGAATACTATGTAACTCGCTTTTTGCAACATGTCAGGGGACAATAATGACAACAATGATAATAATTTACTAAATTATTATCATTATTATTATTAAAACCACATAAAATGTATCTCATGTCCTCAGACAGTATGAGCTACAATTAGCATTAGTTTCATATTCTTCTTTTAGCTTAATCAAAGCCACTGTGCTTTAGTGGTCAGCATGCTGGACCCATGACCAGAAGGGTGCTAATTTGAATCCTACCCGGAACAAGCCCAGTCGGTCACCATGGTGTGTCAATAAATGGGATTTTGTACACTTGCATAGGCAAGGTGTAACACAAAACTGTAGAGTCTAAAAAAGTGGTTAGTTACAAATAAAAATATACTACTATACAGTGTTGCATCCAGGAATTTACAAGAAAGGGGGAACTCCCCCTCAGCCAGTTCCAAAAGGATGAGTATACCACAGGATATGGGGATTGTGGCTTACTCAGCGTACTCATCAAACTGCCACTGCTTTTCCAAGCTTACAATTTAATAGGGTGTCCTGGGTAAATAGCCTGCTTTCTTTTCTCGCTTACAAGCACCAACATTATTGGGAGGACATTTATATCCTCCATGCTATCAGTACACCCCAGGAAAAAAACTGGACCCGTAGAATAATGTCACACTCGATTCTGATTCTTTTTAACAATGATTCCCCCACTTAGTCTGGTATAGTTGATGCTGTCCTGCTGTTAAAAGGCCTAAACTGAGTCACAGTTTTGTGGTCTGTGGCACATATAGCTTCATTGCCAAGTTGTCATTGAGTGACGTCTGTGACATGTACCACATCACATGACCTGCCTGTCTGTTTAGTCAGAGAATTACTTTACAAAAATGTATCAGACTTCATTGAAAAAGCAATCTTTTGCAGTGAATAAACACACAATTATAGTTTACATTTTTTTACCATTCAACTCAAAGGATTTTAACAAAGGATTAGACTCGATAAGGTAAGTGTGTACTAACACTGTGAAATTAAAACTTACAAATCTAGTGTATTGTTTTATGAAAAATTGATTATTATTCATTTGTAAAGGAAAACCTTGAAAAGCATATGGCTACTATGTTTATGGAAATTACATTTCAACATGCGCAGTTCAAGCAGCTGCATCATTCTATCAGACTTTTCAGTACTAAAATATGGCAACTACAGGAATATCCCAGACATGTGACACAAATTCATATCCCTCTAGGCATAATTACATATGCATCAGCCAATTTATAGGGAATTCCAGTTCTAAATTTAAACTCTGCTGAATGGTATTGGCTTATGGAAAGGAGATTGTGGTATGTTTTGAGGCAAAAGAGAAAACTGTTTGAATGTTACTACATTTTATTATAATTATTATGCACGATTACATAAAACATGCAGGCATATTATTTCTTCTTTACGATTTCTCCCCCTTTAAACTTGTATTCTTGTGATGGGGGGGGGGATCTCACAAACATGCAGCCTGGATGCAACACTGCTGTATATATTAGTTGCGAGGTTCTAAAACTAAATAACAGAAAAAGCTACCACATTTAAAATTTCTTGTATAAACCGCATTCCCTTAAAAATTCCAAGATTTTCTCAGGTGGTATGTCCTTATACTGTTTCTTCAAGCAGTTCATGTCGAAATACATCTGCCTCATGGGATGGAAGTTGACACACTCTACAAAAATGTACTCCACTTTCAGTGAACACTTGCAGGGTACAAACTCCAGTCAAGGTTCACCCTGCAGGAGGTATGCATGTGTCAGGTATGTGTGTCTGAGACGCAATTGGCACAATACCACCTCATCTCTCCAATTTGTTCTATACGAGGGATACCACTCACCTATATTCAGTTTGATGTTCTTAAGTTTGTTTGTGTTGTTTTCATTCCACATATTTTGCCAAATATGACGAACATTCTGATTTACACAATGTTTCAAGTCAGTATATGGAATCTTCCATTCGGAAATGGGTGACTGCAGGGCAGCTTTGACTGCTTTAGCTGCCCTTTCATTAACCTTTATGCCGATTTGACTAGGCCGCCAATAGTATAGAACACTATTCCCGGATTTTATGAGAACATCATGTTTCTCTAATATCTGGGATATTAACTGGTTGTCAGATTTAAGATTCTGCAAGGCTTTCAATGTGCAAAGGAAATCTGAAAAGATGATGTAATTAGTTTTTTGAGAGGTTTTGATATAATTCAAAGCTGCGAGTATGGCTGTGATTTCTGCACTAAAAATTGAAGCTTTATCTGGTAATCGGCTCTTGATGGTACCATAGGGTGTTGCAATGGCAGACCCAACTCTGCCTTCTGAACCATCTGTATACTTTTAAATTGCCTGTATTTTAATCAGGCTTAGATTTCTGCCTTTTTGACATTTAATTTCGATATACCGCTTAATAGGGGGATGACCGGCATGCCATCTGTTTTTGTCCATCCAGCATGTACATCGGACTCGTATTCAACATCATTTTCGGGTTCAAAATTACTCACTGGTATTTCCAATAACACTTTCCAGGCTAAAATAATCTCATATACTTCAAAACTTTCAAAATCATTGTCATCATCGCTATCATCAGCCAGTATTTGCCGAATGAAATTGTCATCTGAAGATGAACCATGTTGTGAGTCAGCCATTTTGGATTTTCTGGGAGTCCTTACTTTAAACACGCATTTGTAAAACTTCCTTCATGAATGCAATGTTCAACCTCGACAATACTTGTTTCAGGGCCCAAATGTGCCAATCAAATTTAGTTTAACAACGGTTCTTTCAAGCCGAAATACTCAGATGTATAAACAGTTGCCTACCAGAAAGACAGATAACGAGACAAGCGCTATGAGACCCCTACTGGCGGCTCGACTTATGCCGCAAGAAGCACTTTAAGGGTTAACAGTTAAATAAAAATTGTATACTGCGCAGAGTACCTTTTTATATGTGCGACTTCAAAACTAATTTGCGGGAGTTCTCATGAACCACTGCTTTCCAAGTGCGCAAACTCGTACAAATTTGGCACGAGTCGCGCACTCGCAGCATCTCTGTGGAATGTAGTTTGGTTTCTGAATATACAAGTTTTGGTATTTTGGCCTAAAAACTACATCACATGCGGGGTTAGATGGATTAGAAGATAGTTTGGTAGCATACTGAAGTGCCTATTTCATTCATCTGAGATGAAGTAATGTTCATTTGCCTCAATATAGAGGTTTTCTGAAGGGGAAATTATAAATGCTCCCAGACAGAGTCTAAGTCCCTGATTGTGTATCAGATCAATCATCTGGAGGTGGGATTTACAAGCTGATCCATACACAATCGAGCCATAGTCAATTTTACTAATGACCCTTATAGCCACAGCAAGACCTTCCGATTAGCTCCCCAATCTGTGTTTGCCACAATTCAAATTAAATCCTGGACTTTTTGACATTTGTCCCTGAGGTATCTAATATGTGGAAGAAAAGTTAGTTTACGGCTGAAAATAAGGCCTAAAAATTTGCTCCTCCACAAAAGGAACAAGACAACCGTCAAGATTAAGCTTTGGGTCATCATGACTACGATATAATCGGCAGAAATTCATACAGTTAGTTTTTTATTTTGAAATTTTGAACCTGTTTTCTAAACTTTCTTTATGCTCATCTGTAGCTGACGTTCAATAGTATGCATACTCTTGGATCTATAGCAGATCAAAAAGTCGTCAACATACAATGATCAGTCAGTTCCTGGATTAAGGCATTTCACTATGCTGTTAATTTTTATGTTGAAATGGGTGACTGACAATATACTGCCCTGAGGTACACCCATTTTCTGAGGATAGCTTTCGGAAAGGGTGCTACCTAACCTGTGAAGTTTCTATCTTTCAAAAAATTTGAAATGAAGTTAGGCAGGCACCTCTTAGACCTAGGTTGAATAAGTCATTCATTATGCCGTACTTCCATGTGGTGTCATAAGCTTTCTCCAAGTCGAAAAAGAAGGCAACTATATGTTCTTTCTTTATGAAGGCATCTCAAGTCTGACAAGATGGTCTATTGTGCTTCTCTGGCATCTGAATCCACAATGAATGTCGGATAGTAGGTTGTTGGATTCGAGATAACAGAGCAGTTTATTGTTTATCATCCGTTCCATTAAACTATCGTCACATAGCATTAAGAAGTTGTATTTGCTAAAACTCATTTACAGGATTTTGCAAATTTACAGCTCAGCGAAGAATGTAAGCCTTTAGACTCAATGAATTTACAGCATACTCTTTAGCTATACAGATGTCAAGAAATTGTATGTAAATAATTACCTGTGCTAACTGAAGGATTTGAGCTATGTCTGGCCGACCATTTTGGATGGAAATATCTAAAGGTGTTTTATCAAACTGAAAAACAGAAACATGATATGTTGAGTTCACAATGTGGAAAATGCATAGGGGATTACCTGAACACTTTTTAAAAAATAAAACTATAATGTTAATACTTAATACTGTTTGGAACCATGTGAAATATCAACTCTGGTTGAATTTATTCAACGATTTACAGAATAAAATTTCAGATTTGAAAAACCTAAATTGTCCTCCATGACGACTGTCTGATAACTCAATCTGAATAATAATATTTTCAGAGAAATGTTATCCTGCATAATGTATCGTATAAATAAAACTCTCCATTTGTAATATAATGATTAGTCCTTCTTATGAAAAACAAAATAATTAAATATAACCTCTTTGTCTCACTATTTTCATGTAATAAAAACACGATGAACATCAACTTTTCATTATTCCCCTTGTGAATTTCAATTGATGTCAAAAGATGTAGGAACAAAACTCCTATTTCGTACCATATACTATGTAAATGTCTGAAATCACAAGACACTAATTCATGGCTCTTACTGCGAAAAAAGTACAGTGAAACTTCTGAAAAACAGAACTTCTGAAAAACAGACCTTCTCCAATCGGAAATTCTTGATAAACCAACCATTTTTGTTTGGAGTGGATTCCTTCTTATAAATTCTTTGCAGTACAAACCTCTATAAACCAGAACCTCCAAATTCCAGATACTAGAGACATTCTCAAAAACCATTCGTCTAAATTTAATGTGAACCTACCTCAGAAAATCGGATGTGTTTACGTTGCTACCTGTAAAAATCACACGCTTTGAGAAATGTCAATCTGTTAATCCAATAACTGACAAGAGATGCACAATGTGTCGTGTTAATTTGGGTGTAAGGGTTAAGTATCTGTGCATGAGTGATCTGTCAAATGAACCATTTAATACAGGTACAAAATCTCAAAGCTGACTGTTTAAAACTTGAAACCTTTACAATAGGTGCAGTAAACAAGCCATTACAGCTGTCACAACAATATTAATTTTTCTTGATAACATGCCCTCGTAGTGTAGGCATTGATCCAAAAAGGCTCCAGAATGCACTCTTCTCTTTCAGCACTTCTAAAAACTGAACCCTCGGAAAATGAGACATTTTAGAAGGCCCTTAGAGTGTCCAGTTTTCAAAAGTTTCACTGTATACTGCTATTTCCCTGCTGCCTTATGTAAGATAAGAGAGTCCTGCAAAAGAATCCACAAAAGAAGATAATACTCATAAAGTATATGATCTTTTACACCAGTAAAATCAAAGAAGTTTTTAATTCATAAATCAAGATTGATCTCAGAAGAACCTTGTTTTCACAGCTGACATCAGCCCCTTGCTTTAGAAGGCATTCTATGACAGGAATGTGTCCCTTCTCTGTGGCCCAATGCAGTGGAGTCATTTTTAGCTGAAAGTAGAAATCAATACCAAACTAATCCATGCAGTTGACAGCAAAGTTTTGCTACTTTCTTGATATGTTATACTGAATAGTCAATTATTTTTACTCATGTTATTTCCTTGGCTTGACATTTCGGTACACACTAATTATGTGGACAACATTCAATCTATGTCTGAGCAGCAGGCAATACTTTACATCACCATCGTGTCAGTGTTCTCCCTGTCCCTACATTTCTCTCTGGCCTGATGGACCAGCAACTTTAAAAAAAGGTCATGGTCCTCCAAATTTGCTTTTCAAAAGCTTATAACATTCCGAGCTAGCCACAAGGACCCATTACTTTAAATTTAGTGTTGTGTTGACTCAACCTAAAAATGATCAGTATTGCACTGGCAGGTGTGGCACTAATTGTGAACACTGCACCCCAGGTCAAAGCTGCACTGCCATTTTGGGTGCTGCACCATGATTGAGATTGAGTTGCCACCTGCTACCAGTTCGCCGAGACAGCAATTACTGCACAAAATTGACATACTACACCACCAATGTTCCTATGATATTACAGTAAGTCTGATTTAAACAAATTACCTCACTTGTTGAGACTTGTACAACACTTCAAGAATTACACTTATTTTCACCAGTATAATGCTCCCCCCTCCCCCCAGCATATTTTTCAAAATAATAGGGACTTTATAGGGAGATCATACAAATAAATAGTGGTAATAACTGTTTATACAAATTCACCAGTAACAATGCAGTGAAATAATTTAAACATGCATAATCTATTACTGCTACTTCTTTTTGCTACTGTTTTGAGTACATCTATACAAGGCTCACATGACTGGGCAAAGTGAAGCAAAACATTTTGAACTGCCTGACTTCACCCTGTTTTAAATTCTGGGTTGAAGAAAAAATTGCTCTCTTCTTGGACAAATCAAGGGAGCAAATTCTGCATGTCCACAATGTGTGATGACATGTGATTAATCCCACTACCTATACCTGCACAAATTACACAGATAATCTGGCTTTATTTGCAGAATTAATTTCCTTACAACAAGACAAAATAACTGACACAGACAGAAATTTGTAGAAGTGCTTACAGCCTGTGAAATCTGAATGTTAGCATTTAAAAATGAAATTTGCCATGGATCATCAAAGCATACTGTCTTTGCATCATCAAAGGAATTTGACCTTTCAACCTTTTGTGGTATCATCTGATTGGATAAGTACAACTTCCTGCATTCTTAATTGTGATGATGATTTAGGAAACTGTTCTCAAATAATATTAATTTAATGACCTGAACTATCAAAATGTCACTAACAAGTCAGTTATGTATTTAATCTTAAGCTCATTTGGAAAGTGAAAAACCAAGGAAATTCAACAATGTGTTGAATCGGAATGATTTTAATTTGTATATTCCGGTTGACAAGTTAATTTGGCATTGCTCATTGTGTTAAAATCCTGGTAAAACAATGACTATGCATGTGGACATGAGACGCTTGTTAAGATATTATTTTTTTTATGGTGTTATCGGCATTCATTTTTGTTATCAGTAGTTTCATTATATTTAATAACTGACCTGTTTTTTTACATCTTTGGCACAAGAAAGATGCCTTGTAGGCAACCATAGGGCACATAAAAAAAAACTCTAGAAAATAAAGATAAATTAGTGTTTCAGTTGATTTTAGACTGATTGAAACTGAGTGCATCCCAAGCTGGCTTACTGAATAGAGTGCACTCACTGTCAAAGAAGCATAAAATGATCAATTTCATTGGCTGACATTTATGTCTTACTGATTCTGATTAGCTTCAAGACCAATTCAAAATACATGGTTGATGATGATGGATAGAAAATGTAAAGAAGAGAAGACAAATTATTCAGTAAAAACACTGCTTCATTTATTTCCAAATTAACATACTTGGAGAAACTAAAGTAGACTCATATATTCAAAATCAATTCTAGAGAGAAATCATTACTCCAGCATGCAGAATTCAAATCTTGCGGCAGGAGAGGCTGATAATGATATGTGTTTGAATTTTCTTAATAAGAAAAAGGTGAGGATATTGTGATCCTGTTCTTTCTATAAGACCCAACTTTTTTACCTAGTAGGGATCTTAGCTCACTTTTTCCATTCCTGGAATGAACACTGTTCAATTGCTATTGTGATACAAGAACTTTAGGATGCCACTTTCACAAAAGAATTAACACTTGATAATGGAAGCATTCAGAAATCTTGATAGACCAGTGTTCACGTACGTAGTGGTTCATCTCAATAATTTTTTTATCTGATTTGAATATCAGAATCTGATAGACTTTGTGTAAACTATTTTCAAGGTTCACCCTTTATGATATCTATTTAATCATTGGTGGTATTGATATACCAGTGTTCAAGTAGTGGTTCATCTAAATACATTTTTTTTTATCTGACCTGAATATCAGAATCTGATCAACTTTGTGTAACCTAGTTTTCAAGGTTCACTTTTTATGGTATCTATTTTATCACTGGTGGTATTGGAAATTTTCTTATCATCATTTATATATTACCTGCTATTTATATGACATTTGTCTGCTACCAGAATAAGCTTTAAAGATGAGACTTGACCAGAGTCATATGAAAATTTCGGATTTTTAATGCAACTATCAACCTTGCAATAAGTACCTGATCCAAATAAGAAAACCATTTCACTTTTGTATGCTTTGCATAATATTATAGTTTTACAGTTCTGTATGTACAGAAATAAATTTCCAACAATATTAGGGATCTGGAAGCCCATGATATTATGGGTATTTGAGAAACATTACTGGCCAAAAATATAGGATAAAAAAAAAATAGTGATTTTATATGGGTCTATAAAAAATATAGGGATTTTACACAAATTTATGTAAAATATAGGGATGGCTAGGAAGCCTGCATTATATGTTTAGCAATGGTGTACTTGGTGGGTGCTAAAATATATCACTAGTATTAAAATTAAGCATGCTATTAATCAGGTAAGCATTGACAGATAGGGTCTATTTCTAATAGTGCAAGTTAAGAATTTCCAAAGAATCAACAATTCGAGAGAAAAGAAAAACTCGTACAATTAAGAATGAAAAGCAAAACCTACCATATCTTTGGCATCTATGTCTGCAGCATGTTGTAATAGAAGCTGTACTATTTCAACATGACCCTCCTGTGCAGCTACATGCAGAGGGGTCCTGTCAACTTTTGTCCGTGCATCTCTGCTGATTCCTGCCCGCAATAAAACCTCTGCTGTGCTGAGATGCCCATACTGGGCTGCAAAATGTAATGGTGATGTCCCAAGCTGAAAATTCATGAAATATCAAGATGATACTTAGTGCCAAAACAAATGAATGAAATCTGCTAAAATTATAATATTATACTAATATTCCTGTCTGTTTCTACCTGTCTGTTATTCTATCATTCTGTCTGTCTCTCCTGGGAATAATCACTTATGGTCTCTGAGATTAATTTGGCCATGCTTGGCATGCAATTTCTTTTCCTCTTTGGATTTTTTCTGCTTTGGCTGCCAGGCAAAGATGGTCTTTGTTTGTTTTACTGCCAACAAATAACTCACTGTCAATACCCATGGATATTCCTGTTCAGTGTTGTGATTGAAATGCAGCACACATCAAGCTGCCGATGTGCCACTTCAAAAGCAGGTATGTGACACTTTTATTCACAAGTAATCAAAGTGATGAAAATATTGCACAATTTTTAAAAAAAATTCAAATGCCATAAGTTAATAAAATATGTAGAATTTCCTAAGAGACCAATCCTAATTGTTTATCTTGCGTTAAAGAAAAAGTCGAAACACAAACTGGATTCTAGTCATGCAACTTTACTCTAGGGTTGGAATGCTATAGTCCAGCAGAAAGGTCAAGATCAGATGACAAAGAAAATGAAAGGAGCACTGTAACAGGTTCTCCAAGAATAAAATTCTGGCCAAAGGGATGAGAAAAGTGGACTTCATGCAAAATTGTGGGAAGACCTATAATGCAAAGAAAGTTGCATGACAACAGCTGATGACTGATGCTATTACAACTGATCATATTTATAATTCCACCTCTATAGAGTAATCCTTGTGTCCATCCATCCATCCATCTGTCCTTCCTTCTGGCACTCGTTACCGCAACTAGTCCTGCAGTTTTTGATGGATTGCCATGAACCTTGGTAAATACTATGGACATCACATCATGACGCACATAGAGACAAATCAATCTGCTCCAACAATTTTGATTTGATCTTTTTGACTTGTAACAGTGCCTGACACAGTCTTGTTAGTGCAACTGGTCCTGAAGTTTCTGATGGATTTCCACAAATCTAGGTAAATATTATGGTCATCACCTCAAAATAAGCATATCAATAAATCATTTTTCTCTCCATGTTTATTAGAATTACTGCCATTTTGTCCTGTAGCTTAATGCAGTTTATGACAATCTTATTAGTGCAACTAGTTTTGCAGTTTTTGATGGTTCGCCATGAATCCTGGTCAGTATTATGATCAAATCAACATGCACATATCGCCAAATCACTTTGCTCCAACAATTTGTTGGGGTCATTGCACTTTTTGTCTTGTAGCTTAATGCAGTGTATGACAATCTCATTTGCACAACTAGTCCCCAGTTTTTCTATGGATTGCCATGAAACTGTGCAAGAATTATGATCATCACCATGTGCATCATAATAAATCACCATGCTCCCAAAATTTTATTAGCATTACTGACATGTTATTCTTGTACCAGTGTATGACACAATCTTGTTAGCACAACTAGTCCTGCAGTTTTTTTTACGGATTGCCATGAAAAATGGTAAATATTATGGTCATCACCTCAAGATGCAAATATCAACAAATCACTTTTCTCCCACAATTTTTATTTGAGTTATTGCCTTTTAGTCTTGCAGCTTGATCCATTGTACAGTTGAACCCGGTTATGTCGCCGGCCTAGGGGTTTGCCAAAAAGCGTCGAGATAACCGATGATCGAGATAAACGAAAACCAATATGGCGACAATATATTAACATGTGCTTGAAATTTCTTTGTGTACATGATGTGCGTTAATAAATGAGAATGTACATGCACGTGTTTTTGGAGGTTTTTTTACACAACAGCGTTGCAGCGATTTGTTTGATGAATCGATCGGCATGCTATAAAAATGTACATACATGTTTGCTAACAACAAAAGGCATATGTGCACCAACTAACAGCAGAGATTTACCAGTATACAATACAAACCACTGTCGATTCTCGATACAAACCTTTATTATATTCTCCAACATAGCTAACCAGTGTCAAAATTAAATTCGCGAGTCATTTCACTCTGACACAGCTCTGAAAAGTATCGTACACACGGTTACTATTGACTGATTGTCCAGTTTTCTCTTAACACCTCCAGACATTTTTAGAAGGGAAAAAACAAACAGAATAGCTACAGCATGCTATCCTTTAGACAAGATCAACAAGAGTGAGTGAACTGTCATTGGAGTGAACGACCATACGGACCGTGATCACGTGCTACGTGAACTCAGCACATGCGCAGTGAACCAAGTAAGATCATTTTATTGGTTAGTCCAAAGCTAGCATAAACGCAACCAATCGCAAGAGGTAAATTAAAAAATCAAAAGACCGTGTTCTTGCAAAATAGGATCTCCATTCCCACAAAAGCCGGCGATTGGTCATGGGGATCGAGATAACCGACGTTAAGTGGCAAATTTGGCCCTCTTTTGTGCTCTTTTGTGCTCGAGATATTAGGGTTCGGCGACATAAAAGAATCGACATAACTGATGAGAAAATGCTAAGACAGAGAGAATTTGGAGGTTCCACTTCAAAAACGTCAACTTAATAGGGTTGGCGAGTTAACCGAGGTCGAGATAAGTGGGTTCGACTGTATGACACAATCTTGTTAATGCAACTAGTCCTGCAATTTGTATGGATTGCCATGTAACTTCGTAAATGTAATGCTCATCACCTGAAGATGCACATGTCAATTAATAGCTTTTCTCCATAAATTGGTGTTAGAGTTCTTGTAGTTTTTGTCTTTAATCTTGTACAACAATTTCATTAGCTAGTCATGCAGTTTTTGATGGATTGCCATGAAACTTGGTAAATACTATGGTCATCACCTCAAGATGTGCAGATTAACAAATCACCTTGCTCTAGCAATTTTTCTTCGAGCTCTTGCCTGTTTTGTCTTGAAACTTAATGCATTGTATGACAGTATGACAATCTCATTAGCACTAGTAGTCCCCCAGTTTTCTGATGCAATGCCATGAAATTTGGTAAATATGGTCATCACAAGATGTGCATACCAAGATATCACTTTGCTCATACAATTTTTTTAGAGTTGTCACCCTCTTTGTCTTGTAACAGTGTATGATGCAATCTCTTTGGCACAACTAGTTTTGCAGTTTTCATGGATTGCCATGAAAAATGGTAAATATTATTTTCATCACCTCAAGTGGCGCATATCAATAAATCACTTTGCTCCTGTAATTTTTATTAGAGTTACTGCCTTTTTTAAATCTTGTAGCTTAATGCAGTGCATGACACAATCTTGTTAGTGCAACTATTCCTGCAATTGTTTATGGATTGCCATAAAACATGGTAAATGTTACTTTTTGGCCTACAGCTGGACACAATGTCTGACAGAACTTTGGAATGCAAATATTCATGCAGTTTTTAGTGGACTGCTGTGAAACCTAATATATATTATGGGCATCATCAAAATATATGCATGTTGCCACATCATTGTACTCATATTATTTTCAGAAGAGTTATATAATTTGTTTGTTCTACAGATTCTCTCCCTCATGGGGTTGGAGTGGGATCTGGGAGATGTGGGAATATATTTTCATGAGCAAATTGCTCACCATTCCTCGAGTTTTTTCTTGCAAAGGATTCAGTTTCAGTGTTTATTCTGTCTATCTATTTATCTATCTATCCGTCACATGTACATACCAGTACAAAGTGTATCATTCAATGTATAGCACAACTTTTCCTACTTATTTGCTATTTATAATTTTAAAAAAAATAAGATACAAATGCAACTGATGAATATAATAAAAACAATATTTTAAATTTATGAAGCATGCTAAGTATTAATAATCAAAATATACTACTTTGCTTTTTGCCAAAAATTCTTCATTGTGACAAGTTTTGGTGATATTGCACAAAAGTGATCACTAATGATAAACAAGCGTCCCTCAAAGGGATTGATGCTCTAATGGCCAAAAAGAATGTTCAGGAATTCAAGATAAGACCATTTCTTCTTTTTAAGTGCTGAGTGTTGAAACAATGTGTAATATTTTTGAGCAATAACAAGACTCAATTTAGCCAATGTTTCAACCATATTGGATGTCAGATTGGCAAGATTTTCATTTAGGACCAACTAGACATCATTAGAAGTTTTTGGGTAATGCTCCATGTGAATATGACTATCCATTCAGGAGGAGAAGCAATAACAAGATTTTCAAGATGGTCACCATAGTGGCAATATTAGATGTCAGACTGGCACCATTTTAATGTATAACCAACTAGATATCATAAGGAGTCTTCTGGTAAAAACTACATGTCAATAAGACTTTCTGTTGAGAAATAGCAATACCAAGATTTTCCTGATGGCCGCCATGGTAGCCATATTGGACATCAGATCAGCACTATTTTCATTTGGGACCAACTAGACATCATAAGAAGTCTTGTAGTGAAACCCAATGTTGATATGACCATCTATTCAGAAGTAGCAATATCAAGATTTTGAAGATGGCTCCTGTGTAAGTTATATTAGATATCCAATTGACACCATTTTCATTTAGGTCCAATTAGACATCTTAAGAAGTCTTCTTGTGAAAACCCCATGTCGGTATGACTTTCCATTCAGGAGTTGCAATAATAAATATGACTTTCCATTCAAGAGTTGCAATAACAAAACATTCTATATGGCTACCATAGCAGCCATACTGGATGTCAGATAGGCAGCATTTTCATTTAGGACTAACTTGACATTCTGAGAAGTCTTTTAGTTAAAACCCCATGTCATTATAAATTTCCATTCAGGAGAAGTAGTGATAACAATATTATCAAGATGGCTGCCAGTTTCATTCAGGACCAAATAGACACGATAAGAAGTCTATGGTGAAAACCACATGAGAATACTTCCCATTCAGGAGTAGTGATAACAAAATTTTCAAGATGGCCACTGTGATGTCCATAATGCATGTCTAATCAGCACCATTTTCATTTAGAACCAACTAGACTATCGCATGAATGTGTGTGTAAAGTTTCATGGCAATCATATAAGTAGATCAGGAGGAGTAGCAATCACAAACTTGTGCTAACAGACTGACAGAAGACAAACCATCCCATTAGCTCTTTTGATCTATGATCAGCTGAGCTAAAAATTAGTAAGCTAGAAATAATATAACTGATTGGGGAAACAAATTTCAGGAATGAATTCCTAAATATGGGAATCTGCATGATTTTGAAATATTTCTCATTGGGCCAGGGGACTCTTTTTGTACACTGAGGATTTCATAAGCTACTTCTATTTTTTTGTCACTAATCCAGGGCTGAAAAAATCTGTTATCAGGCAACCCAGGACAAGATCAAAAAATTTTAACTTGCATAGAATTCTGCATAAAATATGAAGGAAAAATTTGAATTTTTGGTACTGTAATAATATCCTGAAAATCTCAATTCTAAGCAAGTAGCAAGTTTCCAATATTTTGTGCTCTTTGCAATCCTGTATGAGTTTCAAAGTCCCTTTAAATTTGTGAAAAATTTATTATAGCAAATAGGGATACTGCCAATTTTGCTTTACATCGACACCTTCCAATAGTTGACACCAGGTAGAAAACCAAGAATAGACTTGCTGATACTGCCACGTCTTACTTCTGCAAAATTTTTGTGTATGAATAAAAAAAAAATGCATGGGTGGGGTTGGAAACATTCCTGAAATTTAAAATCTGCCTGGATTGAAATTTTTACCAAAATTTCTCAAAAATGAGTACGTATTTTTCTAACCCTGTACTTCTCACAATTCATAAGGTATATATATAATGGTGGAGATGGTATAGGGGTTGGTGCATACAGGCAAGGTGATGGGGGCTGTAACCTGTGGACCCAGATTCAAATCTCAGATGAGTACAAATTAAAATTCTCTAACCTGTATGATAATATGAATTATTCGTATTTAAAAATTCTGTCAATGTTTTCAAGCATTCTCCGGTAGAATCCAGGGATAGCACTTTCTGCTCTGTTTGGTGTATATTTGTAATTCTCTCTCTCTCTCTCTCTCTCTCTCTCTCTCTCTCTCTCTCTCTCTCTATATATATATATATAGATATATATATATATATATATATATATATATATATATATATATATATATATATAGATATATATATATATATATATATCTATATATATATACCCAGTCTGTGGTGAATGGGGCTCCATTGGACATAAGTGTGCGGACTTCATCTGTGTCTCCTCTCTTGGCTGCATCTAGCAACCGCTTTCCCAAGTCCACCAAAGACATCTTACTATCCGTATCCTACTTCATGCATTAGGAATGCCTGGAAAAGAAAGCAGTATATATGTAATAAAACTGACTTTTCTAAGAGTCTGTCAAGGGCTGATTATGGGTCCTTGTTCCAGTGAGAAATATTTCAAAATCATCAAAAAAAAATATCATATTTTAGCAATTTTCTCCTGAAAATTGTGTTCCCATTTGGTCTACTTTATTTCCCAAATTGATGAGCTCGTGCCCCATGTAAACATGGTGAGAAATACATGTAGGTCTTATTTAACTGTATTGTCTCACCTCTGTAAGCATGGTGAGACATACCCGTAGGTCTAATATACTTTTATTGTCTAACCTCTGTAATTATGGTAAGACATATATGTAGGTAACACCTTCCAGCGTCAATGAAGACAGCACATGTGGCATCTAGACCTGTGCATCATCTAGAAATCAGAGGTGTGATGTGCATAATGATTTATGATACACAGTAAATTATACGATATGTATCATGCTATGCATTGGTTCAGAGACGTTAACAGGATACACATTGTGATACTGAACTTGCAATGCAATATGCATCATGACATGGTATGTTTGTGAGTATGCAGCCATGGCAAATGCCTCCAAGACTAGTGGAAATTTCCAGATACCAGATTGGTATATTATCTTCAGAAACCATGCTTCACTCTCACTCTCTCCTGGAGTTTGTTGTGGCTTGCTTACTAAATAGTGTAGAGCAGTGCAATGAACTGGGGGTGGGGGGTACATAAGCATGTCTTTTAGCCTATACTGGTAACAAACAGAATGATACCAGTCTGCTCAGCTATTCTGACAGAATGATACCATTCTGCTAAGCTATTCTGATGTCTTCCAATATGTGAACTGGCAAAACAAAAAGTTTGATGAATTGTTACACATCTTGTCAAATGTCGAAATTCTGTTTTCTTGGTTTTGAGTCAAATAAGAGGTGGAGGGTTGGGAAAATACAGACTTGAATGGATGCAGGGAGTCAGCAGGTTCTGCAGTGCATGTTTTTGTTGTTGTTGATCTCACAACAGAAAAAAAAAATTAAGATTTTTAACAAAATGTAATACTTTTATTTTTACTCAATAAAAATTGCATTTGTTTCGACTTGAGTGCTGAAAATGTTAACTTGGAGCTCATATGCAATTTTACAGCCTTCAGATTGTGATGGAGGTGAGTTACTACACTCCGATGGGAAACTATTCCCAATCCCAACATTTTTTCCATTTTCCCAATCTGAACATGAAAATCTCCAACCAAATCAATAAAATGATGCAATTATATAAAATAAACCTAAAAGGCATTGTCTACTTATTCAAGATCACTAAAGTCAATAATTATTTTACAAACAAGTGTCCCTTAAAAGGGACTGATGCTCTACCATCTGAAAAGAATTTCCAGGAATTAAAGATAAGACCATTTCTTCCTTTTAACTTCTGAGTGCTGAAACCATCTCTGATATTCTATAAGATTTTCAAATTAGCCACTGTGGTAGTCATATTGGATGTAAGATCAGCACAATTTTCATTTAGGACAACCCAGACACCATTAGAAGACTATTGATGAAAACCCCATGTTCATATGACCATCCATTCATGAGAGTTAGTGACAAGATTTTCAATATGTTCATTGTGGCAGCCATATTTGAGTTCAGATCACCACCATTTGCATTCATGACCAACTAGATATCATAATTAGTCTTTAAGCGAAAATCCAATTTTGATATGGCTTTCCATTTAGAAATAAGATTTCAGATCAAATCAGCACAGTTTTTATTCAAGGCCAGCTAGACACCATAAGAAGTGTTCCAGTGAAAACCCCATGCTGATATGTCTTTCCTTTCAAAAGGAATAGCAATAACAAGGTTTTCAAGATGGCTGCTTGTGGCCATATTAGAAAACAGATCTGCACCATTTTTATTTAGGACCAACTAAAAATCATAAGAAGTCTTTCAGCAAAACCCCATGTTGATATAACCATCCATACTAATGGAGTGCTGATATCAAGATTTTCAAGATGGCCATATTGGATGTCAAGGACAAACCATTTTCATCTGGGACCAACTACACATCATAAGAAGTCTTCTACAGAATTTTAACATCTTTACCTTTTAACACTTATCGTTTAATAGTTTGTGTTTATGGGGTATTTTTGCAATACTTGCATTCACAGTTCTTGAACTTTACTTTTAATCAGCACCATATCACCCGTATTATGCTGACCTGCTGTTAAACCCTACAACTACTATCAACACCACTCTAATTTAGCGGATGAGTGGTTTAACACTTGTCCATTTGCACTGTGAGCATTTATTGTGTCTCATCAAGTGCAGGATATTGGCAGGCACTCAATTAACACAATAAACAGATTAACCACTAATGGGATACAGCTAAACAATACTTGTTAACTGTTATGATAGCGGCTGGTGGTAATTTTCACTGCTCCAATTAATTAGTGACAGCTGGAGTTTTAGTGATCTGCCAGCAAAGCCACTAATCGTGGGTTAATGGATTATTGTTAATTTTGAGCCACATAATCTCTGGTAAAAAAAATACTTACCCAACAACCAATTACTGCATTTAAGTCACCAGTGTTATGTCCAAAAAGGTTCTTTTCAACAATGCAATTATACTATAAACAATGTTTGAGCTGACCCCACTGCATAGTGATAGAGCCAAGCAGTTGACTTTACAGGTAGGGAAAAAAGTTATTCCATGCATATTATTTGTGTACAGGTGTTAATGCTAACTGACCTCCATGCATCTAAACTGTGTAATGATTATTGAAAGAGAAAATTAGAAAAATGTCTTTAAATTCTAGGTGACTGAATTTGCATGTTTCTGAATTCTGTCTATGAGGTAATATTGTGGTTGGCTTAAATTTGTCTTTTGCTGGAAAAAGCTCTGTGAGAGGAATCTAGGTAAAAAAAACTAGCATGTTGTACTGGCCAAGCACTTTCATTATAGATGATAACAAAAGGTATTGAGTATCGGTGTAGTATTGACCAATTGGAAAAGGTGGTGATCGCAGACTCAACAAATAATCCAGAACTATACCAAACGTGTTTTAGTGTTTATATTGTTCTTGATAAATATTCAATGTATGGTGCAGTGACAATTGTAAACATGTGGAAGTATTTGCAAGGTGCATTGCTGCCACCGAAATGGCACAAATTAAGAAAGTACCAGAAATGCTACTGGGAAGGAGAGAGCACATATCAATGCGGTTTTTGTTGGTACCGCATTGACATGCACTCTATATGTCATGAATCTAGCCTTTTCCAGGTTGCTGTGACAACAATAAGTCTCTGGTCGATGTTCTCAGAATAAATATGATGAGAATTATGTGTCCTTTCATACTTTTACAAACATTACGTGACTCTCATTTAATATTTTCACATTTTTTGTATAACAACATTGGAAAAGGATTTTTGTTGGTATCACGTGACTACTGGACCACTGATGTCATGGACATGTAGGCTGTGAGATTTGGGCAGTCATGTGACTAGCAATGCAAACTGCAAGTACCAGGTCAAATTTCGTTAATACTGTAGTTTCGTCTCATCTGTCAGCGAATTAACAAATGTTACACTTGCAAGCTCTGACAAGATACCGTATTTTCCGCCCTATAAGTCGCTCCTGCGTATAAGTCGCGGGAGGAGGAAATCCAGATAATTTTGGAAAATTCAACAGATAAGTCGCTCCTGCGTATAAATCGCTCCTGCGCACTTACCGTAATCACGTCTTTGACACCGCCGGCCATTGCATGCGACTTGGTTATTTCCAACTTCGTGTAAGAAATATTAATTACCGGTACTTTGAAGTTCTCTCCATGAAGCCAGTCTTGGCTTAATCCAGAGTTTAAAACTAGAGCAATCATCAGAGGAATTATTCATGCTATGGTTTTTTTTTTATAACAAGCCATTGCGAAACCAACCGAAAAAATGATTGTGTGTTTTTATAAACTACTATTGAAGTAAATTATGAAGCGCTACCAGAGGTCTCGGAAACGCTTTACAGTGACATAATTCGTTGTTTAAAATAACAAAATAACCCCAGTTCTGCATGCTGTATTTATTTGAGTACCGGTACATCAAAAGAACATGACGCAATAGCTGGGCGGCAAGTTCAAAGGACTTTGACTAGCAGCTTGGGTGGGAAAATGTGCTGAAATTTATAACGACTGAATTTAGAGACAGGTTTCGGAAATGCTTTACAGTGACATAATTCGTTGTTTAAAATAACAAAATAACCCCAGTTCTGCATGCTGTATTATTTGAGTACATCACAAGAACATGACGCAATAGCTGGGCGGCAAGTTCAAAGGACTTTGACTAGCAGCTTGGGTGGGAAAATGTGCTGAAATTTACAACGACTGAATTTAGAGACAGAAAGATTCTAAGATGTACATGCCGAATAATAAAGGAAATACAATGGCAATCGTTATTTCAATTTTTTTTTTATTTATTAATAACAACAAATTTTAACACATATATAACTAAATATTATTTGATTATTTAATTTGATAATCTTATAGTCTAATACTTACGTGTACCGTATGTAAGTTTCCAGCAATTGGCTTGCCGGTATACCGGTAGATGCATTTCGCTAAAGCACAGCATCACTGCGCATCAGTCACAGTCGTTAAAAGAATTTATTTATCGTATAAGTCGCTCCTGCATATAAGTCGCACACGTCATTTTTAAGAAAAAAAAACGAAAAAAAGTAGCGACTTATACCCCGGAAAATACGGTAAGTAATTTTCCTATCAATTTCATGCAGGTAGGGCTCAATGTAAGATCGCTTGAGTTTGCTAGGCCCACTAGTAAGAGGCTACCCTATTTCACCACCACACAGTGATGGCAAATTCAAACTTTTCTAGTCAGAGGGCTATGGCCCTACACCCCAACAAAAATGTCAAAATATCTAAATGGGGTGGGAAGGGTCAGATGACACTTTGACCAGTAGTTTAGGAGTAGAGATAAGTTGGTACCAATGGACAAATGGACTTCATTAGATGGATGTCAAAAAACAGGCTATCCCAAAAGTTCTTGTGGTCTATGACCAAGAGCTAACAAAAATTGAAGCAGGGCTGAGAAAATTCCATACTGTAGCCTGACGTCCCAGAATATTCATTATTAAAGTTGGGCAAGTAAAATTTTCCAAGTCAATAGTCTGGGAAAAGTGCTTTTTCCTATTTCAAAAACAGTTAGGCAAGTGCATATTTTCATGCCATAATGACTTTATCTGGCCATTCATGCCCTCCGGGATATTGAATACTCTATTTTACCCCTTTCCATGTATTTATTTACATCATATATCACATCTGCTGGTGGTCATTAATAACTGTTGCATGTGGACTCAGGTCACAATTATTACTTCGGGTCAGTACCCATGAATGTAGTCCCCATCTATTTTTAGAGCATTTTTCCTCTCATTTTGGTGATGATACACGAACTAGATTTAGGCATTCTTGGCACTGATTAAAAAGAAATTGTTTATCTTTAGAATATGAGCATTATGGTGTTGTTGTCTGTGTGTATTTTGGAGAAAGTGCACAATGAGTAATAAGGCATTGTTGCTGGTCTGGAGGTGAAATATGTGACCCACAGCACTGTTTTGTTTAGTCAAGCCTCTCAAAAAAAATGCTGGATAACCTATGACAAGAACTTCACTGCGAGTTGTTCATCTTTGAAGATACTTTAGATTAATATATGATTTATTAAGATTTGGACACAATAGAAAGTTCAGTACTGACAAACAAATGTAGGGACTATATAGGAAATATAATTGTGATCCGAGTCCTGTCAATGTCTGGGCCAAAACAATTTTAATTGAAATCCAGAGTTTATTATTAAAGGTAGACACATGAAATTTTGACATATTGGGTATATTAACTTTAAAAAATGAACTATCAAATTAAAAATTTTAATTGTTAAATTTTTCTTATAAATTTAAATTTGTACAATTTTGCAAATATGTTCACATTTATAGTCTCTGATACTCAGTCATGTATGTATTGCTACACCATATAAAAGTTCAAATTGTGGACAATGTACAAATTCTGTCAGAGAAAATATCTTTCAAAGTCAGAATGAGGCCTTTATTCAAAACACATGAAGACATCTTTCTAGTATATATTGTGCCTTTAGGTAATTTACACTATTTATGGGTCCAAGCAATTAATTTCTGTGTTTATGACGGAATGATTATATGAGTAATATGTATATGATTGTATGGCTTTCAGTAATTGTTGATAAATATAAGTATATGGTACTTAATGAGGGGATGGAGATGAAAACTCTATACTTGAGTCCACTCAACCATTTTTAACTCTCTGAGAATGAAGAAAATGTCAAAAGAAATATATGTCAAAAGGATGAAATGTACTTTCCCCAGGTATATTAACCTTGGATGAAGAAAAACAGCAAAATGAAGAAAGTCTAACACAAAATGCATTCCTTTTTATTGTTAATTTTGGTTAAGACATTGATTGACAAAGTGTGGCATTATAGCATAAGCTGATATCCCATTCTAATGAACCATTTTACTTTAGGCATTATTAATTACCGTATTTGCCGGCCTATAAGTCGATACTTTTTTACCTGGAAGTCTGGGCTTCGTCTTATACTCCGAATCGACTTATATATGGATTATGTCATTGAAATTGCTTTACCGTATGTTAATGTAATTTTTCGTACGTGAAAATCGTTGCATACAATGTACCAATTAATAATACTTATAAATAATACATGTACAGACCATCTTAATCATTTTCCCAAGTAATCTGGAATAGCATAGTGATACCATTAATATTCATGAAACCGGAAGTTACTTGCAAAAGTGACAAAGCCAAGATGTTGATCTGGTTTCGTCTTATACTCCGCATCGACTTATATATGGATGAAGGATTGAAAATTGACGAAATTAGCGAATTCGACTTATACTCCGCATCGACTTACAGGCTGGCAAATACGGTACTAATGATAATTGTTAACTGACACTTGAAAAAATTATACCAGAAACGTTCAAACAGATCATTTTAATTAACTCTGTACAACTGATCTTAACATGGTTACATGTCCCACATGAGCAAATGTCCATATTTTTTAAAATGTTTGGGATCAGAATTTCTCATTCAGTACATCATATAAGATCTAATTATACCTATAGCTGATCCATTACACACATATTTGGCTGTATGCACTTGAAATATCCCAAAATATTATTTCCATCATGAATTTGCTTATGTATGGTAATATGTTTTAATATAGTACTTTGACAGAGTGTAGCATCAGCTGATATCACATTCTAATAGACCATACTACGTAATAATTGTTAGCTGAACTCTTAAAAATACACCATATATGTTCAAACAGATCATTTGAATTAAGTTTGTACAAATGATCTTAAGTACATGTCCCACATGTGCAAATATCCATCCTTGTTTACAAGTTTGGGGATCAGAATTTGACATTTAGTTGATGATATAGGATATATTTGTACCTATAGTTGATCTGTGAAGCACATAATTGACTGTATGCACTTGAAATATCCAAAAATGTTATTACCATCATGCATGAACTTACTTCTGGTACATGTGATATCTTTCAATTTAGTGAATTTGTCATTTAACTTCCCTGTATACTGGTATATACTAATTGTTGCACCAATGATCAAACCTCACCATATCTATATTGCCTTACTCTTTACGGCACCTTATTAGTTATTTAGCATGTAAATGGCTTAACATACTCTGATAAACATACTTCTAAAAGCTTCATATATTTTTTGGATGAATAGTCATTTTAATGTTGATACATGTCCATTGCTTCACATTTCTAAGTGTCACTATGTCAAATTTAATGCTCTTTCCTGCGCTTGCACCCTTAATGTCATTTTTAAATCTCCATATCTAACACATTTTCACTTCATTTACTTACATATTACTTATATATAAGATTAAGTAACACGTTATATCTTTTCAGGCCTGGTATTTGGAACAATGTGAAAGAGTTGGATTAGCTTGGAAACTCTCCAGCAGTTAGATGATGATAATTATAGTATTCGCTTACCCTCCCGTTTGTTTGTATCCCCTACCAATTTTAAAAACAGATAGCATCAAGGATATAAAAAAATGCACAAAACTTTGTCATTTCATTCATCAATTTATAATTTCTAACCTGACTGTTGCCAAAGGGTCTCCATCACTGTCATCTTGTTTCCGTACTAACATGGTTGCCATATCTGCATGGGTGAGTCTATTTATTCAGCCAACATGAGTGATTTTGTTCATGGTCTCCAATAAGTGCCAAATAGTTCTGTAAATTTCCATAACTTTGGGCATTACATCCTTTTGAACCCATGTACATTAAGAGTTACACCACTTTTATAAATTTCTCTTATAATATGAGGCAGGATCCCCGTGGCATAGGAGCAATCTGAAGAACTTTTGTCATTATCTTTTTTTTTCATTCAGGCTATTGCTTTTTTTTTAAACATTAAGCTTGTGTCGGCCACCTGTGGGTACAAATTGCCGGGAGTGTAGGCGAATACTATACAGTACTCAAGTCTTCAAAAGTGCATTACAAACACTCCTGTACGTTGTTTCCAAATAGTGAAGTACCAAATGATGATTGCCACTAATACTCAGTGTAGCTGGTTTAGATGCATGTGAGGCATGTAAAAGTACCCTGTCCTGAACCAAAATAAAATAAAATAAACAGAAAATCCCTGGCTCTTGTGACCATGAAGTTGACCTAGGGCAGTTACCACTGGGTATATCATTTGGGAATAACAAACGACGATACGCTTATATTTTCAATTAAAACGTTTGGATAAATGGTTCTTGATAAAAATGAGAGATCCATATATTCAGCGCCGGTGATCTCTTTATTGTGAAACGGAACATTGTAAGCTTTGAATGTTTGTAAGTTTCCGCCATTTGTTTACAACTTTTGAAACGGAAGTGGAAATCACTTATGAGCGGAAAGGACGTCGCAAGATAACAACTTCCGTTTCAAATACACGTGCAACATGACAGCTAGCATTCAAAACTTAAAAAGTTACCTGTTTTCATTGACGTTCAGGGTCTACAACAATCAGTTTAAGTAAAAGCTATTTCCAGTTTCATCGCCGTGGCGTGTACATTTGACCTAAATAATTCTATAGCCAATAATTAGGCTTCAAGCGGTAACCGGAAGTGTATTATGGAGCAACATAGACGTCTGTTCCTAACTTTTCAATAGTATTTGAATCTTTTTCGACTTAACTTTTTTCGTTTCTTTAACTTGTTACATGTTCCCAAAATTATGGCATAAAATTGAACATTCGGTAATTTTTGTTGGGGAATTATCATTAAAAATATTGGAACTATTTTTCACTCTGTTATACGTTTTTAGACTGGTTTTATCAGTGTGAAAGTTAATCTTGTATGCGAACCAATCCCGTGCTACATTTTCAACTTCTTCCAATTTTTTTCCCCTTCTTTTTATATACTAAAGTTAACAAAATATGCCTTTATTAGAATATGCTTTCCCTTTTGTTTTTAAATAAACATGGGATACAATTTAAAAAGAACTTAATTTGAACAATTTTCCACTTAATTTTATTGATGAGTCAACCACCTGTTATTTTACCCAAGTGAACTGCCTTTTTTCTGTTTGTTCCGTATATTTTTGGGCTGGAATGCTATGTAAAAAAAGGTGAAAGAAAATTAGAACATAAAAAGGCATAGTAATGTCAAAGAAGACAAAACAAATTATTAAATGTGTATTATCATCTCTAAATAACATTTACATTTACTTCTATAAGACACAAAAGGAAACAAATCCCTGATCTTACATTCTTACATGTCATGAAATAAACTTTATGGCTTTGAACAAATATTATGTGATGATATGAAGACATTAATTTTTGTAATCTTATTGATTTGAATTTTTTCTTCTATCTAGAAAGGTTCATTGTAGACTGTATACTGAACAAAATGAAACTTTTTCTGCAAATTATGGTTTGATGGCAAATAAAGCAACATGATTGGTAGACGTAGGTATGCAGTTGCAGTTATATAGTACAAATATATACAATAATTATATAGTATAAATATATACCATAATTATATAGTACAAATATATACAATAATTATATAGTATAAATATATACAATAATTATATAGTATAAATATATACAATAATTATATAGTATAAATATATACAATAATTATATAGTATAAATATATACAATAATTATATAGTACAAATATATAAAATAATTATATAGTACAAATATATAAAATAATTATATAGTACAAATATATAAATAATTATATAGTATAAAGATATAAATAATTATATAGTATAAATATATACAATAATTATATAGTACAAATATATACAATGATTATATAGTACAAATATATACAATAATTATATAGTACAAATATATACAATGATTATATAGTACAAATATATACAATAATTATATAGTACAAATATATACAATGATTATATAGTACAAATATATACAATAATTATATAGTACAAATATATACAATAATTATATAGTACAAATATATACAATAATTATATAGTACAAATATATACAATAATTATATAGTACAAATATATAAATAATTATATAGTACAAATATATACAATAATTATATAGTATAAATATATACAATAATTATATAGTACAAATATATACAATAATTATATAGTACAAATATATACAATAATTATATAGTACAAATATATACAATAATTATATAGTACAAATATATACAATAATTATATAGTACAAATATATACAATAATTATATAGTACAAATATATACAATAATTATATAGTACAAATATATACAATAATTATATAGTACAAATATATAAATAATTATATAGTACCAATATATACAATAATTATATAGTATAAATATATAAATAATTATATAGTACCAATATATACGATAATTATATAGTATAAATATATACAATAATTATATAGTACAAATATATACGATAATTATATAGTACAAATATATACAATAATTATATAGTACAAATATATACAATAATTATATAGTACAAATATATACAATAATTATATAGTACAAATATATACAATAATTATATAGTACAAATATATAAATAATTATATAGTACAAATATATACAAAAATTATATAGTACAAATATATGCAATAATTATATAGTACAAATATAGAAATAATTATATAGTACAAATATATACAATAATTATGTAGTACAAATATATACAATAATTATATAGTACAAATATATACAATAATTATATAGTACAAATATATACAATAATTATATAGTACAAATATATACAATAATTATATAGTACAAATATATACAATAATTATATAGTACAAATATATACAATAATTATATAGTACAAATATATACAATAATTATATAGTACAAATATATACAATAATTATATAGTACAAATATATACAATAATTATATAGTACAAATATATAAATAATTATATAGTACAAATATATACAAAAATTATAAAGTACAAATATATACAATAATTATATAGTACAAATATATACAAAAATTATATAGTACAAATATATACAATAATTATATAGTACAAATATATACAAAAATTATATAGTACAAATATATACAATAATTATATAGTACAAATATATACAATAAATATATAGTACAAATATATAAATAATTATATAGTACAAATATATACAATAATTATATAGTATAAATATATAAATAATTATATAGTACAAATATATACAATAATTATATAGTACAAATATATAAATAATTATATAGTACAAATATATACAATAATTATATAGTATAAATATATACAATAATTATATAGTATAAATATATACAATAATTATATAGTACAAATATATACAATAATTATATAGTATAAATATATAAATAATTATATAGTACAAATATATACAATAATTAAAGATCGAAGGATGTAAATTATAACCTCCTAGCTAAGGTCATATCTTAAAATAGAACAACACAAACAGTTCAAACAATTAATTTGTGATTTATGAAGCACTCACCAAAAGAATCACAAAAATCCCAATTTTCTCAGAGGGTGAACAAAATTTAGTTTACAAAGGCAAAAGGCAAACATGTCAATTGAGTAACTGAAGACCATCAGCCCATAATGCACAGCATGATGTAACCTAAATTCAAGAGCACACTTACACATATAATGTGATAATATTGCAAGAAAGTTAGTTCTGTATCCTTACAGTGTACTTACAATTAGTTTGATATCGAAGATTCCTTTCTAATAAATGCTCAGTACACAGATATTACAAGGTTACAGATAATATATGGAACTATCGATTGCAGCAATGAGCAAAACTTTTCATAACTTGGATTGATTGAGCAAAGGTTTGTGTCTCAACTCATCACAGACAGGACAAAGATTACCATCTAGAATTAATCTTTAATTAGGTCATTATCAGACAAAGGACAGACTCATTTATTTATAGGGATGTTTTTATGTCTACCAGTCTCAATCATAAACTTATGAGAAAACCATCTTGACTGGGATAAAGCCTGTCGGTATTTATCATGCAATCCCATTTTGTGGTACAATTCGATGTCCAACTGGGATTTAAAGTGTCTATAATTAGAAGCCTTATTAGGTTCAACCAGGTCATGTGACATCTAGTGTAGCATATTATCCTTAATATGTTGCTTAAATTCTGATTTTAAAAAATCTACATGACCTACATCTTGAGAAATCCAAACATAGCCATATCCATATTTAAATGTAGTCATACCCATATTTAAATGCAGCCATATCCATATTTAAATGTAGTCATATCTACATTTAAATACAGCCATATCCATATTTAAATGTAGCCATATCCATGTTTAAATGTAGTCATATCCATATTAAAATGTAGCCATATCCATATTTCAATGCAGCCTTATCCATATTTCAATGCAGCCATATCCATATTTAAATGTAGCCATATCCATATTTAAATGAAGTCATATTCATATTTAAATGGAACCATATCCATATTTAAATGTAGCCACATACATATTTAAATGTAACCTTATTCATTTTTAGATAATAAATGTTTAAGTTTACATGCCCAGTTGATCATTCTTGCACCATCCAGTCATTTTAACATAATATAACACTGTGTTGGATGTCGAGCCGTGCTCATTCTAACTAATTTTATCCAATAATTCACTCGTGTTATCACATAAGATAGAAAAAGTGAATATTGTCTGCATTCACTTCGAATCATAATTGAGGATATATTTTGTGGCAATTTAAATATCTTTTTGTAAAAGCGATTTTTCAGGTGCATACTTATATTCCCATATTTCTGTTCCATACGTTACAATTGGCATTGCCATGGTGTCAAACAGTTTAAAAGAATCTACCAGGGAAAAGTATCCTAATTTACATTGTGGTTTGTTGATTGAAATAACTGCCTTCGTTGTTTGTGTCACCAGACGTTGTTTTTAGCCATGGTTCAATTCAGTTGGGGGGGGGGGGGGTTAAAACAAACCCATATATTTATATTAAAAAAGATATGGTGTCACCAGGACTGTAATACTATCTTTCACTCTGTCACAGAAAACCTCCAGTTCAAAATATATTTTTAAAAAATCGTTTTGTCAACTTTGGTGTGCATGCCTTGTTTATTTTCAATATTGCGACCCCTTTCCAATGTCGTTACTGTTTTTCAAAATAAATTTGGATCAAGTCTGGCATACGAAAATTTGTCCTTTTCTTTATTTTGTAGATGTATTTTTTTTTCAAAGTTTACATACATTTTTAAACCTATGTATGCATTCTGAATAGTTCTGTAAGTCTTATGTCGAAATAATTTTCCTAAAATCGTGCAGTGCTGCTTCCTTTATCAGTTTGATACTCTGACACTGATCATCCCGCCTAGCCTAGGCTGTTGGACAACCTTTTCAATTCTATTCTATTCTTGCTTTGTTAAAACATAACGTCTTTACTAGCGTGTAATTCGGGTCCAAATGCAAACAACATAGACCCTGATCTGCCGGCGCATTATGCGACGGCATATCTGGGTCTATGAAGTTTGCAGTTGCTATTGTGTTATACCAGAGTATATACGGTACTCTTTACTGAAGTATGATAGAGGTTCAGTGTTGATTTAATTGCTGCATCAACATCGTTAAATATACACACATATATCTGGTCACGCAGGATGAAGAAATGTCTCTGAAAAGCGGTCACAAAGGCACAGTTTGTTTTACTTTTATTCCAAACAAACTTAAGAAATATCCGCTTACCTCCAGCCCCACCCTCATCGTCTGTTGAGGAGGCATCTGAGCTATTGTAAACTCGCTCTATAAAGGGAAATTGAATGATTCATCTCTACTAGAAACCTGAGATTTAGTAATATAAGGAAATGGCTTGCTAGATATCATATGATCTACCTGACGTATGCCTTCATTGGCGACATATGTGTACCGTATACTCGCGTATAAGTTGGATCCAACAGCCAACTGCATAGAACCAGATATGCCGTCGCGTAATGCGCCAGCAGATCTGGGTCTCTGCAGTATGTTAGGATTAATAAGTGGAATAAACAACATAGACCCTGATCTGCCTGCGCATTATGCGACCACAGAACATGGTCTATGTTGTTTGTAGTTGGACCCGACTTATTGGCGAGTATAAACAGTAGTTTCCTTCCTTATCTTTATGTAACCTAATAATTACGATGTGTATTCCACAAGCCTTAAGGACTTTCATTAAGAAGATTTCAAAGTTATTGACTACATTATCTTTAGAATTTATTTTCGATGTGAAATTTACTGAATCATAAATTGCATTGTATTCAGAAATTATATCCAATTTGTGTGATGGTATACTATGCTGTAATGACCCACAACGACTATTCAATGTAAATGGAAATAAAAGTGGTCCTTCTTCATGACATTATATTCTATTTTACGTGCGAGAATTCACATATGTATGACAGTTTTGATTAAAAAAGAGTATAGAAATGCAAGTAGATAATATATTGGAAATAGTACCTACATATCCTAGCGCTAACCTGTTTGTTGCAAGTGATTTGAACATTCAGCACAATCAACAAATGTTTGAAAAAAATCGATTAAGTTTGTTTGATTTACTACATAATCGTTTTGTACAAATACCATAACTCCACCGGAGTATCGGGCCCTTAAATGATTTTTTTTCTCTGACAGAGCTGTAATTAGCATAACAATTAATAACATTGTCAAATTCCTCTTCTGGCCATGTTTCACACAAGATACACATGTCATGTTGTGTTATATATGAATGCCTTTCAATTTCATATCTATATATAGAAACACCTTCAATGTTCTGTCGTACTATACATGTAATTCATTACTGATTTAGAGAAATTTGTAAGTTTGTAATTTGCCCAGAGTTTTTATATTCCAAAAGTCTTTACATTAGTAAGTTTAAGAAATTGTAAAATTTTCAGGTGAATATTTCGTCTCGAGCATTGAAAATCAAAATGACTAGCAAACATTGCGTTGAGTGCTTTTGATACACATTAATATATTTAATGTCAAAGTAAGGTAAGTTTTGCCGTAAAGCAGATCAATTTATTTTGTGTCTTTTCAACATCTATTTGATATTTGTTGATCAAACATAAGTCTGAAAAATACGTATCGGGATGTGAAGAAAGCTGTTAGATTAAAAGCTATTATAGGCCTTTTTCTTCTTCGTCCTCTAAGAATATCTCTCTCTCTCTCTCTCTCTCTCTCTCTCTCTCTCTCTCTCTCTCTCTCTCTCTCACAAAACATTTATCCTCAAGGTAGATATTTCCCGATGATGGAGAAATAAATATCAGTACAAATGTTTGCAACTGTTCTTAGAGTTGTATACTTTAATTTAAATAAAAATGACAAATAAATTTGGAAAGATAATAGAACATAAAAAACGCCAATAGCTCCAAAAGAAAATGGAATACTGTCAAACATGACGCGGTAGTTATCGGAAGACGAATCTTGTCGTGTTTGAGAAAACTTGAAGGAGTCGTTGTACCCATCGCAGGAGCGGAGATAGTTTCGCGTGCTCATTAGAGTTGCTTCATATGCAGTAGTTAATGTTTTTCTAATGACAATAACTCAAATAAAGCTTTATATCAGCTTGAAATGTGTTCATGGAACACGCCAAAGGCAATGTCAAAGTTACTTATTTTTGGTGAAATGGTGGTGTACTTACCAAGATACATCTACAAGTTGCGTGACTCTGCAACCAGCAATGCCAGTGACACTGACCTAAACGAAAGAATTAGCTAAAGTCATTTGTATGTGGAATATAGTTCACAGTGAAGAAATAAATAGTGTTGTACTCGCCAACACGCTCCTAAACACGAAGTTGCATAACTATGCGCATAGCAATGAAACAGAAACTGATCTAAAGGCGTTGTTATGGAAAGACATACGGACAGAACATATGGATCATTTTTAGGTAACATTATACGCACCTTATAGATTTGTTGACGGGGCAAACAAAAATCATTGAAATGGTATGAATACCATAATTATGTTAATGGCAATTTTAATTTTAAATTAGAGAGAATCACTAATGTAGCGAAGCTTACGTCTCTAAAGCTGCAACTAATGCTTAATTCAAAATGGTGCAAATGATCAATGCCATAGGTAGTCACTGCATTGAAAAGCAAGCATGCAATTGGCATCCATTTAGCACGTGTTTAAATGCTATAATCTGTATCAAAATTTTACCGTGACTAGCACCAGATTAGTGCAAGGATACGCTACACTCTCATTTATGTTGATTTAGGGAAGAGGGATATATAATCATGATTTTAAAACTCTTTTTTCAATTCGACCAATAAAACTCAGTGACTTAAATCAGATTGTGTATTATCAAAATACCGGCGATTATCGTTACTCTTGGAAACTACCGGCCAAATACAGTGCGAATGGATCCACGTCACCAGCTAGTGTCTAAATCCTTTGATTGCATTCAACCCGTCGTCGCTGGCACAGGACCGGAGTAAGGGAGGGGGCACGAGCCCCAGGTCCCCCTAGTCATGCCCCCCCCCCCCCCCCCCCCGTTGCCGTGGATAAAATTATATGTTTTTTAATAAACCATATATAGGTCTAAACCGTCTAATACTTAGCCTAATATACTTATTAATATTATACACATATAAAGAACAGTCTAAGGATTGCTTTTAGGGTGTATTTAAAGATCCACGAGGCTCCCCCCCCTATCTTAAGTGCCCCGTGCCCCAAAAGCCTTAATTCGGCGCTGCACTGGCACAGTTTCGACTTTGACTTATGCTGTAGTTACAAATTACTCTTACCACACTAGCAGTTGGAATTTGCAATGTCACTGTTGGACTGACAGGTGGCCGGAGCTGGCGATTTGTCGATAGCTCTTGCAACTGTATTGCCAGATAGTAGGTTGTGATTTTCGCTTTTGATGGAGACCGTAACAGCCGGGGATAACAGTTTCGACTTCGATTTTAGATATAAGCTTCAAATTATTCACACCAAACCAGCGGTATGACAGCGTTCGATTTGGGAATTTGCAGTGTCACATTGACAGTTGAACTAACAGGTCGCCGGAATCAGCGATTGGTCGATAACTGTTACAAATGGTTGTCTTGATGACGGATAAAATACAAATTTGCGATTTTTGCTTTTGACCGAGACGGTAGCAACAGGGGACAACAGCTATATAAAACATTTGACAGACAATAATACTCTATGTCTCATTTGACTGACGATGCTATGTGCTATGCCGCCCGCGGATGGTCGGTCCAGTGCAACGCATTGCGTGCCGTCCGTCAAAATGAAATGTTGCTTTTGCCGTCTCGGTCCAGTAGGATCACGTCTAGGACTAATGCGAAATTTGCAACTTGGTATTTTTCACGTGCCAACGGAGATGTCTTCTCCTCGACTTTTATAATAATTATTTGTAATCTGAACATGGATATGTGTATGCCTCAATTTTTAATGGCAGAATGAACATGCACTTTTCTTGTCCGTCTATCCTTCTGTCTCCAAAGTGTTTCAGTTTAACTTAAAAGAAGAGTGTGGTATTTGGAAATTGATTACACCGCCGCAGTGACATGCTTTTGTATGGATGATGTTACACTCACCAAAAAGCATTCACAAAGTTGACTGACTTTAGAGCGTACAATGCTCAGATACAGGTTGGTTTTTAGCTGCACTTTCAGCACATTATTAACTATGATGCAGAGGAAATGGGAGCTACGTGCTTTTTAAAAGCCACAAACACAACAAGGCAACCATCCAGGGCTGTCCTGGGTGGGTATCGAACCTCGGACACTCTAACAACTGATCTACCGGGGTTCCCCTGACTGTCGTAAAAAATGATTCAAAGTGAATGCAGGCAATAAAATTACAGGAACGGTTTTTATTCCTTCCTTCGTTCATTCGTTCGTTCGTGCGTACGTTCATTCGTTCCTGCATTCATTTTGTATACGGGTTCGAATTCTCTTTCCGGTAGATGAAAACATTTGGTGTACTGTGGGCTTATTGTTGATTATACTTTAAAATGTACCGTATTCAAGCGATTACATATTATAATGTTTTCTGTAACATCTTTTCTGCGACATAATTTGACGACTTTGTTTAACAATTACATCAAGGAACCTGCATGGATAAAAACCAAGTAAATGACATTTTTCAAATGATAAGGCGAATCCGTGGATTCTGACTGTTTGAATGCTAGTAATGATATAATTGTAAAATTATAGATTTATTTATTTTATTGATTGATTGATTTCTTGACTCTTCCTTCATTTCTTCCCTCCTTCCTTAGTCCTTCTTTATTTCAGGTGCATCGATCACGCTTTTTTTTGCGCTCGTATCTTATGAGCTCTCACATATAGTCTTTCTATCTGATTATGTATTTATTTATTTATTATTTATTTATTTATTTGTTTATTTAGTTAGGTTTTTTTTTGTTTTTTTGTTTTTTTTTGTTTTGTTGCAGGAATTCCAAACTTTACGTGAGTATGTAAGTTAATTTCAGCTAACAAGTAATTCTGCTTAGTCGGTGTTTAAAGAAAGAAGCAGATTCTCTTAATTGTCGGATTCATTACTGCTATTGATTTCAAAATTTTGACATTAAGTACTGGGAAACCTGCATAGAATACCTCCATATCAAGACACCTGTCTATAAAGGACACTGTGGTGCTTCCTTAAGTGTTCTTAAATGCAAGATTTCACTATATACAAACACAGATTAATAGTTACCTTTAACTTTGCAATATTTAGATTGTATAAAGTTTGTTTTAAACATATTTTATTGTCATTTTATTAAACAATATGGGGTTGAACACGAGTTGTCCAACTCAACTAGGTCCTTTCCCAAAACATACAAAAATTATCCAAAGACGACATTCATTTTACAAAAATTCGAGTACATCCGATAAACAAGGTTAAAAATTTCCTATATTAAAAGACGTGAAACATTTCAAGGGAAAAGAGAATAAGCATATAAGTATGTAGTTAAGTAAATACGCAGTTAATGAGAGAGAGAGAGAGGAAAATACATTACACTGGTTACAGTCACTTTTGTCCATTTCGTTCATTTTATAAATTTATTTCTTAGAATATAATTGTATGTATTAAAAACGTGCAGTTTCGTGGATATATTTCTGAACAGTTAGGAGTATGACAGAATTTGTTTCTATGCTTAGTTCGACTTCACCTTTCAATAAAAAATCTAGAGTTACACAGGGAGTGTGTTGAAAGATTGAGCGAAAGAGATGGGATCTTTGGGTATTAAATAAGGGGTAATCGAAAAAATAGTGTTCAACATCTTCATTATCATAACTACATGCACACATGGGAGAGTTAACTAAATTCGCTCTGTAAAGATCGGATTTGAGAGGGTATGCATGTCTATGTTTAGTATGTAGGATGTTAAGGTGACGTTTGCCAATATCATAATACGGTGGTGGCCCGTTAATTGAATTAGATAATTTTTAAAGATAGAAAGATTAAGAGATTTTCGGATATCTTCAGGGAGAGAGTTCCAAAGACCCATAAAGGTGAGAAAAATGGCGTCTGAAAAATCTGAAGTCTGGTAGAGTTTGGTGTGATGATTTGGAAGTTACGTAGAGATAATGAGATGCCTCATATCTCCTTTGTGGAAGAAGGTCGCTTAAATAGTTATTTATAATCGAATACATTATGCATATTTTCTTCTTTTTCCTTCGTTGTACAAGAGTTTCCCAACCAAACTCTCTCAAGAGCAATAAATGGGTAGACATGTAACGATTCGTGCAGCTTCCATTTGAGTTTTGTATAATCTTTCTGACTCTTTAATAGAGCAATTATCCCAAGCCTATATTTAGGAATATATACTGTAAATTGAGAGGTGGGTTACTTGATGTTAAGGTTAATTCAATATGCATTGAGAAACTGAAATATGAAGATTGACTCTGTCCATACTGCGATCTTAACATCGTGGAAACAATATATGATTTTATTTGCTGTTGTCCAAGATTTACAGATATTCGTATGAGGTATGTACCTCTGTTTCTGTATTTGAATCTGCGTGAAGAGAAAATTGTTATGCCTTGAGAAGTAATCACAGAGAAACTATTGTATCAGTTTGTAAGTTTGTACTCTTTAGCAGGGACAAAAATAAAATATAAAAAAACTATTATGAAAATGTAAGTACTTACACTTACTTTACTTGTACTAGTCATACTCACCTCATGTGTTTGTTTGTTTAATACGTATGTATATAATTTGGGCCGGTGGCCTATATTACTGCATAAGGTATTCTTCTTCTTCATTATTCAAAACTTCAGAAGTATATTCTAAAATTAGATGTATGAATAACATATATAGTTTTGGCCAAAGTTGTTCCGCGAAAATAGTTATTAGTCGCGCGCAACATAAATAATATTTAGATGCGTTCTGAATAATCATACTAATATGATTAGTTCATTTAGCATCAGAGGATACTGTTAGTCCTAAGTGGCACTGACTTTTAACAGAATTTTTAAAATGTGAACTCAATTGAAGAACTTTATGGTGATGCATCACAAGGGAAAATCTTTTAGTTTTTGGAGTGAATGCAGTTTATATATATATATATATATATATATATATATATATATATATATATATATATATATATATATATATATATGACCCTATATTTTAGGATTTGATATTTGTTGCCTTTATATTTTATTTTACATACATTTTACATGATTTTAGAATCTTTACATTTTATATTTTATCTTGTAGTAGTTCATGTTTATTTGGAAAAGTTTAGCTTCCTAAACTTTCTTTGCAATTTTGTTCTTTTTACAGTTTTAGAACTTTATATTTAATTAACATTTTTGTGCTTACCTGTCGTTTAACGCTAATGCATACAAACGTCCATAGTACACAAGGTAGTATAATGCATTGACTTAGATTTATACAACGAGTTAACTTCATTAGATAAGGGTCTTCTATCCACTTCGTTTCAAGTGAAACGAAGTGGATCGGCGACACTTTGCCGGCGAAGATTGCAGCGAAGTAATATGATATATTTTGCAACGGATTGCAAGAAAAATAGGTCTGTTATCGCATATTAAAACGATTGAGGGGAAGAAACAGAAATATGTTCATATTTTACTGTGCAACGAATAGACGTTTTTGAAAGTTCGTGAACTCGTTTTGTCTTGTATCACAGAGATTTTTTAAATTTTTTACAAATTTATTTTAATTTTAAAAAGACGCTTTTACTATACACACTTTTTCGATGATAAAACGGGTAAATTGGTAACGTACCAGACAGATGCTTATACAATGACAAGTTATTTTGCATAAACCGAAGAACTTAAGCTTACTGAATGTTAAACTCATATTTGAAAGGTAACAAGTCAAAGTTGTATGGACCAAAATATACGTGGTGATTTTATTTTATTTTTAATTTTTTTTTCTAGGATGTTTGAAGTTCCGGAATATGTTAATTCGTTGAACGTTTTAGTCACTGATTTTTTTCTTCGTTGCAATCCATAGCTTAAGCCAGTCATTGCAGACAGCTCTCCGTGCAGCTGTTTTCGAAGTAAGGTGTGGAACTTTTCTTTCCAAGGATTTTTTTCGGCTTTTTTACAGTATACGAAAGAATTATGTATTCTCTGTATGAACGGGTATAGTTGTCTGTATTATGCTTTTCTACAGAAGGTAAAACTGCGAACTTGAAAACAGAAATTGTGTTATATATTTTCGAGGTTTAAAATCTGCAATCAATGCCTAATATTCATCACCAGGCTATTTGTTTGTTTTCTTTCATTATTGCAGCTATTATAAAAATGTTACTACTTTTTTGTAATTCATTCTAGTAGCAACTGTATTAAACACATTGCTAACGCTCTGTATCTCTTGTAGACCCCACCCATGAGCATGCATGTGACAGTCCAGAAAGGTCAAATCCAGCGATTTACAAAAAAAAAAAAATTTTTTAAAGAGATTTCTTTTTAAATTAGGAAGACCGTCATATGTTCAGTTTTTAAGTAAAATGTAAAATAAAGAACAAAACACCAATAAAGAAACGAATTCCGACATTATTAAACAATTTAAATATAAAGCACAACTATATAGATATTTTCAAATGGCATCTCGCTTGGTACCTGGTGCTGCGTCGAAATATGTATGAATGCAAAAAGCCAGAAAGAGGGATTAGGACAGTTTGTTTTACATCAGTTTCAATTATTTCAGTACTTTTCTCTGTTAACCCAAACAATATGAATATGATTTACCCTTGAAAGATCAAGACCCTTGCAAATGTACATTTTTGGCACTCAAAAAGAGAGTGTCCAGAAGTTGGTTGCTATTGACAATCATCACTTTTTTGTAAAATAATTACATAAAGATTCCTAAAAAAGGAGAACTTTTCATAAAAAATATAAAATGTTTAAAACAAAGTCCTAAAAGAGTAATTGGAAAGTTGGAACCTGTGCAATCCTGCAAGGAGAAACCATGGAACAACAAAGTGGCAGAGTTAATATTTCAAGTACCTTGAGTAGTGAATATTGTATATACTCACCAACTGCAAACTGCATAAATCCAGATCTGCCTTCGCATAATGCGCAGGCAGATCTGGGTCTCTGCAGTTTGTAAGGACTAATCGGTAGAACAAACAACATACACCCTGATCAGACGGCACAATATGTGATGGCAGATCAGGGTCTATGTTGTTTGCATTTGGACCCATCTTATACGTGAGTATATACGGTATATACTGTTGGCATTAACGGAGGAAAGAATGGTATAGAAATATGAAAGCCGATGTAAGAGGAACTTAATATATGTATTTCTCAGGCAGTTTGCAATAATACATTTTTGGATGGATCATTAGATACCATTGGTGATGCCATTTGATATCAACTATAATTCCGAGTCACAACATTTTAAAATATGTGGTTTTTATTATTCCCACAGAGTCTTGATAGTTGCATATATGTTCACATTCTGAGGGTGCATGACTGATAGAAACCTTTGCTGATTCAGACTGTTTGCCTATGATTACAAGGTATGTAATGTTTACTTACCTATGTATGAGCCATTTCTTAATCCAGCAGGCTCTCTTTCAGTCCACTCTTCCAGCATAAAGTGTAGATAATCCTCTTTTAATATTGGTAAACACGCACCATTAGAAATTTGTGCCATTGGTTTCAGCTGCTCATGTCATTACTTGTAGCCAAACATTTAAAAACAAGCCACTATAGCCTCAATAAAAATGATAATGATGTCGAAGAGTTAAACTTTTCCTTAATTAAATTATTCTTAAAGTATATAACTGTCTGTCTTTTCTGCTAACTATTTGTCTAAACAGTGCTCCCACTTACGCAAAATTTTGCATAAATTATGTAAAGTTGACAAACATGACACAGCATATGCTGTCATTATGCATATTATTTATGCAGAAATCAAACCAAAGCAAATACATTAGAAAGAGTTTCAACTCTTTCCCAGTTTTGCTGATCATTACATGGATTTCTGTTTACTCCCCATGTTCAGTTGCTGGTATCCTGCTGGGTGAGTATTGAAGAGACACTGTGCCCTAGTGATATTTTATGGTACCCCACTCCACCTAGGATTCTCAATAGATGCGTACCCTCAGGTTTTGATGCCTGGAATTTAAATGTGACCCATTTTTGATGCGTGGAAATTTCAACCAGTGCGTTTTTATGACATGCGTTGATTTGGGCTAGAGCATCAGTCATAATTACCCTTGATTTGCCTCTAGCATAATTTCCTACTGACCTTGTGCTGCCCGTAACAAATTTACTGTATGCGCCAGTGATAGACATTTGCTAGACTACTGTTTACAGTCAATAATATTGCACCTATGTAAAATCAATATGAACTGGGCGGAGCTAACAGGTCTGCATAATTGAATCAAGGTTAGATTGTTTTGAGAATATGTTTGACATTTATGATAGAGGAAGAGGGAATCAATTATGACTTGACTGGATTAACTTTTGATAAAATATCAGCATTTGTTTAATTGCCTATCAAATTATAATCAATTAGACAAAGCTGTGGAAGATTTGGTGGCTCACGAAGCCAGTTGTCAAAGGTAAGTGGACAAACTTTAATTGTGTTTTATTGGCAATTAATTTGCTTTAATCTGAAAAGTTTTAAAATTCAGGTGTTTTAATTAATGTATCATTCAGTAAGAATTTACAAGACATTAAGCTCAGTGATATTTTTCCTGCTTCGGAATTACTAAACTTTGAATAATTGGAATAATTTTGTTATATTAGATGTATTGTAAACTGTTAAATCACAATGGCTTAAAGAAGTATATGTTCTTTTTCCTCTCAGTCTCAGAAACGACTTGCCAGTGATGATCATTCTGACCCTCAGACTCCAAAGAAACAGAAATTAGTAACAATTCTGAGGAGAAGGAGAACAAATCTCCCAAAGTTGGAAGAAAATTTAAGGAAGAGAGGGAAAGTGAATTTCCGTGGGTTAAAATGTTGTGGAAGATGCAAATACAGCGATGATATGTGACTGGTGTAAGGATGCTGGAAAATCAAACCCATTTGTCCCTGAAGGCTGTTACAATTGTCAAAAAATATAGGATAAAATAATCCTTTCTGTTTAATATACCAAATATACACACAGTCATACATATTTAGAGAGGGAAACATTTGTACAAAAATCAGTAAAGGTCAAGTCTGTCTCACTGTCTGCTTGTCTGTTACAAAATACTGTACAAGTGTTTCTCTTTATTCAACATGAGACAGAAATCTTAAACAACAGTTTGCTCCACGAATAATGAACAATCCCAGTTATGAGCTTATGACTGTCAGAAAACAATGACTATTGAGATTTCAGTTTGACTCTTGAGATTATCATTTTGACTCTTAATATTATGGGGTCAAGGGTCAAAAGTCTCTTCAGTTTTTAAATCTATTGAGAACCATGCCACTGTGTGACTGTCAGTAATTTGCAGATATACCTCTAGGCATGTAATGAACAAACAGCACGAAATAGTGACATTTTTAGCTACCCTATGCCATTGTGTGACTATCAGTCAATTGCCATATCCCTCTGGATGAATATTGGAGAAAGCTGGGTTTAATTACCATATTTCCCAAATATAATCAGATGACACTACTATGAAAGGCATACATGCTGTTGCATCAGATAAAACTACTATGAAAGGCATGCATACTGTTGGATCAGATGACACTACTATGAAAGGCATACATGCTGTTGCATCAGATGACACTAATATGAAAGGCATGCATGCTGTTGCATCAGATGACACTACTATGAAAGGCATACATGCTGTTGCATCAGATGACACTACTATGAAAGGCATACATGCTGTTGCATAATGCACTTCTAGATCAGGATCAGTCCTGTTTTTTGTTTTTACGATTCGATGAGAACCGCGTAGACCAGCAGCAGCGGATTATGTGCCAACAGATACGAGTCTATTCTAACACAATATCAACCATCAGCATGGACTCCTACAAAAATGAATGTGAATCCTCGGCTTGACAACTTAGGGGTCAATTGACTCCTAATATGGAACTGCAAGTGGGAGCTCTGTTTAAAACTATTACTTTGTCGTTAATACATGTTTGCTTCTAAGCATGCTTATGCAGAGTGTATCTGCATTTTCAATCTGAATAAAATCAGATCTCCACAGTCCTATGTGAGATCTGACAAAGTTCATGTTTTGGTGACCTTTGGAATTCCCAATCCACTTATGTTTAGTAGCTTATCAGACAAAACGCTGCAATTTGTACTAGGGAGAGTTATCATTAGTGACGATATGTTCTGAATGACGTGTGTCACTTTCAGAAATTTGAAAATTGTGATTTGATTAGTGAACCACAAGGTCCACAGAACATGACCTCTTATTGGTGTCCATCAGATTTCCGTGTAGGACTGTGGAGACCTGATTTTAATCAGATTGTCTGTATTTTTGAAACAGACTATGGCAGTTTGATTTAGAATGTGCGGTTACATGCAGTGGAATCTGATGATGGAAATATCAAATGGCATTTGTGTTTACCAGTCTTTGAAGAGGATTATCTACATTTTAAGAGGAGAGATTGGATTGAAAGTGAGCCTGTTGGCTTAGCTCATGCATAGGAAAGCAAATTTTTCATTATTTGTAATTGCTGGCAAACAAAACTATACAACTTTAATCAGTCGGAGGGTCTGCCAGTCATGTATCCCCAGAAGGTCAACATGTAGGCTGCCATCGAGACCCCGAGGGAATAATAATAAGCATATATTAAATAATCTTTGAGTCTCAATCAAGACTAGCATACGAACAAAGCAGTACATGGTTCAAGAGCATAATAAAATGATTACAACAGTGTTCACAGTAAAGCATGTGACATCATTACTTTCTGTCAGGTGTGAATTTGGTCCCAGTTCCACTAAAATATGCCAGCATCACTACCTCGTTCACAGAAAAAGCAAATGATCACATCTCCACTATCCACAGTAAAAGTATATATAAAGTGCAGCTCACAAGATTTTTCATTTTGGAATGCATCAAGGTGGAGAAGATTAAGAAAAAGTCCCTCCACATTGCTACCATGCAAACTCGTTGAATTGTGGTGTTTGATGGTAAGAATCTCCTCATCCACCACTCAAAGAAATTTTGTTCCAGACACAGGCCCAGATGCTTGATGTGGTTCAGTGCTTTGAACTACCATTGCCTTAAGCTCATTTGCTCTAGGCTTAGATTTGTGTTTAGCTCAGTTTGTCTGGCGCTTTTGATTGCGGAGTCATGTAACTCATATAGATGCATCATGATGATGACTATGCCATTCTGTCAAAGCTAGATAACTCTGACCTATATAGTGACATGTGTTAACCTTTGTGTTTATCTTAGTTTCTTGGACACTATTTCCTGCATAGTCTTGTAACTTGGTATGTAGATGTGTCATATGGAGTGCTACACCCTTAAGTAAAAATTAGGTAACTTTTACCTATACGGTTGTATTTAACAGTGACCTGCCTTAACCTTTTGTGTTTAGCTCAGTAGATGCATAATAGGAGTACTACATGATTTGGATAAAACAAAGCTTTGCAATCCTGCCATACCACCATTAGCAGTTTTCACACATTTTTATAAAGTATAGTAGAATGTTTCTCCAGATATCACCCCTTCTGCCAACCAAAAACTGGTCTTTTATGGCAGATGGTGTCTCAGTAGAGGTGATCATATTGTGCACTGTATAGCAACATTGATCCAGGCATTCAGAATCTTGTCTTAAATAACAGGTGGTCTCCCAAAACAGTGGTCTTTCAAGTCTGATTTTACTGTAGTGTCTTATTGTTAGTGATACTATATGTTATGGTTTACTTGGAATTGGGGAGCAGTGGTAGCTTGATTGGTAGAGCATCGGACTCGCAATCCAAGGGTCATGGGTTTGATACCCACCCAGGCCAACCCGGGTTTGGCCGCCTTGGGGTCCTTGAGGAAAGGCACTTATCCTCCATTTCCTGTCCATGATATAGCTAATATTCTGTTAAAAGTGCCATGAAAACCAGCAAAAATAACAATTACTTATAATTGACTAGCTTTGACCTTGCTTTCAGAAAGAAATGATCAGCTGAATTGCAGTAAGTTCTGCTACAACATCATGCAGAGGTTTGAGGGCCTGGAAAAGGGAAACAATCCATGAAGCTTACCATGTGTTCAAACTATGCTCGCACAATAGCAAGCACCTGTGACCATACTCAGGTAAAGCCATAATTTTGTCATACATATACAGACATCATTGTACATGCATGTATATATTTACACAGTCACTTAAACACATACAAAAATTTACAGGCATTTGCATCTTTCAATTCCTCTCACTTATTTGGTAATTCCACTCATTGTATGAGACACACATTTGCACATACACACACACACACACACACACACACACACACACACACACACACACACACACACACACACACACACACACACATATATATATTTGCATAGAGAACCAAAGCTATCCACAATAATGAATAGGTCTAAACTAAAGAAGAAGAACAAAATAATAGAAGAAATAGCTATCTGACTAGGAGCTATTATCTGTGAATAAGGCAAACATAATATATATATTAATAAATTCTGTACCAATATATCCATGTTGTCACAGATCATTACATGCTATACTGGCACATACACATACTGACACATATATTGGTACAGAATTTGATATCGTAAAATTCATGTTACATCGCAAAGTTTTTTCCAAACATTTCATATTTATTATAGGTCGTTACTTAATTTTGAAACACTCGATTTGATGCAATTTATTGGCATATGAACTGAGATAGATCTGTATAGATACTTTGTAAACAAAATTAACTTTTCTGTTCGGTAAAAGAAGTAATGTAAGACACCAATGGATTCATTGTCCTGCAGATTAGCAATATCGTTGACAGTATTCAACTTATAAGGTGATTGTTTGATAATGGAGACACCAAGGAACCAATCTCATTATATTAAACATTAAGATCAATGTATGAAAACTGTTGTCATTATTTGGATGGAGATGTAACAGGAAGCCATTTTTGCATTTTCACTAAAGATTACGAAACACCTTTATTTAGAGGACTCTCCAGATGAATAATCATCAACTTGAAAGACTCGAGTTGACAGTTTTTTGTACATCCTTGTGTTGCAATTTTATTGGGTTAATATTCCTAATTTGGGTAATTTAAATTATCATGACGTTTGTTACATCCATGGCAAGGATTTTTCTTTTCCATTTGGTGATTGGAAACACCTGTGGTCTCATTACATCATCTCTCTAATACAGTGAATATAAGTTGGGTCATGTTGAATCATTTTCTGTTATTTTTAACATGTTTTTTTTTGTTGTGAAGAACTGTGATGTAAAACCCATTTACACTTTATCACTCCATGGACTGGGGACAGTGGGGTACATGTTACATCTCGGCAATCTAATATGCCCATAGCATGTTATTAAAACTCATATTGATTGCACATATCAACTCTCATCTATTTTTTTCCTGAAAGAATCACTATGAAATCAGCCTCGATTTTCAGTATAAAAAAGTGTTATTTAAACTTGGAATCTAACGATTGTGTAGCAGCGGACACAAAAGGAAACTGGTTATCCAGCATGAACAGAGGCTAGAAAATCTCTAGTTCTTGAAAATCAGAATGCAACACTTTGATCGTTTCTGCATAAATTTCAAGCAGAATGTCATTTAATTTCGAATCATTCACCAGTTTATAACTATTTACACTATTTTCCATCTTTACAGAGCAAAAACTCCATACACAAATGAGTGTTTACTCAGACATAACTGTGGCAAGAAAGTAAACATACATCCATTTTGTCTGCCAATCAGTATAAAAGTTGTGCTTTGCATGACCAGGGATTCCAACAATTTCCTAAATCAGGATCTCCAGGACTTTCTGTGTATCATTTTTGGAAGTCTCGGCCTTAAATATTGGTAGTTCCGAAATGTTAAGTGGCATTATCATTTTAAATGTCTTTGGTGCAAACATATTAGTACACTGTCTAATGTATTTGTGATAGCCAGGGAGTGTTAGATAGAGGTAAAGATTCGTAGGTTAGTAGATGATTCATTTGTGGTTTTGATTGTGCAATGAAGGGAGAGAAGAAAAGATTTAGGCAAGTCCAGAAATTTAATCTTGGGTTGACCAAGAGTAGGGGAGGTGAGCAGAGAGCGAGAGATAGTTTTATCCGACCTAATTGACAATAAAAAAAGCAATGTGTTCTACAGTACATTATTTATCCTTAATTCTTAATGCACAGTCATCTAATCTTTTATACCAGGTTTAATTGTCAAGTAGATGATACACCTTAGTTTTTAGTTGGTATGCATACACAGAAATCATTGTATATAACCACTTTAGATATGAATAATACAAAAACAAGCATCTGTCAGATCAAAGTGTCTAGTATTTGACGGTAATTATCATGTAGCCATGTATCTTCCAGTAGCACAAATTATTTACTGCATGGCTGGTATAATGCAATACTTTACATTTTAACCTATTACATTTCTTATTTATTTCTGAGAACTTGACTGATAAAGTTTTGCTAGACATCTTATTTTCTCTTTTCTCCAATGATTGACAGCCCTTGTAAAAGGGAAAGATGGAATGGGTGGTTCATAAGTGTTATATAATCACCTTAGAAATGTATCAGCTGACACAAAAACCACAAAATAATTAAATTTAAAAAAGTTAAAACAGCAAATCTAGTTTAGAGGGTATATTTCTTGCCTTGATGCTTGTTGAAGAATATCTTCAAATTAAAATCATTGTTACCTGTGTCATCTGTATGAAAGGCATTCAGTGTTTTTGAGACGCAGCAAACTTTGCAAAACATCTTCTTGAGTTATGATACTGACAGGGTAATGTGGTGTAAGTAATTAATTGCATTAACAACTGTTGATGAGTGATTAATCCTTTTATAACAACTTGCTAATTGGGAGGAAGACAATTTTACGCTTCGGTACATATTTATAGGGACATCCAGCTGTGTTCATTTGGGCATACAGGCATAATTTTTGGATGTCACTAGGATGTCTGATTCACAAATTGAGGCATCCCATGAGAAATTCGGACATACAGTATGCTGGGAGTCCATTAGCAGAATCCCTTTATGATATCAGGCTGTCGTAAATAGGTACATGTAGTGTATAGATGTCATAACATAATCACTGCTTGATGCAGACAATGTGGGCTATTATTCCAGTTGCTACCAGTATTTGACAAGATTCCAAGATGCAAAATTCTAACATTAAACCGATTTGCAGAATTGAGAAAACTGTGTCATAAATTCCATTTTGCATTGTTTTCAAAACTTGTATCATGAATTAGGTCAACAAGTGTGCTTTTCTTGCTAGGTCAAACACAGTGGGGAACTGATGAGATTGGCATAAATATTATCCAGTTTTGCGATGTAACACTTGTGACACGAATGTTACGTCCGAGACACACTGAAAAATAATTTTGACAGTTTTATTATTTATTTCATTCTGAGGATCTCTGCATGACTTCTAATGTGTACAGTTATGCTTTCTTAGTAACTTGAATGTCAAGGACTGCTCTCTTAATGAAAAAAATGGCATTATGGTGGCAATTATTCATGACACCCTCATTGCGGACATGATAAATCTTGGGAATGTCCTTTACATTTTGTGTGAACATATTAGTTTTTAAATTTATTTTACTTGTGATCAATTAAATAGATATCAATGTTGTTTCTCTATTGTCAACTGTAAATGACATAAGCACCAGCTTTAAGTATTTTTTGTTTCTTATTTCTGGAAATCCTGATATTTTTCACAGATGTAACACTTATTTTAATTATGTACCATATACAACAAGATATAAATTTAGAAATGGCTTTATCAATTGAGATTGGAATTTGAAAATATATTAGTGTAGTACATATAAGCCAGTTGATTATACTAAATGGTTCAGAGCTTTTTTGTCTCACAACAGTATGGTGGTTTACAAGATTGGCAAACATTAGATTCTGTGTAGATGCAATTTAATGGAGAACTGTGCCTAAAAATCTTTACAATTGCCTAATGATAGAAAAGGAGTAGAGATTAAATAAGGTCACAACATGTTGAAATTAACCTGTAACCAAATTATTCTTAGAGTTTGTAATAACAATAATTCATATCTAAGGTTTGAATGAGGGTTGTGAGCATTAACACTTGACAGATACATGCACCTCATTTATCCTGTATTTTCAGTATTTTTTGTGTATTGCCTTTTATTATTTTTCCATATGTACCAATAATTATTGGTCCAAAAGATAGGTTATCATTTTCTGCTTAGGTACTTAAAATTAATTATCTTATTTTCTTAGGTAGCTTAAATTAATTATCATTTTCTTATGTACCTAAAACTAATTACCATTTTCATAGGTACCTAAAAGTTTAAGAATTTTAGCAAGAAGAAATTTCTCTTTAAAAAAAAATTATCGGACAGAAAATAATGTTAATTTTGATGGATTGATGCTTTATGAAAAGCTAGAGGGTACAAAAACCTGCAGACAATACAGTACACAAAGTTAGCAGCATTGGCAGCAAATGTAACAGTTATCTACATACAACTTAAAATATCCGATTTGTACATGTCTTCCATAAGATGTGGCGTATTTTGTTATGATGTCTGTCCATCTGTCTGTTACCAATTTTGTTTCTGCACAATAACTCAAGTTGCCCACTTACAATAACCAAATTTAGTGGATGGCTTGTACTTGGGGTAAGGAAGAACCCTATGAATTTCAGAGTCAAAAGCTCAAAGATCAAGGTCACTGTGATTGAAAGAAGAAAAATGGTTTCTGCACAATTACATAGCAATAACTAGAGTTCTCCAACATCAACAGTTACTAAACTTTGTGGACAGCTTGCACTTGGTGTTAGGAAGAACCCTATCAATTTTGGAGTTGAAAGGTCCAAGGTCAAGGTAACTATTACTGGAAGAAAAATAGTTTCTGCACAATAACATGAGTTCTCCACTATCTACAGTTACCATACTTTGTTGATGGCTTGCACTGGGAGTAAGGAAAAACCCTGTCTGCTTGGGTAAAAAAATCATGGTCACTGACTGAAAGAAGAAAAATGGTTTCTACACAATAAAATTAGTTCTACAACTCAGACCTAGACCAAACTTTGTGGACGGCTGGTACTTATGGTAATGAAGAAGCCTATAATTTTTGGCAGCAAAAAGGTCAAGGTCACTTACTGAAAGAAGAAAAATGTTTTTTGCACACACATTTCAATGACCTACATGACTGTTAAACATGGAAGGTGCATATAATGCATATATCAAGATAGATATTAGTTGTATCACATATTGCTGCTAAATAAAGTGCACTTTTATAAGAAGTTCATGTGCACTATGCTTCTTTTGGGAGATTGTCTGAACTGACCTTCTTTGATTCTGGATGGGACACTGCATATCACCACACTATAAAAGGTCCTGATCAGGGAGGTTGGTCAGTGACTTATCTTACATAATTTGTCCACAACATACACATGCATTAGCATTTCAGCACAGTGACAGACACACTTTCATACCTTAGTACAAACGTATACACACATGCAGACCATGGCACACCAACAAGAACAAACACAAAAAGTATTTATTCAACTCAAAATTATTTTAAGTGAGGAGTCAAAATGTATGTGACTTCCCTGCTGTTAAAAAGATAGATAAGTTACGAAACTATACAATATTTGTTTTAATTGATGTTGAAAGACTTGTTGGCCTTTTTTGTCGCTGTAGCAGATTTGTGCATTCCCATTTAGCCATTAACACCAATAGTGTATATAAAATCTGCAACTCTGACAAGGTTTTTCTCTGGATTTTAGAACTGAAAGTCTCATTAAGAGTCTCTGTACTATTTATATCATACTTTCTAAAACAATGGGAGTCACAATCAGATTTTCACAAAGATTTTGAGAGTCATGATTTCTCCCAAGGGGTCCAAGAGAAACCCTGCTCTGAGTATGACCCTAGATTTGATCTCTTATTCCAGCATGTGCATGGGTAAGTGAGGGCAACTGTTTGTCCACCTAAGGTATTTGAGTTCCTGAGTTTTCAAGTTCACTCCACCTTAAAAGCAATCTTTTTCTAACATCAGAGCTGACAAGACTGCTTTATATACATTTTGTACAGACCTTGAAATGAGTAATTTTACCCAGGTAATTTTATCAAGTCTGTATTTCATTTTTACTTTATTTGCATTCCATCTATCATCTCATTGTTTATTGTTTATGGTCTCAGACAAACATTTAGATTTTTCATGATTTATCACTTCAGTCTATCATTTTGTTTTTGCTCATTTGGAATGAAATGGAAAAATAATTTACCAAAACCATGTTTTCCATTTTAGAGAGTATTGAAGAGAGACAACTATAGCTTTCATATCTTGTCTTGTTATTGCATGCTTTAACGAAATAGCAAATGCATAAAATGCAAGACCGCATTAAATTTACAATAAATTGAAATATAACCACAACTGCAATAAATGTACAAAGTATAGTTGTAAAGGATTTGTCAGCAAATTTTATTTCTTATTTTTTTTGTTTTTTGTTTTTCAAACAAATACTGTATGGATACAACTACCAGTGATGTCATCAAATCAATGGCAGTTGTATTTAATGTGTGCCTTGACAAGAACAGTGCAACTGCTTGGAAGGGGTGAAAAAATTGTCTCTCAGTGTAAAGAATGTAATTCTGGATTATCATGTGAAAGTGTTTTTTGTCCAGACAAATTTAGCAGCAGCTTGAAAATAATCAGTTTTTAAATCCATTCATGAAGGGAGCCACATCAACTCAGTTGGTAGAGCATCAGACTCATAATGTAAGGGTCATGGGTTCTGTATCCAACATTGCTATCTCATGGCAACGGTATTGGCATGTCCTTATGTCCTTTGCAAAGGCATATAGTCTCCATTTCATCTGCATGATATAGTTAATAATGTGTTAAAAGTAATGTTAAAATCACCCAACCAATCATCGTGCAATGAATTCACATTTAATTGCATTTTTATTCATCATTCTGCATTTTGCATTTCCATTTTTTTGAAAATGCATTCATTATTTCATTTGCCATCATTCTGCATTTTGTCTGCATTCATTGTGCATTCCATTTGCATTTATTCTGCATTCATTGTGCATTCCATTTGCATTGTTTATTTTTCACTGGTTACAAAAGGGTCTAGATCTTATTGTACAGATCATCAATAATTCCGAGTATTTAATTTTTCAGGTGAAGATTCATACTGTTGCAGAGCTGTTGTTACTCTCTGGTAATGTCACTTTTGTGAGGCATAGTGCAGCAGATGACACAATCAGCCATGACAGAAACCCTCATGATAGACTGCTGCTTCAAGTTAACAGTGTTCTCGACCAAGTCAGTCATATTGCTAAATGTGTGAATGATTTCAAAGTAAAATGGAAGGGCATCTGTGACACATTGAACTTAATAGGTGATACAGTGACTTTGCTTGTGCAGACTTGCTCCAATTACATGTATCAACTTTTGTCTACATATGATGACTGGGATCCACCAAAAGAAGGACTTATAGATAAATATGATGCAGCTCATGCAGGGTTAGAAATACGACTTAGTTGTATGAGACTAAAGAAGGCAAGGTATGATGAACTGTCACCTCACTTTATTATGGAACTCTGCTCAAATATATCTAAGTATATATCGGTTTTGACAGATATTTGTCGCAACGCTAGTGAAAATGCTGAAGATCCAGCAGTGCGTGATCAGTTTAAACTTTGTATCAAGAGTGTCACTTGTGCAGCTGGATGTCTAATAGCCAGCATCAAGTCTTTCAAAATGGAGAACACTCTCACTCATCATTCCAGAGTGCTGGTGTTTTGTGAACCAGTCCTCGCTTCAAGTCAAGCCTTGGTTATATTTGCTACAGAGGATGCATTTTGTGGACCTCCCATAGAGTTGTCAGAGATTGCTAAAGAAACACAGAGAAATATATTTGGTAAAGACATTTACAGTTTAAAAGCATCTGTTTATTAGAAAAATATGACTGAATTATATACTCATTATGAATATATGTTTCTCCGTCAAATACATTACCTGATCACATTAACATCTGGAAATTTCTCTCTGATTCCTCCAAATCCACCCCTCCCTGAAAAATTAAAAAATTACTTGCTGTCTCTGCATCATATAGACAAAGGGAAGTAACTCTTACAGATAAACTCCCCTTGTTGTACCTTATCCCAGATGTAACCAGTTTAAACTTTCACTTGAAACTGTAAACATTGCCTCTGAAGAATCCATTGCAATTTATGTTTAATTGTGACCATTCAACACTTATTTTCAGTGGTATAGTAATTCTAAAGGTTAATATACCTGGTGTACATAACATTTTTATTTTTCCCAGTGAAATTATTCGTATTTATACCTTTTTTTATTGGTTGTTATTGTCTTTGTGATATCAAGTAGTAAAACTCAAGTTTTCACCAGTGTAATTTTATTGAACTGTTCAATGTTTGGTTATTACACACTTCTTAGGTTGTCTCGATAACCCGAGTTCACCTGTTTGAACAATTTGTTTATTTGTTGTATGCTCTTGTTTGTTTTATTTTCTCTCTTTCATTACAGGGATGTCAATCAAGTGCAAGCAGTGCAGATGCTTTAAAGTCATGGAGGACAACCATGAGGTGTGACTGGCCAGCACAAATTTATCTTCCTCACACCCATGTAGCGTGTGTGCAATATGAGAAGAAGGCATTTGGTCCATTGTCTTGAAAAGGCAATTAAAATGACTAAATCTTCATTTGAATTCATATCATTGACCAGTTTTATGGATGACGTTGATGTGTCGCTCCCACCCGCATTGAAGATACATAAAACAATGCCTATGGTGACGATCACTTCAGATCTAGTAGAAGCCACGCCAAGTCATTCCACTCAAGTTATATTGGAATTGTTTACAATAATGCATGCTATAGCATCTAGAATGTCAGTGAGTGAGTTGGACGAAAATGGGACCATTTTTAACACAGTTTGACAGCCCACTGGGCATAAGTCCCTATCCCCACCCATGCATGAACTGAGAAACATTGAAGCTGGATGTGCTGGATTACCTTCAGACTTTGCTGGCTGGATTGGCCACAAGTTATATATCATTTGCCATATGCCATTCCAGTTGCCTACCAACTGTTCCAGTCATCTGGACAATCAATGTATGATTTTGGTGGTCACGAATCAGTCATCTTGGACTGGCAAACAGTATGTTGCTCAACGGTTTCTACGGTAATGGCGTTCTTTACCAGCCAGCCAGCCAGACCGACCATACCACTACATGGCGAACCAGCATCACATTTGGAGTTGTCTGTCCAGCCATCTGGTCTGGCTCAGCCGACTGTACCAGACCAGCATTCAACAGTCGGACCACACTGGGCCGGCCCTACTTGCATATCCAACAGGTAGAACCTTTTTTGTGCATGGTGATGATTCGGCATCATCACTGCCATATGGAATGCTATACTCCTGAATTTTACCACAATCGTCCAAGATTGCAGAAGTTACTGGGTGCCTGCAGCTTTCTCACCACAGTGGTACAAATCACATACATATGTTTATTATATGGATGTATCTAGCCTAGACAAGGATATTACTGCCATCAACATGTCTGCTGCACTCTGTAATAAAGTTGACAGGCAAGTGTTTAACGCCATGTCTCAGTTGGTAAGGAACATCATATTGAGTTCCTCCCTACTTGACTTGGCATCTCTGGCAATCTTTTGCCTAGACCAGAAGCGACCATGCTTGGGAATTGACATGCTGTATTGCCAAGGTAGTTAACAAGGCTGCTCAACACACAATGGCAAACGCCCTAATGGCCTCTTGTAACCTCAACATGATATGAAGAAATGGACTCTTGTGATCTTCTTCTAAAACACACCGTTCAGTGACCCTGTGCTCCCTCCCCTCTGGTTTACTCCTTCTGTTTGTGGTTTGAATTGAGGCAGTGAGAAAGCAGGTGGCATAGAGTTGCACCTTGAGCTCTCCATGCAAGCCCCTATCTCTGCGCAGCCCCATCAGGAGGCGTACCAGAGAGGGATGATCAGCAACATAAAGATCACAGGAGTAATTCTCATCAACCTTTTCAAGGCAAGGGGAGTTACATGTAGCCATATGCCCCTAACTTAAGATGGTCCAGGAGGAGAAGAGAAACAATGTTTTTCCTCCCTCCCACCTCCCACTAATCATCAATGACTTGACGTCCCTCCCGCCCGCTGACAACCCTCCGGTGGGTACCAGACTCCTTCTGTTCCGACAGACCTGGATCAACCTATTTCCAACAAATGATTGGGCCATCCAAGTCATTTTGGAGGGGTTCTGGATCGCATTCATCCATCCCCCTCCACTTTTGTCATCCCCCTTCCTGGTGGAGATCCAAGCCGATCCTATGAAGATGAACGTTTTACAGAAGGAGATAGAGCTTTTGCTCATAAGGTGGGTGGTTGAGGTAGTCCGAAAACTGGACTCCCCAGGTTTCTATTCCAGACTTTTTCTGGTTAGAAAAACCAACGGAAAATTGAGACATGTCATAGATTTTAGCACACTGTCAGTTTATGATTGCCCTGAAATTCAAGATGGAGACAGTAAGGTCCATCCATCCATTTCTGCAATGTGATGAATACATGATAAGTCACGACCTATCTGATGCATATTTCCACGTACCTGTTCACACTGTATCATGCAAATACCTTTGCTTTGGCTAATGCGGGGTAGTATACCATGTCCATGCCCTTCAATTTGGCCTCAATCTCAGTCCTTGGGCCTTCACTGAGATGTTGGACTGCACCATATGTCAATTCAGGATGTCCTCCACATCGAAAGTGACATACCTGGATGATTTACTGCAAAAACATTTGGTAAGTTCAATTTAGGTTCATGACATGAACAACCTTCTTTACCTCATTCACAGTTTAGGGTGGATAGTCGATGTGGAAAAGTCCCTTCTCTACATTTTGTTTATGCAGGTATGGAGTTTCTAACTCCTGTGAAGTTAGTTCGTCTTCTGAATGCATTAACAGTATTGTTCATGTATAGGAGAAGGCCTCCACCAGGATGTTTATTTTGATGAGAGAGTTTCTTCAACTCATCCTGCTTAATGCAGTGGCGGACCTGTTATGTCCCAGCTGCCTTAACATGCACCCTCTGGCACAGTGGCACCAGATTTTGGGTCATTTAGATTACTAGATTACGATCTTGACAAATATCAAACACTTCCTGTTTTAGTGGCAAGACCAGGAGTTGATAGTGTGAGAATACCTTTAGAAGCCCCACAAACGGAAATCACAATCTGTGCAGACACCAGTTTGTTGGGTTGGGGGTTACTTGCTACTGGACTTTGGCATGGTTGTGGCAAGTGGACACTGCAAGAGAAGGCTCTTCACATAAATCTCCTGTAAATGAAGGCAATTCTCAAAGTCTCCCACACTTTGATGGAACACATCCAAAGGCAGACAGTTCTGATAATGTTGGACAATTTGGTGATAGTGAACTACCTCTCCAAACAAGGGGGGACCAAACCACCGGACCTTTGTGTTATGGTATGGGTGTTCCTTCATTGGTGTGCCCAATATAATATAAACATACAAGTTCGACACACACCGGGCAGGCTCAATGTCCTGGCCAACTTATTATCAAGGAAACGTCAACTGCTTCATATGGAGTGGTCTCTCAACCCATCCATCTCTCATCAAGTCTGCACCATATCAGGTCGACCAATGTTAGACCTATCCACGATGAGGTGGAACAACAAACTGCCATTGCCAGACCCAGAGGCATGGGCCGTTGATGCCCTTTCAATCAGCTGGTAGGGAATATGGCATATGCCTTCCCTCAGCAGTTCTAATACGGTAACCGAAACTAATCCAGAAAATGAGAGGCAGGGCTTACAAAATGTTCTGATTCCCCCTCTCAGATGGGACAGATCCTGGATTAACAATCTGCTCGATCTGGCAACAGACATACCCAGAAAAATCACAGCAACCCCCATACTGCTTAAGTAGCCACAGTCGCGATTATTCGTTCATGTCCAGAAAGACTTTTCCTTCACAACAGGTCTCTTGTCAGGGATGCTCTGCGCAGACCGGAGTTCAGCATTTCGATTGTGATTGTGAAGAGGATTGTGACAGCTAGATGGTCCTCCACTTTGAAGGCATATGAGGGAAAGTGGCATGTTCTCAATGACTGGTGTCACGTTAACGATGTCACACCGATCTTAGCCTCCATCCCCCAGATGGTTAACTTCTTTCTTTTCCTCTTTGAAGACAAAAAGCTAGCCCCTATCACAATCAAGGGATTCTGTACCATGATCTCAGAAATGTTCAGACATCAAGGAAGAGATGATATTGACAGCAACAAGGACCTTTACAACTTGTTGTCCAATTTTGGCCTATCCAGTCCGTGCTTTCTCGCCTTGTTCCCAAAATGAAACCTCTCTTGGGTCTTGATGTGGCTCAGCTTGTCTAAGTTCGAGCCCCTGTCTTCCACCACACTGAAGCAGTTATCATACAAGACATACTTCCTGATGGTGCTAGCTTCAGCTTGCAGGATGAGTGAGCTGCATGTGCTGTCTGTGGATCTGTACTACATACAGTTCTGTTTTGACGATTAATTCATATTAATGATGCAACCTTGTTTCAATTCTAAAAACAGGTTACCATTGACAGGCAACCAGCAAAAAACTATCCTTTCTCTCTCCTCGATTGATCCAGCAAGAGGTGAAACTGCAAAACCCTGTAACACTCAGATAATATCTTGAGGTGCATGGAGAATGTTCGTGCCGGCCGTCAAAGGATCTTCCTACCGGTAGAGACAGGAAAGCAAGACGTAACTCCACAAGCACTGCTGGCCACTTGACTAAAGAAGGTTATTAGATTGGATACTCAAAATTTTCACAGGATCAGGTATGACTCATGAAGGTTTTGGCTCACAAAATACAAGTGATTTCCACAAACCTGGACTTCGAAACATAATGTTTCAATTTGAGACATAGTGGAGTCAGTTGGCTGAACACCCAGTCTACCTTCTCCAGCTTTTATTTGCATGACATAGCCTCGCAAAGGAGAGAGCTGAATCTTGTTGGTAGCTTCCCTGATGGTTACCACATCCCATTCATGACAGCACAAACTCAGCCCTGAGCATGACCTTGCAACATTCGTTAGATTCACCCAAGAAATGTTTGAATGTTAGGCAATAACCAGGTGTGGGATCCCACTAGGATCACCCTCACATGTGTATAAATACATAATCTTCAGTCGTGCTAATGTCACATTTGGGGAAGTTTGTCTTTTCAGTAGAGCAGTCATCATCCTCCTTCAGGGTGACATGGGTATAGGTTGGATGTTCAAGTGTTTCTTCCTCTTATCTATTTTCCTAATGTTAATGTTATTGGGGAATGTATTTGACAGAGAAAGGCTTTTTTTTATTGTAAATTATGTTTCTCTGAAAATACTTACCTGATCGCATTACTGTCAGTCGCTCCCACCCTTCCCTGCAAAAGCGAGCATCCCCGTTATAGGTTTTGCTCAATCTTAAACTGGTTATATCTAGTATACAGGTGAACACCTAATAAGAACAAGGGAGGTAATCTGGAAGAGTTACTTCCCTTCATCTATAATGAATAGACAGAAAGACGTTTCTTCGTCTTTCAGGGTTGGCTGGATTCAGAGGCACCAGATAATAATTTCCTACTGTTAATGTAATCAGGTAAGTATTTTTGGAGAAACGTGATGTACTAAAAAGTTTCCTTTCTAAGCATGTTATTTCTAAGGCCCATTTCAAATCAAATATCCCCCACCTATTGCAATATCTACACTGATCCATCTATCTGTCAGTAACTACCTCCCAAACTGGGTAAATAGGTTGCCCCTATGATAATCATTTGTGAGAAGTATATTGTTTTTTGGGCCGCTCCTCTGGGTTCATGTGATGGGATCAAAGGTCAAATATACAAAGTTGCAAATACCATGACATTTTTTATTTATTAAAAACTTTCTGCATTCAGTCATTGTGGTAGGACACATAATATAAATCACTGATTTTGGGTTACAACTCCTGGGTTTTAAGGAATCATGGTGGTTCATTGGTAAGTGTGATGAACTCACAATAGAAAGGCTGTGGGTTCAAACCTACCATTGGATCAGCCCAGGGCAGTACTGTCGTGTGTCCTTAGGCAAGGCATTTTACTCCAGTTGCCTTGGCACTAAATAACCTACTCGTGTTGCTTTGCCGTAAAACACCAAACCAAACCAAACAGAACCAAATTTTGGGGTCACAGTCCAGGTGGGAAGGGTACATCGGGGATGGTGTCAGGATCTGTTTTAGGTGGGGGATAGGTAATAAAAAAGCATGGGGATTTGCCACGGAAGTAGCTCTTGTTTTGTTTGTAGATATCAATCCCAGTCTAGTTTTGTTTGCAGATGTTAATTCCAGTCTAGTTTTGTTTGCAGATCTCAATCCCAGTCTAGTTTTGTTTGTTAAACTCACATTTATCCAATATTTGTTTCATTACAATGACCTGAGTGAAATCAGTTTAATGGATGTAAATTAAAACAAATTCTGCACAACCAGTTTCCAATAGTGGTTATCCAGATTTGCCACTAGGCAGGTTGTTTATATATTAGGATTTATACTGTTTGTTTGAAATAGCAAGTCTATGATGGATGGTCTAGACCCTAATATGCTGGCACATTATCTAACAGCTATTTGCAGTTGGATGAACCTTGTGCATGTAAGCAAATATGGTAATAATCCAACATTTTGAATGGTTCAAACAATTTGTGCCAGGATAATGAGATAGGACTGTACTTGTATATATCATTGCAGGTCCTTGCATGAACATTGTGTCTGGATGTGTTCAAATATGCAAAGCCATCAGAGAATATATACATGATTCTACCAACCCCTCCTTAGTACAACGAGTCCATGCCTGTTTCGAGTCAATACAGAGATCAGCCAACCACCTCATTGAAGAAATCCGGCTTCACCCGGTTTTACTCAGTACTCCAGATTCCATGTCTTCAGTATCTCCATCACAGAGAGATTCTTCCTCAACAGAAAAAGACCTGCATGCGGTCTCAGCAAATGACATCCATACCTTGTCAGTGGATCAGGAGAGACTACATAATACCTCATCACCGACCTCTAATTCTGGCTCAGATGTATCCACATTATCCACGGTGTCAAGATAAATGTTTTCGGCCTTACTGATACATGGTCTTTACCCCTCAATAGTCCTTTAATTCCTTTTCTATCAGAGATTTTTTAAACAATTAAGGGATAACGGTCTTGTTTTTGAGGAATCGTGGATGTAATGGCCAAACCTGGTCTTGTAGTTAATACAACTTCTGTTTGATGAAAACAAACAGGCCTAGCTATTACAGACTGACTTGATTATAATTTTTGGACAATATAATCTATAAATTAACAGAAGGAACATGGCATTTAACTTGGGATGTATAGCATGCTAGTCATTTGAAGTAATAACATTAGGAAAATGTTTACCAATTGGACTGTATGAAAATTGTGTATGGGGACAACATTTTGATTTGAGTACATGTTCAAGTGAGATGTGTTATAAAAGCAGTGAGCAGTGTAATCATCTGAAATTTTTTACTGACTTTGAAGGTCAAATAAGGAGGCTTCTGTTTGCATTTGGTTTTAAATCCTTTATACCTTAAAATACCTTAAAACCCCACATTCTTTATTCTTATAAAATTATATGACATAGTTTATGAACTATTGCATTTAAAAGTGTTACCAACACTAAAATTAGAGCAGAAATTACCTCCCCTAGATGCAGGTGCAGAAGGAACTTGTCAGGAAACATGTAACTTGCTTAAGTGGAGATTATAGCATAAGTAACTCGCGATAAGCTATGGAATGAGTAGTGATCCTGCGGAAATGTTAGAGATAAAATGACTTAATACTTCAGTCAATATAGTTATTAATGGCTAAAAAAAACCCTAAAACTTAAATAATTAATTTGTTGGGAGGAAATTTTAAAAAATATAGTGCATTCCATTACATTAGCACAATCTTTGTCTGTTAAATACTTACATATATTTTGTAACCTTTGTATTATGTAAGTCAAAAAAAGAAAACATATATACCAAATAACTATTTTGGTTAAAATTATTTCTAGTAACTGTTTGAGAATACAATGTAGTTAACTGAAATGGTAATGCAAATAAGGGAAACCCTGCTTTCAATGTTACTACTTATCTCTTAATATATTATGTCACCATGTTTTACTTGATATTTGCTGTGTTTTTTTATTCTTAGTTAATGCTTAACCAAAAGTTAGTAGAAGAAAAAAACTGCTTGCAATTTTTAGCTCTTCTGGTCATAGACCAGAAGAGCTTATGGGATTGTTATTCATCTGTTGTCTGTTAGCACAGGTTTGTTTTCGCTGCTTCTCCAAAACCATTTGAAGATTGCCATGAAACTTTATGCACACATGCATCCCATGGTTGGTCCTAAATGAAAATGGTGCCGCTTGGACAGCCAGTATGGCTGCCACAGCAGCCATCTTGAAAATCTTGTTATTGTTAGTCATCCTGAATGAATTGTCATATCAACATAGGGTTTTCACTAAAACACTTCTTATGATGTCTAGTTGGATCTAAATGAAAATGTTGTTGATCTGATGTCCAGTATGATCGCAAATGCAGCCATTTTGAAAATATTATCACTACACCTTCTGAATGGAAAGTCATATTGACATGGGATTTTCACCAGAAGACTTATTATGATGTCTATTTGGTGCTAAATGAAGATTGTGCTGATCTGAAGTCCAGTATAGCCGCCACAGCAGCCATCTTGAAAATCTTGTTATTGCTACTCCTCAACAGTAAGTCATTGTGATATGGGGTTTTCACCAGAAGACTTCTTATGATGTCTAGTTGGTTCCAAGTGAAAATATGATGTCTAACGTAGCTGCCACAGTGGCCATCTTAAAAATCTTGTTATTGCTTCTCCTAAATGGATGGTTTTATCAACATTGTCTCATACTAAAATGATGTAACACCACCACCCCACCCCACCCCACTCTGATTCCAAGTCAAGGTAGGTAATACAGTCTGTAAGTTTGCACCATCTACATCCTCACTAATTTGAGTGCTTACTTTCAGGAATTTAGTGGGAGTCAGTTGTACCAGAGCAACAAATGTTTCATTAACACATATTGTTGTACAAGAGGCAATAACAATTTGCAAATTGAAGATTCTCTCCATATTTGACCTTTAAGTAATAGCAAGTATAATCACAGTGAAGATGGCCTGTAATTAAGACTATTTTATTATCACTAAATGATTTAATTTTCATGAGAATTTAGATTTTGATTTAAAATTCTTTCAAAACTGAAGGATAAGCAAATGTATAGATAGATTTGAAGGGTTAATCACTTTAAGAAAATTCAGTTATCTACAATTTTACAGTCGTGGCATATAAATACTTTATAGAGATGTTCTTATTAATGAGCTTAGTTGATATCTACCATCTACTTGTTTATAAGTGTATTTCAACTGCAAACAAATAGACTCAGATCTGCCATCACATAATGTGTGGGCCAGATCAGGGTCTATGTTGTTTGTTCTACTGATTACTCCTAACAAACTGCATTATGCGATTGCAGATCTGGGTCTGTACAGTTTACTGTTGGACTTAACTTATACGTGAGTATATATGGTAGACACTAGGGTCTCAGAATTAATTTGTCAAACACAAGTGCTGTAAATCAACTTAATTTCAACTAATTCTTCAAATCTTCATCACAGTTTACAATGTGCATACAAAAGGTGGTATGAAATGCAGACATTGAAAGTAGTTGAGCCAAGGCGTGTTATGGCGGTTTTACCTACCTGTAGAGGGTAATTTTGAGTTTTAGGTAAAACATATATATGACAGTAAAGCCATCATTAACTGGCTCAGACACTCAACTACTTAAATACAGGATTGTTATCTCTATTGTCCCACAGGTTAGAAAGTTGTAGTAACTTATAAAAAATATAATTCTCAGTGCCACAACATTTCATTGAGTGTGACAAAGTAATTTTTTGTATACCCAGAATCAGTAGCTTTATGAGTGGAATGAAGGTAACTTCCAGTACTAGTAAAATGGTAACAGATTCAGGTACACTGTATCAAGGTTTTGATTGATGAATCTCGTCTACAGTTGATAGCTTATTGCACCTTTGTAAGGTGCCTTTTATCCCTACATTTTGTCTAAATAACGAATTAGCATATGTAATTGACTGGCTCTCAGTTGAATACCAATGTTAAGGTTTTTGTGGATAAGATGTAAGGTGATCCTACTCCACACAAACCTTGGTCCGTTAGATGAAAATATAATTTTTCACTCTATCACTATGAGATTGATTTCATATTAGATGCTCATTTTTATTAACTACATTTGTTGAATAATTGTTGGGAGAAGTGCAAGAAATAACTACTCTTTATAGATTTTTGTCGAAGTGCAAAAAAGTAAAGATTGTGCTTTCGTGGCATGGAAATGGCTACCAGGGCTAGCCATGCTCTTTCATTTATAAATTTGATAATAGGAGTTTACCCACGCAGGAATGTTTCTGGGATTGGCCAGTGTCGATTTGCAAGAAAAATGCAACATATAATGTCAGACATAATTCATTTTTGAATGAGCTGCAAGTATGACCATTTTAGATATGGCATTTGTTTTGCTCCAAGAGCAAGAGAGATACTTAGGCCATCAGATTTTGTTGATGGCCCCTACAAATTTTTGGAAGGCTCATTGTTTCTCATAATTTATTTGTACTAAAGTCGGGAAATGGGCCATTAGACAATTATGAGAGCTCATCGGTTTTCTTAGCTGGAAAGATCCCTGTCCTAGATATCAATATTTCATCTAGCAGTATTTTTGTTTTTCTTTCATGCAAGTGATTGTAAGGTGCTGTGTGTTTGTTCATGTACTTGTTACAAATTGATAAGATTTAATTCATTTATCATTTAGTAATTGATTCAGAAAATGCTATGCATCGAGTCCAACTGCAAGCAACATAGACCCTGATCTGCCCTCACATAGTGCACCGGCAGATCAGAGTCTGTGTTGTTTGTTCTATTGATTACTTTTAACAAACTTCATAGACCCAGATCTGCTGGTGCATTATGTGACAGCAGATCTGGGTCTGTGCAGTTTGCAGTTGGACTGGACTAATAAGCGAGTATATATGGTAAATGTTGCTTCTTTGTATTGCTTTTTTCTTTTCAAAGATGTAGAAAAACTTGAGCATATATTGAATTATCCCATTGTTCCTTTATTTCGCTCTAAGAATTTAAATTTAGATTTCCATGTAACTGAACTGATTGATTTTTCCCTAATTTGATTGAGTGGTAAGCATTTAAAGTACCACATTTACCTAACAATGGAAATTTACTACAAGGAATTTTCAGAAATCAACGAATAAGTCTTAGTCATTTATTTAGGAAATTTATTAATGATTATATCATGGATAAAGTAGACCCATTCACTTACCCTCTCACCTCATTATTGTTTTGTTATTTAATAGTTCTTGCTGGAATGTTCACAGTTTGGTTCGTAAGGACCATGATGACGTTCTTATTGGTATGATTTGTTAATAAGGTTTGGTTCACTTATTGATCGACACAAGTAGTGATGTAGTTGTTTCCTTCAGTGTACTAGTTATGTCTGGATGGTCTTCATATTTGTGCATCTTTTGATCATTTCTGTCTCCCATCACTGTCGTGGTGGGAGACAGTGGTGGTGCACATAGTGTTACACTTGTCCATCTGTCCATCCATTGGTCTACTTAAGTTTTGTATGTAGGTCACTTTTCTGGGACTGTGGTGGGGCAGCTGTGTTCCATGAACACCTTGCCAGTTTAGGTCAAGCAATAACCTTGAGGATATCTTGTAGTTGTCATTACATTTCCAAAATGTTCAAAATTCAGCTTAGTGGAAATATATGTAAGATTCTAAATTTGAATTTCATTAATCATGTATAATGCATTCTTATGATCCTATCACAAAAGACCATAACCAAGGGGTTGCCGTTTATAGCATAAAAGGTGTGCACTTGCTGTTCCACTGTCTTTTTTAGAAGATTTGCATGAGTTTCACACCAAATATATAACTTTTTATACCTAAAACTTGTAAAAGACCTAAAGCAGAATAGGAACCATGGTGTCTCAGTGGTTCAAGAGTTGGAGTCACGATCAAAATGGTGCTGGTTCAAATCCTACCATTGGATTAGTTGGGGTCCACTAGTATACATTGTGAAACTTACATTATTAGGATAAATCTGAAAAGATAAGGTTTGGTAAATTTCTTTATGCAAAACCTTGTATCAAACAGTCTAGCTTGATTGTTTAAATGTCATTTTTATGTCATGAGTATACAACCAAAACATTTTTAAAAAAAGTGATATGGATCACTGCCGAATTTGTATTATACATATATGATGACAATCACAAGGCTTTCAAATACAACTTTTAGTTCTGTCATCTGTATATGTCTTGTATCTAAGTTCTCATTTTGTTGAATTTATTTCTCAGATAAGGAAACCATGCACAAAGATAAGTGGCATAGGGATCTGCAAGGAGCAGAGGGAAGTATGGGCTTTGTGTAATTGCTGTCAAAATATTGTGTGGATCACTGCCAGATTTGTATAGTATGACAATCAGATGGGTATTTTTCAAACACCTTAGGGTATATATCATTTGAATCAATATTTTAGCTAGCGTGTTCTGTTATTTTGTTTTTGCTATAAGTATTTATACTGATTTATATTGCCATGAGACTTTTCATGTTGAGATTATATAGTTCTGTAGCTGGGTTTTTTTAATAGTTTTTTGTGTTTTCCAGTGTACATTTATTTTCAAACCTAAATAGTATTGGTTGTGTACCAATGACATGTGTTCAGTTATTTTCCCTTGATTACAGTTGTTTAAGGCACACTTTTTGCTTTTACACAATTTCCTTCTCATCTAGTCCTTTAATCCAAGTTTTTTAATTTGAAGAATTTTGTATTTAAAATTATATTCGGTAATTGCTTACAAATAAGAGACTTTAAGAATTAAATTAGTGTTTGTACATAGGGAATTTCACAAATTAACCTTGTAGGTGTCTCCTCTTTATATGAAGAGAAATTATAAATACTCTGGATTGCTATATTTTCAAACAGAGTAGTCTTTTTCTGTATTTAACCCGACTATTAGTCATTTCCTGCCACTAATGCTTTCTCTTTGACCAGTGACACAAATATATGTTAAGAATTAACAAACATCACTTTAAGTAGAATTATGTGGATGTATCCAGAATAATTCATAAGTAAGGGTCTACTGCACATCTTCTTTGAGGTGTTAACATTTTTTAAAACTGATGTTCTTTATGTGCGAAATTTTGGTGCTTATTTTATTTTTCAAGAAAAGATGTTAATTAAAGTAATTAATTTAAATATTAGTTAATATTACTCAGTGACATTTTTGGTGTGAAAAACGTAACATGGCATTCTGAGTGGCAATTCTTATTGAGTTGGTAGAGTGTTTAAATTAAATTTCCAGTTTCACTAATTGTTCATAATGTTAAATTGTTTGGTTAAAAAAAAATAGTTTCTGTACCATAGTATACACACAAATGTGGATTTTCCCCCACTTCTGAAACATGGAAATACAACCTTAAGAAAGCAAATTCCAGGAGTTTTATGCATTTTTCTGGAAGCGTTCATGCCAGAAAGTTACATATTGCTCTATGTAAACTGTTACAAATAGAATGTGGGCAGAAAGAATATCAACTACATGACATATTTCATTCTTTTTCTGAAAGACTCTGTGTGTTGTACTTACAACAGTGCAAGGTAGATAAATTATATTTTTCTACATCAGATTAACGTCCTGCCATATTTTTTTTGTTCTTTTCTTGCAGTGTATTTTTCTCTTCAAGAGATTATTTTATGACTTTTTCAGCATATTCTGCCAACTTATATTTTATTCAGTATTTGTGAATTTTCAAGTCATTTTGTGGCAAAAGTTCAGACTAGTCAAATAATTACTTGTCAAAATTTATTATTATTTATATCTATTGTGTGTCCTTTAAACTATTGCAAATGCTATGGTAAACATTAAAACAAAAAACTGGTTCATTTAAGCATGACATTTTTTCACAATACAGTAGAATATGCAGTTGCCATTTTGTCTTGACATGTACTGACAATCGTTAAAATTGTGATGTTTATATACAATTTTCATGTGTAACTAAGCAACATTTCTGATAAGTTGAGTCTTTTTTTTGTACAGGTTTGTATGCATTGAATATTCAGTGTGACATTTTAGTATTATTGACACATGTTATTGTAAGGATAGTTTTTAGATGTTCATGTGTATGTGTTTGCAATAATATCACAGTGTTTGAATATTTCCTGTATGAATTTAAAGTGCAAAGCTTTTTTGGCCTCAAGATTACAGAAACAATTGTCACACTCAAACTAAGACTTGGGTAATGTCAAATCATTGACTAATCAGATGACAGATATTGTACTTAAAGGAAAACAAACTCTTATTTTCATATCTATCTTGAACGAATGTACTAAGTGAATGGAAATATATACCAACATTGTATTAAATCCACTAAGCAGTTTAAAGATATAGCCAGTTACTTTCAGACATTCATGTCAGTAGTCGGGGCTACAAAAGTTGCCATCATGGAGATAGTTGTGATGCCACTAAGTTGCATATGGTCTGTCACTGATACATTGATCTACCAATTTGCTGTTGCCATAATGTACATTTTGGAACTGTTTAAAAAAAACTCTCAGAGCAATAATGTTAAACTACGTAGTAAATAATGAAGATGAATTCAGATTTTGGAGATACAAGAGGAATTGGTTTATAAGGCTGTCAGATTTGTGCAGCCTATTCCAAGAACCTACAGCTTTTCACTGCAGCAAGACATCAATAAATAATTTGTCATGTAGACGGCTAAAACACGGTATTGGTGCTGAGAGTAGTCTCACTCACTTAAAAAATTGAAATGTTTGATAGAACATTTCAATGAAGCTCATTATATACCCTAGTGTGTCCCCTAGTCAGATCAAGTTAGATTTAGCTTGAACATGCATGCGATTTTGTTTAACCATTATTTCAATTCATTGGTATAACAACAGTTACAGACACTACACTTGGTGTATAACATGCAAGAAAAACAGCATGAAAACTTTAAAACTTTATTTTTTTTCACAGTAACATCAGTAACAGGATATCAACATTTAAAGTAAACAACATAACTGGAAGTGGTAAACAACTTAATAACAAAACCAAAACATCTATGACAAAGGTATCACTAAGAAAAAAAACCTAACCATGAAACTTTTGCATAACAAACATAAAAGACATAGAATAATCTTATTTAGGCATTTATCTAACACCAAGAAGAATATTTAAACAAACAAAATCATTAATACTGGCCAAAAGTATTGCAAACTTCCATAAGAGTCAGAAGTACATTGTCCATAAAATTGGTTACAGACACTACAAAACTATAGCATTTCAATACAGCTGCAGAACCATACATATCTCCATAAAATTCACTTCAAAAATAATTCAACATGAACACATTGACTAGAATTATTCATTAAATGAATGTTGATTAGTTAATAAAATGATAAAACCACATTGTAACAGGTATATGTCCAATACTTGTGTTAAAATTATGAACTGGTAAATAGCACTTGAAAGTTTAATACTAAATAGTGTTTGTAAGAGTAAAATATTGAAGTATAATGAATGTTCAATAAATCATAGTCACTAAAGTATTGTTCAACCCAAGGTGCTGACTCAAACACAGACCCATATGTGATTGATCTTAAGGTTACAGACACTACACATTAAACCTTGACTTTATATTGTCATTTCAAATAGAAGTGCTTATGATTTTTTTCCAGATTTGACTTGAGCTTAGACAATTCAGCTGCATTAAACTTGAAATGACCCCTTTCATTGACTATTTGTGGAGCTTTTACCCTGTACAAGATAGCATCTAGAGCCTCTTGTGAATAATCATCTTTTTCAGGCCAAACATACATGTTGCCAGACTTTCTCATGTATTTAAGTCTAACTTCGTTATGAAGAATGTCTATTACTTCTGCTAAGTATACATCTAGAGGTCCCTTCTTTGGCTTAAGTCCTACAGCAACAAATTCTCCAGGGTGGTATTTCTCTATTGGTTTCTCTGTGTTGGTTGGTGCTTTTTTGTCAACTTTGATCTTCTTTGTCACAATGTTTTGTCTTTCTGTTGACTTCCGTTTCTTATTAGGCTTTTCGCTTGTTGCTGAGTTATGATCTTTCTGGTTACTTCCTTGTTTTCTTTTCTTGTCATTATTTTCTATTGTTGATGGATTCTTGTCTTTAAGTTGTTTTCCTTTCTGACTTAAATTATCTTTATTGAGTACTAACTTTCTCATTTCCCAGGCATTAACATTTTCGCTGAAGTTGCATCTCCCGTCAACCTTCATGCATTGCTCACAATAACAGCTCAGATTTCTTATGCTCAGTTCATAATCATTGCTTCCTGACTTTACAGCATGTAATTTTCTTGTACCTTGCAGTGTTTGCACATCAGTTTCTTCTCTATTTCTCTCAACATCTTTAACAAGGATGAACTCCCTTCTCGAAACTGTTTTAGCTTCATTATCTGTATTTTCCATTTTCAGTTTCTCTGTACAGAAATGATATACATCTTCTGCACAACCTATCACCTTTCTATTGCTGATTACAGCTCTGTAGCAAGCATTCTTGACTGTCGCACCGAGACCATCGCAAACACTCTTTCCATGTGATGTTTCGAAATAATTTCGTGTTACAGATGGCTTTTTCCTCAGACTTATGTCAGCAAAGGCTTTCTTCCCCTTATACTGGGCAGCACAGCCATCTGTCCACTAATGGATCTCCTCTACTTTCACACCTTTCATTTCTTCACGTTTTTTCCTTCTTAATTCTTGTTGAAGATTTGAATCGGAAAGTGATTGCTGTTTTTTTAGTAGTCTTGCATCTTTTCTTCTTTCTCTATCAACCCTTTTTAGCTCCTCATGTTTCGCCTTATTTTCCCTCTGTTTTTTTCTCCAGGCTTGTACCTTTAGCCTCGTCTTCTCCCTTCTAGCTTTAATCTTCTGTTCATCTTCTTCTGGCTTATCTTTGCTTCCTAAAAGCAAACAACTTCATTCTCATTTTTGTTCCTCTATGTATACGGATGAAATTTAGACTTTACAAAACATACTTGTAATGAGTACGCAATATGCTTTCATACATAAGCAAACTGGAATAACCTGTAGATTCTTAAAGAAAAGTATCTGATTGAAAAAGAAATAGCATAAAACCTGATGATTATTCAATGTTCTAGCATTTACAATGATTGCACACTTTCCTTAATAATGTAAACAACAGTCGGGTCAATTCACATGTCTAGTAGTGTCTGTAACCATTTGACAATATCAGCAATGTATCCAATACTAAGTCTGAGCTCATTGAATTCTCATAATATTTCTGTTTGAATTTACTAGTCTAATGATATGGAATGCAAAAATACTCAGTTTCAATTGCATATTGTAAGAAATCACTGAAAATGTTGCCTGTTATCAGAAATCTAGATGAAAGAAACTATAAATATACCAAAATATTACAAATTGCAGACAGACAATATGTCAAAATTTAGCCTTACACATCAATACTGTAATAGGAAACATAATTTGGCTTCATTTTTTTTAAAAAAAACAGGGATAAAGTCATAGACAGTATAAAAAGGGGATATTGGTTACAGACACTACAATTTAAGAGTGTGGTTTACCATTCAATACAAACTTACCAGAGTTGTTCCCAGAGGTTTGCTTTTGTCGTCTTCCCATGTCTTAGGGATGTACCATGGTAAAGAACAGAAAAAGTAATTAGGCAGCTTCTTCTAGGATAAGAAATTCAGGTTACATTGTCTTGTAGTAAATTACTCAAACAGACAGTGCTGCAAGAATGATGCAATATTCAATCAAGAGAGTTATTGCATCACTTTTTTGCTCTTGGCTGCAGAGGTAAATAGATGATGCAACATTACATCACATAAGATGGAACTTTCTATTGAGAAAAACAATGTTTTAATGACAAGTAGAACAATACTTTTATCTTTCATTTTTATACCTGTTTGTGTAGTGTCTGTAACTTTTTTTATTGAGTTGCTGTTTTTTAATGGTACAATACAGGTCCACCAATTTTGGCCAACTTGGACATCACATGGATACACATGAGCCTTTGTAGGATTTATACTTTTCCATAATGAAACAACAAAATTATTGCCATATAAACTTGTAAAGGTTACAGACACTACAAAATTTAGAACTGGAAAGTTTGACAAAGAACAAGCTCTCAATCGAATATCTTGGCTAGCCATGTGATTTAAATGGTTTTACTACTTATTATAATATAAAGTCGAGTTCTAGATGTCAATAAAAGTTATAATGAATGTTATTTTGTACAAAATGTTGGCATATAACAACAGATTAGTGTTTGAATTTCAGTGTTGAAACAAAACTTCTACTGACGGTATTTTGCTTATAAAATCCATAATATTTTACCGATTTCTTTAATTCAAGAAGCAATATTTGCAGGATAGAATTCCGCATAAAACCAGACCAATAAATGCATAATTTCAGTATGATATTTAGAGAATTCTCTATTTTATATTCAAGCTTTTTTCGAGTGAGACTACATAACGCTCAAAAATGGCCATTTTTAGAGCTTGTTTCCATGCATATCTCAACAATGGGTTACACTAACCTCTTGAAATTTTCAGGAAAGTAAGAGAGGTATATGCCAGGCTTACCAATCTTTAAAATTGGTTCATATCTTGTTTAATTTTTCTATTTCATGCATATAACATGAAAATTCCTTTATCAGCACCAATACCGTGTTTTAGCCGAAACTGATCATTTTATCAAGATAACTCGAGATACAGCTAAGACAAGTACTTTTTCGTATGAAATCAAATTATATCAATCTTAAATCCAAAACTTACTAATAATTATCAAAACTTTGAGTCACTTTCAACCAACTGTTATCTTGTTGCATAACGGAATGGACTAACCAATGTCACAGGTATGGACAATTACTTCTTTCACAGATGAAGAGCTTGTAGCAACATCCTGTACATTAGGAAAGTCATCAATTGTGGAAAAGAAATTAAGAAATTATTCCATACAAAAGTGTTAAAAAGCATATCTTTGGTAAATACAAAATTTTCTACACATTTTACATAAAATAAAATTGGTTTAAGGAGTTCGTTTTCCTTTAAGGCTGTGTTAAAGTTGGAATACATTTTAATACCAGGACCTGATACTGTGACTTTAAAAATGAATTGTTATGTTCTTAGATTCATATGAATTATTCAATCTTTTTTCCCACTTTAATTATCAGCAACTTTTACATTGTTAAAGTTTCATTTATACACTTCAGAATCAGTTAACTTTACTAGTAACATCAGTGATTATAGAAATAGATTTTTTATGTTTGTTGTCATTTTTTATCAAACTTGGTTCACATCTTGAATAAGAATATTCAATATTTTTATAACCTCCTTACCAATAACAACATTTTCAGTGACACTATCTTGAACAAATAAGATGGATTAACAGAGTTGAATTTGCATCAAGGAGCTTTGTTATAAAGAAAATTATTTGGAGTGTGGTGGAACATATTCCCAATTAAGGCAATCAAAATTTCTTGAAACAGATCAAGTTTAGAAAACAAAATAAATATTATTATAAACTTAATTCTACCAGAATGACGGATTTCAGACATTCATCTACTAGTCAAGTATGAACACAATCTATTTAAAGATTAATTTGTGTATAGTGAACTCATGGCAGCATAGTAATATGCTCTGAGATCAGTGTTATTTTTTTAATAGCAATTCATTTGTTGTCTTTGAGTTTTAACAGGTTATTATAGACCTCATGCAAAAGATCCTCAAGCTTGTAATATGGGCCATTAAAGGTAGCTTGTAATATGGGCCATTAGAGGTAGCTTGTAATATGGGCCATTAAAGGTAGCTTGTAATATGGGCCATTAAAGGTAGCTTGTAATATGGGCCATTAAAGGTAGCTTGTAATATGGGCCATTAAAGGTAGCTTGTAATATGGGCCATTAAAGGTAGCTTTAAATTACATAATAAAGAATATTTTTGGTAGCACAGATTGTGATTTGTACTCGGACTTCTACATTTTGGAAGTCAGAATGCAGTTTAGCTCCTCCTCTTGCACTGGTTAAATAAGGTTGGATGTGATTCTAAGTAAGCAAAGCCAACATCGTGGAATAGGAAACTTTAGTCAAACATTGACATCAACAACTGTAACTTGTTTTTCTATGATAAGGTGCTGACATTTATACATCTTGTCATAAATAAAACAAGCAGGCAGCAGCAATTAAAAGAAAAAATAATGCAATCATTGCAAGGAAAATAGTTTTCTTTGTCAACCAAATGAAGCAAGAATATGTCGGTTGCGTTTATAAAATGTTAAAATTAAGAATGAAAGATGATGAAGAAAACTATGAGAAATTTTACTTATTCAATATTTCTTTGCTACAACAAAATCAGTTCTTCACATGTGACCAATTAGTTCAAAGTGAACTTGCAAAAATGGCCCTATTCTGGTGTGAACAATTTTGTTTTTGAAATATCCAATAAAGAAACACTTAAATCTGTAAACAGATTGAAATGAACCTTAAATCATCGGAAACTAAAATAAATGGCCAATAGTTAATACATTTAATCAGTAAAATTCAAAATCCTTGCATCAACAAATCCAGAACAGAAATCTTTTAAAGTTGACCGTACAGTTGTGGAAAGTTGAACCATAATTGCTAAAATTCTTGATGGCCTCACACACTGAATCTTTGTTGCATAAATTCGTTTGATTTCCTCCCAGCGTAATGAATTTTTTAACAGCAGGGTTGCACCATAATAGCAGACATGCATCGGATTACAGCCTATGATACATGTTTATGGACTCAAACAGCTTTGACAAGAGTGATATCCAGTCCTGATCATTATCTCAGGTTTGTCAATCCCAGCCTCAAAGATAGCAATTGTACAAGCTTTTTTTCTGGTTTTTATTTGTAAGTTTCCCTTTAGTCCCACTTTGTTGTATCTGGCTGTCATGAAAGTCTTTATTTTGTTGACACCAACAACAAACTCACCATACCTAACTGAGTTGGAGTCTTCATTAGAAAAATAACTCGTCCCCTGGAACTGTTACATACTCTTAAAAGTAGCCAGGCAATGTGAAGAAAAAACAGAAGAACAAAAATCACCCACCCTGGCCAGATTTAAGTTTAAAGATAAAATTTACTTTTATATTCATTGAGTCTGAAATGATTATGATTCTTAAATTTGAAATAGAAAGAAGTTACATGAGAGGGCAAAATTAATTTTTCAGTTATGCTCATTTTCAGAAAATTATATTCGTTAGTGTTATATAAAAAAATGGCATGAGTTAAGTAAATATAAATATGTGAATGACGATTTAATCCATTTTGCTAATTTGTTTTGTCATCACTCAAGCTAAATTATATGTTAAACATGGGGAAATCAAAAGTAAAACATACACTACCTGGGGCACAATAATGCTTGATGTCTTTATTGTAAATTACCCAGGTCTCATTTGTTGTCTTTTCATTTCTGGCCACAAAGCAAATAAATCTGCTTTGTTCATCCTCCTGAACCCTCAAATTGATTACATTCAAGCATCTTATGAGCATCACAACCCCTAATCAGAAACGTTTACATGAAGAAAAAAAAAAATATGTTGGAGAGATTCAGCAGACAGGTTTTACATAAAATTACAAGAGACCTCAGCTTTTCTTTTTCATCTGTAGAAATTGGGTCGGCCTGTCTTGTTTTTGTATCAAGTTCCTTACTGAGAAGCTTGATAATTCTGCTATAAAGTAATGTGTGGATATTAGCAAATCTGCATTCAGTTGTACTTAGGAAATTTAGGTTATAAATTTCATGTTCTCACATGTATTGTAAAAGTCGGATTATCAGGTAATGCTAAGATTTTGGAGGGTATTCTGTTCTGTCTTGTTTATGAGCTACAATTACAAACCTTGATAACCAGTAGTTTGGGCTGTTGGCATCCATTTCAAGTAAATCTAGTACACCTGCACCCTGAGAAGATCTCCAAGCAGAAAACACGTAGTAAGCCCATTTTGTATTCTTGACTGTTTGGATTGTGCTGATTTTCGAGCAACTCCTTTATAACTGTGTCATCAATAGGTGCTCTGAAAATGGGATTCTTGTTCTTGGGGTTCTTCTTTAACCACACTGCCTTCATTCATTTATGAATGAGTCCATGGGTTCCAAAATAACAGGTTTGGGATCAAAATCAAGTTCAACCATGGGGGAGACTTTCAAAGCAAAGTTGTTAATGGCTTTTAACAAGTGAATATCATTCATAGGCACCCAGGGTAGAAATTTTATATTTGCTTAGCTGCCTGGGATAGCATATGATCCTCTTTAGTGGTGGCTAAGTAAGAATTGTCTATTTTTCTACTGTTTGTGACAGTAGAATAACTTTGTTAGTACACGTACATTCCATTGTTCAAAACATGATGCCAACTGACAACACATGAAAAAATTCTTCAGTACCTGGTATAGTTGACCCTACCATCATTCCTTCCACCTAAGAATTGATCTATCACATCACCAGTGATTGCTGATAAAAATGAATTAACTACTGAAGCCTTAGACGCTTAAACAACTGACCATGTTTCAGTTGAATTGTATAGTAATTTCCAATATCAGTATGTTTAAAAAAACATTAAGGCCCAAATTTCATGAAATGTATAGGTTAAAACTGAATGTCATCAAAACTTGAAAATTTTATTAACAAATTTTAACATATAAAAAAATGAATATGCCAGTGAAGTAGGAGGAGTTAGAGGTCTTCCAGACAGGTTAAATTTGGCATGCCAAACACACAGACTGATGAAATCGTGTGGGAAAGCCTCCCAGTTGTGAGGAAAGTGGCACTGATAGACATAAGCAGGAACATATAGATGGAGTTTGAATATGATGGAGGCTCATATTACAAGCCATATAGAAAACAGAGCACAAACATTGTCCAGTTCAACCCTATGGGTGAGGGTTGAATTGGATAATGATTGTGTCCCATTCTCTATATACAACTTGTATTCACATTTCAGTTTAAGATTTCTTGCAGAGTTGATAATCTTTGTTACTGATTGAAGTAATTCCTGTTGTTATAATCATGATTATTATCAATATTATATCTTTTTGTAATTTCTGTCAAGTATGGATTAAGGATTTCTGTCTTTTTCTTCTTTTCTCTTTTTTTTGCAAACCACTTTTGTGTTCTAGTCAAATAAAGTAACTTGAATAGCCTTGTCTCTGTTCTAGTCAAATAAAGTAAATTGAATAGCTTTGTCTCTGTTCTAGTCGAATAAAGTAAATTGAATAGCTTTGTTTCTATCTACTGTATCCAAGATGGTTTGATGAGATGCTTTAGAACCTAGGAGAGGGAGATTTTATATTAAGGACTAAAAGACTAAACAGTATTTGCAATTATTATGTATCTGTATTGATATTCCCATGAAATTTGTTATTGGGTTGAATGTGATTGTACATGGGTTGAATGTGATTGTTCATGGGAAAACAAATATATGGTTTGAAGTAGAAACAAATAATTTGTCTATTCAGAACTAATATTATACCTCTATGGAATATTTTGTGTCACATTCTATCACACCCACAAATGTAATGTGCATTCTGATTGGTCAAAGGTCATCAGCAATAAATCTGTATGATGTTGGAAATGTTTACACCAAATGGATGTTATGTCATGCCTTGAAAATTACATCTTCTGCTATTTTTGACAAAAATTTCCAAAGTGTCTATGAATGGGGATAGCGGTCTTTTATTTGAGGATGTTATGGGTGGTTTACTGTTACAGATATCTTTTGTCTGTTCAACTGATGTGTATTGCTGATAAAACTCTTTTGGCAGCTGTAAAATCCACCATTAGCTTGATCAAATCCTCAAATACAAGACTTTTATTCCCTTAATGAGAATTGATGCTTATGTCACAATAACTTGGTAGAGTGTCGTCTGATGCTGGTTCCAGTATGTTTTTGGACTTGGATAATGAAGTTTATTTTGTACAAAGAGAAATTCTGACAAACACCAAAGCCAAAGTCAAAACTTTAGTATAGACGTGCAGAAGATGGTTGGTGGAAGCTGTATCAGACAAAAAGATTGAGGGATACAAAGAACTCCAGTGTCTGAAATAAACAATTACCAAAGGTCATTCTACATCATATATAATATCACAGTAGAAGCATATATAGATTGAAAAGAACATTACAACTTGAGGAAATCAAAATATCAAGCCGTATGGTAAACCATCTGTGGTTCAGGTTGTGTTATGAAATGGTCATCATGGTGGAGGAAATGAGAAAAAACAAAAACAAACCAATGAATCTGAATGGACAACTACCAAACCTTTAACGTGCCAGAGTCCAGGGTCCAAGCCTACTTAGTTTAAAAGAAGCTCTGCTTTCTGGCCTAAGAATCTCAAAATGGTTGCCTTATTCAGCTGTTATCTTTGATTTATTTCATACCTTGATAGCCACACTGAGATGGTATCTTTGCCACATTTACAATAACTGCTTCAGATTTCATGTGAGTGTTTCCATTTAATAAAATCAGGCATCTGCAGTGGGTTAATTTGGCTTAGCCAAAAGATGGCTGCTTGCTTTGATAAATGATAGTTAAGAAATTTTGTTAAAAGTTGGCAAAGCCTTCATTGTCCAGAACCCTAGCCAACATTTGGCTAAAACCCAATAGTCAAGAACTTTAGCCAATATTTGGTTTAGCCATAATGGTCCAGAACTTTAGCTAAAATTTGGCTAAGCCTTCATCATCCAGAACTTAGCTAATATTTGGCTATGCCTTCATAACCCAGAACTTTAACCAAAAATTTGCCTAAGTCTCGATAGTCCAGTTCATGAAAGTAGCTTCCCCAATTTCTCTCAGTACTGTTAGCGTTTATGTCACACACACACACCCACACCCTATTCCACCACCAATTTTGCTATACACGAGGCTTCCCTTTATGGTTTCACAAATATTCCACCTTAATGTTGCTACAGTACCAGGTCAAAAGCGAGTAGCCACTTACACTGATGTCATAGGAGGTAAACTAACATCATTGCTGTTTCTAAAGAATCTACTGACAAAAATATGAAAGAAAATAGTACTTACACATCTAATAGTTGGTAACTGGTATCTTGGCTCTTATCATAGCTTGTAATCACTTAAATATAGAGTCATGCAGTCCTCTAATAGATTAATTGAATGAGCCCCAAATGTCAAGAATGTAATCAGACCTAGATTTTATTTCATGTAGTCTTTTTTTTAAGCATGGATTTAATTATTTGCCATATATTTTTACTAAGATTGAGGTCCATGGTCTGTGATTGTCAGATTAGGGATTCATTTTCTACTGTTTTGTTCTCCAATAAATATGGACCAAACAGTTACCCTCCTGGAAGGTCTGTTCCCTATTTGGAAACTTTTTTGCAATATCTGTCCAAAAATGTTTCAATAAAGAATTTTTGTACTCTTGTCAGGGTAAATTTTTTCCTCCACTGGGGTCACACTTCCAACACTGTTGAAGGTAATGCACCCCTAAAACATAGCTTTCAGATATATGTATTCAAACTAGAAGTTTCTGTCAAATTTCAATTTTTGAGTTTCTGTAAATATAATCTGAATTTACATTTACACCAATACAGATTCATTCTGAACTAAGCTATCTGGACACAAATTTGTAAAATATGCGTATGTTATTAATTTTAATTATTTAGAGTTCTGATGTTTTTCAAGGTAAAAAGTAAGACAACAGTCTTTGGGGAAAGTGAGAGGTTTTAATGTGTACAAGTCCATGTGAATTGAAATTCCCAATGTATTTAGAATTTAAATATTTCATGGTAATAATTTCAGTAATTTTATATTCCACAAACAATATCAACCGATTATATTCACAGCACCTGTCTGCTTACTGATGTTTGTAGGTAGCAATACTTTCTGAAAATATAATACCTTTTTAACTTGTGCTTCTTTCCACAATTTACAAAAATGCTATTATAATGTTGATTATTACCATTAAATAGGCTACTGAAATAAATGTACAATCAAGATTAAACTGTTTACATTTGATCTTTTAGAAACAATATCAACAGATTACATTCACAAAAGCTCTCTACCTCAAGATGTTATCAGTATTGTATCATAGGTATTACACTCTCACATTACTTGATCTTTACCATTCAATGCCCAAGAGCAGACTTGTAATCTATCTGCCCTTATAGCACATGCAAAAGGTTCACTTACACAACCAAGATTAGTATCTCAATTGTCTGCCACTCATAATTAGACATGCTTCATTAAAACCAAATAAATAACAGTAGAGTCCTTTTGATTTAAATCCACAGTTCATAGTCAAACACAATGATTAATGGTTCTGACAAACAGTTTAAAGGGTGTGTGTTCCCTCCTCACAACAGGATACAAATTAGGTGTGAATTAGAGCAATTCCACTGTCCCAAAGGATCAATATCCGCCTTCCCCCCACTGCAAGGATTATAGGGCATAAAATAGGAGTATCAACAAGTAAACATACCATGTTCAAATGTTGAACTCTTCTGAATGTATTTTAATCAATTTTGATAATTCATGTCTCAGAAAGAAAATCTGTTAAAATTTACATTCTCAATGAAACTTGAAACTTGATGCTATTTATATTTACTGATATTTGTAGGTAGCAATATTTTCTGCAAATATAATACCTTTTTAACTTGTACTTCTTTCCAAAATTTACATACAGACTATTTTAATGTTGAGTATTTTCATTAAATAAGCTACTGTTCACCTAATATGTTGTTGTGTGGATGTGCAGTAATGATTTAATATTCTCTATCTCATTTCTGTGTAAATTTGAGAGGAAAAAAAGTAATACAAATGTTGGGGGGGGGGGTATCTTTTGTCCACAGTTCTGATGTTTCTCAAGTCAAAGTAAGATAACAGCCTTTGGAGGAATGTGAGAGGTTTTAAAGTGTACAAGTCCATGTAAACTCAAATTCCAAATGTATTCAGAATTTAAATATTTCATGGTACTAATTTCAATAATGTCATTTTATATTCCACAAACAATATCAACATATTACATTCACAACAGCTGTCTACCTCAAGATGTTATCAGTATTGTATCATAGGTGTTTCACTCTCACTTGACTTGATCTTTAAAATTCAGTGCCCTAGAGCAGACTTGTAATCTATCTGCCCTTATGCCACATGCAAAAGGTTCTCTTACACAACCAAGATTAGTATCTCAATTATCTGCCACTCATAATTATACATACTTCATTAAAACCAAATAAATAACAGTAGAGTCCTTTTGATTTAAATCCACAGTTCATAGTCAAACACAATGAGTAATGGTTCTGACAAGTAAAGACATTATTCCCTACTAGAAACATGATGACACTGCCTTCAAAATAGGTGTTAATTAAACAATGAACTCCAAGCTCTGAGGTCAGGCACACTTTGGAATAACAGTAAACAGTTCAAAACATGTCCATATCCAATCATTATATCCAAATATATAACTTTCAAATATAAACACATAAGCTAAAGTTTAAAGACTGAGCTTCGCCTCCCTCTCCCACCGCCACCCCCAAGACAGAATAGATCCTTTTCACAATCTCCAATTGAAGCATCCTCAGCCTTGTCTACCATGCTTGGGGATAACAAGAATGAGACTAAAAGAGTAAAGCCACTGCCTGATATCAGTGTGATGCAAGGAACACAATGAAACATTGCATGTTGCTCTCATATATTTGAGTGTATTAAACTTGAAATGATTCATTTACTTCATCGGGTCAAATGTTCACTTATCCTTTTATATTGTTTATTTAATGTGTTTGTCTACAAAGTTGTGTTAAATATATGCATACGATTACTTTTTATGACAGTCAGTCAATGGGGAGAGCACATCCACACCGTAGTCTATTCAAAACATTGCCAAGATGATATTCACTCTGTATTCCTCATAGTTCTTTAAGGCAATCACTTTAACTTCCAAACAATAAAATTTGTTATCCTTCCTTTGTTCCACACTAGTTGATATATTTTCTTTCCTAAAGAATTGATAGAATATCTCACTTTCTCGAAGCACACACAACTGGTTTTTAGTTCACCTGGATATTAGGCCAAGTGAACTTTGGTATGGTGCTTCGTCGGATGTGCATCATCTGTTGTCTGTCAATAATTGCTATTTTCAACTTCTCAAAAAGTGTCTGACCAATTTCAACCAAACTTGGCTCAAGATTTTACAAATACATCGATCCGCCGTCATATATGGCCACCATTACTAAAAGTAAAAAACGTTTAAATAATTTCTTCTCCAAAACAAGTGACCACATTGGATCAAATTGACAGAAAACATCCTGGCATGAGGATATTGATGATGATAAAACTAACGAAAGATAAATTGTTCTTGTTTTATTTTATTAAAAATGTTCATCAATTTGCAATTAAGTAAAGTAATCTAGGTACTATTAGCAGTTAGAACTAACTACAGTGTATAGTTTCAACTCGGCTCATTTGAAGTTATTATGCCCACAAAACACAATGTAATATCCAAAATAGAAGCATAAACCTTAAAACCTGGACATGGATTTACTGTAAAATGGGATTGAAGTTTTCAACCTGTGTACTATTTCTATAATCAAGGTCTTTGCACACCAAGACACATGCTTTCTTTTTGCCCATAACAGACAATAAATATTTCTAAATGTAAATATAATATGGCATCTGAAATATACATGGAGATAATGTTTTTTGAGTTTTGTTTGCAAATGGATAATTTTTTAGCAATACAGTTTGTGGAATCACACTGTTTATCTGAGTTTTGTTCAGCAGTATTATTTTTCATAGTAGATTTAATTTTTGTGGATCTTTGTTAACAAAGAAAAAAGTAAAAATAAACTCCCACAAATATTATTTTATTTGACATAACCTACAAATAAATATAGGGTGATCATCACAAAGTTAAATGATGGTTTGAATGTACAAACATGAATAATGCTGTGTGTTCTCCCTGCTTTATAGTCAAACGAAAATATGTTTATTTTTAATGTGAAAAGCCTGAATAACTAGTAAAACATATGAATCCTTCAAATACATCAATATGTAAAATTTGTGTAAAATTTAATGATATGGAACTCGCTGCATTTTGTTCTAGAAGTATTGGCTGATGTATGCTTGAGTTTTCCAAAAGCCTACTCTTACATTCAAGTCCAACAGTGATCATTGTTCAAAGTGACTTTACTAATTACAATCCAACGATTTAATCTCAGACTGACTGAACACTTGGTTGGGGAAGATATGGTCAATCACACACATTTGTGTAATCTAAACATTTAGCCAAGGGTTCTGACTGGCAATAATGGCCATTGTCTCCAACTGACACTAGATGAAGCATGTGGTGAGTCCAGTAATTACAATGGCATCCTTGTCTATTTAACCAAAGACTTCAGTGATGAAAATACATTTTCATTTCATTTATACCTGCAAACTTTATATTAGATGGTGTCATAAGGTGAAGTCATTAGATACAAACAAAGTAATTTAACTTTACATTTTTGTAAAGCCACGCTGTTGTCTAATTACAATGATAGAAAACGAATTTAATTTAGAAACTCAGTCATTCCCTTCTTATGTCAAAAGATATTTGATCCAAGCCAACTTCAAACTTTAAAGTATAATAAATTATAAAGGATAAAATGGTATCAATGTTAATTACTCTAGATAGATTCATCAGTTTGAAAACATGATATGGGTAATGACTACTAGGAATTTCCTTTATTCAGAGCATAAATGTGTTCGAGTTCGATATTTTCGGCAATATCACACTGCCTTCATCAGCGACTCCTGTTGATCACGTGACTTGTAATGGTCACGTGATACGAGGAGGCTGGAGTAGATAGGTGGTAGTTCAAAACAAGTCATCAGGAATTTTTTCACACACTTGTATGGAATATTTTAAACTGAAATGGAAGCTTATTACAATTTTTACATCAAGCAAGAAGCTACATTTAAAACAAAGCCTTTTCTACCTAATTTAGAATATAGAGCCTTGCCGTTAATAGGCACCTTAATTGAAAACCATGGTCTTATTTCAATATGATGTATATAATGTCTCTATCTCCAACTTATTAAAAGGTCTTTTTGCTTCTCAACTGAAGTGCCTAACAAAAATAAAATAAGACTGATGTAATTATTTAGATGATGCTTTTGCTTTCTACTCATCCTGATGCTGTTTTAGAGAAACCTAGGCAACCTAAACTTAATCATTTTGCCAGCCTTTTTACAAACAGATAGCTTATGAGTATGTAATTTATTGCTGTTGTAATGGATGCTAGTGTTTTTGTTGGTTATAACTATCTTTAAAATTTACCTAAATAAAGAGGTAATAAGGGCAACATATGGGAACTGGAAACTATTAAACTCACAAACTGGCAAAAACTACCACAGGGCGATACATATCTTAGTTCGACACATCATTGTATTACACAGAGTCCTAATGGTATAAAAACTGAACAAATACTTCAAGTGGTAATACTTGGGTTGGGACCCAATGTCATGATTGTATCTGGTAACTTTTTCACATATCATTCAATGCAAATTTTAAATGAGATCGTTATTATGCAGTTGTAAACAATTGGGGAGTAATGAGTATTAAAAACACAACATTTTATCACAGCAGGTCCCTTTTTTAAAGTTGAATGATTTTGCAACATTTTTATGATGTTCAAAGATTTGTGGCTACTAACGTCTGTGAGAACAAAACAAAGTAGAACAAGGTATCAGTAATGTAAAACCGAGAAAGTTAGGACCATAATATTTAACAATGACAATATACGGGGACTACTCCTCAAAAACAGATAAAATAGATCATAATTATACAATTGTAAATAATTTGGAAAGAACGAGTATTATAAACATAACCATTTATTACAGCAGTGATGATACTTTTTTAAAGTTGAATGATTTTACAACATTTTTATGAAGTTCAAAAATGTGTGTGCACCAGCGTCAGTGAGAACAAACAAAGCAGAGCAAAGTATCAGTAATGAAAAGCCGAGAAAGCTACGACCAGGAGCGACTATTGCACATAAGACTGGTACATAAACTATACAGTTTATTGTATACGGAAAGAACTTTAGAATACCACTTTACTTCTAGATACTAACAGATCATATTCCTTTATTTCCTTTTGTTTTTCCTAAAGAGTTGCGATTTATAATTAAAATAGTCTTGCAAATGTGTGGGTATGTCTAAATCTAAAATTTCGCCAAAGCGTTGTTCATCTTTTCAAGACACTACATTTTCTCCGATGGTATGTTATGTGTTGCTTGGTTGGTAATTTAACTTTTTGACAGCCAGTGTTTGACCACTTGGCCCAATGAAAAAATTTGTTTGTGAATACTATATAATGAATGACCTTGATCATGACTTCTCGTATTCTCTATCTTCATTACGTCTAATACAACTATCGGTATAATACTCATGATTTGCTTTAGCATATATATTTGAAGTCATGCTGGTTCCACCTCTAATTCCAGATTACATAATTAGAAACGTATCATAATCTAGCAATTCTAGTTTGTAATTTTCTTAGTTTCAAACTTTTAGTATCAGCTAGTTCAGGTGCTCTAGCATAATGTGTTGGATATAGTTTGTAATTATTCATACAAATATTTTAAATTCTTCAAAATTGTCAAATGACATTAATATATCTTTCTTTAAGTAACAGTCATGTAAGTCCCGAATATAATTCAATTAGTAATATTTCCTGACATCTTTAACTTACCGATAATCTTCATCTGTTATCCCTGATCCTCTGAGGTTTAAATTATTTTCTTCTAATGATGAAAATCAAGTTTCATGAAATATATAAAATGCATCCATGTATTCTTTCAGATAAATATCTTTTCTCGAATATTTTGGTCCCATATTAAGAAACGTTTTCACGGTTTCTGCAAATTAACCGTCGCTTAAACATTTTACAATTTGTTCTGTGGATTGACCAAATAAACCAATAACTGTCTAGAAATCTTATAGTTCCTTTAAGAAAACTTCTTTACCATCTTTTTAAAGTGTATCTACTATAAAATCCTACCAAATGAAATGTATCTTCATTATTATTTGGCATTATTTTCACTTCCTGATCTGGTTCTTTTTTCGCTAAGGTTTTGATAATCAAATATGAATTGTAAATACATAAATTATCAATAAACAACGCCATATATTTAGGATATTCGTAACTTAAATTACATGCGGCACGTGCAGGAACGGTGTAGTTTACAGTCAAGAGATCATGATCTCTTACGTTGTTGTCGTTGGTTTTAACTTCGTTTTTTCTTTTCCTTTAGTGATATCATTGGTGGTAATCTCCTTTTCACAAATATGACATATATTAGTGCAATTATAATGTGTTATCTGTTTTATTGCACAATACTATGAATATTGTGTTATCTTTTTTGCGTAATCTTTTGTGCTCTTGTAATTGTATTTTTTTTTTAAATTCAGAGACTTCTTACAAGATTTTGTTTTAGTGCTTTTGCTTGCTTGGTATGATACAAATATTTACAAATCCTTTATTTCACAATAATGATAATTGTTCCCATCAGATGCAATAAGCATAGATACGCGACTGTTTTTTTCTATTTCTGTTCGGATAACCATTTCTTCAAATCAGAATATTGTATAGAATGTTGCCCTTGCTTCGCTATTATCTTTTTATCCCGTTGTATTTATTCCTACAATTGACTTATGTATGTATTAGGGACTGGGCTTTCAGGATCGTAATACAGAAAATTTAATCAATTTAGATTCTTTAAGTAATTCTGACTACTGCTGGACAACGTTTTGTAAATTTTTGAGATCTTCATAATGACGACGATGCGGTGGTGGTAGTACTGCTGAAAGTGGCGACAGGGTGACCACATATTTTGCATACAAGGCTCCTAAAAGAAGTTTACAAGGAAATCGGAAACAAAATAAATTATGGCAAATCTAGATACTATCATTTCATGTTATTTTTCAGTAAGTCGTCCCTCAGCTTGCAGTGCGTTCACTTAATAGAAATGTTTCAAGAAGAAAATATATAATACCTACATACATTTTTAAAGATATCAATGTGGTTTCTGTCAGTTAGAAAAGCACACTTCTGGCTTATTCGTCCGTATATAAAAACTATGATGCACGCAGAAGACCAAAATGGAGTGGTCTCTAAAATACGCTTGTTCCCTGCTTTCAGCATATGGCCGCTAATGTCCTTTGCCTCATGAAGTGAACCAGGAATCCCCACCCTGCGGGCAGCGATTAACACGCCGTGCATATATGCTCACATCTCTTCGGAAAAACCAATGTTGTTTTTGTAGTGTTTGTTAAAACGTAAACATGTAAAAGAATCCAACATCCGAAAAAAAGTCAACTAAAAAGCAAGCGCGCCGGAAAGTACGGCCTGGCTTAACTAGCAAGCTTTATTTAGCTAGTTGGTACGTGACAACGGCTGTAACAGCCATTCCAAGAAAGACAAAGACCATCTCGCGTTTTGTTTTGTTGTTACTGTTTTTTTTTTTTTTGTTTGTTTTTTTTTTTTTTGTCTTGACTGGAAAAGTAAAAGTCAGATTGGGTGGCTTTGCGGTCTGAATATTTTTAACAATGACCAAAGTGTACTGCCGCATTGGGAGGTCTGGAGTTTTCTACAGTCTTGTTATGGCATCTTCGCAGCTTATCACCGTCAAATGTATTAACTAATGCGAACTAACTGCATACATGAAAGTCGATGGGATATTTTGTGAACATCGCAAAACAGAAACTTTCACTTTAAGCTGGTGTTTAAAAATCACGCTGTTAATGATGCCTTATTGAATGCGTTAAATGGCTTAGTGACCAACACTCGTTTAGGGTGCGTATGATTATATATGGCTGTTTTTGAATGAGTGTTGTCACACCGATAAAGTACGATAATTTGAAATGTGCGCGGAACATCTCGTGCTTGAACCTATGATATAGCTTTATATTGGTTGAACATGCCATCATACAACATGGACTGTGCTTATGAAAGGAGCATACCATAACTGTGGACAAAATGTTTAAAATTAACTTGTTTAGAGTAATTAGAAAGCATCAAAAAGATTTTTCATACATTTTAGTCAAATTGTCAGAATAAAATACCCAAGTATGCTATATCAAAAGCCTTTGCCGATGAGTACATGGTGTTGATTCTACAATAACAACGTAACTACGGTATTGTGCGCACACTTGTGTCTTCTTTAAAGGGTCGTTTGTCCGTGACTGTTCATGATAATTTGGATTATCACAGTCATTTGCATTGAAATTTAGGATAATTGAGCTTACGTATTAAAACTGTCGGCACCCATTAAGTCTTATACATTATCTAAACTGTCAACCGCGTATGTCAACATATATACATTACTTGTATTAACTGATTTTGCTCGTATCCACTACAAACGATACAGGTCAGACGATCTCTTTAAAAATATAAATAAAAAAAACAAATAAAAGAAAAACGTGTAGTTTTCTTTTGAAAAGAAATAGAAAAGAATACATACAATTGAAAATGTCCTTGATTAAATGGGTTTCAGGGCAGAACGAAATTGTATTTTTCTTTCAACTTTGTACATTCCAACTTCATAAAAAGAATTACTGTGTGCAGTCTATTACCTACATCTTATAAATTACATGACTTTCTGGATAGGTGGATGGGAGGGTGTAACTAAAATTTTGATAAGACAAAGAAATTAACCATGTTTTACAGATGATATTTACATCTGCTATTTGTTGCTACATTAATTGGACTTAAATGATGTGTTTTGGGGATGGAACAGCAGATCTAGAAGTTAACATACATTTCTTTGGAGCCAGAAAGACTAGTAGTTTGAGAAATTTACTAGTCCTGTTGAATCGTCACTAGGCATTCCCATAAATGCTGACTGGTGACAACTGAAACTCTACTAGCCATCGGACTACTGGAATAATGAACACTATGAGCTCAAAAGGAAATTTACATCTGGCTAATTTTGCATTACTGTATATTAACACATGAAATATGATGTTTACTTTCTAATAAATGTTATAAATGCACCATTCCAACATTCAAAAAGGATGTCATTTCCAATGTTCCAGCATAATGATATAATTGAATTTTTCAAATGACCAGTTAGCATCTGTTGTCTTGCACGACCCCCTCAGGAAGCAGAGTATATAAAATTTCAGTCATACTTCCTTCCATACCGTCAAGGCCATGTATAATCATATCATATACACAAAATATTCTCCAACGCCTTTAAAGTTGATGCATGGCTTTAATCCTTACAAAAAGGAAATTACTGTGTTAAAGATTGAGAAATACCACAGTATGTATAGAATAATCGAATACATAATCGACTGCATCTCCAAAATGTGCGTGGAAATCATAATGTAGATAACAATCTTTTTCTTTCATTTGTGCTATTGGTTTTTGAACTTTGAATCATTTTTTTTTAACAAGGTCGGAAATTGATGTCCCATTGTATATTGGCGTATATTTGCGAAATTACACACATGGAGGAAAACAAACTCTTTCATTTCAATCAATGAATGATTATATATATGTATATATATACAGAATGTGCAAAATTGCTGCCAGCCCGCATGTCTGATGCCAGATAACAGATAATTTCATGGCGGACTGGGGAACAAAGTGAGAGGCCTGTCCATCTCACCAGTTGGATCTTTTGTTGGTATGTCGAATTTTATCTACAAATCGTGTATTTTATGATATTAAAAGAAATAATATAAACCAAATGAAAATAAATAATGGCGAATTGTTTTGGATGACCACTTGCGAATTTGTGAGATGAGAAGATAAATAGCTCGAGTGTACTCTGCGTTCAATAGACGCTTGTAACTCAGTGAAAAACTCTTCTGCATCTATGCGATGTCTGATGACACATGCTACTTCCAATTCTCAACGTCAGCATGTGGGACATTTGGATGCCTAAAGGTCATCAAAGGCTAACGAAAAAAAACCAAAAAAAAAAAACAAACAAACACCACCAAGGAAAAAAGAACTATTGTAAAGGAATACCGACACGATCAAAAGAAAACAATGTTTTTAAAATAGTTGGCCTACATAATTTGATTGTAATATAGAAGCAGGATGCATGCTAAGACCATGACAATTATGTTAACTCTTCAGCTGCATTGTGCTGATGTGGATGCATTTGATCCAGTTCCAGCATTCCAGTGCTGGAACTCGTCTTTCAACAGACCTACTTTCATATAGGCAGCTGCATTTTGGATAAAAAAAGCATCATTTTTGGAGGCTGGGACTGGTTCTGATATTGTCATTGATGACACGTCAATGGATGAGGATCATAATTCTTATTCTGACTATGATTCAGACGGGAAATCAACGACAGCAACGGATTCTGACGATGAGTTATGTATGGATCTGGATTAACTGGACAGCAAGCATCATTGTTCTGGTCAGTAAACAGTGTTATGTTGGATTAAAAACAAATTTAAAAAATTTGACGTATGATATAAATATCTTATTTTGTGTTTTTCTTTATTTGCCGTGTTTCATTATTTAAAAAAAAAAATTTACGTTAGGCTGATGTTTATATCTACACGTATTTGCCATTGAGTCATTTGCTACACTTTGTTTTATATAATGAAATTTAGGAACAGTTGGTTACGGACAGGACCAATAGTATGTCATGTGGACTTGCAGTACCTATGCTGCTTGATGCTAGATCAGATGTGATTACAAGTTTTGTTCCTTGCGATTTTAAAGCACATTCGTCCTGATCTTCTTCGCAAAATATATTCAAAGTTTCAGAGAAAAAATGATGACAATGAAAAATTATAATCAAAATCAGAATCAAAATCACAATTTTGCGACAGACAAAAGCACACCAAAAAAAAAACAGAGCATGAAGTGTCTAAAACAAGCCTGGGTGAGATGTAAATGGAGACTAGACGGTTATGAAGGGTATTACGAGATTAGGAATGCATAGTCAGCAAATAAAATGAGTATAAATGATATTTTCTCTTGCACATCTCGGAAAAGTACATTTTAAAAGGTTTAGGTTTTGTTAAAGTTGGTATCAGGTCTCTCATGGGTAACGCGGACCTCGTAAATCCCAAATGCTTGATACGATGCTATAGTTTCCTTATTAAGGGCTGTAACGTGACGTGATATTCACGTACGCAAATTATTTTTTTTAAACCTAAAATCCGCATATTGGTTTTGGACTTATATTCCCTCTCTGGACCAAAGTGCGTTTTTAAGAGATATAAGACATTAACATCGTTTGGCAATGTTATCTAGTTTTTGTTTATGTTACAGTTAATATACAGGTAAAGGAGTTTATGTTTTGATATTCGTAAGGGATGGGGGTAGGGGTAATGCAAAAACAGATATGCACAGTTTTTGAGTTTACTCAGCAAAGTTAGGAAGAAGTTATCTTAAATGTAACATAATTCGCATTGAATTGAAAGTAACGTAGTATTTATTCTTTAAACTCGAAGTTAATCCAATTAATCAGAAATTGCATAATCACCAGTCGCTTCATGTTTTGCTGAAAAAAAATAATGAAACTATCCATGAATCTAGTTTCACGTGTTTCAAAATAAATGTGTCATATTCTCCCAAATGTATGAGGAGGCCATTAACGAAAAACTAAATATAACGCGTAGGGTATGGACTTACGTCCGTCTTTGTGCTCTATTGGCAAATCTTCGAAATACAAATCTATAGTAGCTGCATTAATGGAGGAAAGATCTTATATATTGTATCACATCTCGAACGGCGCTCTTCTCATCGCTTTTCAATTATTCCTAGAGCCCGGGCTATATTTTTCTCGGCATTCACGTTTTCCTGATTTTCTATCATTGGCTTTATTTTATAATCGCCTACAGGGAATCCAATGTTTGGTCGAACGTTAGAACAGAACCAATATTCTACTTCAAATCAAAGTTCCAGAGATCACGGTCACATATCACAAGTATCAAACCGTTTCAGTTAGGGATAATTTATTTAATCCTACAAAAAAGTAATTCTCGATCTCCGTCTGTTCGTAAAGTTGAAAAAGTGTTTCCTGGAGAAAATTTCACCGTAAGTGTGCGTTGCGAATTTCGTATCTGCCAATGTTCGCTATGCAAACATTTGCTAACAGGGCGGGAGTTGTAACAGTTACGTCACCTGGGCTGAAGACACATCCAGCTGAATGACTGATGAATCAGAATTGTTTAATTAACATCTAACTCTCTCCTCGGGAATAATATCCTCTGATAATAAACTACACAGTAATATAATACAATCATTTCATACAGACTAGGACAATTTCTCAGATGTATTGACGCATAACGTTTAGGAGGCGTTGTTGAGGAAATGTTGGCAAAGCACCTTTTCCAAAGAATTTGTGTATGCTTAACCCAAATATTTTTTATTTTGATATTTTATGACCCAAATTAATTCCCAAAAAGTTTTTTAAACAAATGGGCGCCATGCGAAACTTAAACGCCCATACCTTCTGAATGTGGGATGGTGGTTGTGATAAAGCCATGATAGTATCGTATAATAGCATGTTTTTCACGCCTTCAAACACACAGAACACAGAAAAATACGGCTATGTTCAATATATCTACGTGGAAAGTATCATAAATAACTCTTCAATTGAAAATAGTTATGAAAAATGATGTAAGAAATATTTAACACACACACACACACACATATATATATATATATATATAAATATATATATATATATATATATATATATATATATATATATATATATATATATATATATATATATATATATATATAGCTGATCCTTGAGTTATGTGTGTAAACATACACAGATATATCAGCTTAACTTACCAAATATCACACACACACAGGTTGAAAGAATAAAGGATGAAAAGGATGAACGTAACTGATATCGTGTTGAATTTACAAATGTATATCTATATTTGAACCGACACGTGGACCTATTCACTTTTTAATATATAAACACACACATGCACACACACACGCACAAATACACACACATATATATATATATATATATATATATATATATATATATATATATATATATATATACAGCTGATCCTTGAGTTATGTGTGTAAACAGATACTGATATATCAGCTTAACTTACAAAATAGCACACACACACACAGAGGTTACTTGTGTGGGATTTAACGCCATTTTCAGCCCATGATACCCTATACAAGGCGGCTAGTATATTTGATTGGTCGAGCCGAGATTCGAACCCACGCGGACAGAGGGGAGATCTGATTGGTTTGTAAAGGCGAGTGCTTTAGACCACTCGACCATGGTGATGATGAGAAAGCGCTTGAAAGAATAAAGGATGAACGTAACTGATATCATGTTGAATTTACAAATGTATTTCTATATATGACGTGGACCTATTCACACACACACACACACACACACACACACACACACACACACACACACACACACACACACACACACACACACATATATATATACCCAAGAGCTTTGGAAGAGTAGTCAGAAGTCTTGTTGAAGTTAAGTTTGAATCACTCACGCTTCTCCTCCTTCAGGCAATGGTTGACGACGCAAAGTTTTATCGGTGGATCAATGCCCTGGTACGAACCAAAGTATCATCCAGATAAGCAGCAATCAAGATCGGACGTGTTTCGCCAGTGTTATCGGGCAAAGAAAAGCAATACAACGGAATGGAAACGATCATGGGAGAGTATTAGAAGATAGGACAGAGCTAAACAACGAAGATAATCAGAAACTCCGTTGGAAGAAGTAGGAATTACAAAAGAGACCGTGTGGAGTTCCGGAAATGCAAAAACTTCAAGATCTGTTCACCCCTCGTTACACATTGCAATTGTACCTATTGCGACAAGTGTTTACAACGATTTGACCGTCAGGCGCACCATATTCATTGTGGAGGGAGATGTTGTGGCTGTTTAGCGTCCACACCTTGCATTTCTGAAGGACAAGAAATAATTAAAGAGTCTACTTGCGATCAAACATTTGTCAGTCCAGCATGATGCGACTGAAATCTCATGAAACAATTCCAACAAACAATAACTCACATAATTATCAATAGTCTCAATTCATGAGAATTCTTCACAGCGGCGTAGATGTGAACCTTACCTTCGGTATTTTTCTTTTACTGTTGACATTTATACTTGTTGTAAGTCACTGATAAGTCACCAACTTTGTGTATCAGTGAGTCTTGGGTGCTGTGTAGTTTATCTTTCCCTGATATAAATATGTGGATAAAGGAGTTGGGATAATATTAAAATGATTCTCTTTATCAGTATAATTGATAATCTTGGGCAGAGAACGATTTTGTTACTTGAAATTCTTGCTTATAATGATAATCAGAGTTAATAGGATTGTAATAGATCAGGTGAGACAACTTGTTTTATGACTGTTTCAAATACAGAAAAGAGTTCTGTCTCTTGGACAGTATCCTATATGACTGTTACCTGAAGTGTTATGTGGTATCTGGAGCAATATTATGTTCACCTAACGAACTCACATACATTCATCATATTTAAAGTTTCGGGGTTGGAAAGTGTTTTCTTTTTTAAGAGAAACATACACATTTAATGATAAAACATACATTCATAGGATAGAAGAAATGTGATATAGGGAGAGATATATTCTTATTGAATGACCAACCAAGTTATATTAGTAAAGCGTGGTATCTGAAGAGAACATGGATTCGTTCAATGACCATTCACAAATTAATAAGAAAGAGATGTTATGTCTTGAAGAAACTTCCCCGACGATCACCCAAACAAAGCTGTATAAATGCAATGTATCCCGACGTCAAGACGGGGTCATTTACATTTGTAAAACTATGAGTTGCAATCGAAATTTCTCAGAAGCCATGAACGAAGTCTTGAATAGATACATATTTCAAATTGATGAAAATGGATCCTAGATGAAATTGAGAATTAAAGAAATTACTAATTTCAGAATAATACGATACATTGAAGTTCTAAATGCAATTACTGAAATTATAGTTCAGATTAGCTAAATATATCCTAATATTGTCAGTTAGTTCAATTGCAGTTTCTAGAAAAATAATTCTAGCATAAACACTAAAGAAATTACAGAAGTAACTGATATCTAAAATGAAAGTAGAAACAAACCTATGTCTTACTATTTTGAGAATGTGAGTATCTAAATCTTGACTGTTACATGCTGCTGTACACACTCAAGGAATTTAGGTTTCAGACGCACTGGAGTCTTGTTGCTTGTGAACTGGCTTGCTCGATTCAGATTTAAAAATATTCCCGGGCCTTAAATAGTCTGGACAACAGTTGGAAGAATGGAAGTCTTAGTGGACTCAGAATGCAGGTTGGTAATTGCAGCGCAATTAGAAGCGTACAAAATGGCGAACAAGCAAATTTAACAAGTAGATCTCAGTTTGGTCAGGAACAGAACGTTCCGCAGGAATCAAAAGTACCAGATCATTTAAAAGAGTTTTTGGGAAGTGCAAGTGAAAGATGAACGAAGCAAGAAATTACAATAGTTTCGTAAATGCTGACAACACTTGGTGAGCACACCATTTATACTGGGACTGCGACACCCATTAAACAACCCCCTCGAATCATCACACAAATGGAAGAACAGACGATCTTTGAAAATCAACTTCACCATGGCCTTCTCTGCTTGTGCTTGTTAGAAAGAAAAATGAGAAAACTAGGACTTTTGTGGACTATCAACGGCATGATGCTGTGACAAAGCCTGATGCATTTCCTATATCACGTACACAAGATTGTCTTGACGCCTCGGTGGGAGCAACTTTATTTTCAACTTTGTATCTCACGACCGGTTATCATCAGATACCGGTGAAGAAGGAAAACATAGCAAAAAAAGCTTCTGTTACAAACTATGGGCCTTATGGATTGGTTGCAATGCCAGTGGGTATGACTAACTCAGGGGCCACTTTCCAGAGAATTATGGAAAATGCACCGCAGGGCTTACAGTGGTATTCATGTCTTATCTATTTAGATTAGTACTGTGCTTGGATCAAACTTTGAAGAATACGTGTCCAGATTGGAGTTGGTTTTAAACCAGCTGGAAACAACAGGATTGAAAGTGAAACCTGAAAAATGACAATTGCTGATTGATGAAGTTACTTTTCATGGACACGTGATTTTAGTAGAGGGTGTAAAACCGAACCCAGATAATATTGCAAAAATCTTAGAATATCCAGTGCCCACGAACTTCACAGAAGTGAGGTAGATACTTGGCATGGAAACTTATTACAGAACATTTGTTAAGAATTATGAAGACTTAGTTATGCCACTAACAGAGTTAGCAAAAAAGGACAAATAGTACAAGTGGACTGAGAAATGCCAAGAATTTTTCGATAAATTGAAAACTGTCTTGACAGGAACTGAAATGGTGGTATACCCACTGCCAGCGGGAGAATTCAGTTTAAAAGACAGGCGCAAGCGATATGGGCATAGTAACCGTCTTGAGGCAAAATATGCAAAGCAAGAGAGAGAGAGAGAGAGAGAGAGAGAGAGAGAGAGAGAGAGAGAGAGAGAGAGAGAGAGAGAGAGAGAGAGAGAGAGAGAGAGAGAAGTACCGATCATCAAGCATTAGTCGGGATATTTAGTTTTAGAAAACCAAAAGGGAGTTTAGCAAGATGGTTGTAAATTTTGTTATAACTTCACGGCTGAATACAGACACCGAAGGAAACATGGAAACGCAGTTAAGATGTTTAAGCCCTTAGCATTGCAAGTGTACATAAGATTTAGCATTTGCAGTGTGCACCTTCTAAAAAGTCTCAAAGAAATACAACGGATATGTTATGATCAATGAATTGGAAAATACAGGCTATTTGGGGGTGAAGAAAAACAGAGATAAGACAGAACTTAAATTGTACTGGTTTGAAGAAGACACAACAGAAATTGTATTGGTTTGATATGAAACAAGACATTAGTAACTGGGTAATGAAACAACAACACCCCTCCACATACACACACACACACACACAAAGCACCGCGTGTACTAACTAGCGGTAGACATATTGGGACCCCAAGAGGAAACCGTTACGTTTTAGTAGTAACGGATCAAGTATTTCCCATCCTGGACCAAACTGCTCAAAACATGCGCTCGGGGGATATGAGGTCGTTGCAAGATACACGTATTCGATATTCATACACATAAGCCAGGGTACAAATTTTGAGAATGACATTTTTTTCAGAGCTATGTAGAATGTTGGAAATTATGAAAACAATGACTAAGGTAAGAAACCCGAAATATATTGGGCACACACAGAGATTTGACCAAACATTGCTTCGGATAATAAAGACATATTTGAAAGTTGAAGAAAAAGAATGGGATTTAAACTGGGGTGGGGGCTTGTTCTAGATTACCGTGCCACTCCAATTGAATCAACTGGATTAACTCCAAATCTTTTAGTGTTTGGTCGAGAGGTCAGCCTTCCAGCAGAACTGATATTTCATACGAGTCCCAACTACCATAGCGAAGATGTGACGTCCTACGGAGAATATGTTGACAGACTCAGAGATCGTATCCATCATGCGTGGCGTCTGACACAAAAACATCTTGGTAAAGCAGTAAAAAGGCAAAAAGATAGCTATGACATTGTACTAATTTCAATATAAATAAGGAGACTTTTAGTCTGGTATCTCATTCCACAGCCCAAATCAGAAAGCTGTCCAAAGTTACAGCTGATATACAGGGGTCCGTTTGTATGTGTTTAAAAAGATCGGTGATTTTAAGTATGTTCTCCAGATGAATGAGCAAGGAAAGAAGAAAACAGTCAACCATAACAAGATGATACCTTACCTGGGTGATAATCCTCCAAGATGGGCGATCAAAATAAGTAGACGGTATCAGACAATAAATGCGTAGTTTTATAATTTCACATGCATAAGCCAGGCTTATCACCTTCTGTAATTCAGTGTGATTTCACATTGCCATTTTATCTTCAGCACCCACCCATCCCCGCCATTTTGTTAATGTCAATAAATATCATGTTGTATTTTCCATGATTGAATAATTTAATACCCAGAGAACATGCACTGAAATGTTTCTTTTTCATAAATGGCCATTCAACTGAACGTTAGTCTAAAATGGAGTAGACTGCATCCTTGCATGATTTGCAATCAAAGTAGTAAATGGCGCAGAAATGTAGCCCATTACCTGAAAGAGCATATACAAGACCATCAACGTAGTTGCTCTATTTTGTGTTTCATCTGCATGCCTAACCCTTCTTCAGCAGCTACGTCTCTTGCACAAGTAAAACCTATCCATACCGCCACTAGATGCTCAAAAGATGTTTCACTTTTGGAATAAGAGGCAGTTCTCTAGTTTCTTGGCTGTCACCTTGTTGTTCCTATGTTTGAACTTACATTGTAAAATTGTAAAATGTAATAACCCTATCTTAAGAATCACACTTTTCTTAAATTTTGCAGGTAACTGGCAATTGAGTGTGTTGCTAAAGGTCTTTATATAAGTTCATAGGTTTAACAATAATAACATATTTTTCTGAAGCAAAGACATGTGCTTTCATCGACTTCGTGTCTGCCTATACAACAAATTACCACTAGTTATGTTCGTTCCTTTGCTCCTACCATATTCTGTGCAGTAGGCTTAACTGTCATCCATGTCCATCTAAGTGTTGATCACGAAGTCTTAGGTCAGGTTTAGTTTTCACACTTTCTCTCCAAGACTTAAATTATGAACCCTGTTTGACTTAAAAGTTTGACTGTTTGATTTTTTTTCAAAGCAAACTGTGTTTCTACTCAATAAGAATTTTACAGATTAAACCTAAACCAGGTATAAGGGATTTGTATTCCTAGCAGTCATAGATGGCAAGATTGATTTCTACCTTTTCTTGTCAAACATTAGTCTGAATAACGCTGCGTGTTTTATTTTGAAAATAACATTCCCTCATGAACCTATAGTGTTTCATGTTGGGGTACTTTTGTATTTTTAGCTGATTGATTTTAATTCACGAGAACAAATCTGTGAATGATAGTAGACTGCTTACTACATTGTGATCATATACTACGTCATGCTGTATATGATAACTACAGTATCAGGTCATTTAAAAGGGTGAAAACTGTTTGGGTTAACAATATATTTCTTAGCTTAAATATGCTTAAAGTAATTGTTTTTTGAGTTCATGTGCTTTTAGGAAATATATTGTAGACTGCGTACTACTTTGGGACGATATACTACGGTATTCTGTATATGAAAACTACAGTATCGAGACATTAAATAAGAGCCAAAACCTATTTTCGGTAAAGAATATATTTCTTAGCTTAAATATGCTTAAATTACCTGTTTTTGAGTCCATATACTTTTATGTGCAGTCTGTTTTTTTTATCCCCCTAGGATGAGTAAATATATCTGCTTTGTATATCTGATGTTTTTTCTGTCATCACAGAACATGTTGATGACGTTCCGAATGCCATATTATTTTAGCTATTGATTACCAAATAACCGCATATTAGAGCATATTTCCAATTATTGTAATCTTGGGAATTAAGCTTTTATATTTCACAAGTGCCAATGTCCAATAGAAAGGATACATTTGATCACCACTAGAAGCCTATTATATTAGTTTTAACCTGCTTATCAACACTCGTATGACTCACGCTCATCATGTCTAACTAGCCCTAAGGTTCTACTACACAGTTGTGTATTTTGTGCAGGGCTAACTGGTGTGAATCAGTTTCATTTAAGAATTCAATATGTACCCGATGTTGTGGGTATTTAGCTCAGTATGATTAACTCAGGGTTCCAATGTGAAACTATGCACATAGAGTGAACGCCCTGACGAAAAGAGACAAATGTTAACCAAATATTTTAGATGAAATTAAAAAGCAACTTTTTGCGATGAAATTAAGCCTGTTTTGCAGTTCTGGGCTTGTTCAAATTTTGATCTTGGGAAAAACAAATTAAGGTGTTTAAGTCTCCATTCAAATGTAGGTTTACAAACACGCGTCCGTCCAACCAGATACCGGAAAAAACTATAGATATTTTTGAAGCATTATTTGCTTGTTCACAATCTGGCCTTAAACATGTGCAAAATAACTCAAACTATACAATACGATAAAATCATCAGCTACAGTGATGGATAATATCATTTTGGATCGCATGCAATTTTCATTTACAGTGTACGTTGAGTTTCACGATATGCATTGGAACGTTGCTTGCACGCTACGTTTTAATTCTTTCAAATTATAATGTGAAAACTGAGAATCTTAACAGTAAGCTACAGAAAAAGAAATCTCACCCATCTATCAAAATCCAGTATAGTGAGATATTCATTTTTAGTGTGCTTTTAATGGCTGAAAATTGATCTTCAGTTTACATATCTTGATGGTAAGTTTATTGCAAGCTATGGAACAAGCGTTGCTAATGAAGTCAAAAGCTTAGACTTCATAACAAACTGTCGTCAAATCGTTTTCTTCCATATAGAACTATATCAAAGATTGTGATAAGAACTGACAATTTGTGCAGCAAAATACATTTCCTATTTAATCCAGTCACAAGAAAAAGTATAAAACATTAACTTTGAAATCCAGTGCGTATTTAAGGGAAATAACAATACACTGGACATAGCATTTAACCGAGGACATTGTTAACCAGTATATAGGTGTACCAAAATGTTACAGATGCAAAACATATGCTCACTCAGAAAAGTATTTATTATCATTTAAGACATGCTTGAAACATATCACACTCATTCTGAAAAATATAATAAAAGTAGAAAATACAAATATAACATACCCGTGAAATAGAATTAGGTGATAACTATGACAGTGAAGCTTGCTTTCTTACTGTTTATTTCGAATCGTCTTATGATCTAACAAAACATACTCTGTTTCGGCGATGCATTACTCAGAACATGATGGCACTGAATATTTACTAAAAACCTGATAACAGAGAACATTTACTAAAGATGTTACAGAACGTTTACTAAAACACTGATAAAGCCGAAATTTTACCCAAAAATAAAAGAAAGAAAAATCGCATGATACCCAAAGTTTACTGTAACCCTCATGATACAGAAAGTTTACTAAAACCCTGATGATACCGAAAATATGTTCTGTTTCAACTTAGATATTTTGCTGTATATATAGAGAATATTTGCTTGAAACGAGTGAATGACGGATATATTTCATCGAGTGGGTGGAAATACTTAAGTTTTTTTACAAACAAAATATATCCGTTATTTACATGAATCAAGCAAATTTTCTTTTAATTTTATGCTCCAACGTGATGTCTAACAATTTGTAACAGACTGAAGTAGCGAATGTCTTACTGTATCCCACGCGATAATGTTAGTGGTTTACCGTTTATGTTCTGCTCTGTTTTGTGTATATTAACACAGAAAATATCAATAGCAACATAATGCTCCTTCCCAATTCTAGGTAAAACAGCAGATTAAAAAAATGAAGCAGAAGAAAGCTCAATTTACCTTTCAACATATAATGGATACAATTGTATACGTAGACAACATCCTTGTCATGTGATCCACGTCAATCGAAAATGTTAAAATCGAGTATAAACGGATTGAGGTCACTTCCTTTTTCCTTGGGTTCAGTAAGGATACTATCACGTGGTAAAATCGAAGCGTTCCGTCGATAACTCATGTTGCTAAGGCCAAAAGGGATAAAATATTTTCAGCTTGATATATATCGTGAATATAATGCTAGAATTTCAGAATGTTTCATTTGTTAAGTATTGTAAAAATGTTTTTTTTTAATAAGCGTTTATATTACATTTAATTCTTGATATTATTTTAATTCTGACACATTATTCGAATGCTGGTCATCGGGCATATCAGTAATCCCTGAAATTGACAGAACCTTTAGTAGTAATCCGACCTGACACTGTTATACCAGTTACTAACGTCTCCTTTCTTGAGCTCATCCCATGTTCTAAACTTACAAAAGCTTGTTAGAGTGAGACTGAAAATTAACTCAAAATAAGGAGATACATAATCTCCAAAGCTATTTATGAAACCTGCAAGGAACTTTGCAGCCTGGATTATTTTTACCCATTTAAGACCTTTTTATGAAACAAAATATTCAAAACAATTTCTTGAGGGCAGAAAAAGGTTTGTTGGTCGGATTTTTGGTAATCTTTGCTATCCAAGGGCCTCTGATTCAATTTGCTCCACATGGTCGATGAGGAACAAATTGGATAGGCGATCCTTTGCTGGCGAAGATGCTTTATGGTACAAGTCTGGTTCTTTTGCTTGAACGTTTTCTGAATTCCAGAAATGGCCTTTTACTATAATATTCACAACACTGATGTTTGAAGTTAGATAGTCAGCTAACGAAATATCAAATTCTAATGAAGCTGGAGGTGAGATTCCAGAGCATCAGTTAATCTTAGTTAATACCTTGGGTTGCAGAACACTATTCTCTGATTGTTTTATTTTTTAAAATTTAAACTAAAGTTGCTTATATTATCCGTGTTTTAGAGACACACGCCTAATCTTCTACTACCTTTATCGTTGCACAATGTTTTAGTACATTAAATGCATGTTAGAACACATGAATAATAAGAAATGTCAGAACACTCTTTGGACAATTGCAAATTATACCTTTTTTAGAATGTAAAACTGAAAGCCTATCAATTAAGAGTATTTTAGTTTAAACAGATAGTTTACGTTTGTATAATGCATGACAGTGCCGGAAACTGTAGAGACAATTGCAGTAGTCCTAGTGTTACTTGTGTAATTTGTGATATAATTCTTCAGTGGATGTTATTCGGTTTATACCATTTACAAAAGATAAGTGACCAAACTTTGTAGCATTCTGTGAAGACTCTTTCTGTGGAAGGTACAATACACTTGCTAAATGCATTTGGTTGTTGAGATAAGCGTGTACAATTGTGTGGGCAATGCACTGTGAACGCAGTTCTTTGCATACTGGTATGCTGACTGTCTTGGAATATTGACAGCCACGGTCTGCAAAGATGTAATGCATACTTTGGGGCTTCACAATAAAAAATAACATATTCTCTTTCTCTGATTTACTCTTTGGAAGCAATGGGTATCAGAAGCATGGTTGATGTTGCAAACTTTGTCATCGTCATTCGCGATATAGCCTCTTCTCAACTGACCAACAAAATGGGTAATTTGGAGAAAACAATTCCAGGTTATCCAACGGCCGCTACTCCCTGGTATGAATGATTTATGATACGCGAACTTTTCATCATTCCTTTACAGCTCGAAAACTTGGAGCTAAAAATAATGTTTTCTCTCGTACCATATCAAGTAGATTACCAAGTTTCGCGCGATTCTACCGAATGGTGTAGGAACAGAGGGCACGATGGATGGACGCCCCTGCAAAATAATGTGGAGACAGAGGAACAGATGTTTGGACGAACATAGGTTTCTTAAAATACTCGTATAGTTGCCTCAAGAAGTAATCAACAATCATGACAAAAACAAAAACAAAAATTGATCGTTTCCATAAGAGTATGAGATCTAAAAAAATATCAGATTATAAGAAAAGTTGTCCATTTTTATTAAAAGAAAGCTTGCTTTTATTATTTTTGCGACTGTGTAAGATAATTCTTTTTTTTTCTTTGTCTGTAGGGTAGAAGCATAGACATGGTGAAGAAATGTGCAAATGCTAATGATTCAAGTACAAGTATTTGAGTTATGGTCATATTATTTCTGCTAGACATTATAAGTCGTATTATTCTTATAATGGTTTTGTCCCTCGATCGACTCAATGAAAACGCAAAATAAAACAATGCATTTCGGGACTAACATGGAGGCCAGCTACTGGCACTAGCGCTAATAAGCTTTGAGCGCACGTTTGCAAAAGCCAATAGAAAGCGCATACATCACATTATAAGCATGGCAAACATTGCGCGACAGACATAACCCGAAAATCCGTTACTAGCGGACTCGTTAAAACACAGCTGCACATTGCAGGATTATAACTTCTGATACAAATTATGACGTCATTCCGTAACAGTACTTCCAGTGTTTTCTATGTTGTTTTCTGTGGCAAATCAGTTAACGAACCCAATAATGCTTTTTAGAAGGGTTGGTAACGCTTGATAGTAATCGAATAGGACAAAGTACAGGTACTGCAAACTTTATATAACATACAGTAAAATGTATAATTATTATTCATGCTTATTCATCGAATGATGCCTTAGGTTTATGTAATATGTGCACTTCAAATGAGTATGGCAAAAATGTTTTTAAAACCGCAAAACGAGAAGCAGCACGAAGAACAACATGGTATTTTCTTCAAGATATCACGCTCAAGTAATTATGCAACAATATGTCAATTGAAACATTAACTATACACACAGAATAGCAAATTTCTAATTAAAAGTGACTTAACCAAACATATATAGTATTAAAAATATGTTTTGACGGGATAGTGATATATCTCTTAGGATGCAATGCACTGAGAAAACTGACAGACGATAGACGTATGTTCATTAGTCACTATGACGTCATTAAGCTTTTGATGTCATACAGATTTAGCTCCATCTACAATGAAAAATTTGGCGCCAAACATCTTGCTAACATGTTTTAATTAAGATGATTGCAGAAGAAACTAAATGAAGAGAAAAACCCTTCATTCCTTTACCTTCCATCTTAGCTGGGTGAAGAGTTTATCTTTCAGGAGTTTTGTTTTCACTGTCTTTCACTACAAATTTTTGTCAAATTATGATTTTGTTTCATCCAGACAATAAAGCAGCAAAATGTATGGTTAAATTGTTTGAAGAATACCCTGTTCTTGAATATGAAAAAAACGAATATTGATAAAACATCTGTAAAGAGAAGTGATGCAAATAAGTGTACAGTGTTTTCTGAGAACAGCCTTCAAATAATGCAGCACTTGAAGGTATTGTGTACCTTGTATTTAGTAGGAATATTTATAACTACACACACTCATTAGAAAAGACCAAACCATGTCAAAATAGAAGAATAAAATTTAAAATCTCCGAACATTTCTAATGCTAGTAAATTAACAATATCATGATAAATATTTGAATCCATATTGAAACACTTTATCGAAAAATCTGACGTATTCCATGTAGAAAATCCCTTCTCCCATCCCGGGGTGGGTGGTGAGTAGGCTGGAAGCTCTATCCTGGAATAAAGTTTAGATGGGGAGCATTGTTCATCTTTTCCTGGAGAAAAATATATATTGGTGCATTCCTTATTTTAAAACATACTGATGCTCTCAATTTCGAATGATATGTCTTCTCTGGATATATAGCTAACTGTACTATGATGAGCACGGTTGCAGCAATACACTAATTTGATGAATCTCGCTAATATATCCACTTTACTGTAACAGTGCATATACAGATCTAGAAACGTGTAAACTGTCACGTCCGCATTAAATCTATATATTAGCAAATATTTCCCGATTTAAAAGAAAAACACACACAAAACAAAAAACAAAAATCCTCAAAAAAATTGATCTTGGAAAAGACAAATTAAGATGTTTAATCTCCATTCGAGTGCAGGTTTAGGAACGTGCGTTATTAGAATTACAGGCATGGAGCAAAAATACCGATTTTCGGATATTTTTGAAGCATTTTTTTGCGTGTTTACAAGCTGGCTTTAAACAGATGCAGAATACGTCAGACTTTAAAATATGATAAAATCACTAGCTACACTAATAGAGATTTCAATTTGGAAGGCATGCAATTCGTATTTATAGTGTACATTGATTTTTACTATATGCATTGGAGAGTTGCTTGCACGCAAATATTTTTTATTATTTTAAATGATAATGCGAAAACTCATCATCTATAAACAGAGAGGTACAGAAAAAGAAATCGTACCCCTATATCAAAATCCAGCATAGTGAGCAATTCATTTTGACTATGCTTTTAATGGCTGAAAAGGGCATCTTCATTTTACATATCTTGATGGTAAGTTTATTGCAAGCTATGCTATATTCGTTACTAATAAAGTTACAAACGTGGAGTTCACAACGAAGTGTGATTCTGTGATAAATTTGAACAACCTGTGAGATCGTTTCCTTCCATATAGACCTATACCTAAGTGTGTGACAAGAATGGACAATTGATGTAGCAAAATAAACTTCCAATTTTAACCTGTGGAAAAGAAAAGAATAACACATCAACTTTCAAATCCATTGCTTGTTTCAGGGAAATAGCAATACGCTAGAAATAGCATTTAACCCAGGACATTGTTTACCAGTGTGTGGATATGAGCAAAGGTTATAGATGCAAAAACATATGTTCACTCAAACATATAGTTATTATATTTTAAACCATACTTGGCACATATCAAATTCATTCTGCAAGTATAATAAAAAGAAAGAAAATTACTGTAATAAATTTGGGTATGTTCCGTTTGTATTTAGGTCTCCATTTATAGGTTCGTTAGAATTTAGTGATTAACTGTTTGATTATGGAAAGTCCGTGTTGGGAAAATATTTCCCAGACCGAGTTATTAGCCAATTTCTAGGAACAGACGTCATACGTACAGTTTTTAAGACACTTTGCAATGGCATGTACAGGTTTAGTAGTTTGAGATAGGGTCAGACTAGCATAACTGAGCATGTAGCCATGTTGTTCCTATTCAGAGGTGTTGATTGATTGTGACTTTCGGTGGGAAATATTCGTGACAAGAACTACTGTTTTGTGCCATGGAATACTTGAGAAGAGTTCATCCCTTTGTTTGGAGATGCCTCTGGTGGAAGTACACGTGCGAAACGTGGTTCAGGCTGTTGTTTTTATTGACCCAGCGATGGACTCGGAAAATAGTTCCCTGCATTGGGTGTTTGAATTGTGTTATGTGCTTCATGCCACGGCATGCTAACAAGGAAAAACCATGGAATTGTGATGTTATAGTTGTGACATTGTGGTCATTCATTTATTGATTAGAGAAAAATTGTTTCCAGTCTTGGCGCGTTACGAGAACTTTCAGTTGACAACGAATGTTGTCGGGAAGTCCTTGGAAATAGTGGAAAACAAGGGACTTCCAGCCCAGCCTCACGCAGGTGTTTGATTCGGTCGGTAGAGGAACTCCTGTGCGTGTTACAATACAAATATAACATAGCCGAGAAATATAATTAGGTGATAACTATAACAGTAGAACTTGCTTAATTACTGTTTATTTGGAATCATGTTATGATCTAACTATGCAGACCTTGTTCCGCCGGTGCATTGTTCAGGACATGATGGTACCAAAAATGTACTAAAAACCTAATAACAACGAACATTTACTAAAACCTAGATGATACAGAACGTTTACTAAAAACCGGATAAAGCCGCAAATGTACCTAAAAGTAAAAGAAATCCGAGGATACCAAAATTTTACAAAAGCCTTGAGAATACCGAAAATATGCTCTGTTTCAAACTTGGATATTTTGAGACATAAGTTACTCTTCATACATGTTTCAAGAAATTTTCGTACACTGTGTCCTAAAAGTATGAGATTAAAGAGAATCACACTGAAAACAATACTTGGAAAATAAATGTGTCATCATGTTAAAGACTTTGATGATAAACATTGCAGAAATAAGTTACTTTCACTATTTCATCTAAAAGTGCAAAAGCGAGAAAGACATTTTTTACAAAAATTAAATTCCAAACCAAGATTATACCAATCACACCTTTCCAATATCAAGATTAAAATAATGTCATATAGCGCTGAATTCTTGTATAGGTTTACAAAATACTCAGCTCAGTTTACATTTCGAAGTATTATGGATGAATAGTGTATAGATAACATCCTTACTATATGACCCAGGTCAATCTGAAATGTTATAAACGTATATGTATAAAGGACACGAGGTCATTTCCTTTATCCTTGGGTTCAGTAAGGAAAATATCACTTGGTAAAATCAAAGATCAAATCATGGATAGCTCCTGTGATATATTAGGATTCAAATTATTGTAATCGTACTCACTGATTTTGATTGCAATTATAGCACTTTCATAAAAATATAGATTGGATATCTCGACTCTGCATACTTAAACCTAATGGGATTAAAATGCGTTGCTGATGGGATTTTTTGTCAATTTTGTTTGTTCAATTTTTTTACATGTATGCCCATCAAAACCTTCGGATCGAGTTTTGAAGTTTGGGAAACATCGTTGGTTAATTTCATATATGCTAGCTAATAAAGTCATCGCCTGGCAGGAATGTAGCGTGGATAGAATAGGCAGCGCAAAATTGTAATACTCGCAAGAAACCGGAAGTGCTAGAAGCATTAGCGTGACTGAATATGTTTGGAAAGTTTGTTTATTGGCCGAAACACATTTTTTTCAAGCGTTGATCTTTTCACACAATGCTGTAACAAAGTGAAGTTTGAATGTATTAAATGACGAAGCAATTCGAATTTCAAAAAGCACCAATTTATGCACAATTAGTTTGAGGTTGTAAATACATTGTCATGTAAGACGGTTGTGTACAAGACACACAGTGGCCTTGATGGAATCTCAAACAGAACTTTGAAGAACTGTGCAACAGAATTGGCACCAGCACTTACACTAATACTCCAGAAATTACTGTCAATGGGTACAACGGACTGGATCACATTTATCTTTAACAACGACAAACGATTTTTCGTGTAATTCCATCCAGTCTCCTTGATATGAGAGAGTTTCAAATTGTTAAAATACTTAATTTGTAAACACACATGAAAACACACGTAGAAACATAAAATTCTGACTGGTTTGCAACCGGTATTTCGAGCAGGTCACTTTTGTGAAAACCAACTTCTGGTTCAGTCAACGACCATATGAAATACTATGACAATTAAGTACAGGTCGACTTGGCCATTCTGGACTTCAGCAAAGCATTCGATACTGTTCCCTACAAAAGATTATTATCAAAACTGGAACATTATGGCATTGATGGAGAGATTCAAGATTGGATAACTTTTTTGCTTAAAACAGATACAAAAGAGTTGTAACTTATGTTGAATTTTCTTCCCAAGTGAAACTAGAATCAGGAGTTCCCCAATATACGTGGCGCCCATTATTGTCCCTGTGCCATATAAATGACTTAACTACATGTGCCAGTTCACATATAAGAATATGTGCTGACAATTGACTTCTTTATTGGCCTATGTATTTCTTTTAGATCATATTTTACTTCCTCGGGATCTTAAGTCACTTTAAATATGTGCACGAAAGTGTGCAATGAAATTTAGTGCGTTCAAATCTTACATATTACGGATAAGCAGAGTCAGGTGATCAGCTCTTGGAACTAGCAAAAAAAATTCCCCACCATAACACCATTACAAGCAGCTCCCATGAAAATATTAGAAATAAGGCAAACAGTACCTGAAATCTTGTTCACAAAGTCTTAAGGATACAGCCTATATTTTCCTAATCCACTTAGTACCTGAATACAGTGCTTCAGTTTGGGACCAATATCTGAAAGGCGACACACAGCAACTAGAAATGATTTAATGTAGTGCAGCCAGATTTGTTTTAAATGACTATAGCACAAGAATCAGTGAATTTAGCATGATACAGAAATTAAGATTAAACGTATCCTGATGTACAAGAAAATACAGGTACTGTTTGTCGTGTCCACCAATGGACATCTTATATTTAACGATACCAGAACTCGACAATGTAACACAAGGAAGCTTTATGCTATGCATTATAATACGGATATTATTTACAGACATTCGTTTTTCCACAGACCATTAGGAACCGGAACAGTTTGACCCAGCTTTGTGTGCAGGCCAGTTCAATGGAAGCTTTCAAGTCTAAACTCAGAGACTAATTATACGCGTAATCCTACCCTTTACCTTACACTCACAGCACTGAGATATTGATACTTGAATGAGGACTGTCTAGTACAGATACAGATACACGCTACTGTCATTAGTACTCTGAGTCTGTTGTGGTTGTAAGCTGGAACTCATCGTTGTGCTTGATAAGAACACAGTTCTGGAAGTGAGATATACTATAGTAACTTCTAAAGTGGTCAGTAGGCATTGAAAAATAAAATACATACAAAAATATCAAATAGCGTAAGTCACTGTTTACACATAATATTCTTTACGATATACAACTACTTTAAAATAGGTAAAACTAATTTATCAACATGCACTTGGTCAAATGTATCAATTTGACTAGTCATGCTGCATATTGAATCATACTATATATAAATTAAAACAAATATGTTAAGTACTGCTATTTAAATAATTTAAAACTGTAAAAATATCAAAGACTTAGGTTTAGGATTCATTTAATTGTATCTTAGGTGTTATCCTAAAGTTATGGTTAATGATAATAATAATCTCAGTTAAAAGTACATGTTGTTAAAATTATTTCCCATTAGCATCACAAACTCCATCTCTAATTTTCATTGATCAGAAGAGTTTATAGAATGGTCTGTTTTTCTTCGTGCGTCGTTCGAACTTCGTCCGTCCGTTAAAACGGAATTGTGTTATTGCTACTCGTCTTAAGGGACGAGAAGGATAGCCATGAAACTTTACAGTTACATTCATCCCAATGTCAAGGTGATTTTAAATGAAAATAGTGCCGTTCAGACATACAATTGAACATCTTGTTATCACTATTACTCCGGAACGGATTCTCATATCAATATGGTGTTTTCACTAAAAGACTTCATATGCTATCTAGTTGAACCTAAATACAAATTGTGCCGATCTGACAACTAATGTAGCCGCCAGGGTAGTCGTCCTGAAAATCATGTTATAGCTATTCCTACTAAAAGGACTTTCATATCAAGATAGAGTTTTCACCAGAAGACGTTTTATGATATTTAATCGGTTCTAAATGAAAATGGTACCGATCTGACTTCCAAGATCGCAGTCTATGACAGACAGCTTGAAGATTTTGTTATAATGAAAAGTTGTATCTAAACAGTAGTTCCACCAGAAGACTTCTTATGGTGTATATTTAGTCTTAAACGAGAATGATGCTGATCTGACATCTGAAATGAACACCATGGTTGTGACCATCTTGAAACTTTAGTTATCACTACTCCTCCTGAATTAATGGTAATATCGACATATGGTTTTTACCAAAAGACCTATAATGCTTTCTTGGTTATAAATACAATTAGTGCCGATGTCAATATCCAACTGCAACTTTCTTTATCGCTTAAGATTATAGCAAACAGTCTTATCTTGGATTCATGGAAATTCTTAACGGCCAGCTGAGCGTCTGTCCTTTCGACGGAACTATTTTGAAATAGTTTTTGGTTGCTGGTGAACCTCAAACTGATGCTTATAAAGCTCCGATCAAAATCAGGCCTCAATTTTAGTGAAGGATAAGGATTCATAAAGTCGATTAATAAGTAAACTTCTTTATTTTATTCCAAACAATGAGTGGAAAGCACACAAAAACGTGGTGAATATTCTTTAATATCAAATCAACGTCTTAGGCAGATCAATATGGCTATTCGCCAGATTAGATCTCCAAATTTCGGCGGATCACAATGGGCAAGTAGCAAAATGAGTACAAAAAACGCGCAGCTAAACCCCAGCAGAGTTAAAACAAATGTGCATCAGTTTGACCAGGGGATATTTTTACAAATATTAGAATATACTTAGGTCTGCAGGTAACAGTTGGCTTTTTTACACTATTCGCATCTGAGGTTGCATAGCCTAGGCGTAATACATAGGATTATAGATTGAGATGTCTACGTGTCGAAATTCGCTAGAGGTAAAAATCTGTATCTACATAAAAAGGTCTGAAAAATATGCAGTGGAAAATAATTTGAAGAAACAGTGAACGGCGTTCACAATTGTCGCCAAGCCAATGACGTAAATATTCATTCATTGACCACAAATGTTAAAAATTGTTTGGATCCATACAGGTATAAATAATTGCATTGCTTGTGCTGAAATGGCTTTACTGAATATTTGCTGCAAAAGCATGTAGAATATTGACACAAATGTTGACAAAATCGCATTTTTTATATATTTGTTTTTTAATCATAACATAATCACACACAATTAAAACAGTGAATAAACGAATCTATTCATTAGTTGAAGGTACAGATCATTTGCCATACAAAAAAGTTGCACATGTTACAAAATAGGCTATGAATATGAGCCGGCATTGAAAAGGCATGAGGCTATACGTATTGCAAATTGGACGGAAACCCTGGAAGTCTAAATTACAACATATATGTTAATGAATTGTAATTATAATTAAAAGGATATGAATTATTCTCTTTATTTTGTATGCTGCTCTTCAGAGGCTTTAGTTGTCTGTAAGCGATTTATTGATTGTCTTCTGTAATTGGTAAAGTATGTAGCCGATGCCAACAAGCAATATTAGATATAGATAGTTTTGCAAATAATCCACTGTCCGTTTCATCAATGTGTTTTACTGTTTGTTCCACATCTTCTAATTTCTTTTCATTTCCACTTCCATTTGCTTAAGATCCCTGTATATTTATTCCAATTCCTTTTGCTAGATCTGTTGCAAAACATAGAATGTTTAAACTTCACTCAGTGTCCTCGAGTGTGTTTATCAAACCCCATGATTTTGCCTTTAGCTGCATGTTTAGTCCATTTGTCAGTAATTTACATGTTTTTTCTAGGTATTTTTTTGCATTTAATTTAGTTCTTTCCATAATGGTTTAAGTTCCAACGGTTGTATTGATTTTTTTATTTTGTTGTTGTTGTTTTGTTTTTTTTTGTTCCTTTTTTCATTCTCCGCTTGTATTGCTTTGCATATTATCGTTGTTGGACAATGTTCAGATCTTGCCGTTTTTTGTTTTGATTAGTTCGACTATTGGACTTTTGCTTTAATTTGTACGATTGTTGGACTCTATTCAGATCTTGCCGTTATTATTTTGATTAGTATGATTGTTTGTCCATGTCCAGGTTTCGCCGCTATTGCTTTGCATAGTATCGTTGTTGAACTTTGTCCAGGATTCACCGTCATTGTTGAACTTTGTCCAGGTTTCACCTGTATAGCTTGGCATTGTATCATTGTTGGACTTTGTGTAAGTTTCGTTGTTTTTGCTCTACATTGTATAATTCGTGGACTTTGTCCAGTCTTCAATTATGTTGCATTGTTTTTGTTTTGTATTGTGCGATCGTTGGATTCGTTCATTGTTTAGCTGTTACCCTTAGCAATTTTGTAAATACAAATTATCAATTGCATTGATAATTTGATTTAAATCAAGTGTATCAGACAAGTCAGTATGCTGTATTGCACAAGCTAGTAAATTGTATTGTATATAACTGAAATTAAGGGAGATACCCTCACCAGTCTTGTCAAATTATGACGTTTAACTCAGTGCCTTGTATCTTTTGCAAGCATACTAGTCAGTGGGTGTCAGTCAGGTTTTCTTCCTCTTTAGGATGGTGTGTGAAAGGATTTATGCATCTCCTTCCAGCTACCACATAAAATAGATATATAATTTGGCTTCAGGGGATATCTAATGACTCGTGTAATTTATGCAGTACTGTGAAAACAGGGACTTCGCGGGCATCAGGACTTTAAGTATCCATAATGTATTTTCATAAAATGGTCATCTCGATGTTTGTTTTTTCCCCTCATTTCGCCTCATATATTATTTACTCTATCAAGATTCCAGGGTGATTCTATTGGAGAATTTAGGCTCATGGACCTTCAGCTAAAACATAACCTGCTTACTAGAGACATTATATCTTTTCATATCATTACTATACTATTGAGAAAAGAAGCTCACCACTATACTTTAATAAGCATCTATTCATATTTATACATAGTTTTCGAGAGAGAGAGAGAGAGAGAGAGAGAGAGAGAGAGAGAGAGAGAGAGAGAGAGAGAGAGAGAGATAAATAAATAATGTTAATGACATTTTTTGTCGCAGAAGCATGTTCACTTAGTGTGAAAAGAGTATTCGGTATCATGGCAATCTACAGCATATTATAACTATCTGCTGTTTCATCTTTAATCCCTACCCACTTTACAGTGGGAGGAAATTAAAGTTTATGAAAATGTGGGGTCGTCTCGTCTTAATCAAATGAGCTCCGCTTCATCTCTGTTGCTAGAGGGAAAATGTCTACCTATGTAGAGCAATTATCCCTATATTTGTTAATTGCAACAGGGACAAATCCTTTAGACATATTTATGTGGGCCGAAAAGGCATTCAGCATGAACTTCTAGGCATCTCTAAGGCATTTGGTATACGTGTTTTAGACAGGCCATCAGGACGATTGATAAATTGTCGCCTGACTATTAATTACTGGATCGATACGCCATAGAAATACAAACGGGTTATACAACTTTATGTTGAAAGCATTGGCAAAGTTTCTCTGGCATTGTTTGTAATTCCAGATTAAGAGTTGTGGGTCTTAATAATACAGCTTCCCTCTAGGGTCTTGTGATGTATCTTCATTTTAGGATCTTAGTCATATAAAGTCTGTGTGATACAGCTCATTTTTGGAATAGAGTGATACAATATCTGAAGGATACAGAAACCTTCTGGGATCTTGTAAATCAGCTCCCTTTAGGATTGGCATTCCTTTTACTACTTCAACCATCTCCAAGATCCGACAGCCTTTGCTTGTTAGCTAGGGTATATAAAATCCAGTCTCCTGGGGCATTGTTATTTCAAGTCTAGCCTCTGATGAGTATGAATTATCACATGAAACTGGTCTGGTTTTTCTCATATTGGATCTAATCATATAGACAGTTATCAATAACACTGTCCAAGAAACTGTCTACAAATATCAAAATTCCCAAAACTTCTCTCACTTGTTACCGTTTTTGCATCAATATAAAGCGCACTAATACGAAAACATTTCAAAGACGGAATAAAGACAAAAGGGCAAAGCAAACGATGTGACTATTTACGGAAGCTCGATGAAAATAATCCATATCTAAGAAGAATTAAAGAAACAAAACAAGCAAATAAACTACCGACGAAGGTATGTCTTCAAGTGAAGGTCACATATTATTGACACAATATTGAAAAAAATGGCTTGACCACAATAGTGCCATTTCAAGTGAAATAATATATGTAAGTATATTATTATTATTATTATTATTATTATTATTATTATTATTATTATTATCTTCATTGTTTAGTCTAGAGAAACACATTTTTCAAATATCTAAGAAGAGTTGGTATGAGGGTGAGGTGATTATTGATCGAGACAGATATTTGTCTATTATTATATATTATATATTGAAATAGTTAGGAAAAATGATGCACTGAAAAAGTATGTAATATTTATTCCACTTCATAAGCAGTAATTTAGCATTCATGCGATAAAGGCTTTAAGCATTTAGCACTAGAAGAGATAAATGAGTTGACAGAGAAGCTAAAAAGACAAAACGACAATCCTCTCGAGAAAGGAAAATGTGAACTCGAAAATATGCCTGAAGCACATGCAAAGAAGCATACAAATATGAAGAAACAGCTTCAGATTAATGTAAAGGTAAAGGTCAATAAGACAGACTGTGCGCAACATGCTTCCATATCCACGACGATGAACGTCTCTTGAATTCTATTATCTAATGCAATATTTGCTGATTTTTGAAAACATCTAAATACATAGGCATAAGAATGCATTCCACAAGAGCAAAATTGTTCTCCAATGAACGTCAGAACTTTCGAATTTAAGCAATTTTGTGTTTCATTTTCTTTTGTTTGGATATAATGCATTTCATGAAAACTTTGTAACGACAGTGTTTGTCTGTTCTGAGGATTGAGGCACACTTATACAAGTAGTATTTATGTGCTACAAGACAACGTAAAACTTAACCCTATCAAGTCATCCTAAGAGATAAAGAACAAGCTATCGAAATTACGGAGACTGTCAAGAATATGAATATACTGAGATGAAGAAGACATTTGAATACATAACTGCATGAATCAATGATCTCCAAGTCACAGTTACACAGAGGATAACCGATATGACTCTCACCTGATAAAAGTAACAGAATCAGAGCGTAAAATAAGAAAGATTGCAAACAATTACAGGGCAAAAGGCGTTTCCCGTTGGAATTTATGTAAATAAAAGTTTACTGATTTATCGTATTTGGCAGTTCAAATATAGATTGATTCATAGGAGAAGAGCGATCATGTTCTCAAGTGCAATTTGCTGTACATGTGCATACATTCAGACACAAATACAATGAATGTCCTGGAATCGATGCATTTAAATAGATTACAACACACCGATGCATTGCTATCGTAGTAAAAGTTATCATTACACCAAAAATATTCTATGTTGCAGACAGCGATGTAAATGGTAAAATGGACTCGTATTGAAAACCAAAACATAACCTTTATGTATACAAAATATGTACAGGAATTTAAATAGGATAATTAGTGTGTAGTTAATGAGTTCATCTGCCTTCATTTATACACACAACAGAAGATAATACATTATTTGTATGTTATGCAATGTACATATGTACAATAAATTATTTGTACACAAATCATTTGCTACAATTGTTAAGACACAAATAAGAATGAATAGCAGAAGTTGAAATGGTTGTGAATATCTGAATGATTATCAGTGAATTTTATTTAATAACTTCCTTCTCTAGAATTCATGAAACTTAATGAATGAGGTATTTTTAAGCCACTAAGTTGCGTATTGAACATTCATTTTTGTTATTACACTTTTGGCATGAAATAAAAAAATATCATGTTTTTTTTGTTTGTTTTTTTTATGTTTTTTGTTTTCTTTTTTTGGTTTGCCTCTCGAGTAAAACCTCGCGAATACTAGTGGGATTTAACGTTACCTGAAGGACTACGATGATGCGAACAGACAATGTGAAAAAGGCATAATCTGTAATGGATGGAAATTATGCAGCAATACTACAATAATAATTATGCTAAACTTTGTCTGAGTGAACTCAAACGATCTACAAAGCATTTCATTCCAGAGGAATTTGATTATAATTACAGCATTGTTTTTTTCAATACAGGTAATGGCTGATATGTTCAACCAATTCTTTACCAATGCAAACAGTATATGTTCTGAGAATGAAAGCAATGCTACAACTCCGTTCTGACTTTGGAAACAAGATATTTCCTCATGATCTACAATCTGCCCTAGATATTATACGTGAAGGTGATATTCTTTACACTCTTGGCAAAATCAACACACAACCATTGTGAGGTACGGATGACGTGGGAATCACAATCCTACGGTTATTAGCACCAACTATAGCAGGTCGTGTTGACTATTAGATTAACCTCAGTATTTCTTTGGGTGTTTTCCCAAATACAATGAAATGTGATAATATTAATCCTGTTTTTAAATAAGGATGTTGAAGTGATCTGAACATTTATACAATACCAGGTTTTGTCAAATAATTTTGAAAAACATGTATAAAAGCAGGTTTGAGATTATATTAGTACCTTTGCTCTTTTTCCACAAGGAGCAATAAGGCTTCCACAGAGAACATTCGTGTCAGGCAGCTCGCACAAAATTAACTGATCTATCACTAGAATAAATGAATAATTGCAACTTAACTGGCCTGTTATTTCTCGATTTGAAGAAAGCCATCGATATGGTTCATCGTGTTATTGTCCTAAGTAAGTTACCGTGTTATAGATTTCATGGCCATAAATTAAGTTAGTTATATTTATATTTAGGTGGTAGTAAGCAATGAGTCAATGTAGCAAAATATCACTCTATACCATCTTATAAAAAACATGTGTTCCTCGAGGTTCTGTGTTGGATTCTCCCCACTGCTTTTATTTTGTAACGATCGTCCTCTCTATATTCAGCATACAAATACTAATATGTGTGCAGATGATGCAACTTTCTCTTCATCAAGTTATAATATTCATACCCTGGAGAGCAAACTAAGTTCAGGCGTTAAGTAAACTGAGGAGTTGTCGAAAAGAAATAAAATGGTAAGACGTAAATCTAAGACAAAATGCGTAGTTATGGAAACATTTAGATAACTGGTAAAGTTATAAATGAAAGATATGTTATTGTACATTACCAATACTGCATTTGAAAATATCAAAGAAGGAAGCTTTGTGTGGTAATCATTGACATAAGTTTCACGTGGGGAAAAACAAATTGGCAGTGTATGTCGGTCCATCACATCTGAAATTTCATTTATTAGTAAAATTAAAAGTACCGGTCAAAGGACCTCCGAGGTTTTTTTAAGATAATGCTTATGCACTTCCCGTGATTGACTAGTGCTGAACCATATGGGGAAATTGTACTAGCTCTGAATTGCACAGAACACACAGGTTTCAAACGCGAGCAGCTCGATTGATTCACAATGTTCCTTTGATGTAGCATCATCTGACTTGTTCACATAATAAGATGGTAACGTATAGATAGATGAGAGAATATATTTCCTGAAAGCAATTGTGGGTTTTAAACATATCAATCGAACTGATTTAGGATAGATGGCTAAATTATTCTACAAAAACTCCGCTATATATAATCATAGATCAATTACTAACAAAACATTAGAACTAGCAATACCCCGCATTTAACAATTCAAAGCAACTGTACAGTTTTCGGGGGCCACTTGCTTCCTGACTAAATTCGATCTGCCTATTCAGTTCAATCATTTAGCAAAATGTGCATGCAAGCTTTCAAAACGACATATTAACAAACCATAAAGATTAATATCTTTACTATTTTGGTAGGCATAATTTTACTTTTAGATGTTGTTCGTGGATTTATTGTATTACTACTGTTCGGAATTTATTATTGGCCTGTTTGTCTTATATTTGACATGCCTACAAAGTATGTTTCTTCTCTGTGTTGACAACACTCGATGGCATGTTTCCAAATCATTATATGCAATTCCAGAAATTAAATGTAGGACGTTTCATCAAACGAGGACAAGTCTTGCAGCACAAGGGCCGATTTTGAAAGGAAATGTTTCATGCTACAGATATGATTCTTGTTTAAAGAATTTAAAGCGATTCGAGGAATTTATTGTATCTAGGGAAATTTAGAATACAAAAACTCAAACAAATGGCGAGAATGAATCAGACACGGACGGATCATATTGCATGACTGAATGGGTGACAAAGTGAAGTTTAATCGCGGTGTCGCTCATCACGATGGCTTTTTTATATCTATTCTGAATTATAGACAATCGACGAACGTGAGAATATAACCGCGAATGAAAATGTACCGGAGAATCTGCACATGATCATACCAGAAATAGTTGACGAGATTCATTATATTTATGTGATGTTATAACTAAAATTGGCATTTTACTTTTGCAAAATTGCGATTCAAATGAACACTGCATAAGTCTGATGGATAGTTTTACCGCTGTGTGAGGATATATATGCCAGGGTTTTAATCACTGTCTGGCATCATATAAAACGTCTCCACATAAGCTTATTTGGTAGCTTAGAAAAAGCATAGGCACGTATGCAGCATGTCTCTGAAAAAGAAGTTATCACAGAATACAGGATAATTAGATGAAATGAATTTTCTCTAGGTCTCAACTTTATTCCACATGTGATGGCCCGCACCTCTCGGAAGTTTTATCGAGGCTGTCACATGATCAGAACAAAAATGTTACTCGCAACCAAAAGCCATATGACTTTAGGTAGACAGACGTTATAATGGAGGGCAGCTAATGGCACTTGTGCCAATACGCTTTGAGCAATTCACGTCAAAGAGCATTTATATAAGCTATATAAAGCTCATAAATCACAATATAAGCATAGCAAAGATTGCGCGACAGAAATAAACCAATACTCCGTTACTAGTGAACTCGTCAAAACAGTTGCACATCACAGCAACATATATTCCGGTAAATAGTATAATGTGATTCATAAACAGTACTTCCAGTACTTTGATTTATAGGATGTTTTCTGTGGCCAATCACATAACGAACCCAATAATGCTTTTAAAAGGGTTTATAAAGATTAATACTGATCGTATAGGACAAATTAAAAGTACTGCAAACTTTATATAACATACAGTAGAATGTATAATTATTATTCATGCTGCTTCATCGAATAATAATATGTGCGCTTCAAATGAGTATGGCAAAAATGTTTTTTATATCCGCAAAACGAGAGGCAGCACGAAGAAAGAAATTGTATTCAAGTAATTATGCAACAATCTGGCAATTGAAAAATTAACTATACACACAGAATAGCACATTTCTAACGAAAAGGGACTTAAGCAAACATCTACGTTATTAAAACATGTTTTGACAGGATAGTGATATCTCTCTTAGGATGCGATGCACTGAGAAAACTGATAGACGATGGACGTATGTTCATTAGTCACTGTGACATCATAAAGTTTTGTATGTCATACATATTTAGCGCCATCTATAATGAAAGATTTGGCGCCAAACATCTTGCTAACATGTTTTGATTAAGATGATTGCAGAAGAAACTAAATGAAAAGACGTATCCTTCATTCCTTTAGCTTGCTTCCATTTGAGAGAGAGAGAGAGAGAGAGAGAGAGAGAGAGAGAGAGAGAGAGAGAGAGAGAGAGAGAGAGAGAGAGAGAGAGAGAGAGAGGGGGGGGGGTAGTTGGTAGGTGGGTGGAGAGGTTATCTTTCGGGAGGTTTTTTCTTACTGTCTTTTCCAACAGATTTTAATCAAACTTCGAACTTGTTTCATCCAGAGAATAAGGCAGCAAATCGTATGGTTAAAGTTTTTGAAGAATACCTTTTTATTGATATTAAAAAAGAATATTGATAAAACAGATGCACAGAGCAGTGATGCAAAAATATGTACAAAGTTTTCTGAGAACAGCCTTCAGATATTGCAGCATTTGAACGTATTGATACCTTGTATTTAGTACGAATATTTATAACTATACAGAGGCACTAGAAAAGACCAAACAATATCAAAATATAAGAATAAAATTTAAAATGTCTGAATATTTATAATACTAGTAAATTTGCAATGACATGATAATTATTTGAATCCGTATTGATAAACTGTATCTTTTGTATTCCGTGTAGTATCAGCGAGCGGTACAAATTCTTCATCGAAATTTATAAAATCCCTCCTCCAATCCCAGGGTGGGTGGTGGGTGAGCGGGAAGCTCTATCCTGGAATAAAGTTTAGACGGGGAGCCTTGTGCATCTTTTCCAAGAGATAAAAAAAACATATTGGTATATTCCTTACTTTTGAAAAATACTGATGCTCTCAATTTCGTATGATATATATTCTCTCTCTCTCTCTCTCTCTCTCTCTCTCTCTCTCTCTCTCTCTCTCTCTCTCTCTCTATATATATATATATATATATATATATATATATATATATATATATATATATATATATATATATATGATTAACTGTACTACTTTGATGAGCACGGCTCTCTCTCTCTCTCTCTCTCTCTCTCTACATATATATATATATATATATATACATATATATATATATATATATATATATATATATATACATATATATATATATATATATATATATATGACTAACTGTACCACTTTGAAGAGCAGGGCTGCAGCAATAAATTAATAAGTTGATTATCGCTAATATTTCCACTGTACTGTAACAGTGCATATACTTATCTACAGTACTGATCTAGATATGTGTAAACTGTCACATCCGAATTCAATCAATAAATAAATATTCCAGCAATTTTAAAAAAAACAACCTCATAAATGGTCAGTCCGTCAGAGAAAAAGATATTTCCTGTCCTCTTTACCAGTGCCCCTCCCCCACTCCTGTTACTAATATTTTGTTTCCAAAAGACAATAGTTTCTGTGCGCTGCTGAAATTAAAAACATTGGAATAAATCAATAAATGAATAAATTAGGATGGACAGTATGACCATATTTACAATAAAGCCACCATAGTTCTTTAAGATCATATCTCACAGACAATTACCATTGTAGAATATGTAGCTTAATGTAAGGTTAAATAAATCCTTGTAACCTGATAAAAAGATGTAAGTACTATCTCGAGTTAAGCTACTTCGATTGCATAACTTCTAATAGACATTCTAACAGCTGTAAAGGGTTCGGGATAGGATGATTTCATAAGACATCATTTCAAGTAATTGTGGAATCAGTTAGATTCATATTGGTATCCTCCTAGTATGAATTCCACCTTCTTCATGTATTGCTTGTTTAATAACAATGACAAAATAAGGTCCGTTTTCGCATGTGATGTAAGGACAATATCATTGAAGAATATCTACTGAACCAAAACGCAAAAATCTGGCATGTTGCAGTAAATTTGGTGATCATGCTTGTCAATTGATTTATTTATCACTATCGTCTGTACTTAATACATCGATACAGAGGTAAAGCTACATCGAAACGGGCATATCTGTGTTATGTTGATTAACGCTAATGTAATTTTTTTCTGCGATCGAGTGATATTGGTGGAACGAAGTTTGCAATATGTTTTATTTAGAATGGCGAGATAATACAATGTCATGTATTTAAGACAATCTTGTACGCATGGACCCTGAGTAGTGGATCCGCGTTCAAATGTATTTAAGACAATCTCGTACGCATGGACCCTGAGTAGTGGATCTGCGTTCAAAGGTATTTAAGACAATCTTGTACGCATGAACCCTGAGTAGTGGATCCGCGTTCAAATGTATTTAAGACAATCTTGTACTCATGGACCCTGAGTAGTGGATCCGCGTTCAAATGTATTTAAGACAATCTTGTACGCATGGACCCTGAGTGGTGGATCCGCGTTCAAATGTATTTAAGACAATCTTGTACGCATGGACCCAGAGTAGTGGATCCGCGTTCAAAGAAAGAATTTTTAATCAGCAGAACAGAAGTAAAATTCTAAACACGGAATGGTATTTATGAAAACAATTGTCATTGGTAGGGAATAAACAGGCAATAAGTTGTTAATCTTATCTACATTAAAAGCAGCAATTCAATGCTTGGATCCTGTATAGTGAATCCGGGTTCAAAGAAAGAATTTTTCATCAGTGGGACATAATCAGAATTCTAAACACGGAATGGTATTTTTAGAAATAATTACCATAAGTAGGGAATAAATAGGCAATATGTTATTAATCTTATCTAAATTCAAAGCAGCAAGGATAAAGAGAAGCAAATCTAACGCACACGCAATATTGACGAATTTCACCCTAGTGTATACACACGATTCGATCCTATTTTCCTTTAATTCGCATTTCTGTCCTTTTATATGGCACCACTTTCAATTATTTATATCGCATTCAATGCATTTGTATGCATCAATGACAACTTCAATCGAAAGAGAAATTACAGATCGTGCATTTCCAGATGTGCAAAGTAAAATAAATGGATGGCTTGTGCTGGGTCAGTCATTTGGGATCAGACTAGGGTACATAATTACTATTTTGTCTATGAATTTATCAGACACTTTATCCTTTTATGCATTCAAGTTGTCATTCGTATAAAATCCCTTCACAATCAATAATGATTTTTAAAAAATTGCAGAGGCTTTCTTGATTTTGTTTTCGTTATTTAACTCAACATATATATTTTGTCATTACTCATTCGATATAGTTATGTTAGCATTAATCAGTAAGATTGCAATTATTCTTGAAAATACAGCACAAATTTAGAAGATCCATAAAAAAAACTTGGAAACCAACGAAGAACGCGGGACCATTTGGGGCTTATTCAAAGGTTTAAATAGAAAATGTGAATCCAAGTAGTAATTTAAATACTCTTCGACGGAACTGATCTTCAGCTATCACAATTAAATTCAAAGACACTGGAAAGCCAAAGTCAACATCATCTCTTTTGCAAAAGTGACCTCTTGACTTCAGCTTAATCAGAAAGTTTCTTCGATATCTACTTCACCGTCCGTCAATCGGTGAAGACGGAGTTGAGATTACGCGAGGGGTAGAATTACGAATAAACGTAATGAACGACATGATTGATTGCAATATATATGAAAGTTTGGAAAATATACCAAATGAGAGCACGCGACCTATGAATTATATTGGTTGGACTCAAAAGTCATTCAAGCGTGGTTACTATTAATTTGGGGAGTGGGAAGGTGTAAGGCAGGTTATATTGCATAGTAATTCAATCTCACTCTCCCTCGACCTCCCACCCCATGACATTGCACCACACATCATACCGTATCAGCGGATTACAGAAATAAATTACACCCTACTTTTAATTTTGGAGAAATAAAGTTAATATACATTTTTTATTTTAATTCACAAAAATCATTCCCTTCCCTCTAAAATACTAACCAGTCCCATTGAAAGAGCTTAACTTAGGGTAGAACTCGGCAGTTCAGACAAAAATTATTGGGGCTAACTGTGAGCAGTTCAATGGGTAATTTTGCATACAGTTTTTTTTTAAAAAATACCCCAAAAAATATTTTTTAAAAAAACAAGGACGCCACCATCACCACTAACAACTATAACATTTCGTATTAAAGCTGGGCTTAACCATCAAGCTCATTTTAACCGTGTCGAAAGAAAAAAATGATATTGGATAAAGTATCACTACAAGCACATGTATTTTCAAGATGTCTTGCTGAACACATCTACAATTGCTCGACATGAAGTTGAAGTATTTAAATACAGGGTAGCCAAAATACGTTTCTTTTAGATACCATTTCTACTCTTTATAAGCTTCGTGAGTTTAAAGCGGTGCACGATGGAAATTCAGCAACAGGAACTTAGAGGCGAGATAGTAAAGACATTGGGATCGAATTGTAGGAGTTGTTTCCCCTTATTGTACTTTGTACGCGCTTAAAGTAAATCTATTGTATCTAAGTAAATTTATTGTACTTAATGCTCCAGTGCTGACCACTAGAAGGCATTCGCATCGAAAAACATGTATAACAGCCGATCCAAAATTTCCACCTAAATGCTAATATATATATATATACAAAGATAGATATCGGAATTAAGGATGAATTATAGACTGGGATTAGATACTTTGAGAAAAGAAAAACAACTCAAACAATTCATTTCAAATGAGTTAACTCCCTTTCACCAAGCGTGAAATCAGCCAGTACTTGGGAACCTAAATTCACACCCTTCCGAGGTCAGTTTTTTCAATGTAATGTAGGTTGTCTATATCCAAAAATAGATCGTATATAATTGATATAACTCTGGGAAATCGTTCGGTTTTACAGCTAAATATATATATGAAAAATCTAATCATGCAAATGATTTCGTAAATTGAGGTCAATTATGATGTCGGTATAATTGAGTTAGCTATGAGAGGTTGGTTTGTGCCTTTCATGTTACGCATCGAGCCAATATACAAGCTGTCATATACTTGTATGTGTTCTTGTAATGAAAATATCGCGGAAAAACACACAATTAATTTGAACTTGTTTTAAAGCATAAAATAAAAACTAAGATTCTATAGCATCAAGAAATAAAGAAATCATAGTGCAAAGTTTCATTCTTGTTGAGATTTCGTCAAATAATTTGGTCATGAGGGTTATCAAATAATAAAACGTATCGCTGAGTTGTACTAATGCATGAACTCTTGTGTGTGCATGTCTGTACGTCTGTCTACATTTCTGTAATTACCACTTATTTATCAATGAATCAATCAACATACTAGTATTTATTTGTCAGTCCCTGTATCCATCTATCTATCTGTATGTATGTCTGTACATTTGTATGTATGTCTGTCCATTTGTGGCTTAGTGGTTTGCGCGCCTGACTGGCGATCAGAAGAGCGCGGGTTCAAATCCAAATCAGACAAAGCCGGGTCGGCCCTGGTGGTTTATCTCTGGGTAAGACATTTTATTCAAATCGTCCCGGCATGATATAATCTTGCATGTGTTTATGTGCCGTTCAATATCAATCAATCAATCAATCAATATATCAATCAATCAATCGATGTTTGTCCATCAATATGTCTGTCATATCTTTTCACGGATAAAGTCTTTTCATTTTACATGGTGTTATTCTCTTGTTTGATCTAAATGAAAATTGTTAAGTGTGAGCGTCCATTCCGCAACTTAAGTTCAAATATATGCCCACTGTTATACTAACTAGACCAAACTGACTGCAATAACTTGGAGAATACGTATAATATTCTACGGCAAAAATATTGCCACAATGCTGTTGCACTTCAATGAATGAATCAAACACTGAATGAATGAATAAACGATAGTTGGAATGTTACAAAAAATCCAGTGATTAATGAAACCAAGTAAAATGTAAAAAAGAAAGCGATGAAATGCATGTAAAAATATCAATTTGTGCTCCGACTCATGTTTTTCGACCTTTTCTAGATACACATTATTATCACCTGACTTGGATGTTAATAAACCTGTAACAGGAGATAATTGGAATAACAAAAATATAATTGATAGCAAACCTCCAAGTTTTCGCAAGTCAAGGATTCCCTATGAAGACATTTAAATTGTCAGATTTGTTAAATGATGAATGAAACCAGATCCAATACAAAAACCGTACGAGTAATAAATACATTAATTTGGCACAACTCCAATATAGTTTATTAGATTTTAAAATTTATTTTTCCCTCAATCAATTTCCTAAAATGTTTTCTCAAATTTGAATGGTCTCAAAAATTAGAAAAGCTTCACTGCCGAGTTGAGCAATGATGAATTTCTTTGTTGAACTTTAAAGCGTTTTTTTAAAATACATAAAATGAGATTTAGAAGATTAAATCTTGATGAATTTATTGAAAATGGAAACCTCCAGTTGATTTATACGAACAAAGCTGGCGTACTGCATACAATCTTACAATGCTTTTATGACTTGCGTTCAGAGATATAAGCATTGTATTTATAATAATTATGATAACTGGACGTAAATTATTTCTCCTTAAAAAACCTTTGATATAAAGGGATACACCGTTAATCCGGACTCTGTTTAACCGGATGTCTCAGTATCCGAAAGACGATTTATATTTGTACAGTCTTCCTCTTTTTTTATTAAGCGAATCACATATCTGCATTCCACGTTAATCCGTCCGCAATAGGTGAAATAGGTGGGAACAAAAATGTCTGATTAACGAGTTTGACTGTGCTAGCAATATTAATCAAACATTTTCTCAAAATAAATGTGCAATAGACCTCTCTCAAAGTATATGCATGCTTGAAATTCCATTGCCAGAACGAGGCTAACTGTGCAAGCTGTAGCATACAGTGCTGAAGATATGGATGCCACCAGCAATACTACTAGAAAATCATCACAACATTGATGTGTGCCCTAATATACTCAGATTAACGATATCATCCAACACTTCATTTTTTATTCAATTCCTAAGAATCATACATTGAAAAAAGCATTGGGTAATTAAGATAGGAAGAGACGAAGACCCACTCTTCAAAGGAGTTTTTTAAATTATATCCATTTTTGTTCTTGCACTTTTTTCAGAATAAATTTTTTATTGTGCATTAGTCTCTTTGTGTAAGATATATTTTATTCGCCTTGGCTAGGTTACAAGGTCAACAGTTGTGTGTTAAAAACATTTTACAAAAGCTGATTACAAGTCATGGACACCAGTTAGAAAAGACTATGTCCTGATGCAGTGCCATCAATCTTTGATCGGAGCAACGACAAGACGCCCAGGCGATCCTTAAAGAGAAATTAATTGCTTCTTAAGAACCACTTGCATTTTCCAAGAGGTAATTAAGAACTCTTTTGTATGATTAAAGGGAAAAATTAATAAGAAAATATTTTTTCAGATGCTTATAAACCATGAACTTGTTGGAGCAACAGCCGTTGAGATTATAATACACAAAACTTTAATGCAGCAGTTTAATTAAATATGTATGTACAGCAGACTCGTAAAAAGCAGGAATGAATCTTTTTTTCTTTTTTTTTTCCGTATAACAGAGTGGATACCTATGTAACTGGGACAGATCAGTTGGTTGATACGGAAGCCAAATCCTTTAGCAAAGGATAGACTAGTTAGAGAAGAAACTAAAGCATAAATCCGAAGAAAGCGAAAAACTGCAAAACCAATTACAAATAGAACGTTTTGGCTTACATGGGTTTTCAAGTGAAAACCCTGTTATATTATTCTATACAGGTTTTTTCTCCTATGTCACATTTACTGCTTTCTTCACTTGTATTCAACCATCAGCTCAAAACATACAGAATCCTTACTATAAAGGTAGTGAAACTGTTAGTCTGGCAGGTAGAAAACGTATCATGCTCCTTATAGATACATTGTTCCTGTTTCTTTGTCGATTAAAAAATGGTCTTCTTTAACAGAATCTAGGTGTTAGATTAAGTTGTTCTTTGGCAACAGTAAGTCATAATATAGTCACTTAGGGTAACTTTATATATTTGTTTCTTGGTGATGTTCCTATTTGTCTACCTATAGAGTTTGTTCAAAAGTTAATGCCAGAAAGGTTCAGATCTTTGTATCCATGCACCCGGCTCATACTTTATTGTGCGGAGATAAGAACTCAGCAACCTTTATACCTTGTACGTAACTCCCAGTCATTTGCAAATGACAAAAATGCAAACACATTTAAATGTTTTTGGGGTATTGCGCCTCATGGAGCTATAACTTTCATATCTTCACTTTATACTGGCTGTATGTCTAATGTAGAAATTGTAAAATTATCTGGTTTACATGATCTTCCAGAACCAGGTGATGATGTCATCGCACACCCGTTTTACTCTTCGTAAAGTTTTGGCTGAAAAGAGTGTTACACTGAAAAAGTAGCGTAGCAAGAAATTCTGGGTCCCCCAGCAAAACTTAATTCTGGGCCCCCCTTCCAATAAAAAAAATTGTTTGATTGGAATTTTGGTTCGCACTGGCATTGGGTCTGTCCCTTTACCATCCCCCACCCCCGGGGTAAGTATACCTGATTTTCTAAGTAGTTAAAGGCAATTCAGTATCAAGAAAATCGAAACAAGAGAGCAAATCGCAAAACTTAGGATTCACATCGAACGTATGAACAGACACATGAAAGAAAATCATTTATTTGATTCCCTATTCCTCGTTCACTGACTGGTTCATTTATTCAACTTGCACTGTGTTGTCTGTTTGCTTGCAGATTTTTGAGACCCTATTGTTCACGCATGGTCAAATGTTGAATCTTAAGGGTCCTTTCTGTAGAAAGTGATTGAAATAAAAGTCATCTACTTTGTCTTTTACTTGTTGCTAGACTGTTTGGTTTAAATATACTGTTTCAAAATGCTGGTCATTTTGATACCAATTCAACAGATCACACCACTATAATCCTGTAACTGCAAGCTGTGTCAAAATTTGGTAATAGTAGTTCCGCTTTTCTTCAGTTTCAGAACTCCATTTTGATCTTTTGCCAGATATGTTACCTCTAGGGCACTCCCAGTTTGTGGACACTTAATTTCTAATAAATCAAAAGGTGGGATATTATCGGGATTGTATACGTTTCTGTCTGGACTTGCAGCAAACCAAGAACACCATAATTTTACAATCAGTCCGCAAGGACAAATGTTCATTTTGTTTTCTTTGTGTATTGCATATGCCTTTGCTGCTATGGGTTCCGTTTCCAACCCATTTCGCATAGCTAAACTTGTAATACGTCTGGTCGATGTTTTGTTCTATCAAAGATCTGGAATCTTTAACTCAACTGTCAGCCTTTTGTAGGATGGACATATTGTACTTGCAGTCCACACTATCCCCACGAATTGGGTTGCACAGTGTGGAGTTTATCCCTTGTGTTGTTGTCTCACCGCTGACAATGTCCGTTGCATGAGCATATCCTCGCGTTTCAATATCAAACACTGCTTTTCCTTGAAGCCCCCCCCCCCCCATTGTAGCATGCAAGGTATAAGGCTGGAATTTTTTTGCTGTATCTTTTTGAATAGCCCTTTGTCCCAGCATTTTGTGTTTGGCTAGCTTTTAGAGTAGACCACCAATATGTCCACACGATTCTGCTGGTCCTATAGGGTAAGTGCAGAATGCAAATGTTGAAGAAGCCTCAGATATTTCTTTAAATGTGACCTGCAACGATTAAAATGTGAAATGTCCATTTTTAGATTTAGTGTTTCTATTAAAAAGAAGCTTGCAACTTTTATGCTTGAAACTGAATGCATAATCAGACATTCTTCATGCTAAAAAAATATTATAAATTACTTTAATCTGATGTGGTGTTTCTTTTCTCCTCTGGGATCTATAGCAGCACTTGCCCATCATCTCGAATCCGTTATCAACCGGCCTCACAATAATAATAATAATAATAATAAGAGCTACTTAACACTCATTTTGCGTATATCTCTTTGAATTTAACTATTTTAGAATTTATCATGGTAATTTGGTACCACAAAGCTGAGAGAAATATTCAACATGTGGCAGTCATTAATGCCATAAATATTCTAACCTTAATCTTTCTTGGAGAATCTGAAACTTGATCGACTAATTTGTAATCAGAACGTGCTATTAAATTGGTATTTATGTTTTGGGAAAATGATACCCTAGGGAGAGCTGTAATCTTGGACAGTTTGGTCAGGAAAGAAAATATAAAGATATGTAGGAAATATTTCATCACATCAGATTGTGTTTATTATTGTGTAACACCCAAGAGTCGGATTGGGGTGGGGGGTAGAGGGTTGTTATTATAGAGTGAAAGAAAAGGAGTGATAAGCATATGTATCAGCTGAGCAATTATTTCTAAGAGAGTATGGATGATTAGAAGAAAAAAAAAAAAAAAAAAAAAAACTTACCTCTAAGATCTTGACTGTATCTTAAACCTATGCGAGAGCTCATCTGATGTTTCTTGGTGTTATGTAAATGCTGACTGACATCTCGCGACTGCAAGGGGATTTGTAGCACCGCACCAAGTGTGCGCTCTTAGCTTCTGTAAATAGTCCATAGCCAAACAACTGGGCATAAAAAATACGTATGCTATGTATAAATGCAACCGTCGATCTCATTGGATATATCAGAACAGAGTTTCCATTGGTCGACTCACAGCTGCAATATGTACGTCATAATCGAACCATTAATAGGTCAAGGAAATCCTAGCAGCAGACAACAAGATACAAAATTATCAAGTGTGGAAATTGTCTTCATAGAAAATAAATAAAATTAGTATTTGAAAAATTCAATGCAACAAGAGATAGTGTTAGATTTTGCTAGCAAATGGTGAAAATCAAACTTGGCCAAGGTCTTTTTAATGTAAAGCCTCATACAAAATTTTGTTTTAATCTATAAAGTCTTCATAAATGACTGAATGGAATTGAATTAACATATACTTTTTACTGCTTATAAGTTCGTAAAGAGTTTATTTCAGTTGTTGTTATCGCTAATCGATAAACGCCTTTAATGAAAGTGAAACAAAGGGATTGGAACGCGTCGTGGCTTCATAGGTTAAGAATATTATGTAAATGAAGTAACTTGGTCAAAATGAAATGCCTCTCAAACTTCACGTTGACTGGCTTCTCAAACAGCTATCGCGAGAGAAAAATCTATGACAATCCAAGGTTCAGGCTACAGAGAACATCCGAGTAATGACTGTGCTTGCAACATTAATAATTCATCACATCAGACATCTGGATCTTTATCTCATATATGGTTGATAATATGCAAGAACAAATTAATTTAAAAATAAAAAAAAAAAAACGTTTCGTTTGCTTGGCACTGATACTTGACTTTCTGATGGTGAAAGCATATCAGTCTGGAACTAGCATTCATCAAACTAAATTAAAGGAATGTTATTTAATTGGTTTAAAGGCGACATTTGAATCAGCAACTCCATATCCACTGTAGAGTCAAATCTAATATGGCAAGATATTTTTGTATGTATTATATACAGTGTAAGTGACAAATTTTATTCACTAAATTCTTGATCATGTCTATGGATTGGAACAACTGGAAGAACGGTTTATTTTAAAGGTTTTTCTTCATTTTGCCTATTTGATACCTGTTAAGCAAGTTGGGACCATCGCAGAGGCTGGACCCTTTGGGACTGGTATGGATCCAAGATGTATCTTGATCAATCTACTTTATAGGATACAGGTAAATGGATAGTCCACTCATGAGTACGCTGTATGAACCGACTCAACCTTCGTTACAGATGGCGAGTGCCCAGCCCACCTAATGCCAGGGAAGTTGCGCGGTCAGGTTAGTTGGATAATCTCAGATTGGTGACATCTCTCTATGGGTATACAAGGAAGGGCGTGCATGTCAGCTGCTATCACCGGGTTGACATTGATGAGCAATACCGTTTTAGAAGGCTGTCAGCATATCCCCTTGGGTCCTGACCAAAGCAACACTGCAGCCATTTCATTTCCATCAGATGTGGTTTGAGAAGAGTGGCATTGTCTAACAAATATTGTGCGGTGGCGATGTTGTATTTCATCTTTGCATTAAATGAGCAATACTATGGCGGTTTCTAATAATAGTCTCCTTCGAAACACGTATAGTCTAATGTGAAAAGAAAATGAAATTGCGTTGCACGGAATATTTATGATTTTTTTGAGTTTCTCTGGTGTCAGAATAAGTCATCGACTAAAATTATTTTTATGCTGAAATCATCGAAGTATAATTGCACAATATCACTTGATATAGCCCACCTAATGGACAGGAAAAATATAAACAATACAAACTAATGTATCCTCTCTCTCTCTCTCCTCTCTCTCTGTCTCACACACACACACACACACACGCACACTATGCTAAGATGAATTTTGTAGATATTCATTGAAGAAAAGCGTATTTCTTTACATTTAGCCTATTGGCCATTAGCACTTACATAATAAGTATTGTATTATATGCATAATATTATGGCAGCATGGGAATGTAAATTTGAATCAAATATATCATATATAAGCACACTATCCATAAATATAGTTATTATATACAAAATTATTGGTGATTATAACTTACATTGCAGAATGATACATGTAAAATCTATAAGTAATATGCATTTATAGAAAGAAAAAAGCAACTTATGCATCCATGATCAAATATATTACATACATACATACATACATACATACATACATACATACATACATACAAACATACATACATACATACATACATACATACATACATACATACATACATACATACATACATACATACATACATACATACATACATACATACATACATACATACTCTAGAGAGAAAAGACAATAGTTAATACTTATCAAGGCAGTAATTATTCGTAATTATTCATATATACATTTGGTAAGTGCAGAATGCAAACAGTTTAAAATTAGATTTATTAAATTGACTATATAAGCTTTACATATAACTGGACGGGTGTACTGGTACTAATTGGTAGAGATATGTTTCATTTTTGTTCACAGGCAGAACACCAGAAAACTATGGACACACATTCTTTCAGTGAATTACTTTTGCACTTATTGCACTGAAGAAATTGCTTATCGAAACATTCTGGTCAATGAAATATAGGTAGCGATTTACTTCAATTATCACACCAGTTCCTCCATTTCCACTCCAAGCATCGAGGATCAAACTCGTGGTCTTTTCTTACGACTCATTCGTGATCATTGGTTCTCGCGGTTGCAAAAACATTCTTTTGGCACCATACGAAAGGATCAGTCTAAAGTAAAGAACACACAATAACACACTAGCTGACCGATAATAGAGAAGAACAAAACACAACACAACCAATTCAGGTAAAACAATATACATATTAGGTTGAGTGAAAATACATATCATTTATTAATATGCGTTGTGATGTAGCGGAGAAAGAGAAAGAGGAAGAAAAATAGGCAAAGATAAAGTCTTTGATTAGTTTGATGTGAGTATACATTATAAGATAAGAATACACGTGTAAGTAGTAGTAGTACTGACACACCTCCATTTTAAAAATTGATTTGAATGAAAGTTCAATAAATTTGCTATCAAAATATTAATATTATTAGTATTTAACAAATCAGCAAATTTAATCGTGTTTACATTTATCAGATCCTTTTTACCAATATAAAGTTTCCCAAATTCTGCAAAATATTGACATTTACATAGGTAATGAAATTCATCACCGATATCTTGTGAGACACATAATTCACGCTTTGTTTCAGGCAAATCCAAATTTTGCCATCAAACAATTTCAACTTCACATTAATATTTTGGAAATTCTTTATATTCCAAAGCAGCTAAAGCCTAATACTAATGGTAAGTATCATATGTAACCATGGAAACATTTATACAAACATGGTGATCACAAGAAATTGACAGAAAAAATCAACATGTTTTTCAAAAATTAGCGAAGCAGCTTTGTTTCCTTATCATTAGTATATCCTTACTTGCTACCTAGCATTACGTAACATATCATTAGTATATCCTTACATACTACATAGAATTGCGTAACATATCATTAGTATATCCTTACTTGCTACCTAGCATTGCGTAACATATCATTAGTATATCCTTACTTGCTACCTATCATTGCGTAACATATCATTAGTATATCCTTACATGCTACCTAGCATTGCGTAACATATCATTCGTATATCCTTACTTGCTACCTAGCATTTTTTGCATGTAATTTATTATTAATGTAAGATAAAGAATACGACTTGTTTCAATATATAAAAGTTTCAACCCACTCACACAAAACTTAGATACAAAAATCAATAAGGGGATGATATGCTTTACAATTGACAGAACAAACCCCAAAGGTATGGTCACTCTGCACAGTATTGTCAAAATAAATACGACCTAAAAAAATCTCTCCTTCAGTCACTGTCTACTAGTTTTCAATGTATATATATATATATATATATATATATATATATATATATATATATATATATATATATATATATATATATATATATATATATATATTACTACCTCGAACGTACGTAACGCGTCATTTACGGGCATTTCCGATTAAGTCGAATGGTTAAGTTTTATCTGATCAGGTCTACCAATATGTCTTGGATGATGATAATACAAGTTACCTGTGGTTGGTATTATTTATTTCTTAATTCGGACCTATGCTTCACACATTTTGTTCTAAAAGTATCATGTGCTGACACACCGAGATACAAACCATGTGATGCGAGCGACTGCTGTGATGTCTGTAGGCAAGACCCTATAGCAATCGTTCAATTATGGGATTTTGATAAGTCCAGGAAATTAGCTTTCACACCTCTTTTGTCTCGTGTTTTGCGAACAAACACTCTTTGTCGGCGACACATCGTCCAACAAAGAATTAATTGTTCAACAAAGAAACAATGGAGTCACTTTTTACTTAAGCTTAGTAGGCAACATCTTTATTGATTTCTTGGACAAAGCAACAATATGTAAACTTAACCTAATGTGCTTTAAATTTTACTTCCTTAAGGTGTTTATCTGAAAGTGTAAGTTGATATAAAAGATTTTTGAGAACTCTTATGACCCAAGTCCGATTGCTAAGAGCCTGTGCCAGGCATATACAAGAATGTAAAGATGTCGATATATATATATATATATATATATATATATATATATATATATATATATATATATATATATATAAGTAAAAAATAAAATTGACAAAAGAATAAGATAGGATTTCAGACCTTACGTTTTTGTTTTGATATTAATTGATGTGTTTTGTGAGTTGCTTTGTTGTGAGTTTTTGCCTTTGAGAAAGGGATCCGTACGTAACATCCGCGCTACGCTTAGCACTAGAGCGTTAATGTGCTTCCAGCATACATCCAAATTAGTTTCCTTTATGCACGTTATACACACATACTAGGTCTAAGTTTAGATACGTAGGTAATTCTTCTATAATTTTGCTCTTTTACTTTAGTTTTGATATTTTCATTATTTTGGATAGTTTTTGCTTCTCTGTGCCATGATGCAAACGTTTATGATTCTATTCTTGTGAGTCTTAGTGCGTGTGTGTGTGTGTTCTTTTTTGTATGTTCTTTATTGTCCTCCGATGTCGAAAGCTCGGGTAGCGCTGTTTTTTTTCTACATATCTTGATAAGTCTGATGTATGATAAATATTGTCCTAACCATTAAATATATATAAGATGACCGGTTCCTCTTTGTTCCTCGCGTTATTTCTTCGTGGTAACTAGTATTGTTCAATATGTCTGTGACATATCTCCACTGTAAACTGTAAATTTTTTGCAGACATTTAATTTGAGATAATTTGAGATATGGTATCACACCGACTGCTGTTGATTAGTTTCCCATGGTAGGTAGCCTATACAGTCTCAGTGGCTTGATTGTGTTGGATCTATGTCAAAATTAAAGTGTTGGGCGATCGTAACGACAATAACTCATTCGATACAATATATATAGATAAGATTTGATCCGAACATTCATGAAGTATGCAATTTAAAGAGATTGTTCGATAATGACCTATACTTCCCTTCAACAGCTGAACTCGCAGACCCGCTTTGGATTGGATTGGATGTAACATAATGGACAATCAAAACTGGTTTGTATGCGCCAGTTGCTCTTGATTGACAATCAGTCAAGAAAGAATCAATCTGTGAACTATGCTTTTACTCCGACAGCCTTAATTGTTATAATGCAGGTTCAGCTGACCTTCACCATAATTTTCTGCCGATAGGAATCTGCCAAGTGAAATCATCTTAGCTTATGCACAAACTGTGCAAGCTACTGCATTGCGAAAACGTAATGATGTAGTTTTCAATAAATTTACATTGCATTCAAACACATTTCACGAAATTGTGTGAAGTAAAATGTTTATGCATTATATGTGAACGAAAATGTACTCGGGTTTCGTTGCCGCATACAGCGTTCCCCGAAGTTGGTTTATTTTTAGCCGTGGTTATTTCAAAATACTGATTTTGGTTTACTAACTGATGCGCGCGCGAAGTGCCTGCAGTGAGAAACCAGATTACCTCAAGTTCCCGGACTGCGGATTTGCCCATAACCAGCTTACTTATAGAATAAATTACCTCTGTATAATAACGGTATAACGAATTTTGTCAGGAAGCTGTCCACTTTTTGGATGGCTTCCTAATGGATGATTCTCGCCTGGAAGTCACTAAGAACTCTTGATATCTGAGTCCATCTCGGTAAGTAGGTGGACTCGTGTATTAGGGTTTCTGGAAAGAAAAACAAACTTCAGAATTTATATCGGACTCTGCCCAACAAAAACAAGGCTTTTTGACCGTGTATCCGAAAAGATGCACACAAATAACCACTTCAGGGAAGTAATCTTCAACTGTAGAGGTATGTGAAATATAAAATTGTATTCTTTCTTGCTATCTGTTTTGTGTGATAGAATTGTGTTATATATTTAATGTTTGGGATTTTATTCTAAAATTTTGCAGAAAATCACATAAAGCTATGTTATCAGATAGACTATAGTCTGTTTCAAGTTAGCCGTTTGTTATAACTCAACAGACAAATTGAATTCAGTTATATGTTGCATGCATGAAATGATGAGTAATGTTCGAGTTCTTATAATCTAGTGATATTATTCTTGTCGAACACAGATTCATGTACGAACGTGGTTATTATAATAATAATCTCGTACAGCACTTCTGATGAAACAATGTAATGTGTAACGAAGCCAAATCATGTGCGCGCATGCGTAATGTATATTATTCTATTCGCACTTGACCGTGTCTCGTGTTCTGCACGGCTCAGTCATTGTATTTGTAGCTGTTTTCACGTTGGCTCGGAGGGCGGTAATGGTTTCCTCGCAGTGAGGGAAGAAAGTTTCTGTTGCTCGTTGACCAATCGACGAGAGCTGTGGAACCGGAAATACATCGTGATCGTCGACTGGATGCCACGACATACACACATGTTCCATTTTTTATCAATATTATTCTATATATCTCTATATGGGTGAAAATATAATTCAATATCGCTACGAGTGAAAATCAATTATACATACATCGTACTTGTGGATCAACAATACATTGTTCTTTTTTGTGTATAAATTCTATACATTGATCACCTTGGAGATGGAACAATACACTTTTCATGTTTGTGTATTTATTGTATACACTGATCATCCCTGGTGATAGATCTTTATTTTATATTTGTTTATAAGTTACATCCGTTGATTTTCGTTTAATTACTTGTTGAAGTTACATGTTCTGATTTGTTCCATTTAGGAACGATATCATTGTCCTATATCTGTTGTTGAACTCTGTGCTCATCATTCTGTTAAATCTAGTGTTGGACTTTATGCGCATGAGTATGGTGTCAAATTAAAAATCCAATTCCAATCCAGATTCATCCTGTTACAATTGCTTTAGAGAAAAAAAAATGGCATTGAAGCCATGTACGTTAGATCAAGTTGTCTGTTCGATTTGGAAGACAAGAAGCATCATAGTACCCAATCAATTAAAAAAAGAAATTTGCCAATTTCTGTTTCCAAATCAGTTAATTAAGATATTATAAAATTGATGTGTTTGGGTCCTTTTTGATGTATTTTATCATAACAAGTCAAGAAAATTTATGACTAAATATTTTCTCCAGTTTTGATAGTAATGGATCCTAAAAGCATAACAGCAAATCTCCAGGTAAGTACTCTAGGTGCTGTGTTCTTGCTTCCTCCTCTTGACACACAACAACGCGTAATCGATTCAACGAGACGTACTTTGTAGCAACATCAGTACGTTTGTAGCTAATGCAAACAGCAGGTGGCACTTAGAACTTCGACTCGCACACACAAGTGAATGTTTTGCTTACGGTACGTGTGCCTGTTAAACATTTCCAAGAAAAGGGTCAAATTGGCAAGAGCAGACTTTTCCACTGATAATAGACGATGATTGCAACCGGAAGTGTGGTTTAAAATCGAGCGATACACACACAGGCCGTGAGCACAAACTGGTTTCCCTGTTGACTTTTCAGATAAGCCTTGAACTATAAAATTTTGAAATCGAGACAAAGTAACCGCTAAGCAATCTACATTTCAGCCAATTCTGGTTAGAACTCAATGTATTGTAACACTTGATGATTTCAAGTTCGTAGTATGAACAAAGAAGTAATTGCAAACAGATGATGGTGTAACAAGAGTCTAACGATAATGCGCTTTATATTGTAATCAAGGGGAGCGGGACAAATTAAGTGACGAAAGCAACGATTTTGAATTGGATGCAGGTTTCCATTTCTTAATTAAGCTAATGACAAAGAAATGCATTATAGGCATAATTTTGAACATTTTCAGAAAAAATCTACAGAAAATGTGTTAAAACAATTGTTCAACTTTTTTAAGCTCTTGAGATCGAGAGAGAGAGAGAGAGAGAGAGAAAGAGAGAGAGAGAGAGAGAGAAAGAGAGAGAGAGAGAGAGAGCTTTCAAACATCAGATGAACTCGTACAATCTTTAAGCAAAATTGTTTTAAGAATCGAAATGAGAGATTTTGTATTCTTGTCTTTCCTTGAAAACTGGAGCCATGTTTGCGTACTATTAATGTCCAATTTGAGAAGCATATTTCAACTCCTGTTGTTTCATGTTGTTGTATTCTATCCACAGCTAGAGTTCCAAGTACGGTTGGAAATCATACTCATCCCTCATAATACAGGTATGCCATTCAAAGTCGAACGATGCTTGGATGCAATTCCTCCTTCCCAACTTTTTAGTAAAAAACAGCACCGAAGAGGCTCTGGAAAATAGTACCTTGTTTGAGTGGACTCATTGACGCTGAATTTGAAATGTTATATTTATTTTACAAAGCGGCACAGTTTTTTTGAATTGCTAAAAAAATATAGAAAATACTGACATGTTCAAATTTCACATTTTGCTATGTAATTCACACGCTTTTTGATATCCGAGTTATAGCGTTACATAATTGTGATTGAGTAAAGGCATTATAATAGACAATGGAATGAAAAGAAGTTTTGTCAGAGACTTAAAACTCGACAAGACGTGAAATTTCACGTTATGCTCACAGAGCTGTGGTTCCTGCACAAATTCATTTTGTAATGGTGTGGGTCCGTCATGAGCTATCAAATATTGCAAACGTCACCTTGTTTCCGAACGAATTCCCCATGAATTTTACTGTATATTTCAATGCCGACCCCCTCCCATGTATCCTCCTTCCCCCTTACTACCCCGTCTACAGACGATGACGCAAAAATGCAAAATCAGTCACTTACATGATGTGCAATCCTGCAATAATTGCATATATGAACTTTGTTCAGAAATATGTGAAGGTGTAATAGTCATCGCATTTTTTGTACATGTGACCAGGGACGGGATCTAAAGATGACACACTTCATGCTGACGGTTACCTCAGGGGCAACATATCTTCAAACTTTTGTGAAATTCCAACTCACGATTAAGGAGATGTGGTAACGGACTGACGAACGGACATACAGTGTGTATTACAATATCCCTAACGCTTTTTTTAAATGGACACAATATGTCATTTACGAAAACTGTGGTGAGTGAGACAAATGAGGAAGGCAAAGGTGGGGGTGGAGGTAGAGGCAGTGTTGATCTTGTGATAGTGTGCTTAAACTACTAATTTGTCGCTTTACACGAGGTGTATGCAGAAACTGTCGCTAATAATTATTAGTGACGGTTTCTGCGTACACCTCGTGTAAAGCGACAAATTATAATTGAGACTAATCAGTTATGATAAAATAAATTCCCGGTTCAGATAAAATTACTAAATTGTCTACCGACAAAGAATTATATACGCTAAAATATTGTTTGCTTCAGCAAGACTAGTTCACTTCTTTATACTAGGTAAACAGACAAAGAACCCGATGCAATGTATTCATTCATTTGTAGGTATAGAGCATTTACGATATCAATGCACACACAGGACACGTTGGATGTTAAGAAGTACGTATGTGTGTATGCATATGGGTTTTTTATGAATACATCTTTTAAGCATTTACTGATGCTGTAACCCTGGTTTACAGTTCCTAGTGTTGTAAATGTTAAAGTATTAACTTTAACTATATATATATATATATATATATATATATATATATATATATATATATATATATATATATATATATATATATATATATATATATAAACTTTCAGAAGTCGCTTTAGTTTATGCTTGCGCATTTTAGTTTTGACGAACAAATACATTGATTAACAAAGTGGTAGTTCGCAAGGATAAGATTTATATAAAAAGTAGCGTTTATAATGACTATGTTACTTGTGGATTTAAAACATAATCAGGAAATGTTCTATTTCACATGCATTGTCATTGACGATAGTATTTTATCTCCCAAGGGTAAGGTCTCAGCTTTCGGGGTAATTAATGTTAGTCCGTAACAACATTTCTTGTATTGACTTTTCTTGCAGCCTCCGTACTTTACTGCCCCACTTTCACATAATGTCATAATATTGAATTATGATCAGCGAATCTATAGCACAAGTAGCCTATATATATATATATATATATATATATATATATATATATATATATATATATATATATATATATATATATATATTCCGGAGCAATGATAATATGTACAAAATACTACAGTAAATTCAGAAAGCAGTAATCATACAGATATACCAAATACTATATTAAATTCAGAAGGGAGTAATCATACAGATATATAGGAAAAATGTATTGCTGACATGAACAGATTTTACACTTTTCAGTATGAATAATATCCTAATATTCATGTGTGAGCGGCATCAGATGGCAAAAACTAAGGGTGTAATTACGTGCGCACGTATATACGCACGTATGTATGTGTATATATATGTATATATATATATATATATATATATATATATATATATATATATATATATATATATATATATATATCCATGTATGCTTTCAGTGTAAAGTTTGCTGTTTGCTGTTTCGGTTTTTAAAAAATATAAAGAAGCGCGATAGATAGATGACAGAAATTATGACATAGTTGTCATTCGCTGTTTAAATTAATTATTCACGTATCTTTGCTTTTATGTATTACAAAATAGCTATCTATCTGGTTTTTGGACTAGCTGCTTATCTTCTTATATATCTGCTCGTCTCTCTCTATATATGTTTAACTGATAACCTAGACGTCTATATGACTTTTGCAATGTATTAATTTACCGGCTGACATTATGTGAAAGTGTGCTGGGCCTCTATAAACATCACGAACTATGTTGTATTATATCTCATTTTCACAGAGGTAACATACGTTTGTTGAGTTAAATGTTTTTCATCTTCTTCTGTGAACGCCATAGGAATTTTGGGTCTTATTTCTTTATAACCTAGTTTTTGCAATTATACTCAATGCTACGTTAAAGACTTGAATGCAACTGTGTTCCTCTGTAAACAATTGGTTCGTATTATTTGTGTTCTGCTTTGTACAAAGAAATCCCTGGTGGAATGTGTTTTTATTGTGCAGGATATGTCAGATTGTTGATTTAAAATCTGTGCCTGAGCTACAATTATACATTCAAAGTCACGATAAACTTGTAATTGATGTTTCTTTTTTCTAATTGTTTTTTGTTTCGGCAAATGTGACAAGTCAACTCTTGTCAACTATTATATCTGATGTTATCTATGTTGTTACTTAATTGTTTGTGGTTTAATATTTTTCTTGGTGTACTGAAATGAAAATCAAGCATTATTTAGAGATATGATTCTGTCCGTGCTGCCTGTTTATCTGTGATAACACCAATCTTGGATTTTTTAAAATTCCAACATTCCTTCCAATGTTGTACTCATTGGTACCGCAACGTTGGTAAATATAATTGACATGTCAGTATGTTTTGTCTTTTTACTTTCAGTCATTGTAACCTGTTTGATGTTTTTTGTATGTATCAGCTGCAGCACTTGTGCACGTGGCACCTCTGGTGCACGTTGCCTATGTCACGCTTGCCTTTAGCAGAGCTCTGCTGTCTGCTCCTTCCAATATTTCATACACATTTACGGATATGTCGAATTCGTTTCCAGTTTTTCCAATATCCCTTAATTTTACAGAACTGCTATTAAATCAATGAATATAAAGCAGAAACAAAAAAACAAAAAAAACAAAACAAACAAACAAACATGCAGTGTCTTTATTTTGTACATTCATACAAGCATGTGTTGTTCCTGTGTCATTCAGGCAGATCTATACATTGATACAAGCATGTGCTGTTCCTGTGTCATTCAGGTAGATCCATGTATGAGTCTCCAATGCGTGGTTGATACATATATATGTGCAGTGTTAAATGTTCGATCGTGGTAAACATCCATCCTTTTATTTTGCTTATTTCCTATGTAGACTTGGTGTATACAAATCTCGAATAAATGTGTAATTACGTTATTGAGTTCACCTCTGTTTATTACCCTTATATGTCTGGTTCACCTTGTTCCTCTACTTGAGATGATGTTTTAATAAAACGGATCATTAAGTCTAATTATGGTTCCACATAACCAAATTGTCAAAATTTTAACAATGATCTTTTTTTCAAATTTGGTTGTCGGTCATTGAAAAAGTTATCACAGTATTTTCTGTACTAATTTACATTTCCTTTAACGGGATCTCTAAGCATTTTGTTTTATGATTTCGTTTAAATTTTGTCTCTTCTTCCTTCTTTATTCTTTCCTTGTTTAAGGCGCAATAAAGGAGTTTTTAACTTTTTAAAAATTTGTTTTGGTATTGATGCATATATTTTTGAAGTATTCATATATTGTCTCGCTCTTTGCGACTCATTTAGATTTATTTATGGAAATATTACATTCTACCTTTCTATTTCACGTCTGCGTTAAATAATAACTACGATCACTTTCCCTATACTGAATTTTCCAGTACACAATGTTCAAGCTCCTTTATGAGGAGAAATAAATTTCACCTTGCCGAGTTTCAAACTACTCATCTTGCTATCTGTAATCATATGCATTACACCTACCCCAAGCGGTCTCAGTTACTAAACCTGTACAAATACATTATTAATTTTTACATCAATGGCTGCGATATTTTGCTTAGCTGCATATTAACAGACGACATTTGATCACCTGTTCGACCAGCCAATTTCGCCGTTTCTCTTCCCTGTTCTCCGCTGCGCTCCGCTCAAGGGAAAACAGCCCCTTTAATTGTCTTCATTGTCTGACTAGTGTAGTAATATTTTAATTTGCGAAATAACACCCTCAAGCCAGACTCGTCTAGGTGCTTTTAAAGTAGTAATGATTTTTGAGTTCTGTTTTTGGTTTTGAAGCAGGTTATTAAATTTACTTTCACCGAATAGAGAAATGGGGCGATGCCATATTATAATTTGTAATTAATAACGTTAATTCATTATTTTGACAGGTGGCCAACATAATTCAAAATGTATAATTCTTAATTAACGCCCTTATGTATATCGGTCTTCATGTGACATATTAAGCTGTCACGAGGAAAAATCTCATAGTTTCCCTTTCATAAGAAATTCTTTTCTAAACGTTATCATTGGTCCCGAACACGATTATAACAGTCATTGATCTCGACTGCATAGTTTGCAAATAACCCAAGAAAAATCATGCTTGTCTCTAGTCAGTGCTTAACCAGAACAGTAGTGTTTATATCACTTTTTGCAAAGAAAATTGACACCTCTGTCGTAAATCTTGTGTTTATATATCAACATATTACGATTTGAATCCTTAAATAGCAGATATATGTCTTTAGCACCCCCTTCCAAACAAACACACGCACACAATAGAACTAATGAAATATCTTGAAGGGTTGAAAGAAATATGCTAAGGTAAATGAACACAGCTGCACGAAATCATTAATTCATTACGAAATAATCACAAATCTACATAAAGGAAGTAATAAATATCATCGTTAATAGTCCATTGTCGGAAAGATCAAAGTATGTATCTATCTCTCCATACATCTCTCTATCTATCTATTAGATAACCAATAATCGCGATATTTTCATAAAATAATTGAAGTTATAAGAAAAGCTGCGAATTAAATAAGAAGGTAAAATATTGCTGAGCTTTCCACTTTATACTTACTCACATAGTATTGTGTCTTGAGCATGACTACATTACCAAACTGAATACAAGGATGTCTCCTTCATAGAGATGTTTGATATTTATCGAACACTATATTTTAATCCACTTAATCATAAATTATGCCATGTACAAAATATCTTTAATACGGAACCATGTTCCGTATTTGGAATTCTAGAAGCATTTAAGTCCCGTAGGTCTATGATATCGAAAAACAAACTGAACCATACAAAGTTACGATAGTGCAAGACCATGTAAGATATTAACTCCTTTTTGGGCCGTTTAACATGTCCAGATTGCAGTTTGGGTATATTCTCGTTTATTGTATACACACACACACGTACGCACACATACATCGCTCTCTCTCTCTCTCTCTCTCTCTCTCTCTCTATATATATATATATATATATATATATGTATATATATATATATATATATATATATATATATATATTTATATATATATACTTTTCCTACGTAGGAGATATATTCATCAATTAAATATATCGTCTTTTTTGTGGCAAATAGTACAATGTATTCGGTCTAAAGGCATGCTAAGTACAATTTGTTTTCATTATAATCCAATATTGTCCTTGAATCGAAACGTTGAAGATTAAACTCACCTTTCCTAACCCCCTACCCCCTCCCCTTCAATTTTTGATGAACTCAACTTGAATTAGTGTACAAAAAGCGTACCATAAAGAAAGAATCAGTCAGAAGAACTGTAGATATGGGATGATTTAACCTGTTTGCAATAAATTACATTTTTGACATATTACAAATTATTAGAGAGTATCCAACAACACATGCAAGTGGCATTGACGAGAATGACACGACATATCGACATTGTTGGCATTCATTAACAACAGTTCGCTGATCCCCAGCTCAATTAGCAAGTCAGTATCAATGGGCCGGTAACTAGTAAAACCTTTCTCCTGATAAGTTAGTCGTGAAGCGGAGTAAGTAACATACATCATACAAAGCAGGGAATCAGACTAATGAGAGCAGTGCATAACGGGAAAAATGTACAGAGAGTGAGTACTTTCACAAAGATGGAGGATGCTAGTTCTCTCCGGACTCACGAGCTCTGGAAATGTGACGTAGTTGTCAGGGAATAACTACAGGGGATATAACTTCCTAGAAGATGCACGAACGATGTAGTGAGAAACATCTTCGGCAAATACAATTTCTAGGACTAAGATATAATGCATTTTCCAGACACAAAATGCGTGTTTTCCTTGCTGCCGCTATAATTCCTGAAGGCTCATATATGTAAGTGTACCAAATATGATGGGAAATCTTGCATTTTCACATGTGAAGATATAAGGATATATTTTTTAACATTTTATAAAATAAAGGAATGAAATAATTTGACAAATACACCACCAATAAATTGAAAATACTACCGATAGATTGTTTGAAAACAACCATTTTCAATAGTTCTTTACTGTTGATTCATGATTTAGTGTTACTTTTTTTTTCATTTTGTAATGGTCCATTACATGCTGTATTTTAATGGCTGTTCTTGTTATGTTTTGTATTTATAGCTACTACATCTCTACTGTTCACATCTAATTTTTTTGCCCCCATTTAACAGCAGACAGCCGTACACTTTAGCTACGATATTATAATTTTTGTAGTGTAATAATGGCCGACAACATCTGTATCTTTCTATTTGATTGGAATCATTTCCTTGGGATCACCCTCTAAATACACATAACAAACAAACAAACAAAAATTGAAGAAAAAGGCTTTCGCGACTTAATTCACAACAGGATATATGGTTTTATAATACACGTAATTGTATGACTAATTGATCCTACACTATGAAGTACATCAGGGATTTTATATATTTTAATTATGTATACTTCAAACAAAAATATTGCTCAAGATGGTATCAACATAAATACTATATATGTATATATATATATATATATATATATATATATATATATATATATATATACGGTTGACCATTACATAAGTATTTATGCTGCTGCTACTACTACTACTTCTTGGAAACCATTTTCTGCCGTCGCAATTATTTTGCATGCATTTTTTTAAATGTTGATAACAATATTTACATCTTTTTCTGATACCAAAGGCAATAATGTATGTTCCTTCCAAATGATGAACGAAATACAATCATAGAAAACTGGAGCTAAATAAATTTAGCTCTGCGAGGTTTCTCTTATATATGCCGCAATAGTTTCCACAGAGCTTTAAAAATAATGATGACTGCATAGTGTGAGAGTATTATCAGTCTTGGCATTAGGTGAATCGTATAATTGATTAAGATATTCGAAGTATAGCCCCATGTCGCATTAAATCTATTTACGTGAACGATGACACAAAATGGTTTCCGAGTGACTGTGTCTTGGGGACAAATAGCTTCCGTTTCTACCCAGCCATATGGCGTCTTGGAAATAAGTTTAGTCCTCAAGGAAACAGCAGATGTATTTTCTTTGATGACTTAATTCGTTAGCCTTGCAAATCTTTATTACTCTTGACGTTCGTTTTTAATTTCTCAAACTAAAATAGTCAATATGCATTACCTAAAAGTAAGTGGCAGTCATTCATCGATTATCACATTTCATTAGAATGCAATTTCTTTCAAACAGTTTCTTGTACGACTTCCTTTGTGCATTCTTTACAGTTGATAGCTTATAGATCGTAGAGCAAAGATTGACATGAAATCGTTTGCGCTTTTTGTTAAAATCTAACTCCAAGGCTTAAGAAAATTTGCTGATGAAATATGTACGTTTATTGAGCAACTGGGATTGTCGTAATCCACTCATAATTACATCAGAGTCTTGGAATTATTGTCTACACTCTGCACAACACAGGGAACTCAAGAAAAGGGCCATTATAACGTAATCTCGACAATGATTCCTTACTTAATAATTAAAAGGCGTTATCTATATGCAAATAATCAACATACAAGACAACAAAGAAACCTCGAAATCATCCGAGATTTGCGCCCTGCCCGATATCGGCTCTACCATTTGTGCAGCTTTGCAATACATGTATGATCTTGATCAAGTGATATAGCGGCAAATTTCACCCAGCAACATACAAAAACAAACAAAACCGCATGATATTCTAACTAGAAAAAAAGTTGGTATATTTCAAAATCCTCTTTAATATGAAATTACTTTAATAAAATATGACAGCAAGGTATCCGTGCCTATAATCCTCTGTGTAACTATTTTTATCCAAAGGCATGGATTTTGCAGTGCCTTCTTTATACAATTGACTTCATGATACATTTTTCTTAAATCTGACATTCGTACAATTTATACAAGTATTACTTACCCGAGCTACATGGATCTTCAATACATACATTACTGTCTCTCTCTGAATGAAATTTGCTACTAAATTATAAATTTTTTTTTTCTTTTCTTCTGATACTAGCATATAACATTGTTAATACAATAAGCTGACTTCATAAAGAAATAGTCAAACTAGCATCGCTGTAACTGGAGGGTATTATATACAGAAAATTTAATGAGATGCATAATGAAAAAATATTAATCACATTTTTTAAAAAAATATTTAATTTCCAAATTCATCTTTTTATTTGTTGACATAATTCCCGGTATCATTGGCAAATATCAATTATTCAGGCAACCATTGGTTTCAACTCCACTGATTGCAAAGAATCTGCCATTTCAGGTACACTCTTACATTTAACAGAAAACAAAGTGGTGTCTATGTAATCTTAATTATTTCATTTGCAATGAATTATGTAGTCCACAAAATGCACAGCAGACCAAATGACCATACTAAGAACCAACCAATAAATCCGCCAACCATCCTACTAACCAAGCAAACAACACCCACCCACCCAGTCAACGAACAAACCAAACAAACACATGTAATACATGTATGATACTGATGACTTATATGACTAATATGACGTCGTGTGAAATATTTACTTAGGATAACTGAGAGTCTGGTTCCTGGGAGAGAAATTATGAATAAGATACATGTAATAATGTATCAATTTCATGCGTTACATAAGATTTAACTTTCAATGAAAACCAGAAAAGTCTGGTTTCAAACTTAAGTGCTCCTCTATTCTAACTGTCCTTCTATCTATCCGTGTTTCTGTGTCTCTCTGCCTACACACACACGCACACATATGTGTGCCTGTGATACAAACTTATAGCCTTGGAGGTAGAACAACAGATGAAACAAGTATCTGTAGAGTTTACAAAATGTACATACGTTCCTTAAAAGCTGAGATCCCGATGTAAAGAAAACAATTAACAAACATAAATCGGGAAACAATTACGATCACGAATGAGGGTATTATTAAATGCATCAGGTGTTAGAACTTCTTTAATACCTACTTATTGCTAATTCTTCTCATTAAAATGTGTTCCCCTCATCAAAGGAAAAAAGCACAATGGCGCTGTCATTGAGGCCTGAACCACAATAAAACAAACTATTGCCACAAAGACAAAAAAATATAAATTCCGCAATAAATGCCTTGAATCAGACAGCGGCAGGTTATTCATCAAGAAGTATCTACAATAGCAAGATTTCCAGCCAGATGCTTTCATAATACAAAACAATTTATTCAAAATTTCTGCCTGCAGGGCTACGTAACGAAAATTAAGGGTTTAGAAACTTTCATCAGCTGTTAGACAAGTTTGATTTTTATATTTGTGTCTTTGTATATCATTCGAAACACCATCAGTTATTCTAAATTTGGACCACCACATTTAGGGTTTTGCAACAACATTTATAAGTGATTGCGTTTTGATAATGAGTTCATTAAAGTAAATTTATTTCGTAGTAGTACGTTTGCCATTTGTTCAGGGAAGTTAATATACTGTTAATTTGCTTCATGGGATTTCAATACTGTTAATTCTATTAGGTGAGTTAATTTTTTCAGGGAAGTTAATATAATACCACCGTTGCGTTACAAACACTAATACAATCACAACTACTATTTCTATCTGCTACTCTTAAAAGCACTGCTCCAGCTGCTCATCAGTTACATTTTCATGCAATGTGTGATTCATGAAAAGTTAGTTTTATGAGAAGAAATATAGCACGGAGCTTACTGGGATAATTAAAATATTAAAAAAACATTTTCAGCGAAGTATCATATTTAATGTTTTGTCCCTATCCGTGTCTTTGTCTTGCTAGGAGTGTTATCCTGTATTTCTAATCACTATGGTAACATTGTATCATTTATTCATTTATGAGTTCTCTAATCTCATTTTTGCATATTTGTCCATTTTCTTTTGACGGTTTCTGTTTTCTTCTCTACACTCTTTGAAATATACTTTTTTGACAGGACTTGTTGAAAACAGTTATACTTGAATCTTCTCCAGAAGTGGGATATGTCTTGAAATACATCTGTTGTATTTAAGCAACTAAATTTTAAATACATTATTACTGCGAAAAGTGACATTGAAAGATGACTTACAAGGTACCTTTTTCAGATTCAGATTTATATTGACTTACCTTATAAACGTTATTGTAAAATAAATGGAAGATATCGAAGACAAAAAATAAGACTAAACCCAAGCGAAAGTAACTTCACAAAAATCAAAAAGATCTGTGTTGAGTTAGACGTGGAAGGCAGAAATAAAACAAAAAAAATTACAAAACAAATGCAGCTGAACATTTAATGACAGAACAAGATAATTCTAAAACACTCAAAATACTATAATCACACTACGTGAAAGAAATGACATAATTTTAAAAAGTACGATCATATGATAGATGGTGGTATAGCTGTTTTAGACATCTTGTTTATTTAGTCAAAAAGTAAAGTTGGTTTTTTTTGCAAAGTTTTTAACACTCAATTGCTTTTATATAGATGTTGTTTTAAACTATGAATAATCAGTCAAAGTACAACAAGAAAGTAACTATATGCCTATATCTTATAACCCGATCCCCGAAAGCTGTAACCTTTCAGGTAATAAATGAGATAACATTTTCTTACAGACAAATGTCGAGTGGACCTAAACAATATTATTATTTCTGTTTACGCCTTAGCACTCAGCTTATCATGCGCTCACGGTCGCCTACAACATGCATTTGAAGAAATTGTTTAAGACATCAATACGCCTACCACCAGACAGTGATACTGGATAAATTACAAAACTAAATATTCCCTTATCACTTAGTTATTAATTGATAAACCAAAGCTCATTGACGTTTATTAGACATAGTTATTACCACCCAAAGTTATGATTAAATCTGCATTTCAAATTCTATAAATCAGTTGGCTAACAAATGCATAGTGTTCACCTTCAGACAAATTTCGACTGAAAAAAAATAATCAACACAATTTACCTTTACAGATTTTCAATGTTGTTGACAGCATGATTTTGTAAAATCTTTTTGACGTTTACATTTGGTCCAGCATCAAGCATGGATAATGAAGAACTTGTAAAGCTATTTTTTCCAGTTTTCTTTACCCAATTCACAATTGACAACTTAGTAGCAAATGAACTTTCAGATGACAAAATTGTAACTCAATAAATTGGGTAGCATCGGTAAATAAGAATGAGAACTCTGAACCCAGGGATGATTACATTTCTATTTAAAAACGTAGAAACACTTCAATGTAGACTCTGAGTCTTGGGAAGATATCGAACAGGATCGCTCCACCTAATGCAGTTTCGTCCACACTGGCGCTACAGACTATGAGCTGAGGGTAATTGCAGAAGCAGTGCTGAAACTCGCGTAGAGTAGATCTCGGAACTGCAGCACTTCCTCTGTTGATCAAGCAATCTTAAGCGGCATATTCTGTTTAGTATTCTACAGATAGTTCAGAGTACAAATTGGCCTGATCTGCCATCCACATGCTCACAGAAGCCAAACCGCGTAGTGATGTCATGGTCATCTTCAAATTCGTAGGATGAATAACAATAATGTCCATCAAGGTACCTTAACATTGTTTATAATTGTTGACAATGGTTATTTATATTATAAAAAATGAAAAGCAATTAACATAACAAAACTAACTTTAAGGTAGACGGAGTCTGCAAGGAGCCGGTGTTATACCGCGGCGAGAAGGCTGCCGCCAATTCATCTAGAGCTTCAATCTCGAGTTGGAGGAGATCCGCGAGGTCCTCCAGAATCTCGCAGGGATGATCATGGCCAAGGACGACTGAAGGAACTTCCAGGAAGCGAAGGACTGCGACATCTGTGTCAAAGAGCTATGAATGAAGTGGGTGCGTGATCACTGCCACAAAGCTGAGAAGTCCCGCGGCATGGCCATGAAACATATAACCTCAAGCTGCGCATCTGCCCAGAAAAAAAAATGAAAAAAATAAAACAAAACAAAAACAAAATAATACAAAAAAAAAAACATACAAAAAAACAAAAACAATGAAAACAAGACAAAGGTGAAAGTTCTGATCGATAACCTGCGTGACTAAGATGGTCGCACCTTTCTGCAGGAAATCGGAACAGCCTCAACGAAAAAAATCAGCGTCATCCCAAACAACATTGAAAAATACATAGCGTTTTTACTGCGGCAGTTGTAGATCGCCTAAAACCTGGCCAATATGGGCAATGACGCATTTCGCGCCACTGAGCAGTACGCGGAGTACGATCTTGACCTTCTTACCTAACACCCGTACGAATACATGAGCAGCTCAAATTGGTTAAAAGGAACTCAGCTTCCGCAAATGTGGCTTAGACAGTCAGCTCAGCCACGTCGGAGTTCTGAAAAAGACTAAGAGCACGTAAAGAGGGTGTGGAAGGAGTTTAAATGCCAGAAGCTCGGATACTGCTTGATCTCTACCCGAAGACCTATGAGCTTCTGCTAGCATACGTGTTGGGGGGGGGGAGGGGGCATTTATGAACACTTTACTGAAAAACTACGGCCTCGACTCGGCCTATTACTACAAGACTCCGGGAATCAGCTGGGCCGCCCTCCTAAAGAAGACTGGTGTTAAGCTCGAGCTGTTTACAGACATCAACATGCACCTGTTTGTCGAGAATGGCATCCGTGGTGGCATTTTGATGGTGAGCCGGACACCGAAAAGCCAATAACCTCTATGATTGCACCATGATGCAGAGTCTGCCAAGTGGTCGTTTTAAGTGGGTAGATACGCCAGATCTCGAAACAATAGCGGCGGATAGATCCCAAGAGCTACATTCTTGATTTCGGCATGGAGTGCCGGGGAGCTTCATGACGCGCACAACCACTACTCGCTGGCTCCAGAGGCACACTGCGTTCCAGAGATCTCGTCTCGTCATTTTCCTATTGCTCTTACCGGCCGTTCTGCTAGCTGGCCTGCCCCAATCTTGCTTTTTTTCTCGAGGCGTTTTATGCACGCCGCGCTCATCAACCCCACGATCGGCAGCCTGTTCGCTTGGAGAAGTGCTGACGCCTCTTCCGCTGTTATTTGCCCTGCCAGCTTGTCTGCTCTCGAGCGAGTGTCAGCAAGCGGTTTGCGGCACTTGCGCTGCACTTTTGACTTACAGACGGTACATTAGAGATAGAGATGCGAAACTTCACCCGCAGTGCTTATACTGATGAGGCCTTTTTTGTGTTGCTTCTGAGATTTCTGCCAGCCTTACTAAGCATCCAAACATGTCTAATACGACTCTAGAAATATACACACATCCACAGCTGGCGACACGCTTTTACAATATTTGGCAAGTGATTTCCTTTTCTTTAATTGGGTTAGGTAAAGTTTCTAAAATATGTCCTCTAGCCTCAAAAACTGTACACTCGCGAGTTCACTGACCACACGTTAGCGCGGACAAGGAATCAATTTACCCTTCGCGGTTTCTTATTATACCTTTGATTGGTTATAGAGTGTAAGGGGTCGCATTTATACCGCCACGCTGCGGAACGGAACCGGATACCTCAAGAGATGAAAAATGCGCAACGCATTATTCAAGTACAAATCGTTGGCGCCCACCATCCGGCCTTTTGTGTACACTATAGTAGCGGACTGGGCAATATCACTGAAGCCATAGTCAGGGCAGCAACCACGTTCGCCGCAGCACTGGCCAGACCCACCGTCCCGGTCGCCAGGACCGTCTCTTTTCATGGCCATTGTACCTATCAAGACGGCTGTCGTACATCAGGCAAAGGAAGTTCTGGGGGTCCTCGCGGCTGCAGGTGGTAAAATGACTGTGGAAGCGTTACGCGAGCGATTTAGCAAGTTGGCGCTACTCGCGGTCAAGACTATGCCGCCATCCACGCTTCTAGACGTTAATGTGGCGGCCCGCCATAAAGTTGCCTACCTGGATAAACCCGCCCTCTCGGCTGCCTCAACCATGCCATTTGCAGCGCGCAATGCTCGTGTTGCTATTATCGCAAACTTGGCCATGGAATTAGGCCTCTTGCGCTCACCATATTAGCTGGCGGCTGCAAACCGGCAGGGGCAAGCCTCACATTCTGGAAGCATGCATTATTATAAAATGTCCCAAAGACAACATACCTAGCTTGTTCCTTCCAACACGTGCAAGTCCCGGTCTTCGATATGGGGGCCCCTGTGCACCGCGACCGCAGCATCAGAAACCTGCAATACTACTCTCCTCTCTGAAGCATTTATTTACAGACGGGTCAGATTACACCCCAGTGGGTATAGTGGCATTTGTCAAGAATAGAGTGATGGGACCATTCAACAGTGCCTACTATCTCATTGATATCTTCTATGTCGCCACGACCATTTTAAGCCTTGTTCGCCATAGCGACAACTAGGCCCGCAGCGGTAGTCCATCCATGACGTTCACGAAGGACACAACAGACCACGCCGACGATGTTCAGTTCATCAGGAAAAGCGTAAGAAACGCCGCGTGAGATAACCAAATGAGTGTAATGGACAACAACTCCAACTTCAACATAGACTTCGAGATGCGAGAGGTGCTGGTGGACACGGATGGAATCTTCTACTGCGGTATACCGCTAACCCACATCTTCGGCTTAAGCCTGGATGTGCACAAGGTCATCCTTGGCGCCGTTGGGCGACGATGACGCCATCTTTGACGACAACGCCGCGGATGCTGGCAAAATCACGATCTCAAAGCTCACTCTTTGAGAGCAGGCTGTAACACCGTCGTTCGTGTGGAGATCAAGCTGCTTAACTTTATGCAGAGGGTGTGAGTACCATAGCATTTCAGGCAATGACTACTGACTCCTAGCAAAGAGCGGTCTACGGGGAGTTTTTCTGGCAAATTAGTGCCCAGCAGGATATCACCGTGCCCCGGCATCTCTTCGTTGCATTTCAGGACTTTACACGGCTAAACGCAACCCAATTGTGCTTGACAAGCTTGGCGTCACTGGGGTGAGCCTGCGCCTCAATAGCCACCAGGAATCGACTGAGGTTGGGACAGCTGGTGGTCTTTCCCTTAAGGGGGTCGTTGATGTCACCACCGAGCACGGTAGAGGTTTAGAAAAGCCGAAACAGCGAAAACAAGGGCGGGGCTTGGTAAAGCTCTCTCAAACTTTGAACTGCTGCGTATGGCCCAGCCCGCAAAGCACTTCTCTGGCGTCTACATGCGCGATGAGTTTGCGCGTCTACCAGGGCGCAGCGAGTATGAAGATGGTATCGTCAACCTAGGCTCTTTGCAGAACCGCGGTTCGCACTGGATAGAGTTCAGGGCGGCGCTATCTCACTTCTCTACTTCGACTCGTACGGCCTTACACCGTCACCTGAACTAATTTTGTACCTTCTCAGAACTAGGGGGGGGGGACACCAGACATTTATGCTGACCTACTTCACGATTAGGTTTAAAAAAAGACGAATGATCCTGTCTGTTGCCACCTGTCCATCGCGGTGTTAAGGCGCTTAAGCAATCCAACGCCAAGCGCATTGTTGGATTTTATTATATCGCGCTTTCAGCAAGTCATTATTAGTAAATTAAAGACAGGCCCTTCTTTTTGGTATGCTCACCTCTCCGATGTCAGTGGATTTATTCGGCCGCTCTAGTCCCCCCTCCACCCATCGTTTCGGCGGGCTGCCCTTAAACAATCCGGCGTGGACGTTTGTACGTTCCTCACGAAACCAGCCACAGGAACGGTCGGCCACATGGCGTTCTGTAACGCCGATGGTACACTGAGCGATGGTGGAGCGCCATTTGATGAATCTCAAGTTGATGAGATTGCTCGGGTTTCTATTAGTAGCGTGACTGATCCCGCCCGGCCTATAAATCACGCCACGAAAAGATATGTTGACAGAGGAGACGAACTCAAGTTTTCAGTGCAAGCAATAGCATGACCGGCATCCTAGACATGAGATTGCACAAAATCGTGTTTTACCAGAACCAGCCGGTCCCAAAGACGCAGCCACATTAGACGAAAGTGCCTAAAGGCATACCAGCTTGCGTAATTGGAAACAATAACCTTTTAACACAATCACGCCTGTAGACAGATATGGTCGCTCTTCTCTTTCAGACGCCAGCGCCCCACATGTGGGTCTCCCCCAGTACACAAACTCAGCCGACGTAAAACATTTTAGCAATCATACCATTACTCCAGACCTCCGCCATAAGATGCTGTTTTTTCTTCATAAGAACGGAAAAAGGCCACGTCAAAGCGGTCTATTTTTGCGCCTGCTCTTTTTACCACATTTGAAAGAACCCTAGTCGCCTCATATGCTATCGCCATTAAACGATATGACCTGCATGTTTGCAGTTGAAGGTTGTGAACTATCAATATTGCCGATAACATTTCCGTTCCGAAGTGCCGGTTTTGATGCGTATACGCATAAATTCAAGCACAACCTAGGCTGCTAAAACCAAAGTTGTCAAAGGCACCAAGGCATGAAGGCATCAATAAGAAAGCAGCCAGTACACATTTTAACTTATGGCTACTGCACCTTTAAAAAAACTCCGGCAAACAAGATCTAAATTATAATCCACAAAAGGACACTGCTAGCCCTTATCTGTCGATCCTAGGGCAATTCTCTGGTTAACGCACTTAGACCGACCCGGACTGATTTCATTCCGTTTTCTTATTGCCATTTACGTGGGTTGTGGCCTCCATATACGTGTTTGAATTGAACATCATTGGAGTTCTTAGGGCGAAACGCTAGGAATTTCGAGATAATTCAAACTATACACGCAATCACATTTTGAATTTAACCGCTCTGGGTTTCCTAGGGCGAAACGAAGCGCTAGGAACCGAAGTTAATTCAATCATAACGTAGCATTTACCCCCAGGTGATAAAGTGAATGGAAATTGTGTGTGTATGCAATCAGTTTCGACTCAAGACTAGCACCATAATCGACTTTCATACTAGAAATGAATTATTAAGAGCTAACAGTTGTTCACAACTAAATAAACAAGACTTTATTCTGAGTGTGGGGTTCGACCGCACAGTAGATTGCAAGCACGACACCCAGTTCCAACTCACTTACAGTGTAGCTGCATTGATTCCTAACAAAAAGGTGTCTTGACCTGTACAAATAAATAAAAATAAAAATAAATAATAATTATTAACAAAGTCATTAGGAAAATCGGTCAGTCTGTGTCATCCGTTCATCCCTGTGTGGTGAATTATCGAATTTCAAACCATATATTCCCCACGCCCGGTGAAGGTCTAATTTATTTTCAGTGAATTTCCAAGTACATTATAGGTAAATACCTCTCGTGCCTACCACTTGCCTATAGCAACTTGAGAATCAACTGTTTATAGAACAGAATGACACAGACAGCACTTAATGTATATTGGGCTAAACATCTCTTATAAATTGATTATAGTGCATATTTGTTCGTTGGTGGTGTTCGTCGATTTGCATGTGCCCTGTGTTTGGGTCACAATTTCGTAAATGCCTGTATCTTATTTTTTATAGTTTAGCATACAGAATTCTAAAATTTTACGTACGTTTTTATTATTTAGCAGACAGCCTAAATTATACGATGTTTAAATATTATGCGCTTAGTCAGTATTTATAGTAAACAGGTTCATCTATATCGATCGATAGTGGAATGTTGCGAGCCGTGTGGTTTAAACATAACGTCCGGGTTAACAATATTGTGTATTGTATATAGTAGACGTGTAACAGTTTTGGCCGAAGAAAAGGAAGTTGAACCCCAACGATGGCAATGTTATTAACGGTAAGAAAGACCATGTCATGGTAAGACACTTGAAGACTCATTATAGCTCCCTAATGTAATGAAGAACAGCTATGAAAGGGTGCCCTAATTGTCTGAATTCGATGGCTGCATCGAGCTGGATTCTCATCACTCCTGTAGCAAAAATGATATGAAACTCTTTGCCCCACAATGGGTTTCGCCAAGCCTCAATTGACTGGCTGGCAATATCCGAGAAAGTCCGAAGATGAGGAACTCTCTCGCGGGACGCCACGCTTATTACATGCATACAACGCTTTAGGAAGGCCCACCACCATATCGTCCATATTTCTTCAAAGAAATAATTAGTTTGAGAAGGCGGGTGAGAAGGGGGAGAGTGGGAGTGGTCTAATAAACAACAGTTACTTGTTCATTAGTGGTAAACATAATATATTGTTCTCGGGATAGTCACTGGTGTCATAGAACTCGATGTTACACCTCATGTCATTGTAAAAGCTTTCTGTCTCAACATGAATGCATACAGAATCAGTATTAGTCATTAACAGTCCCTCTATCTGACCGTATTTGTGTTGCAACTTGTTGTACTAAAATTCTTACATTAGCCATTTAAATAACACTGTAAATCCACATTATACTGGTTAGGTTAATTTGGTTTTCTTGCTTTTTTCAGTGACGAACACGAAGTCATCGTCAATACTTGTTCTCCTGGCAACGAGATTCTTCTACCATTTGAAAAAAAAAATATTAAAATTAAATCTGTTTACCGAACACACGGTTACTCATCAATTTTTGTGTAAAAAAAATAAATATCATTTGCTGGCTCAAGCATAGAGGTTGTGAGTATCAAGGTACATAACGAATGACCTTTTGTACACATCATCATTTTATTTATCTGAACATCTTTGTCCAAGTAGTTTTCGTGATGTGCTTCGGCGTATTTATTTGGTATAATGCTACTTCTACCGTTTATTTCATACTCAATCAGCAGAAACATGTCAAACTCTGCCAAAGAATCAAGTTATACACTGATATCTTTACGCTTGCATCATGGCCTAACCTGAGAGCTAGTGCGCAGGGTAAAGTCTATATTTGTAAATACGGAATTTCCTAAATTCATCAAAAATGTCACATGACATCAACATATCACTCTGTTCGTTATAGTTGATAGATCTCCAAGTGCATTCAGGTTGTAATGTTCCATGGCAGCCTGAATAAACTGATAATCGTCATTTTAAATGTTTGATTCGATAGGTAATGGGTACATTTTGTGTATTGGTCGTATAGCTGTTTCATCAAAGCGTTGAAAGCTATCCATATATTTCTATTGGTAAATGTATTTCCTCAATATTTAGGTGTTATGTCTATATATGTTTTAGTGCCTCTTTTTTCTCATCATTTGATACTCTTTAGCTAGCTGTTTTATTGATTATCTATCTATTAACCGAATAGTCCTTTAACTGTATTTTTTTCTTTTCTTTCATTCTTTAGCCTATCAACTATATCATTGGTGAATTAAAAATATGTATCGTTGATTTCGTCTGACCTCTATCTCGTCATCTGTATCATTTTTAACCAATGTCTTCATGGATAAGTGACAGCCATAAGTGGACAAATCATGAATGATCAATTACATGTATTTTGGATATTTAAAATTCAAACTGCATTCGTTTTATGCTGGGCTTCTATATTTTTCTGTTACATGGTCATGACCGTGCTCTTTCTCTTGCTATGTTTTCAGTTAACTCTTCTCGCAGATATAAAGTATATTTGTTGAATTAAATTTTTTTTCCTATTGCTCTTGAACACTATACGCTATACTAGTTTTGCAATTTTACACAACGGATAGAAAATGTAATTGAATACAATATGGTCCTCTGTAAACTATTGGTTAATATCCCCTGATAATTTATTTAGCATTCATATAGAATCCCGATGGAATTTGTTTGGTCGTTTTAATTGCCCAGGATTCTTCCTTTGGCGCATATGCTTCCGCATCGCAGAAGCCATACTCTACATCGCCTTCTGCGAGGTGCGAGGTATGCCGTTGGCATAGTACCAAAAATGTGCGTTGATTCTTAGACAATTTCCACTTAATTGCTGTTGATGGTTTTTGCATGTTACAGCAAGTCACTCTACAGACTTTATATCTATCGAGTAATCGATATCATAACATAGTATTTTATGCTCTGATAATTGTTCTGGTGTATTGTAAATAATTTAAGCATTTCTGACAAAAGTATTTTCTCTATTCATGTCTGTTTATCTGTCATGACACCAATATGAACTAATCTAATATCCCAACGTAATGGTAACTTCTATCTTTGCAGTCACTAGGTCCAAACTATTGAAATATAATTACATGCATTTCCCTCTCTAATTCAGTTATTATAATAGGATTGATGAATTTTTTCTCCATACCGCTGTGTCTCCCTTCCAATATTTCAAACATATTTGCCGATATGTCAATTCATTTTTCATTGTTTTAATATGCTCAATTTGCGGACATTGTTTAAACCAATTACTGTATCTATCTAAATTGTATTTTGACGTTCTATCTACATGATCTCTTGGTGTATTTAACAAAGATTAGAGGGCATAAAAAACACATACCTTCTTTAGTTTTTACTTAACGATCAAACTTTGTAATTATGTATTAACTTCCTCTGAAATGTTAATATCTATCTACAATGCTAAATATTCAGGCTTGTCAAACGTCCATTTTTTACTTTAGCTTATTTTCTGTACAAATTTTGTTTGGTTTGGTGCTTTATGGCCGACGCAATTGGAGTAATGTGCCTTGCCCAGGGACACACCACGGTATCTGACCCAGGTTGACCCGATGGTAGGATTCGAACCCGCATGCTTTCGGTCGTGAGTCCGGCACGCTAACCACTGAGTCACGGCAGCTCCCTACAAATGTATGTAAAATATCAAATAAACCTTCAATCAAATTATCCATCTCACAACTGTTCAAGATATTTAGAAAGCGTGTCTTGTAGTGGAAATGTTACTTGTACAGGACCATATCGTCGTTTTCTTTGCTGATTATCCTAATAAATCTTTAAGTACTTAAGTGATATTTCTGCTATATTTTGCTTCATATGTCTTAATTGAAAATGTATTAAAAGCAGTTAGAATTTTTTCTCACTTGCTTTGGCACTATTGTATATAAATAATATATATATATATATATACATATAAATATATATATATATATATATATATATATATATATATATATATATATATATATATATATATATATATATATAGATATATATATATATATATATATATATATATATATATATATATTGTTTTCAACGTTTATCTACATATGTGACATTTGACCTTTTAATCGGGCAGTTTTTCGAGCCATCACTGGATTTTTGTGTGCACCTGACTACCCACAGTGACATGATTCATCGTTTTTCTTACGATGAATTGGGATGATTGTAGCCTTTGTTTCCTACTTCAAATCATAAGGGATATCGCTGAACCACTTTAATTACACAGTTGAATTTAACACTAATAGGAGACCCGAAGTCGAACAAAAAGCTTCGAGCCTTAGAAGCAACAACATGTAGGCACAGTGAAACCATTCCTCCGAGATTTATAGCTTACCAAAGTTTCACATGCCCTGAAAATATGAAGTAATGTCAACTCATATATTTGGGATCGATTTGATATCATACTTCCTCGATTCAGAGCAAACAACCGAATCCACTATCATAACTGAACGAATTAATAGACTAGAGGGATCAACTGGATTTCCGAAACAAGGAAATAAAAGGAATCTTACTGGATAAACGCCTAAGAAAACTGAAACCAAGCGGCTTAAATCAAGATGACTCGAAATGGGCACCCACACGCAAATACAATAAATCAAAATCATTATCTGTTTAAAGTCAATATTTTTATCAAAAATATTGGTTAATTTAGTAATTCGCTTACCCATAATTACTACCTTTTTTTACTTCTTCTTGGCATTAGCCTTATTGTTGTAGTTATTGTTAATAAAGAGACAATGAATTATCCAGGATATAATCTACGGCTACATCACTTTATATTAGGAAACTGATGGCGCTTTTGCTCCTCTTTCGTAGGTCAAAACCAACCAGATTGCGCAATATCCACAATTTTAAAATAAATACTTATATTATATCCATAATCATGTAAAATTAGATATTCAACGTTATCTTTCGTGTTTATTGTTTGTCTTGTTAGTCTCTGTTTTGTAATTTTGCCTTTGACAAAGATTCAGAGTCGCTTAGGCTAGTTAAAAAACAGATTTACACTGTTCGTTGTCAGTTTTTTGCAGTCATCTTAGTCAGTCACTGACACACACGGTCCCTTAATGGATCCAGTGCACTTGAAAGAACTGTTATTCGCTATATGACTTGTGTTCTTTATATATATATATATATATATATATATATATATATATATATATATATATATAACACTCATTCAAATGCATGCATTCATCCGCATACCAAACTGTCTTTATAACAAAGATAGCGGTTTAAAGGGTTCTGAACTACCCGATCATTAAATGCAAGAACGTATTAATAGAAAAATATATAATGATATATTAAATGTAACCATCAAAGAAAAACACAATTTAGTAAATTTGAAGTCAGTTAAATGTAATCATTATTATTGTAAAAATTTGAAAAATTATAGTCTGTGTTGTGCTATCGTTTTCAATGTAATTAAGATTCGTAAATTAAGACCACAGCAGGAACCATTATCGCTCCACCGTAAATTGAGATACGTCATTATGTTTGGTGATTGCAGATGTCTTCTAAATTGAAGCAGTTTTCTTTATTACGATGTCTGAAGTCTAAATCATAAAATTAAAGCTGTGAATTAGTTGTAATATTTATATTAAAATGAGCAAAGGCTTATCTGACATGTGTCCTCTTATGACAAAAAATCTCAAGTATCGCAGCGGATATATGGTAATTTCAAAATTTTTACATATCAAATATATGTTCAGCATCATTGCCGAATCCAGATTGCGTCAAGAAGACGCTAAATGCATTTTTTGTTTGATAGGGTTATCATAAGGATGATTTTAATGACTGTCCGAATCGATATAGCAAAGATAGTTAGTGCAGAAAATTGCATTTTGTCCAAATCTTCGGCTGTTATGCGCGCGGTGGCACAATGCCACGGAACTTATATAGCCGGAAATCCGTTCTAGGCAATTAGCTTGCAATAAGCGAGAATGGCGGTATAACACCCGGCTTATAATATATCAACCGCGACGCGAGAAAACATCCTTTAGGAAGGCATAAAATTGACAATTTTATATATTGTGCATTTCGAAAAGAATAATTGTTCTTAAATGTAATGCAGTTTACCTCAAACAAATATCACTAATATTTATAGAAAAGTTTAATTGAATGCATAATGCAACAACCTTATTTTGTTTGAAATTCCTTGTTATGATGCCATTTTTTATGATGACGTCATTCTATCCGAAGGGATGTTTTCTTGCTGTGTGGCATATATATATATATATATATATATATATATATATATATATATATATATATATATGTATGTATATATATATATATATATATATATATATATATATATATATATATATATATATATATATATATATATATATGCACGGACGTGAATTACTGAATTTTCCAAGAGAAATAACTCTAATGATTCACTGGAGTGGCATATCAGAAATATTTTTCACAGCCCCTGACTGAAAAATTTGAGCAGTTTTTAGACGCTTGTGTGCTCTAGTGGTAAGTATGGCCGCTTGGCATGCAGACGAACCAAGTTCAAATCCCACAATGTGCATATACTTTTTATCTTCAATATTTTTGTTGTGCTGTTTTACCTTGTATTGGGAAGAAGGATTTTGTTTCTACTGATATGTTCTGTGCGAATATACACAAAACAAAGCAGAACATAAACGGTAAACCGTCGATACTATCGCGCGGGATACAGTAAGAAATCTGCTACTTCAATCTGTGATACATATTGCTAGCAAATGAGTCCGCGCACAAAATAAAAAGAAAATTTGCTTTGCTGCAAGTGAATAACGGATAAATTTCATCTCATGGGTGAAAAACTTCTGTATTTTTTACTCGTGGCTTCGCTCTCTCATCTTTCTGTCTCTCTGTCTCTGTATATATATATATATATATATATATATATATATATATATATATATATATATATATTAAGCTGTTACTTAAGTTTATTCAACTCAGCGGTGGGGCGTTACGCACTCACTGTTAAGAAGTCAATAGGTATTCAATCAAATGCGGGCTATACGCTTGTAGGGAATCCGGGTGCCAGTGTGCTATCTAGTATTACGCTGATAGCAGATTGTGTTAGATGCGTATTGTTTTCACTGAATATTTGGTTATTACCTGAAGTTGTCTCAAATCATGCAGTCAGTTCTTGCAGCTACAATACAATGATTTGTGTTTTTGTGAAAACTGTTTTTATGTTAATTTGACAACTCCTACCAATTTGTTAACACACATAACGATATAATTTTCCTTCGCGAAAAAAGCATTCGCCTCATTTTTAAATTTTTGCGAGATTTGTGTATTAATCCAACATGTTATGTCATACGTCCCAGAAGCTCACAGTTTCATTTTATGAATTAATATCAGGTCGCAATTGATTGAATTTTGCTTGCTAATTAAATATACATCGCATGCAAGATAAAAACAATTGTTTTAAAATATTTATTTTGCGATCACTAAATGCGATACATAAGGTAACTTCAAGGCTGCACGTAAAAGGTCAGAACTTATTAGAAACTTTGAGTGAGCAGCAATATGTCAGTTAGTTGACCGTCCAATTCACAATCCAACGGTCGCTGGTTAGATGTCACCCCAGGCCTGTCCAGGTCGGCTGCAACGGTGGAACCGTGTTAAAGGCACTTAGCTCCTATTTCCTCGGCATGCTATAGCTAAAAGAAAGTACTGTTAGAATTCAACGAACCAAACATTTGGAATGTAATGTTTACATTTTTCGAACTCAACCTTTTTTTCTCACTACATAGCCACTTTTGTGCTGAGGTGCCGTAAAAGACTACATACATACATACATACATACATACATACATACATACATACATACATACATACATACATACATACATACATACATATTCATGTTCCCTGGCTATTTCTTCTAGGCCATCATATATAATTCTGCCCAGAACAGGTTTGCTTCTATTTACAGGTATGTGGATTAATCTCTAGTTTCATTGATAACCATAAAGCTGTATGGTAGCTGATTTCGGCATGTTAATACAAAAGGTATTTTTGCAAACAATACTAGTAATACCTTATTTTATTCACAGGACTGGCATGTTATACTAGTATGAGTTTAGATTATATTCAAACTAACCTACAAATAGCATTTTGTTTATCAGACACATTAGTTTATCGTTTTAACCAATGTATGCCGATTGTTCATTCTCATACAACATTCACACAATACGTATTTGCCATAATATTTGGTGCGTTTTTTAATAGACGTTACCTTTTTGCATCAGGTAGGCTTGTCCCTTTTAAAATGTTTTTTGAGGTGGGCTTACACACACACACACACGCATATATATATATATATATATATATATATATATATATATATATATATATATATATATATATATATATATATACACACACCATTTGGGCCTTGTCCACTACGGGTGCATGTAAAAAAGAAAAAAATTACAGTGTGGCTTTCATATACCCACCCCATTGTTCTGTTTACTCCTGGTGTATGTATATGTAACAAAAGATCCTGTGTGCATTTGTATACAATTGACTACTTGTTTACAAAAGGTGCAGAAATACTAGTTGATGAATCTAACGCGTTTGCGTTATCCTGATTGCTATATTATGGGCTTGTCACTGGAAAAGAAAAATAATAATACAAATGTACAAGAAGATAGAAAATAGGCACACGTTTTAATGTTCGGTTCACAATATTGATTGTTCAAAAATGTGTCCTTTTTAATAGAATCACTGGATATGTACACAAACAGATTAAGACTCAGACCATGTTCCTGTTGTCTTTGATCCCCCAACACTGAGGATAAGATAGCTCGTTTTGTCATCATAATTATAATAATAATAATAATAATAATAATAATAATAATAATAATATTAATAATAATAATATAATAATAATCACAATCATCATCATCATCATCATAACAAAAGTACGGTCAGTACACTTTAAACCTTTACGATGAAGCTTTAAACTTCTTCCTGCATCTGTGAAAAGTCAAATTAAACTATTTTTCATAAGAATTGCTACATAACGTTCCGGATTTGGGTATATAGTTCAAGTTCAACCAACAGTAGCGGCCATTTCGGCACAACCCGGAAATCTTCAAGAAAGAAAAGAAAACAGAGACATTCATTCTACCTGGCTCTTCTCCTTATTGCCCCTAGTGAAGCGTGCGAGTCGCATCATACATTTGGAGTTTTACGTGGTTAAAATCCATGACCATTATGTACATATATTATGCGTTATGGTCTTCTCTGCTTTCTTCATTTTGTTTCGATAGATATAACATGTTTTGACTTAACTCCGTACAATCAGCGGATATAGTAAGTCTTCATGTATACTCCTAGTCCCAACTTTATGGTTGGCAACTGTATACGTGTATTTATGGTAAGGATTATAACAATGTGTGAATCGCCAGATCATTAGAAAACAAACACTTAATGTCGACTTGCATTTCAAGTAGAATTTGGGCAGTGCCTGCTATCTTTCCCAGACTAAATTATAATGGACTGTAGATGAACCAGATTAATGTCTTATCTAACGAAATGTTTTTGAGTTTCTGTGTATTGTCGATAGTATGTATTGGACGGTGTGTGCTTTCTTTCTTATGCTAAATGACATTTCATGGTAATGGCAGATTAATAACGGACCTACAACGACTGTCAATAATTTGTATTAATTAAAATGTAAATTGCAAAAATTATATGCAGTTATTGCTTCTTTAAAAGTTTAACGCTTTATCGAGCAATTATTTCTGTCGAATGTATTTATATTTTGAATTTAAAGATCCTCATCTTGTATAAGTATTTATCCAATGTGAGTTGTGTTTGTATTATACTTTCTTTGAACATCATGTGTATTCTTTATGTGTGTACCCATATTTATTATTTTATGGCTGTTCGTTATGAGTTTCACTTTGAGTTATTCATGTTTATGCGTGTTACACCAGATCAGTATAACAGCTAAGGATCTTCCACTTGCATCAAAAGTAGAATTAAAATAGCGTGTGCTGTCTTTGCCATCTGAAATGATATTTGACGGTGGATGCCAGATTACGCCTGATCTATCTGTTTCTCTATCTCCCAATACAACTTAACCCGTATTTGTGATTCATATAACTGCTCGTCATGGCAGAGATATTGGTGGCAAAGGTTTCTGCTAGTTATGTGAAGAAAAGATTGGCAAATAAAAGTGAATTTATCATATATAGTAATAGCAATTATTGTAGAATGGTTACATATATGGGGAGAAAATAAATAAATAAAGAATGAAAGCATGAATCGAGTTATGATTATTTATAATGGATGTGGCTAACTGCCAGGTTGAATTGACCTACATCTAGCAGTTTTGCAATGTCAGCAGATAGAGAGTTTAAGTGCATGGTATTGTTAAGGAAGTACAAGTATTGATATTAATATGTAGAAGTCTGGGGCTTTCTATTAGCAAGATTATGGTAATGCGGGATTCTCTTTTTGATGGAGTGAGATACATTTCTCTGTGGATAGCAACAAGGTCCTTGGTGATTTTATAATTGATATATCCATAGCGTAGAAATACTTTTAACATAACCCAGTTTTGACACTTTTCAAAGTTGTATTACGCCTTTAATGCAAATTTCGAGGTGGGTTTTTTTCCCGTTAAGTTTAATATAAAATGTTTTCATGCAATAACGGCTGTTGCATGTTTATTTGGCAACTTCCACAAGCACCAAGATTCAATGCACTAATTTTGCATGAGTGCTGATAAGGATACGTATATGTATCTTAATGTTTTGATTAGTCCAATCAAATGTGTTGGATTTATGTCCAAGGGAAAGAAAGAAAATCCAAAAGGCTGCAGCAATTTCCTGACAACAGCGAAAAGTTGATGATCGCGTGACACACTCCTGTTATCAACTGAGACATTACTTTTCCTCGAAATGTCTTTAACTAATCGAAGTGTTGTGAAATTTCAAATTAACTTAAGTGCAAGAAGATAAGACATTAAATAAGCAGTACATATGTGCCAAATATCTGCACATAATATATATATATATATATATATATATATATATATATATATATATATATATATATATATACACATACATACAATCTTGGGAAAGAAATACGTAAATAAATGTGTAATTTGCTGCATATTTGAAGAATACAGTACTAAATATACGGATATTTCTTTTTTAAAGGTGGGAATCATCATATTTTGACAAGATTTTGTTTCTTACACATTAACCTACTAGACACATTTATTTATCACATGGTTGCATTGTTTTGAATTTTTTTGAACTTCAAAATGGATGCAAACAAGTGTCGACTGCATAGTTGCTACTTTACTGTGTTTTCTTCACGCGTGTGGTACACCTACAATGTATATATATATATATATATATAGCGCATGCCGTGAAGCTTTCGGTTCGTCAAATCTGACTGGACCAGGATAACTTTTTCAGACTCTGAAACTATAACTGGAGAAATGTTTTGTCGTTCTTGACCATACTTGTGAAGCCAGACATTTCTGGACCATTGTCTCCTGAAAAATGTTTGATTTGTTTATTTAAGATGACACAGGCTACTATAACTGGACGTATACTGAGGTCTTTGGTTTGGTTATTAGGCATGTAAGATTAATTTAAATCGGATATACATGTATGTTCAACAAACGTGTAATGGGAGGGAAACTTGGATTGTAATAGCCTGTTAATCTGCTTATGAACATGAATCTTAAAATTGTAACTATGGTCACTGTATCCTGCTCTTGACAGTTATAAGTATCTCCGATAAAGAGAAATCCCACAATTCCTCAGCAAGAATATTCCTGCGTTAAATAGATAACCCGATCTACTTCTACTGTCATCTGCCATGTTTATGTTGTTTCTTTCCTAACCAAACAATGAAATAAATGCGACAGAGGATTCATGATTTTAGGAAAGTTAATGCTTTTAGGGGTTATTAGAACCGTTCTAGCACTAATTTTTATTTGCTGTGTATGAACCTAAATTGGAGGCTATTTGTTTATGTCTGTACTGAAGATATATGACAATGAGAATGTGTCTGTGCTTACTAATACACGCGGATTTAGTTGTACCTTGAACATCGCTCCGGATACGAAAAGCAATGTTATCAATGGAAATTTCTTAAATAGACAATTCTATCAAGATTTGAATTGGCGATTTACTAATAAGAGTTTCGTCAAAAGTTTAAGAAGAGGTTTTAGTAAAACTCTTATTTTATCTTTCGATGATAATGACTGAAGAAAGCATATATAGTTACTATGCCTGAAGCAAGTGTATATATTCACTATGCTTTTAGAAAGTGTATATAGTTAATATGCCTCATAAAAGCGTATATAGCTACTATGCTGAAGAAAGCATATGTAGTTACTATGCTGAAGAAAACGTATATAGTTACTATGCTGAAGAAAGCGTATATAGTTACTATGTCGGAAGGAAGCGTATATAGTTACTATGTCTGAAGGAAGCGTATATAGATACTATGCTGAAAGAAGCGTATATAGCTACTATGCGTGAAGAAAGCGTATATAGTTACTATGCTTAAGGAAGCGTATATAGTTACTATGCTGAAGGAAGCGTATATAGTTACTATGCCTGTAGAAAGCGTATATAGTTACTATGTCTGACGGAAGCCTATATAGTTACTGTGCATGAAGAAAGTGTATATAGTTACTATGCTGAAAAGAACCCTTGAACGGGTACAGTTTTTAATGTTTCAGTATCTCCTAAGACATGTAGTTTCTCACATTTTAGAATTTTGCTTTTGTGATGATATTGCAAATTTAACAAAACAAAATTTTGTGTGAAGTTTTTTTTCTTCATCATTAAGTGCTTACATCTCTCTCTCTCTTCCTTTTATTTGCATTTGATTGATGAGTTAATAACGCAAACTAGGTCAATTAGTTTGAGAAAATGAGTGCAAACCGCAGAATGGGGAAGGGTATGACATGTAGGGCCAGCAAATCATAACAGGATATGATTTATCTCAGCTTCACTCGTGCTTTAAGAAACTTAACAATGCTTTAATAAAATGATTCCATGGTTTAGTGATAAATGTCATATGGTAGCACTAACAAGCATTTTTTATGAAAATAAGTACATACACATCCTTAAATCTGCTTGGTCTAGAACCTTGGGCTGTGTGATAAAAGTAGTTTGGTTTCTTTGCTCTAAAAAAAAATAATCTTCGGTTGAAATCTGACGAATTCTTTGCTGATTCAAATCAAGATCTACTGAGAGATACTAGTTGCGAAATCAAAAATGTAACGACACGGAAGACATTTAAACATTAAATAAAAAGTACGATGGAAAATAAGATGGAAATAATGACGATTGAAATAAGAACGAAAAAATAACAATTATACAAATAATATTGTGATGATAATGATGATGAGGGTTATGACAACAATGATGATGATTGATTTCTTAAAATGTATTCTTTCCAAACTTGAACGTCATGCTCTCACGAAGCTAAGACATACCAAATCCACATCTGGACTCTATGCTCTTAAGGTGGAAGATATGTATCCAACATGAACGGCGAGGCGTCATAAATGTCCATAGCGAACAATGTGAATTGATTCGGAGTAAAAACAAATGTTTAGATTATTTATGTACGTCTTATTAAAACGGAACTATTGGCACTGTTACAAGCGTTAATTACATTAGGTCTGTCCTGTATTCAACATCATATGGAAAGTCAATAAAGTTTTGGTTTTTGAACACACGACTAAATATCTGATCTGGTCATTAGGCATGTTAGTTCCTAGGGCACTAAAAATAAATTAACATGACTAATATGCAGCACATGGAGCCATGAGAATGTAATAATAATAATAATAATAATAATAATAATAATAATAATAATAATAATAATAAAACAACAACAAGTATCATCATTATTATTATTATTATTATTATTATTAATTGGATTGAGTATTTACCTGTCGAGTGTTCACTCCCTGTATGTTATCTTCACTGAACAGAACAGAACAGAACAGAATGTTTATTCAGTACTTTAAGCCTCCGGCCCATAATACATATCGAAATGAACAGAGTAAGATACGCAGTGCGCCATAAACAATATTATAAAATACACTTATTTAGGTGTTGAGATTGATACTTTTTAACAATGCATCTCTTAGTTTAAAAGCAAAATACAGACATTTTGATATATTCGTAATAACGCTTATTTTCTGAGTGGACATTAGACATATAACATATCTACAGACGGGTTCATATAATTCTTTTAGTCGAAATATATCCGTCTTAACTCGGTATAAGAATTACATATACATAAGAAGTGGTACTCATCTTCTTCAACCTTGTTATTATCTTTAAGACATAATTTGCAAACTCTTAGGTCTCTTACAATTTTAGAGTGTCTTCCTTGTTCGATCATTAAATCATGTTTGAAGCATCGGAAATATGCCAATGCTTTTCTGAAAATGAAAGGTAAATCTAACGTTAAATATTTCTCAATATCCAATAATCACTTGTACTAGTTATAATAAACATTTTTTGTAGATTCGCTTATTTTCCTTGATCAGATCTGAAACGAGGAATCAAATAAGCGTTGTCTGAACATAGATAGGAAAATGTTTGTCAGCTATTTATTGTGCTAGCCATGCCTAACCAAAACCATGAGAGAATAAGTGGTTTTTAACTTTACTAGCCCATGTGCTTTTGCCTGCATCATCCAGGTTTTTTAACATATTATAACATTGGGAGGGATATCGGTTTGTCGGCATGTGTATAATTTTAGTCTAGTACTTTACACATCTGAACATATAAGTTGTACTTAGAGGGTATCGCCCACATTCACCAAGACTAACATAGTTATTCACTGTGATTGGTACGTTAAGATATCTTTTGCAAAAATTTGTGCTGAATTGCTTCGATTTCTGGTGAATATTCATACCCCCTTATTTCAGAACCATACCATAATACTGGTTTCACCAAACCATCAAATATTTTGAATATATCATGTACATGTAATCTTCCAAATATTTGTTGATATCTAAAAATTCTAGATACAGTTTTCAGTGCTTGTGATGCCAACGTATTGTTTGCCTTAGTCCAGCTCAACCTTGATGCGAAGAGCAATCCCATGTATTTATAGACAAACACCGTTTCAATAGGATTGCCCCTATAATGCCAACGCTCATAGTTTCTCAGATAGCCTCCATTTCGGAAGACTATTATTTTTGTTTTTGTTAGATTAATTTCCATTCCTTTTTCAATGCAGAATTCATCTGTGATATTGATTCGTTGTTGCAATTACCGTACAGTTTCTGCACAATTAGCCACATCATCTGCATACAACAAGGCACAGATTTCTGGTATATTCTCTGTATTGAAAATACCCTTATTACACTTTGATGTAAATATTTTGCATAGTACATTTATTATGGAGATTCCCCTGTAATTGCTCGGGTCATTCATGCACCCGTTCTTAAAAATCGGACAAATTATACTCTTTGACCACTCCTTTGGGAACTTCCCTGTTTCAATGATCTTATTAAAGAGCACATTAAGAAATGTAACAGTGCAGGAGTTTTATTTTGTAAAGAGGGAACGCTATCAATTATTTCTTGATTTGTAAATGACGTATTCAATTCGAAACTGTTAGCCTCATTAATTTCGGTTCCTTCCCCGTCATTAATATTTTCGTCTCTGTTCGATATTAGTAAAGAACGAAAACAAACAAACCAGTCACTCTTTGTTACTTTAGATTCGCTTACATTTACCTTATTATTGTATTTTCCTTTTAATACTTGCCAGAAATTTTTAGGGTCATTTCTGTATTGTACAAGTTTATCACTATTTGATTTTTCATATAATGATTTTTTTCACTTGGCACAAGCTTTTGAAAGCTTTACTGTTGTGAACGTATGCGTCTAGATGAGTAATTTGATTTGTTAATCTGTATTTTCTTAAGCGTTGAAATTTTTCCTTTTTTGTCTTATCACATTCTTGATCCCACCATAGTGGTTGTAATCTCTGCCGTGAAGCTTGGAACTTAGTTGTCTGCATTTCAACACAAATTTACTTATATAAAGACCCAAGCTGTTTTACACAGTCGTTGATATTTAAATGTAATAAATCAGTTATAGCTTGTACATGTTCATTAAATTTCTACTCAAAACGTTGCAGAAAAGCTTCCCTTTTTGTGTCCTTCAACCGAAAGAATTGCCCATTATTAACGTCGTCAACGCTCTCAAAGTGATCCTGTGCGCATCTTCACTGACAAATTGATTATATGCACCATCACTTGAGGTCTGATTAATTTTGCTACAGTTATTTAATTTATCCGAAATTTTCAGGTTACAGTATATTGGAAAATGGGACGATTCGTCCCTGTGATCGATACCAAAATATGTTATAAAGGGAAACAACTCTGTAGATGCTACAACATAATCTACTTTGCTGAAGCCATTGTTCGCAATGCATGTTACATTCCCATCCTTGTCATTGAAAAGTCTACAATTAAGTACATGTATATTGAACATTTTACACATTTCTACAAAAGACAAACCAAAATTGTTATGAGTTTCCCTTTTTTGTATTACGTGGCAGAGAGAAAATATCGCTATCGTACATGTCACCTGTATTTAAAATATTTTCCAAAGTATAATCAGGTATAAAGTCAAGAAAATCCTTGATCTAAGCCTTAAAATCTCCAGCAAGGATCAAAGTGGCTTCTTGATACATAGATTTAATTCTTTCTAATTTCTCAATAATTAAATCGATTCCATTTTCTTTAGGATCGTCATAAATTGGTGATCTCTCCGGAGAGATATATACAAATATGAGGACTATCTCTCGAATATTATTTGATAAATTTGAGGAAATATGTAACACAAAACAATCTTGCATATCAGTACATATTCTTGACACTATACCTTCCTCTATTAAATATGTTTTGACAAATACAGTTACACCCCCTGAGTTCCTACCAGCCTTTTTCTTTTTACGTATGGAACTAAAATCGTTAGAACCCTCTAAAAAATGATGAAACTCTTCATCCGACATACCCCATGTTTTACAGAAACCTACTTGTTATCTTCACTATCAGTTAATGAAATGTACATGATGACAATGTTTTGTAAACCTGTAGTTCAGTATTTATCTAAGTTAGTTTTTTACAGGTAATAAAATCTGTCCATATTGTTCTGATTATAGGTAAATGCTGCTAATGTGGTTGCATTTTAGCCATACAGGGGCTAGTTTGCTGATTTGTCTTCGAGTACGCACATTGAAACCTTACACAGTTGGCTCAAATAGGGAAAAAGTAGTTTTAATGTTCATATAATCTAAGCACTCGAACTTTGCTACAATGTACTTTACAATTACATCTGTGTAATTAATACAGAGCCGATAACTTTGTTTGAAGTATGGAAACATGGATCATTTTCTATCAAGTTTTCTACGTGAAAAGTAAAAAAAAACGTAAACAGTCAATTAATAGTAAAAATGACAATGAAGCCTCATCTCAGAGTACACAACCTAAGAGCAATATCCTGTAGACTTGTCTGAAAAACAGTTCAGTCGCAAAAACTGCGTATCTCTTCTATCATATTACGCAGCGATGGTTCTCTGCGTATTAGTTTTGCTTGAAATCATTAGTGACAGATTAACCACATACGACAATATATATGTTAAATACAGCACATATTGTCCAATTTAATTGGAACGTTTCTATTCTGAGACTCATTGCATCTTAGATAAAGTGGAAACATATAAATTAAAGAAGTGATCCAATGTCAATGAACTGAGTATGACAAAGAACAGCATGGCCCATCAGAAAAGAACAGCATACAAGTAAGAAAAGTTACTTTTTGATCTCTGATAGGGGAATAAAGAAGAATCAGCAATTGCATTCATCATTTAGGAGATAATAACTGAAAGGTCATCGATACCGATAATGTGCCCTAGCTCATCCCGATCGATTGAACCGTCAATGATTGCGCTGCTTGTACGCGGAACCATACTTTTTAGGAAACAAATTAAAAGGTCTTAGTATGCAGCTGGCCAAACAAAAGTAAAATTGATTTTTCCATGATGCTTTACTAGTTTATTAAAGATACACTTAGGCAAATAGCATTTTATAGTACTGTTCAAAGAATAGAGGCTAAAGTACTGCTTTTCCATACAAGTTCTGCAAAAAATAAGTAAAATTATGATTGTCTTATACATTTGGTACTCCCTATGATCTCTTTCATATAAGTTTTGAGGATAAAAAAGATATATTTTGTATTCACAAAAATCGTTTTCATATTAAAAGAGAAAAGAAATGGAAATATACATTTTGCATTCAGTAGGATCATTTTCATATAAATTTCGGATTGTATAAAATTACTGAAATATCAAGAGAATATCGGCTTTTTTTCGTCATATGGGTTCATAATTCGAAATGGTATTGTAAAATAGATTGGACATATTTCAACGTTGATTAGTCAAAATTTTCATCTTTACATAACTAAGCATTACCTTTAAACTTGATCATAGTATAAGTAGATTGAAGAACATGTTTTAAATCTTAAGATATAATAACATAACCAGCAAACTACACACGTGTTCTCCTCCTTAAATGTAGTCTACTATATTTAGGTCATTATTTGATGATTTTGTGACTGATGCACGTATGTGTAAATGAAATTGCTCCGAAACTCAATTTTTAAGATATGTTCTGTACACTCTATTTCTGATGCAAATATGCATCAAACATGCCATTTTCTCATAATTCCTCGTTTCAATTTCAGAGAATGAAGAAACATGTCACAAGCCGTATTTTCCTTTTGATCACGATCTTCACAGATCCAAATTCAAAATAACTTCCTATCTTTGAAACTGATCAATCAAATTTGGCATTGCCACTTAAGACTGCGGCAATTTCAGAACGTCGCCTCCTGTCAAACAATTATTTCGAACATATCACCATACAGGATACATTTAATGGATATGTGGCAGGCAAGGCTGGAAAGCATTTTATTAAGAAGAAATCATCAATCAACATGACGGTTTATTTGCAAAATTGTGCGCAATTGCATACACTGTTAAACGTTTGCATTGTAAGTAATAATGTATTGTATATATGGTGGGAAGATCTGAATGTCAATGGATGACACATATCCACGCTTTGTATATGTAAATCATGCTTCATGACTTTTAAGACTGGTCGTAAGACCATCGCATAGATGTAAAGAACCATATCAATCCATACTGTTTCCTTGCTATTTAATCAATTCTTTCATAGACTAATACGTTCATTGACAGGCTGATAGAAAACTAGACATATGTAACGGTTGAAAGTTCGATCCAATCTTGAGTTAATAGTTTATGTCACGCTGCAGTAATCTAGTGTCAATAGGTCCCAAATGGCCATTAAGACCGCATCAAAGATCCGTCTGAACCTGGAGTTTGGACGTAGTATCAGGTTCACAGATGTGTGGAATTAACCACGAATCCCTTTTGTCACTAATGTCAGTCAGCTGTATATTATATTTTAGAATTTTAGATAAGTTCGTGGTTTTAGCTGAGTGTGACCTTTATGTGTCTTTAATGTAACTGTTAGAACTCTTTAACGTTAATTAGAGATGATGATAGACAGGTCAGCAAGTGTTGTCTGATTTAAAAGAAAAATCTGTAAGAATCAGGGGATAGTCGTTAGAACTCTCGAGTTGTTAAGTTATCATAAATCACGTGACTGCATCAGTGCGATACTGGAGAGTGCGATTTGGGTATATATGTTCAGTTTTTCTGTACACGCAATTTGTGGGGAGTTGTTAGATGTATTGCGGGGACTACTGAAGACATAAACTTTGCTAGGCCATTGATATGTATATTTCAAGAGCAAACAGTAGACTGTGAGTTGCGTCCTTCCTTTTTTGCTTCATTGGCCATTAAGATAAGTAACAACCCCAACACCGCGATACATGGATCAATACAGTTAGCGAGACACACATACACACAGATACACATATACACAGACAGGGAAACAGAAATACATATGTACACAGACTGAAAGATACACATAAATATAGACCAAATAATAAACAGATAGATATATAAAACTAATTAAAAGTCAGGAAATAGATAGACAGAATAATCAATTTGAAAAGACAAAATGATAGGCATAATAGACACAGACATATAGATCTATAGAGGGACATGCAGATATGTAGGGAGACAAACATACACACATATAGATAGATCTATAGAGAGACATGCAGATATGTAGGGAGACAAACAGACATACAGAGAGATAGATCTATAGAGAGACATGCAGATATGTAGGGAGACAAACAGACTGTTCAAATGACAGACATATAGAGGGGTATAGGCTGATAAAGGTTAATACATAAAAGCAGAGGTACATTAAACAGTGGGCTGAGATTTACTAAAACAACCTTTCATAGCAATGATAAAAATGTTTTATGTATCCACAAAACAGCAAGTGGTGTTTGTTTTCTTTTGCGCTAAATTCGTACTTTTTCCCCTTCATTCCAATGTATGTTCTGATAATCTATTTCGATATGCTCTGTTGTTGGTTGCTCCATTCCAAATATTCTTACAAATGTCTGCTACATATTTTTGTCAAAGAGCGGATAATTCTGAAAACATAACCTTTTAAGTTAGCATTTCTTTATGTGTATTATGCAAATATGAGTGTAATATGACAATAATTCTCAGAACCGCACATACACGAAACTTCATTATAAAGCTAAGATCTCACTGGATAGTTACGTATTTTGACCCCCCCCCCCGATTTTAAAGGTAGATGGCATGACCTTGAAAAGCAATAGCCTTGTATTTATACATTCACACAGAAACTAAATCTGTAATTAGGTTTAAATTTACTTTGAGTTAGGCTTGAAAATGGGTTGACTTGTTTGGTGACTGCTTGTCACAGTTATACTAGCATTGGAGATCAAATGCGTAACTTAGGCTGCAAATCGACAGCAGACTTAGTTTTATTATTCATGTATGTCTGCTACAGCCGTAAATATATAAAAATCAAAATGGTTAAGGAGTGATTAGACGCATGCCAATTGGTTATAATACCAGTGAACTTTAAATATGCATTAGGTCCATACTGATTGTTTGAGCCGCCTTGTCACAGAAAAATATTCAAAATAGCTCTTTCTTGTCAAAAATGAAAGTTAAAAAGAGGAGTTGGGGGTAGTGATGGAATTACCATGAATACCTTAATTAAAATCAGACAAGAATGTTTTCCACAACAATTAATGGTTAGTTTTTATTTGCATCTTTAATGTACAGTTATTCTCATTTTTCTGAAATACGTCTTAGTCGGATGAAAATTCACCAAAAAAGCTGTACAGTGAGACCTAAATCATTGGTACACTGAAAAACCAGATCGTACCAATCAAGGATTCTCCTGGAAACAATACAATTTATCCCTAATTCATAAAATATATTTCTGGACAACTATATCACTCTTGAATTAGTTATATCAACTAGAAAGCATAAGCATTGGCACAATCATTATATTATGGGGGGAGATGCTGAAATGCTAGTGGCACTATAGTATTTAAGGTCTTGAGTTGCTTGTTTATTCTATGTATACATCTCCCTAAGTATTACATATAACTTTGTAAACCTCTCCTGTTTTATCATGATCATTAATTGGGCCTTTTGGGTTGACTATTATATTTGTGTGGGAATTCATTAAGGTGTTAACCCTGTATTCTCATAAATACCTTTGATACAGAGAATTAATGACCAATCCTTGTGACTCTCTTTCTCGTATTTTTCTTGTTTTAATTGTTTTGTTGTTGTTGTTGTTGTTCTTGTTCTTAATATCTCTTTCCACCTTATATATGGCCTAATTCAGTCACCCGCATCTGTTTATTGCCTCTCTACCCTATTATTATGTCTCACCATGACAGTTGGTTGAAGCACTGTTATCCTCGTTCGTCCATGCTTCCATCCGTCCGTCCGTCCGTTGGGCGCACCTTGATTAAATTTACGTTTAGGTCAGTTTGTAGGCCTTGTGGTAATGGATCTGTGTTTCATGAACACATTTCTCATTCTTCTATTACTTTGTCTCCTACTTGTATGGCAAACTTGCTTGCATCTGTCCAGCAAGATCCGTACAACGCCGACCATGTGATGAGCAAATGATGTGAGTGACAATGTTAATACCAAACTGTGTGTGTTTTCCTTCTGCATTCTTGCAACTTGATGGTCAAATTCGCTGCCGTAAAATGCTTAATGTTTCCCAAAATAAATGATAATGTCATATTATTTGTCTCATGGGTGAAGTTTAGAAAGTTTGCACTATCACCATCCATGTTGCCAAGATGTTCCGTTGAATTCCACACTTCTCTTTTTCACACTGTTTCTAGGACACAATTCACATGGCGTCTCCATAGTTTAGGCTTTCATCCATTAGGTGCTGACACTATTGCTGTCTGTTTCAGAATTTTTATTAAAAGGTCGGCAATTAAAAGTCGCAGAGGATGCCCAAAATGTGAAATAATTGGGTCCAAGAGGAGTTCAGTAGCTCTACGATATTATCCACAGAGAATAACGTTCTTATAATCAAGCTTTCCTCCAACTCCAGTGTATGTCGGAACCCCACCTCGGTGAGTTCGACGACAATTATTATAACATGTCAGTTCGATGAAGGTGTCTGTTGTGGTAACACAGAAACAGCATATGAGTTAATATTCTTTTCAATGTTTGTCAAATTATTAACCTATCTAGTCGAATAAATTATCAGAAACCAAACTGATGAGTATTTTAAAAGAGAAAAAAATGTTCTAGTAACATTGGTTCTGTGCTATTTACAAGCACGCATTTCTTTATCTAGCTATTATTGTAAGTTATTCCAAATGTTTACCATAGACTAAATATTGGACTTGAATTAATATAATGAAATGACATGGCCTCACCAGTAAGAAATCTATATTACTTCTGTTTGTGTAGTATATTAATAAACAATGTTGCAAACTGGCTGGATGCAAGAGGTGAGACTTTTGTATTAGTTAGAAAGTATGTAAGGAGACCAAAATAATCTCAGTACAGTATTGATCTTCAGTACACAAGACTTCATGTACATAATGGATATTTGGACTTTTTTTCTCCATCCAATAAGCTTTGCAATTTTATTTAGCTATGGCTTCATGTGATGAGATATCTGATCGTGAATGATCTATACTCGATTTATTTTTGATGCACAAAAGACCAATAAATGAAAACTCTGAGGGGACACAACTTTAATTGTATAAATAATTCATCTCGGATGCGTGTCATGGGCTCAAATTGATGCACGCTTCAGCAAGGAAACGTCAAATATTTATGGATATCTAATGACGGAAACCATTCTTGTCGAAGGCTCTTCTTTGCAAGAGATGCTGCGAATTCCGACATGAGGCGAATCTGTGAGACATAATTGGTTTCATTTTCCTGTAGTTGATATAATTCTGTCGGGTTTTCCTAGGTTTTATGCTGAATGGAGATAATGCATTTCCAGTGATTTACTGTTAGAACATACCACAGTATAAGCAAGGACTTAGACATTTGTTTCAAACGCATGGGCGTATAAAGGGATAGTTATGTGCATTTTAAATATGACAATAATTAAAACATTTGAAAAACTGGATTTTTTGGCAAGCAATAGTTATTTGTTTCACACACAAAATTCTCAATAAATGGGCTTTAATTGTGCAATATTTTGAGACGTATCTGTATCATTTCGTCAGAATTTGCTAAAAGGAAGACATGAGGAGAGTCCAAATGTATGTTGCAAAAAAGTATTGGTTTATAGGAATTTTCTTTTCTTTCTTTCTTGTCGTAATAACTAAAATCAAGGATACATGTAATTATTTACCTGTACGATATTTTTATTAGCAGATGTAGAAGAGTCAAATTCAGAAACAAAGATAACTACAAAAACATCGCCAAAGTGGACAACTGAAAGACGACATAAATAACAACGATGAATAATAATAATAATAATAATAATAAATGAAGAAGATAATTATGATAAAAATAGTATATGATGTTTGATTGTTTAAGACGTTATTTATGTATAACGTTAAAACATACAGCATCCACATTTTGAATGTTTTAGCATAAGATATATAAGCAAGAACTTTTACCTGGGCGTAATGCAATCAGTTTCCATTATAAATAACGTGATTTGATTCTCAGTACGAAAAAGAAATTGATTCAATTTTATAACATAATTTTTTATAGATTTGATCATTATCATATTGACAGGTGGCAATAAACTGAAATTTGTCCTGTCGTTGACCTCTTGTGAAAAGCGAATACTATGTTTTAGCTTTTAACTCCGTTTATAAAGGCAGGATTACTGGATGTATCTACTTGAAACAAGGACACCTAAGTTTCGTATTTGAGATGATTATCTCCTCTTTAGTACTTGAAAAGGACACTCTTCAAAGTAAACATCCCTTCGATTACAATCGACTTCTTTTGTGTTTGTACTTCATACAACAAAATGTTGTCGCTACAGCAATGACGTGAACACATTCCATTTTCTAGATAGAAAATTGAATAATTGGATTTTTTTATAAAGGTAGTGCCTACTTGTCATTGAAGCTGTTTATGCAGCTAACACGGCAACCTTTTACATAATATTGCATGAGATATTACTTTGAATCATTTACAAAATAGGGTTTTTTTTCTTCATAAAAATACATCGAAAGAGACGTCGACGTATTTTCAGACAATGGTTATAATCACCAAAATATCTTAATCTGAACAAATAAATCTTTTTAATGGAATGCACTCTTTCCGTCCATCACAACGCCAAAATTCATACAACAACAAGCAGAAAACATTTGCGAAATTTGCGAAACTATTAGCGAAATTGTTATTCTTGAAGACATGCAGATGAGTATATAGTGGTAATGCGTTGATGCAAAAATGTTCTGTCACGAATCCGCGGAATTGCTGTATTCGAGAAAATAAATAATTCAACAATATATCGATTTACAGTAAATCAACTACACGCGATACTTCCTTTGTCATGGATATTACCATACATAATGTCTATAATGATTTTCAATATTCGCAATGTATCCTCTCCTATGGAGTAAACAACCTAAGAGCATGATGATATAGACTTGTCCGGAAATCTATTCAGGTACTAACAGTGAAGAATAATATTGATAGTCACAATTTGCAGTATTTTTTCTCAGCGAATTACTTTCGATCGCAGTCATTGCTTACGGGTTTCGCTACTACATTTCGTCGAAACAATTTGCACAATATATTTTTCTAGTCTTCTGAGAACACGAACGATCATTTACATAGTTTTTTTAGACACTAGACACGATTACATATTTGTGACTTTTTTCATTAGAGGACATTTTAAGCTGTGATGGACAACAAGATTTGATCCTATGAGGGCTTCCAATTGCAAATAATTTTCCATCTTACATAAAGAGGAAAGATCATATCTATCTCCAATTATGAAAGCAGTTCTCCAATGTCAGTGACCTGAATATCGTAAAGACCAAAATGTATCATAAGATAAGAACGGCGTAAACGTAATAAAAGTCACATCCGATCGGACGATTGTTTTAAATATATAGCGCTACATGATCAAGTTTAATGCCATGACTGGTCGGCAAGACTTGGAATTATTTATGGCACTCATGCCTCGTCAAAAGAGATGAAAATTAGAAAAATGATGAGACAGGAGAAAAGGTAGAAATACAAATTTAAACAGTAATAAATAAAAGCAAAGAATGGCTGCTGATAGGCATCTAAATTGATTCAGGATGATGAATTACTTGTGTAATTATCTTTGTACATATGACTCAAACGTTTACTAGGTAAATTGGATAATGTGATGTATGATCATAAGGAAATAACCAGTTTGAAGTACAACTGATTTTATGCTACGCTGTATAGCATGACTGAAGCAATGGAATCTTGAATAATCAGATCATGAAAGTCCATCCTGCAGATACGGTTAACAAGCTGCCATGACACTGTAATTTCACTGAAATGTATTTTTTTCCTCTATGCCATTTCAGTGAATCAGACTTGTACCCCATTGTTACGGAATTATGTATTATGTCATTTTTAAATAATGGTATAGGTTTATGATCTCTGCATAATAGTCTAACAGCTGTCGTCTTGCAGAAAGTACATGTACGGTATTTCAATGTGACTCAGTACATTAGGTCGTGGGAAGAATTATCGATTGTAACAGTAGTATATCACGTGGTTTAGCGCGTGAGAGTTTATCTTCTGACCTAGATTATGAGTAAACACTTTATTGACTGTTAAAAATGTTGGTACACTGATAATTTAGAGATGTCACGCATAACCTAGTTTCTGATTGGTTTGGAGAATGTTGTTTCTAGAAGAATTAAATGGGTTTTAATTTCGTTTCTGGGTAGTGGGAGACTATATTATAGGATTAATAGCAGCATTTTAGCATTCTTCATAGCTACACCTGATTGAGAGGTCATAAACGAATTTGGTTCTTTTTGTTTGTGGGATATTCTACTTTTGTGATATATATCATCATACAGTGCATTTAGGATTCAGTACTGTGTCTTAAACTTTAATAATTATACAGTTCCGTGGAATTATCGGAAACATTTCTAGAACTTGTGTTATTCCATACACACAATTTATAAAACGTGGATAACTAATTCTTATTAACACATCAGTACAGCAAAGGTTTCATTCTTAACATACTACATTCGGAATATTTGGATTAACTTCCGGATCAGTAAACTTTAGAACAATTTAGGACTTTTAAGGATGTTCTATACTGTAAGTTATTTTTAATTCTTTCACTTTAATTGTTTGTTGTAATATTTTAATATTTTAGGAAATTAAATATTTGTATTTTAAATCTTGAAAGCTTGTTTGAGTTGTTTCTTTTGTTACATTACCCCTAGTCGTAACACCATGCAGAAAATATATAGAACGAAATATACATTTCCATATATACATGATATCTAAGTAATGTCGAAAGATCATGTAAACACGGCTAATGCCAAATAACAATGTGCTTATTACCAAAGTCAGAATAATTAAAACAAAAATTTGACAATGAAACTAACTTAGTTAATTAACCTGATAAAATACATCGATTATTTTTCACCTCGGCCACATTGAATGCATAACTCCTAAGTACGAAAATGAAAGAATAGGTCACAAAAATAGTCTGCCATCGCAAATAAACAAAGGTGTATATGTCTATCGATCAAAGAAGAAGTGCACTTTATTAGTCGTTCACTAACGTATAAAAAGAAAGCTATATGCACATATGACAGACAAGATGCATTGTAGGTGAATAATATTTGCACTAGACGGTAATTGCAAAATTAAAAAATGAAATGAGTATTCTAGTTGTGGTAATGTACAATCAGAGTGACTTGAAATACTATAGGTTTGGAAATAGTGAAGCGTTACAAATACGAATAGATTTCTATAAAGCATTTTAAAGCCATCAACTATATGTACAAATATGTGAATCAGAGCAGTCTTGCTAAGCTTAAAGACCTGCCGTCCCTATGCTTAAAATATGGCTTTGATAACGATAGCATCAAGGTCATATATATCTAAATTGTGATGGAGCTGATGGTGAAACATGGTGCGTGATTCTGGGTTGCAGATTGGTATGCGGTAAAGATGACCTGGTTGGTTTCCAAGTTTGTCCAGGTACTCAATTAATGCTCAAATAGCTGAGACCTGAGTTAGTCCGTCAGAAAAAGCGATATACTGAGGATGACCAGTTTAATCAGGCTTGTATTTACGGAAACAAAATTAAGGCTAAAGTAAAAATCGGAGAATAAAGCAAAAATTGATTTAGATTGTTGTTGTAAATGTAATTTCGTCAACACGCGCAAAGGCTAGAAATGCAAATAGAAAAGGTAGAACTGTAAACGATTATTTCTTGTATACATATAGAGTAAGTAATGAAACCAATAGATTCAAGATTGATACTGTAAAATGTAAATATAAATAAAAAGATAACTGCAGGCAATAGACCCCTTAGTTACCTTGTTCTTCACGACAACTGAATAAGTGGGAACTATAGTAATTTCCGATATGGATAAAAAGATATTGCTTGAGGAGCATAAGAGTCATTGTACAAGTAAGCTATAAACAGACAAATGTGTGATGCATACAATGCAATGATACCATGAAGCTGAAAAAGAACCATACAACTACGAGGATTATGTACATCTCCAAATCCCAAGGACCGAATACTATTTGTGTACAAGTGCAGGGTTGAAAATGGCAGACATTTATCGGCGAGAAACATGCATTGCTTTTGAATGGCTCAAGAAACAATAACCAAGTCTTCTTAACCGATTTTGCGTGCCATTTCAAGCGGATAAAATGTTTTTTTTCACCCTAATGGTCAAGTTGTTAATGACACGCATCTGGAAAGCCTTGCTACTAAGTAAAATTGAACAGTAAAATTTAGGGTAACCAACAGGATCTTGTAATGCGTGTAATTCGTGTCAAAGAGCCCTACAGTTTTCTACATATCAGCAGAAAACAATACTAATATGCAGCATAAGGATATACCAACAAAAGTCGTAATAGCGTATGCCTTAAAAATTTTCTCATTTGCTATTTGAATTCCTAACATGTAGCACGTCTTGAGAAAGGCATCAGTAGACTGGTTACAGGTGTCCTTATAGAGTTAAAACTTCATGGCATCCAAACAATGAACTCTAGCCGCACAACTAAATTTGTTCAGGGCAATCCACTTCAAAGCAGAAATAAGTTCTTCAGATATTTCACAAATGGAAGAACAACCCATGCGGAGGATACTAATTATTCCTCTGTCAGGGAAAACAAGAAAGTTCATAATCGTGAAGGTGGACTGTATGCATCGTCAGGCATACTTTATACCAGCGTTTGCCATGTATCACACCCTATCCACAGTTTTTATTATACCTATTAGCTCTGAAATACCAGCATAATTAACGGTATAGAATGCTACCGGAATATCTTCATTTACGGATAGGCCAAAAACGATTCCCATGTTTCTTTCCTAGGTGCAACCCCTGATGGAGCAATTTTAAAATTTGCCAAGGCTTTTTGTCAAAGGGACCACTAATACGTCCTTATGCCAGCTAATGTAGGTAAAGCATTAGTATGTGCCTGGCTGTGGAGGAACGGTTGCGACTTTAAGTTTGGTTCACTGGAGGATGGTGGTGGTAACAGTGTTGAGAGAAGAATGTTGCTGTTAGTAAGTTCAGATTTCAGAGTATCACTATTTTACTGTGAACATTGACAGGAAAAGCCGAGTAGAAAGCCTTTTTGACATCCTTCTACTAACAATTGTCTATAATCATGTGAATATCCATCTAGCAGGTCATGAAAAAGGACCATACACCAGGGTAGGTAAATCATTAGTATGTGCCTAGCTGTGGGGGATAGGTTGCGACTTTAAGTTTGTTTCACTGGAGGATGGTGGTGGTGTATGAGGAAAATCGGGTTAGGTCATTAGTTGTATGGAGAAACCATTCAAAGTTTGATATATTCCCCCTGTTTCTTTCTTCTTTAGTGGAACACTGACAGGAAAGTGCCAGCTGACAGCAAACACAGTTGTTTTGTGCGTGGATGGAGGGGGATTGGAATTGCAGGTCGAGGCAATTGAGGGCTTGATAATACACATATTGGTGTCTGTCGCTAGTAGTGATGATTGAGTTATGGTCTGACAGTTGACTCGGGAGCATTTGTTATTGTGGACGTTGCAGGTAGCAGACATGGGTCAGGCCCTGAAAGAAAGGCATAAATCACATTATGTGTGGTTTGTCCAGTTGAGGTTGCAACATTAAAATCCTACCTTGCAGTTTCTGTGCGGCTGGCCTCTTCCGTGTATTTCTTTGGCTAAAATGAAGGATGTGTTCTGGGGTCTTTTCTTGAGTGCAGTATCAGCTGAAAACAGCTGAAAACAAATATAACAAGTGTAGTGTTAACATATGCAATTTAGCGCAGGCCAGTGTAACATATAACTGATACACAATGGACCATTTATACATTTTGAGCATATGTAACGTGTTCTGTGCAATCATATATTACAGAATAAAATCACTGACTTATGTATCAATGCGTTTGGTTCATTCAGTATCAAATGTTATTTTGTTACCTAAATAAATCAGCTACATAGCTTTAAAATAAATTGGATTCATTTGCGTATAAACTTAATAGGGTTTGAAGGTTAAAAAGGAAATATGTAAGAACAAATCAGCGTGTAAATTATAGATGGTATATAAAAAAGCAGCAGTTAATACCAAAGTAATCTCGAAATGCAATGTCATATGTAAATATTAACTGAAACGAAATCTCAGCAATACATAAATAAATTATATATAGTCAATCTCTCCACTTAAACAGCGTGAAACTAATTCAAAATCTAATCTAAAATAGAAACCCATCATACAAACAATTCTGATGACAAATCATAGAATGAAATGTATGCAATGTTATAATTATGTTTTAGTCCTTGACAGCTCAACTGAAAGAACAATGGCTAACTTCAATGATTTATAAAACGTCTTCATGCCTACTGCATTCTAAGAATTTAGTCGCTGGAAGAAATCGTAAGCATAAACAATCTTAACGCCTTACTATTGCAAAAACAGCTGGGCATAATGCATTTAAATAGGAAGTGTGCAGTTTTGACACAGCCAGAAACACCGGTCGTTACACCATTTTGGAAGCAGCACAATAGTCCACGCACCCCTACCAAAGAAATGAACGTTACATTGAGACAGGCTGAAATGGAGCTGTCAGTATGGATGTAATGAAGACAACAATTCAGTTTAGAGGTACGCACGTAGGAATGCCTAAAAATTTAAACATTGGGCTTAAAAGGGGCCATGATCACTAAGCATGGCCTGTTGTTACAAATTTGTGTTTCAATGGGAATTTTGTGAGGAAATTTTTCAAAATATGTTATTTTAAAACTAAGACCAGGAGAAATTTTATTATATTGTTGCATTTTCTCTCATTAAGATCAAGGTTACATGTCAAGGTCAAATGTGTAGGTAAACGCTTAATGAGGTACACTTAATTGCAGCTGGTGAAAACAAACGATACAGGTCAAATCATTTTATTATTCAACAAACTAACCTTAAGAAAGAGCACATACTATATATTTCCATTTTCTATCACCTGTCTATTGCAGACTATAATGCTATGACTTTGTTCATCTTTCCATGTACACCAAGTACTTTCACGAAATGTGAAACAAAATAAAGAAGCCTGTTCCCTTTAAAATCCGTGGCTTAAGATCAAGGTCACTGTGACATGTCCTGTGTGCATGACTTACTTGTCACTTAGACCTGAAGAGGTTTTTCGGCTTCTTGCATTGCTTGACACTCACAATTCATACCTTCATCATCGGTTATTTTTACTGGAAGCTGCAACGGACCTGTTACATTTCATGGTGAAATGTTAAATCTACTTCAGTTTCAAGAAAATCTCGATCTATTAAAATGCCTTCTGAGATTTTGTTTGCCTATTTGCTATATTTAATTACATTGCCGCAACAATTAATATTGTCAACACAGATCAAATAAATACAGATACAACACTGAACCAAACAGATCTCGCCTTTAATACGAAATCAGTGTCACCAATCGATATTAAAGTTAATTCTGTTTCACTATATGCTCAATTTACATGCAATGTGATGGTTGTAATTAGAATAATGTTTATGGTATCCTTTGTGTAACCTTTAAATGGAGTATCTCCTTACTATCTCGAATTAGTCGTTCAAGTAACATCACAAACGGCGTGTTTGAAGCTTAAGTCATATAAAACTATGCCACAAAATCACTGGTTTTACCATCTTCATCTCTCCAAATAAATTTAATAAATCAAATAATATCTTTTCTGATTTAGTTCTTTATCTGTACTTCATTTTTCATCCCTGAGTAGAAGAGGCCTATCAATTTGTTGTAACTCTTTGTTGTTAAACCTTATAGGTACATTTACGTCAAAAAGTATTGTATAATCTAAATATCTACATGAGTAGCGTTAAGTGCAAAAGAAATATCTGAAACATACATATTAGAGATGTCATCACGCCATAACGAACAGGGGCAAGATACTCTTCGTAAAAACAAATTTTTGCATCTTCTTATTGCCAACAATGACCAGACGGATCTAGAGGTTTTGGATTGCAACATCTTGCCTCCAAATAATAGTGACACAGTTCTAGAGGATTTAAATTGGTAACATCTTGCCACCAAATAATAGTAAGACAGTTTTCTTATCAAATTATTTTGAATTCTTTAAGCAAGAAATTGATTGTTCATTTTCTTTTGTTTGCTTTCTATTGTATATTAATTTTCTTCATGTCTTCTGCTGCATCTTTAGGGACTTCAGTACGAAAAAAGACTGGATGATGTCTTTAAAACTTGACATAAAACTACTTAAACATTGTTATTTTTCTCTGACTGCAAGCTGTTCAGTAACCAGAAGTAACCATATAACCTTTACAAGTTATGTGTAGGATCCTTATGTACGAGTTAGACTAAAGTGGAGCTGAGCACGTAAACTTCTGAGTCCCAGAAGGGATGATATATGTGTCGACACAATATTGGTTGGAGCATAGGAACAAATCAGAAGATGTTTGTATCTGATGTAAATCCGTTGACGGTAGCATTGATATGAGTATTTTAGCATGGTGTCTGCTTCCTTTAATGTTCTGTACAAGTGTTGAACATTCAAACTGGTGAACATAACTTCCTTTCTTAATGTCACTATCGCCAGAGAATGCAAACCGAATAATTGTATGGACCAAATAAATAAAGTCTATTCAAAGATATTCATGCGAAAAATACATATTTATTTTGGAAAAGTTATCTACCTTGGAAAATTCAACTACAACACTGGCAACTTGTCTTTTCTCTTCTCAGTGCCTTTGCCAAACTATTCTTCTAATATTTTCAGGCTATGTCAGTTAAAGGACGTTTAAGCTTGAAATGGATACCTATCAATTAATTTCTTTTCGACATCTCCCAACAACCAACAATCTCTTGAACAGAGCTTGAATAGAGCTTGGTCCCTTTCTAAATGTACGAGCTGTGATATTGTTTTTATTTCTTTTCTCAGGTTACTGGATCATTACTCCAAAATTCAAGACTTAATTTCTTAATTGTAGACCAGAAATACACATGACTGGACATATTCCGAACAAAACAAAGAACTATGATTTATTCGGTCTGATTTCATCCTTCCTCATAAGGGTTGATTGATATGCTTGCAATATGTTTTGTATACAAATGTAGTTTGTGTTTTAATATATTTGGTTTCTTTCCGTTGATTTAAAGAAGTATAGTTAATCACATCTCATTATACAAAACTTTTTCTTGCACGCAAATTCCTAAGAACTCGCGCGCTTTTTCTCAAAATGACCGTTTGGATCATAACGCAGGGTTCAGGGAAAAAATCTAGTACATGCTCTGATATTCAAAAAGATTCCAGATAGCCAAGAAGAACTTCTGTCCACATTTTCCGGTGTTATATCCCAGGATCCGTTCTTATTGCACAGAATACAATACATATAATATTAGCAACAAAAATACCTTCCATGAATTGTTGGATAATGTGTGTGCGTTTAATAATTGTTTTGTGGTTGTTGGACAATTTTTAAGATAACAAGTTTGATCCACGCCCAAGTTGTGCTAATCAATTCAGTATAATATTACCTGAGATCAGTCTCTATCCACATATAATCAATACAAGTGATATAAATTTAATATTTAGTTATACATCCTAATTATTATTTACAAGAACTAAACTACTGACATTAATATTTACTCACCCTTCCCATGCTGCATTAGGTCTTTAGGTCTTTAATACATATCGAACAACGAGTGCAAACAGCAAAAATCATGCATATTTTTTTTATGAAAATGAGCAAAACTGTAAAATATTTATGGATATATGTTTAGCTCTTACTTTAATTTTGGAGTCTTATGTTCAACTTGGAAATGTGACCTTGATTTTTTAAGATAAAATGGCAACAATACATTCTTGATTCATAATGTAATAAGCTTTCAAATGTTATATGTTGTTAACCTTCCTCGCGAGCTTCCCACGGAAGTACAACTGATCCTGGACGATATTACGGGTGAAAGTAAATAAAGTTCACTCCATTAAACTGCTTCTTAACCAAGGGCATGCGTTCTAATAGCATTGAGTTAATGCTGTCTGGAGGCTTAGCAAGAGAGAGCCTCCAATTAAGGTTCAAAATAGCAACTATCCGTTTATTTTTTTGCATAAATTGCACTATTCCAAATAGATTTTGCCTATCATCATAACAGTTTATTTGCAGCATTAGGCACAATTTTACACACTGTAAAAAATGTTGCATTGCAAGTGGTATTTTTACATTGAATAATACTATATTGGGGTGGAATATATTGAATGAATATAAATGGTACACGTCCACTCGGTTTAGATGTAAAATTATATCATGTCTGTAATTGCTAAAATTATATTATAATAGCTGAAAATAACAGTTATTTATTTTCAATATGAAATTACAGCCAAAATATGAAGAAACAAGTTAAAGAAACGAAAAAGAAAAAAAAAACACAATTTAAGGATTCTCCTGGAACCATTACAACTTTTCCTTTAGAAAGTTCAAACATACGTATAAAGGCATTCACTATCTTGACTCTAAACGATAAACATGGCACATTTGAATTAACTTTACCTACTAGAAATATTGACACGTGTAGAATTATTATGTTGTGTGAGGGAGAAAACTGAACAATAAGTCCCAGTCCCTGTAGTATTCAAGCTCTCTGGTTGCTTGCTTATTCGACGAATAAATCCACATAGGTCTTACATGGAATATGTAACCTAATCCTGTTTTATATAGCTTAGCAATACTGTGTTGTGCCTGTAGTAATATATTCCTTATAGTAGTGTGTGGCTTCATTGGCGAGCTAATCCTATGTGTATTCACCACACATGATATGGTGTCTGAAGCACCTTTGATGAATGGATTTGTGACCACCTGTTTGACTCACTTTCTTGTATTTTTCTTATCGTAATGAATTTATTGTTCTTCATCTTTTTGTTAATGTCTCCTTTCACTTTATATATTGCCCAATTCAGATGCCCGTATATGTTCAGTGCCTCTCACACGTGCTTTTTGTCCCAACACGACATCGAAGAGGCATTTAGTGCTACCCTTGTTAGCCCATACGCCTGTCCGTCCGTGCATCACATCTTGATTAAAGTTTAGCGATGAGATGAGCTTTAAGCATTGTGGTTGGAGATCCATTCTCCGTGAATTAAATATACAGTTTTTTGTGACTCAGGCGCTTCATCTATCTGGTAAGACCCGTACAATGCAAAGCATGAGGTGGGTGGATGATGCGAATTATATACTGCTTTGTCTTCTTTCTGTTTGCTAGCATTCTCTGTCCTGATTATTAAGATGTCCAAAAAAGAAAATATGTCCACATCTGTTTCATGTGTGAACTTCATACAGTTTGTACTATCACCATCAATGTTGTTAAGATTTTCTGTTAATTTTCACACTTCTCCTGTTATCATTCTGTATAAAATGCCACTCACATAGTGTTTCCATAGCTTAGGCTTGCATCCATTGCATGCTGACACTATTGCTGTCTTTTCTGGATTTTCTATGAACAGGTAGTAAACGATATGTGACACTGGGCAAACCCATAACATGTAGAAATGTTTTGTTGGTAAATCCTTCCATTGAATTTGAAATAATTGATGTGTAGGAGGAATTCCAGCAGGTCCATGATGTCATATACCGACAGTAGCGTTCTCATGATCACATTTGTATCCTTTTTTAAAATTTTGTCAGATTACCACTTCACCGTGTTCCACGACCATTACCCCAACATGCCATTTTGATGAAGTTCTCCGTTGTGGTAACAATGGAACTACACGTGAGTGAATGTTCCACTCATTGCTTGTCAAATTATTAAAGGGTTTATTGCAAAGTATTTACCTTTTATATACAAACTTTAACGTTTTAAATATTCAAAGCGATAAAACCAAGAGCAAAAATCCAGATCAATGAAATCCAGCTTGTTTGTCCCGAAAATTGGACGAGAACAATGGGCCCACTCGGTATGCATAGAAACGAACAGCTTGTGACGTTAGAGGCAAGAGTCCTCTCTTCACAACTTTCATTGGTACAGTAGGAGAGAAGACATAATACAATGTAAAATAAAACTTATCTAATAAAAAGCAATTATTCTGGTATAATATTAATAATTTGCCAATATTAAATTCTGCCATACTAGAAACATAATTTTATATATAAATACTGTACATCTTAACCAGACACCATTTTGTCCCAGATAAAGCATTCAAGAACACACATTCAAACTTTTTATTTGCTTTTTGAACGTAGGTGTCAATTCACATATTTATGAGTTGCAAGATATCCATAAATATTTGGATGTCTGCCTGCAGGCTTGGTGTATCGTCATCTCTGGATGAACACTCGATTATATTTATTTGTTTTAACTTCAACTTGTTACGGATTTTCAATACTAGCTTAACAATTATTTTGACTTAGCAATGACATTTGTATGCCCAGTCAGTAAAACGCTTGATTAACTCTTCATTCATTTTTATTTAGTCTCTTAATATACAAGCAAATCGACTAATCGTGACATTCAGGGTGGATGTCAGAGGGAACACGGCCATGTTATTGAGCAGATATGTAGAACTAAGTAGGACACGAACAACTTTCCAGTATTAAGTTGGCTATTGGTGCAAATGATGCTTTAAGAAAACACAGACGTCACAGACTAGAAATATTCAGATTTAGTTATTTTACGACATTAACTTATCAAATTTATTCAACAGAGACATCAAACTCGAATCAAATCTGAGAGACCTAATTTATTTCATTTCATATTGCTTTATTTGATAAAATTATATTGTGTCTTTCTTGTTTTCATGTTGATTACATTTAATGAACCTTTAATGACTTTGCTATTAGTACATACCATAACTTACGCAAGCACTCATATTTTATTTTTCCGTGGTATAGTCTAAAAACATACTGAGATTCATTTTCGACATAAAAACGATTCAAAATTTTTCAAAACAATATTTTCTATGCAACAAATGTTTAGTTTTGTCACACAAAAGGTTCAACTTCTTGTTCAGTCGGCTTTATATTACGTGAATATTTTAAAATATGTATCTGCATATTTTCTTCAAAATAAGACAGCAAAGTAACAAGGAACATCCTCTGCCTAGGGTATGTGATGCAAAATATGGTGTCGGCTTATAATTCAGTGCTTTCTCTTCTGGTGCAAATAATAAACTTGAGGTTACAGTTTTTCGTTTTTCTGAGCGACATTTCTATTATAAGATTTTATCGATCCGACAACAAAACCAACGATAACTAAAATTAATTGCTAAAATGGATAACGGAAAAATATGGTTAATTGAAAAACAATACAGATAAAAGGTATACACAATAACAAGAAGAAGAATAAGAACAAGAACAAGAAGAATAAGAAGAAGAACAAGGACAAGAAGAAGGAGAAAAAGAAAAGAAAAAAGAGAAGATAATGATGAGGATGCTAATTATTATGAAGACTATAAGATACTTGTTTGAAATTTATTTTTTGTTTCTTGAGACTGAGAATACCATTTGTACATTTCAAGAAAACACTTTTGTAACTAAAACATCCTTCAGTTGCGATTGACATCTTCAGTGTCTGTACCTCGTTTAACAAAAGGCTGTGACTAAACAACATGAAGCATGTGTTTTATATTCTAAACAAAGACATTTAATTTGAAATATATAGGTCAAATTCAAGCTGTTGACAGTCTCATATCGGGACATTAATCATCATATTGTACTAGATGCTTCAGTGATAAATTTACTAACTAAATTTGATGACAATTCATTGAATTCAAGATGTATGTCCATCAACAAGCAGTCTTCGATAATAGTTACACTGACATTCATTACACAAGTACAAAATGAGTTTCAGCATATCAGGATGCTTAACAGACTGTAGAGAAATATGTTTTTGCAAGCACATTTTTTGCGACGTTTGATTGCTAAAATGTTATTCTCGAAAACATGTGTATATGAAAAAATACAGACTATCAGGTATTCTCAAAAATGTTATGCCACGAATACGCAGTAAAGCTGTATTTGCGAAGATTTATCCATCCTGTAGTATTATGATTTATAGGTAGATCAATAACATGCAACTCTCCTTTTGGAATCAATATTACGATGCGTGAAGTCAATATTAACAATGCAGTCTCTCCTCAGAGAGTAAACAACCTAGTAGCAATATCCTGCTGACTTGTCTGGAAACCAGTTGCACCGAGAATAGTAAAGACTTATATCAATTATCACAAATTGCAGCAATGGTTTTCAGCCAAGTAATTTTGCTTCAATTAACAGGTTCCGCATATAGTCCAATATATAATTAAGTATGGAAAACTACTACTTTATTACATCTATTAATGGCGCGTCCATTCACTTACTGTTAGATTTGAAGATTTAGCACATTGCTCGTTTATTACAGTATATTCTAAGTGGTGACACACAAGGTTTGGTTCTCTAATGGTTTCTGATCAAAAAGTATATATTCCGATACTCACATACTCTTAGACATAATTAATATCTCTGATAGGAAAAATGTTGCAATGTCAATGACCTGAGTTTCATTAAGAGCAAACCGACTCATCAGATACAAAAGATATAAAAGTAATAATAGTTCTTTTTGGCCTTTGACATCTTAATAAAGGAAATCAACAGATTCGTGCATCGCTGGTGTGCCAACACCATGAATGAAAGATCGTGAAGGCAGCTTCGGTACTCGAACTCTGTCCCATTAATTGGTTTGTCAATAAGTGCGCTGCTTCTAAGCTAAACAATAATATTTAGTTAAAAGGAAATGTCTTTGAATCGATCTGGCCAAATAATAGGCACAAGGAATTTATCAGTAAGGTTTTACTACTGTGTCAACGAGACTCTTAGACATGTGGTCTTTATACGTTTTATTTGCGTATAGTATTCACATGAATGGATACAATATAACGTCTCTATAAATATCCCTTTGAATAATAGTTTTAATTGATCATAAGCACATCCGCTATGTTCAGTTTCAAAGGTTCATACTTTGACAAGGATAAATAGTTGGACGTATTTCGGCATGAATTCACCAAAACGTTTCCTTTATGAGCCTTCAACTTGATCGACTCATATGTCGGAGGAAATTATGTTTTAAAAATAATTATATACCTTATAACCAAGCTAATTGCCCAATAACGTGCTTTCAACTGCAACGTCCTAGTGCTCCTTCTCCTCCCATATCTTTAAGATACACGACCGATGCAAAAATGTGAAAGAATCGGCGATTTATTTCATAATCCTTCCTATCAGCTTGTAGATGTGAGATTAAATGACAAAAGAGTCGCAGATAGGGTTTTTTTCTTTTGATGAACAATTATACGTCTGACCTTGTTTTATTTGCGAGACTGATTTATCAAAGCTGATCTTGCACTTTAGGTATGAGGTATTCTCAGAAAGTCGCCTTCTATATGATGCCTCTATGGAATATATGGTAATATGGGACAAAGGTGGTCGACAAGACTTCATTCATCGATATAAAATAATCTATCAACATGACAGTTAATAGCACAATTAGGCCCACTATCATACGCTAGAAAACGATTGAATTGTAAAGAATAGTTTATCTTAAATAACATATTATAAGGGTTGGAAGATATTATTGCCTATGTGTGGTACATGACCGGGCGTTAGGGGTGCAAGTAAAATGGAATGAATTTTGTCATAGAAATATCGCATGGCTGTGCCGGTAATAAATGCAATAAATTGCTGAATATGAAAGATATACATCGTTCATTCTTGCATGAAGTTTTAAATGAAACATTTTAATCTTTACAGATTTTCATAGATCCATGGGCAGGGAGGACATGTAACTGGAACGACACACACACACACACACACACACACACACACACACACACACATATATATATATATATATATATATATATATATATATATAAAGAGCGACACAGATAGACAGACAGACAGAAATATCAAATCCACTCTTCTATGCAAACCAGCTGCCTTTCATTGTTATTTGCTACCAACCAGCTGTCACCCCAGAAAGCCATCCATGCGCATGTTAGTATCAGGCGTGTCTGTTTTGCAACCAAATTACTTTTGAAAGCGTTCTTGGGGAACTCAAATGGTACATCAAAATAAGAGACACAACAAAATACATATTGGCAATGCTGTTGCCGAAACCAAAGTACTTGCTGAAAATATTATCGAGTTAAAAAAACAACAAACAAACAGAAAGCACAAACATACGTATCCCTTTGTGGTAGCAGACCATCCTGACTCCCAAATCCTACAATCACACAGATTTTAAAGATCTCTTGGTATGGGTCAAGATGAAATCACACCGAACTATTAAATCCCGCACATGCAACGACAACTCAATATATGCAAAGAGACGATACCTTTTGTGTATTCGAACGCGGAGTAGCATTAACCAGAGATGGGGTGTTGTAGAAAACATGTCAGGTACTTCATGACATTGAAAACAAAATGTCCCATCCAATATTCTGGCAAAAGTGTGGTATTCAGCAGGAGAACGAGTGACCACTAAAGCTACATGTGCAGTAAACTCAATACAACATTTGCCAACTGCTTCAATTCAGCCAAAAATTATGTTCAGCTCCACACCAAGGACCTCAGAAACCTCTTTTGCTGCTGATCCGTGCTCGGCTGCCATGAAGTTCGGTATGTGATGATTGCCAAACGCGTGTTAAAAATAAAACCGGCCGACCTTGATCACCTAGACTCTGAAGACGCAGCAAAGGTCGTAACCATCTCAGGGCTAAGCCTTTGGACGCAGAACATACTAATTAAATAAGGCATACTTTCTGTTAATATCATCACGTCTGTCTAATGGCAACAGTTTATCTCATGGTCGGCAGCGCAATTGATAATGCCTTCGCGTTCGCCGGCTGAAACTACGCATTTTGTATGTTAAACCCAACTGAACTCGCCACCTACGATAATGTTATGGAAGAACTCCAAGCTGCCTTATCCGAGTACCAATGTAAGCGCAAATATTGTCTTGATTACCGCATCGAAAGGCTACGTGACGAACAGAATGCCGAAAGGACTTACGGCGTTAATGAATTTGCACGCGAATACTACCCAGTGACCAGCGGGGAAAAAAAACACGACTGTCCACTGATCGGAGACGAGCCCCAACATTCTGACTTTTACACGCCCTCACCCCAGCAGAAAAAAGTACGAGATGATGTTTGTCACCGGGGGTGGGGGTGGGGCGCTGCTGTCGGATACGTGGCCTTCATATATTTCTAAACTCAGTCGGCACTGCATAGTGGAACGCAAACAAACAACAGCTATTGTATGTAATTCAGTATATATTTGTGCCTTGTCTTGCTCGCGGAACGCAAGTGCAAAACAAAAAATGGGACTACAGTAGAAGCTTAGGGCAAATATGCGCTGGGTAAATGTGGCGGCACACTGCGAAAATGTTCCCTTCTTTCGGGATTTTAAATACATTACCGACCGCTTAGTGTAGAGCTGGCGCACCCCAACCTACTGGATCGCAAGGCTTTTGTTCTTTGCCTAGTAAATCACTACCACGCGTTCCGCAAAGCTGCGTGATCGCAATGCGTAAGCTAGGAAACCTTGCAGAGGCTCTGAAAAGGTTATATGGTTTCCATGAGCACCTTCGTTCCTCTCTGCTGTCAAATTCCAGTATTGAGTACATCTTTTTTCCAATGCCCTCCTCCTTGCACTCATCCTTAAACTTTGCCTACAACCATTTCATTCACTGTGCTGTAAAGTGAATATTCTTTAGGCTAAATGCTCGGGTCGTAGAGGTATGCATCTTCGACCATATCGCGGTAGACATCGTCGATCTCTATGCTCAGCAGCAGACAGTCAGTGTCCGTGTACAGCAGGTGTGCCTTGCCACCCTAGAGCTCTCTTATATGATTGTAGTAGAAGCCGTACATAAGGAACTTGCTCGTTTTGAGGACTGCATGCGCGGTATAAATTGAGCGGTTGAACTTTAGTCTGCTCTTTGTGGAATGAACAGCCACGATGTTGCCGTTAAAGATCTTTCGCATCTTAACTTATGGGTTGGCAATCAGACGGCGCAGATCGTCCTAGTAGCCCTCAGGCCGCGTAAGATACACTCAAATGCGCTTTCTTATGTTTTCCGTTGTTTTCCCAAAGAATGCGCTGTTCGTCAATTTGAATAAATCTTCCTCAAACACTGACTTTGCCTTAGTCTGCATGCCCGTGTTCAGCTGTATGTACGGTACCATCCATGCACATTGGTCAAGCTCCAGCACACGATGAAACTTGCTGACTTGCATCCCACCCTTGCTGTAGAGCTGGAAGTTTCTATAATGTACCAAATATTCCTCCATTTTTCGTAGGCTTGGTACTAGCTTCATACATTCAGTGAACTTACCCCACCCCCTAGTTTGCGCACCAGATTATGTCAATAGTTGCTTAGCCTACTCTCTGAAACGTTCATGGTTACAGGAGCCAAAGGATAGTCGCTGTGCGCGTCATGAAGCTCCTCAGTATACTCTATGTCGACTTCAAGAATGTAGCCCTTAGTAGAGTCTGCAGCACAAATGAAAATTGTTTCTAGTGAGGGAGGGTCGACCCACTTAAAATCACCATCCATAGAGACTGTTCGTAGAAAGGTAGCTTATCCAGGTGTTTGGCTTTGTACTGTCTTAATCAGGGCAAGTTGGGTTGTTAGGTTTGCCTGCCGTCGGTTTACCGTGGAGATTCCGCCAGCAGTTCGAGCTTGGTGCCTGTGAAGTTTAGAAGAGCGTCCCAGTTCATTCATGGTGACATGTAATAGACGGCTTAGTTTCTTTATCCAGACATGGTGACTCGTCGCTGTTTCAACTGCAGCACAAGTGCGAGTGCTCTGCGCTTCGCAAGTGAGCAACAAGAAATATATCGTATGTTGCCTTATTTTCTCGCTAAATCGTAGCGGGTAGAAGCCATTTTTCCAGCCAAAGACAGTAACTGCGATTGTTGGGTTGTAGCACTCAAGCTTGCTAATTTCACAGAAAAGTCGATGCCTGCAATGTCGAGCTTGCTTAGTTGCTAGCTGTACTTGCCTGGTCGATCAACATTCTATCGTCTGCCGTGTAAAATGCTGACAGAACGGCTCACTCAAAGCAACGTTTGTACTTGTTCTTCATGTTAATAATGGGTTGTGGTTCTATACACTCTGGTGTTGGAATGTAGCTCCGGTCGCGAAACGGGCGGCACTGCAATACTCCGAGGTCAAACTGTTGACAGCGGACAAATAATCATCCGGACTCCTCGTGTATGTGTTTTTCATTGTGCCTTGGTATGGTGGCATTAGCTTCGACAACCAGCAACTCGATCTCATCAATACGCAGTACGGCGGTGGCAGCGTTCTAGAAATAGGCCTCACTTGTGTCCGGCCTTCTAGCTCGGCTTTTTCGTTGTAGACATTTTTCTTCTTTGTTTCTGTTTTTTTTTTTTAGTTTCGTTTTTGTTTTTTTGTTGTGTTTTTTAAATATGTATTTATTTTCTCCTCTGGTATGCTATGGCTTTTTCCAGCTGCGATGTCAACACGATGATAAACTCTAGCCTTTTCATGGTTTTTGGTTCCTTTTCGAGTACAGATTTTACGCTGGGCACCATATCATTGAGAAATACAGAAGCGGAGGCTTCTAGCCTGTGTTTTTCTGGTACAGTGACGCGATAGTCTTTGACAATTATATTGTCTTGCCTTGGCAGTCGTTTTAGCTATACACAGACTGGCAGTTGCCTTCGTGTCTTGGTTGCGCTTTTCTCTTTTCGTTATCACTCGCTACTGAGCTGCTGGCTGAACCATTTTACTGCCGTGTGTATTGCAAAGCCGAAACTGGTTGTGGGGTCGGGACTAAAGTTGGTTGTTGAGCCGGAGCTGATTGCGTGTCCTGAACTGGCTGATTAAAGCTACTCGAAAGGAATGAACCCAGCACAGCTTTATATTCACTTTGGATAATTTGATCTCTGCGAAACAACTCATTCAGGTGTGTGATAACAGACATGACGTTCTTAAACTTTAGAGCAAATTACAGTCTATATCTAATTGAGAGATACAAACCTTTCAGCTTATTAATAAAATAACTTTATCGAATTTACCATAAATTGCACACCTGTTTAATTTAAAAGATGAAAATCTTTGAGTTTAATCAATGCCAGCTCAAACAGCTTCCTCGCTCGATAATTAAGTTATCGCAAACGCTGAAATTTCTCTAAACGTAGAAACAGCATTTTATTAAATCAATTCTATCGCATGTAATTTGTAAGCCAGCCTAACAATTCAATGTCTCCCGTTGTTTTGAGCCGGTTTTGAGGAAAGGAGCGCTTGTCCGGCCTAACAACGCAGGATTTGCAACCGGCGGACAGTAGTTCCGACGGGGCCTCTAAATTGGCTGGTCCCCAAGCGGCGGACAGTCGTACCGACCTGACCTCTCAACCGACTAAGGCTAAAGCCCTGCATATCTAAGACAAACTCTGTTGGCTAGCCTGGCCCTAGTCGTTCTGACCGGGACTCCCAAACTGCTAAGGCAAAAGCCCAGCCTATCTAAGACATGCTCTGTTGGCTAGCCTGGCCCCAGCGCGGCCGCAAACAGGCCAACCCACCTCCGGCTGAGACAAAAACTCTCCTCTACGTCTAGTTTATCATTATGATTATTATTATTAGTAGTAGTAGAATTAGTAGTAGTAGTGGTAGTAGTAGTAATAATAGTATTAACACCGTTGTGACTTTGTATTTGTTTTATTATTTCCCGTAGCATTGTTATCAAAACAAGTACGTATATATTTTTCTTTCATTCAGCTAAGAGTAATATGCTGAAAACAGCCCTTATCGTACCGCGGAAAAGCCTGCTTAACACGTGACTTTATACAGCCCCTTTTACGGTTCTCTCTGAAACAAGAAGAGAGAGTTGTATAAGGCAATGAAAAAGCAACGTATACAGTCCGATTTGGCATGGCATGGTTTTCTATGTTTCAATGTTTATGACATAAGTCTTACAACAACGTTTGATCAATGTAAGTATATTAATATGTACGTTGGTGTTTTAATATTATGTATAGGCCTCAGTGTTGGCAATGGAAAATGCAACTATACTTGCGCTACAACAATTTATAACAAGGCAAACAGAAAAATACATACTACTTGCGCAATTAATTAATACATATGGCTAGCACAGTTACTGAGCTTGGAAAGTAAAGACAATAGGGGAGCAAAAGGCGCAACCTGTGCAAAGTACGACACTAATTTAATTTTTGTTATGCAACATAAATAATGACACAACGTTACATTGTGATAAATTCAACGGTTTTCATAGAGATAATGCAAAATAGTTCACGAGTTTACCTTGAAAACACCAATGTCGGGATCAATAGATAATGTTGATTTGTTTGCAAATTCGGAGAGAAAAGAAGTAAATTCAAAGCTAGTAGTGTTACAAAACAATATACGATGAACACAAAAGTTGTTTTGTTGATTTCAAACATCAAAAAGGATATCACTCAATGCTTAAGAAAATGTCGATTTATAAACTAAGTTTAATGATGATAACATGGAGATAGGCAGCATTGGCTTCGATAGCAAGATAGTTAAAACAGTGCAATATGAGGAAAGAATAAATAGCGCATTTGATGTGAGTATATGCAAAACATTTTGTATTTGACTAATATTACAGTACAATTCGAAGATCTTGTACGTTTTAAAAGGAAAATCTGCAAGGATTAAGGAACAGAGACGTATATTGTATGGATAACTTTGATTTTAAACAGAACATAGTGACTCGCTATATGTGATAACTAATTCAGATTAAGACACATATTTGAAAATTGTCACACCTTTGAGATAATTTTGAACACACGTTGCAAATTTCTGAAAATAAAAGTACCGTTTAAGACGGAAATTGTTGACTTGTTAACGAAGCCTAAAGACAATTTTATCAAAAAACGTAAAGTATTATATCGATCCTTAATTATCGTTTAGAATGACCGACATCGGAGCGACGAAGACTCATCAAAGGTGAACTTTACAGAGCATGTCAACAGATTTACTACAATCCAGAAAGTCCAGTTGCAAACAAACTAACATTCAATTGTGGTAACACATTTAATGGGGCAAATATACAATAAAATACTCTACATAAACTTTACAAGAAAGCGAGGAAAAAAGCTCAATACATACGAGTTTATGTCAATCACATGGATGAACAGCGTCAGAGAGAGATTGTTCGGATGTAAGAATATGAAAAATACCAAGTACAGTTTGACGGTGATATATATGTGCCCGAAATACTTTTGGACTAAATAAATGAAAAGAAAAAAGGGAAATTACATACATAGTGCTTTCTGAGGAATTTTAAAGGCGCAAAATCCTCAGAAGAAGGAAACGTGTTTTACAACAGGAAAGCTGAGGAATTGCTAGCAAAGAAACAACTTAAATATTTTTCAAAATAATCAGAAAAAGGCATACGTAGTCTGAGAACTTAACAGAAAAATGAAGACTAGAATGTGTGATCCTGTATTCAAAATTAAACCGGAAATGGATTGGCGTTTGACAAAAGCTAACTGAGAAATGCTATAACGCTCATCAAAGAAGGATAGACACTACTCCCGTTGAAGCAAGTAAAGAAGAAAACAGATGAAAAGTGCGGACTAATCTTATCGGTTACTGGACAAAGTATATATTTGGAAAACAAACATATATTTAAAATCGACGAAACCGAATTTAAAGTAAAGTAATCTTTGGAAAGGCCTACCTTTATCATTTTGCTGAGGAACGATTTAAACTCAGGCAATTATATTTAGGTGATTCTGTTATTTACATCATGGAAGACTTGAATGGAATGGTCATATTTTATGAAGAAGATTCATCCTGTATGGCATATTAAGATGACATATAAAAGGTTTGAGTTGTTGACAGATAACGACTTTCTAGAATGCAACAGATGTGAACAGAAGAAAACAAAACAAAACAAAACAAAGGAGTACAAACAAGCATTAGATATGAAATACTAGATGAAAAAAATAATGTACGTCCAGAAATCTTCACAGATAAAGCACAAAATGGCAGAATCAACTGTATAGTCTCCTACTGAGATTGAATAGAAATAAATTACCTGAAGTAGTTAAATCAGTATGCAAATATCAAGTTTATTTCGAGATGCGAATACTGCTATATGAATGTTAAAAAGCAACTGTACCTGATGATGATGCATTAAAACTAAATAACAATAGCACAGATATGAAGCAATATAATTTAATCTGCAATAAATTTAGAACTCCCTAGTAACATGATTGGTGATACCCCATTGTAAAACAGAAAAAAAAAACAAATGCCTCATCAACAAATGTCCAGATTACATACAACAATACGTCGATAATTGCTGTTTTGTTACCTGTTTAGAAACGTCATTAATACTATGGAACACGTCTTGTTGATTGCTGGAGAACATTGTCAGTGGATGAAATCAATTCTATTCCAGATTAAAATGAACCGACTGGATGGAGATACCTTCTTTCCTGCAAGATGAGAACAGATTAAGAGATGAGAGAAAAGCTAGACTGAATAAACAAATATAGTTTAAGGTAATCTGTATCTTAGGAGAACATCTATAACACAGTACATTTTGTCAGTAGCAGACACTATTGAAAAAGTAATGACGCTGTTATTTTAAAGAGAGTATGACGCAGATGAAAATATAATGTTAAAAGTTTCACAATACAAAGCAGATTCAAAAGTGACATTGGGATATGATATTGGTGGTGACTGTATCGTTTTCTTACAGAGTAACATTGTCATGAAAATGGTTAGCATCGTTGAATGCAACAACAAGTGATACATTTCCAATGACTCGTTAAAGCAGAGGTTGAACAGTACCATCAATACCGACGTAGTAAAAAAAGCTATTATAAATGCTGGCAAACAAATTTTGACATTTCGACAAGAAATTGAAGAGGACGAAAAGTAGATAACGTGAATAACAATGTTGTCGAGAAGAATAAAAATTATAACAGTCCTACCGTCAGGATGGCGGAGCATGTTTATAGTACATCAACTAACGAGACTGTGCTTTCGGCACACGTGCAAAGCGATATCTGGTACGCATACGTTCAAGTGACACTTGGCAATCATGAAATCTGGACAAATCATAATTTACAAGCGACAAAAAGTAATTGTGATCATTAAATAAAAAACTAATTATTATTGATACTAATGATTGCAGAAGCTGCTATATTTTACATTTTGAAAGAGGATATACAACTTTAAATTCATCTACGGTGACGAGTTTAGCGAATTATGCGGGATGATTTATTTATTCCTTTGATAAACAATGAGCAAGACTTAGGTAGATACTAAAAATGAAGCGCTAGCAAAACACAACAGTTTGTTGATAGCCCCAATTCACGTGAGGGACGCATCTACGTGTAATTTTTTAGAGATACTTTTGCTGGCCAAACTTGGACTACCGCACCAAGAGAACACAATGTAGCGACATATGTTCCCATAACGATCTTCAGAAGCTAATAATTCCATATATCATTATCGAGACATATTTTATGGGCCTAATGCTTTAATATTTTTGGCTAATAAGTAGTACCTAACGACATATGTCGCCATTGCAACACTATACTCTGCTCTTGCGGTAGCCCACAAGATGCTTCTGAAAAGCAATTGAAGTTGTCAGTTGGTCCTCCATCAAACATGAGTATTTCAGAAGTCACCAAGCTAATAATTCCAGTTTCTTTTTATTCAGTTTGCAATTGACTATTCGAAAGATAATGGACTTTACTGGAGCAAAATAGTGCTCAATGAATGGAGTGGTATCTCTGAAGGAGAATGAGCACTAATGGTCCAAAATACTACAATTGTACTGTTGTGTTATGAAACTCAAGCCAAAGAAAGCTTGTATAGCATCTCTAAACGATGATGTAAAAAACTTCAACAGTGCACCCACATCAAGTATTAAAAAGACTATTAAATCAGTCACTTCTACAAAGTATCAATCTTCCAGTTGGTTTCCAGCATAGTCTTTCCCATATTTAAATGGCGCAGCTTTGGGCGTTAAATGAATCAATCAAAAAGTACAAAGACTTTCAGCATTAGATAACACACTGTCTGTGGATAATAACCATTATTAAGTTAATGCATTAACGAGAAAAAGAACTATGTGATTAAATACATCGAACATTATAGAGGTGTGACAAAAGAATAACAAGGTATCATACACAGTTTTGAATTGGATGCAGACTATCATGGCTATAGTTTCGGATGATATGGGACTAACAGCAGCTGGCTCAGGTGTTCCATGAATAGCCAACTCTGTATTTGTTCCGTTGCCTTTTAGCTGTTTTGGTACACAAATGATAGGATTTATTGCAAAAATCATCAGAGAAAAATTGACTTGCAATAACGCTCCCACACATGACAAAACATTAACATCTTAAATCAGTAAGTTGAGCATTATTGACGACAACATCTACAAAAATATTTTTTTAAAAATGCAACCAAAACAGAATAAACAATATATAGGTCCAGAGCATTAAGCAACTGATGAAAAACCTGTTGCTTTTATTTGAAGAAAGAGATGAGATTGAAAGAGATAGAGATTTTGTAGACACTTACCAGAGGTTAAGAAGAAAAAACTTTAACGGTGTTGGTCTGTACCTTTGGAACAAATATTGGTTGTTTGAATTGAAATATGTATCCAATTGACAACATAAATTGTACTGTTTTATATCAAAGAATATCTATCGTTGCAAAGAATATGTTTCTTTGTTTTGTGGAGAAGGGGTCTTTCAATATTTCCGATGAATTAGAAAAAAGCATATTCACTTATGCTAATGACACAAATGAAGTAAAGAATGTTGAATTATTGATGGTATTTACAACTTAAAGATCTGCATGAATAAATTGACAGAGGGAATAACTGCAAATGGTGGCAAGAAAGAAAGTAACGATGTTAAATATCTTCACCTATAAATAAAGATAACTTAAAATCGCACTCATTAAGAATTAAGCTATATATATATATATATATATATATATATATATATATATATATATATATATATTGTTACGGCATTATGTATTATCTATATAATAGTTTTAATTTGGGTTTATAATCATAATATTATAATTCCTTACTTCAGTAGCATACTCTATTTGTAAAGTACAAATCAACATGTTTACATGTGTTACGACTAGGGGTAAATATAACAAAAGAAAAGACTCTAACAAGCTTTCAGGATTTAAAACACAAATATTTAATTTCCTAAAATATTAAAATATTTCAACAAACAATCAAAGTGAGAGAGTTAAAAATTACCTACAGTATACAATATTCTTTAAAGTCCTACATTATTCTAAAGTTCGATGATCTGGAAGTTGTTCCAAATTATTCCGAATGAAGAGTATTCCGAATGAAACCTCCAATGTGCTGGAGTGCCAGTAAGAATCAGTTATATCCAAATATTATTAATTCCAAGTAATCCTTGTGAATATGGAATATCACACAAGTTCTAGAAATGTTTCCGATAATTCCAACGGAGCTGAATAATACTTAAATTTTAAGTATCATTACTAAATCCAGAATGTACTGTATAATAATCTCTGAAGCAGATAATCACACATAAAATGAACCAATCTCGTTTATGACCTCTCAAGCTGATGAACTATGAAAGAATGGCGAACGCTCCGATTACATCCTTTTAAATAGTTTCTATACTGCGTCTTTTAAAACAAATAATACCCATTCCTTATTCCGTCTTAAATCAACAATTCGGTATTTACGAACTTATTCTACTTCTAGTCAACGTAAAAAGAATCACTCTCTGTAATTGCGAAATCCCGGTCAGAACATTGAATGCAGGTCAGAATAATAATACATGTTAGCACACGCTAGAATCACGTGACATGACTAATGCTTCAAACAACAATATTGATTTTTCCAGGGCCAATGTACTGGTTCACATTGAAATTACCGTATATGTGCACTCTGCAAAACGACACCTATTACACTACTATACAGATGTCATAAAGTAATAAAACTATACCATTATTTAAAGAAATGATACATAATTCGGTAACACATGAGTTGTGCTAAGTCCAAGGAAAATCAATAATTATGTCGGTCAGCCTAACCCACAATGGTGAAACACGTGGCTGGCGTGCAGATGTTTATGACATCAGTCCTCTATCTATATCTTGTTGATTTGAAATAAGGTATTGCAATTGTAGTGCAAAGGCACTTTTATCAGTATCATGCGCGACCTAGTTTTTGATTTTTTTAGAATAACTTGTTTACTCAACAATGTAAAACGTAGTTTCAGAGTTAAGGGTTTTTCTCTTTTGCGCAGTAAGAGACTATATAATGCCAATATAACCACTGAATGGGCATTCTTTAGCAGTTCATCAAGAATTATAAGGTTATTGAGGAAGATTATTGTTGTTTGTAAAATCAGGCGGTTAAAATCTATTCTACATTTTGGATTTAAGTACTATTCTTCAAGGAACTTAACAATATTCTACATTCACAGGAGTTCATCTGGGATTAATAACATTTTGATTTAAAACTGTGTTTCTTGTGACATATCAACACATTAGTGATTTAATTCGGAATACTTTGGATTAACTTCCGGATTATCAAATTGCAATAGGACATTTAGGATTATCTAGGATTGCTAAACTGTAAGTTATTTTTAATTCTTTCACTTTGTTTGTTTGAAATATTTAATATTTTAGGAAAATAAATTCATATTTTAGAAATTGTGAAAGCTTGTTTGAGTCGTTTTTCTTTTGTTACTATTTCTAACCCCTAGACGTAACAATATATATATATATATATATATATATATATATATATATATATATATATATATATATATATTATGAAGATAAATTGATAGAACTCACTAGCATGAAAAGTATACATATATCTCATGAATCTGATACCATTTCGGGATTTTTGCTACCCCCAAACCTAACCATTTACCTTGATCAACTCAGTAACACTAAAAATGGTCAATGTTCTAATTTATTAGAGATCTTGTCTGTCCTTTTCTATCTTACCCGTTAATGGTCATTGCAAGACATTACTTATATACAGTTCACAGACTGAATATCAGCAAAACATGCAAAGATAAAAATGTGACAGATTTCCATATGTTTTTTTTTTTCACGTTGGATAAATCATAAGCAAGAACATTAATATATATATATATATATATATATATATATATATATATATATATATATATATATGTATGTATGTATATATAAATACATATACATATACATATACATAAGGTGGCTTATGACCTAGTTACTCTCCTTGGTTTACCTTTGAACATGAGACAGATACAGCGGAAAAAGATGCCACACTAAGTCAATCAAATGACGTTAACTTACACTTTCATAATTACCGTATTGTCAGTCTATCAGATCCAGCAGAAACGTTTGATGCAGCGAATATCAATTAGGCACAAAAACGAGTTAATACTTAAAGACGTATCATTTTGTTGGATCACAGTTTGAAAGTTATTAATTCGTGGAGATAAAATGTAAACAATAAATGAACTGCTTTTGAACAGAGTGGTAATATAAGAACTAGTTAAATCTCCGAGGTCGAAAATAGATTGAAAAAACATATTGTTTTTTGCATGCACGGGAATTGTTTAAGCAGAGAGTCAATGCGTAATCTACTTCTGTCCAAGCCTTACAAACAGTAAGGGAAAGGTCACATTCATCAGTATTTATAACCAATGCAAATAAACAGTGAAATACATGCCTAGAAATTGACATAGGGACAAAATCGGCAAAGAATTGCTAGACCACTTCGGTGATCTAAACTTAAACTGGAATAATTACAAATGATACAACTAAACAAAGCGATCGAAAAATCTTTGAGGTAGATAATGACTTGTGCACGCAAGTTAGTGACTTGAATAACAAGGTAAATGATAAACTAATAGCCTGTCAGAGTTGTAGAAAACGAGTGATTTCACACAGAGGACGATAGACACAAAATATATGCGTACGACATCAAGATTCAATCTATGGAAACAACATATGATTTATCTCTTGCAAATTTGAGTGACAAGATCAAAACAATAAAATATGTTATCTTAATAGAATTTTTACAAATAATTGCATCCAACGGTTGAACAGTCAGAAACAGATACAAAAAAGAAATATGCTGATGAAGAAGTGTTCACTAATATCGGTGCAGAACAAGACATGTTTGACGACATATACACGATGTTGAAACGTATGAGAAACATTTTGAATGATTTGAAACAAACGTTTACCACGAATATACATGAAGTAAAAATTAAAATGGAAAAACAAACTCTTTCATTAAATAATAGAACTGATACAGGTAAAATAAATAAACGAAAACGTAGAGATTTTCAAAATTGAATTAAAGACGAATATGTGCGTAAATAGTAATGCGTTATTTAATAAAATTAAAACAGTGAGGGGAAAAATCGATCAATACGCTAGGAATTTGAAGAGAAAACCAAGCTAAAGGTCGGATGCATATTGTTTGCTAGTTTTGCATTGTACCAATTCAGGACTATTTCCGTCCGGACTGAATCAAATATGTGAAGAACGAAAAGATGAAATTTCAATTAATAAAGATGCACTATCTACATGCAAACAAAGAACGATATGGTTGTTGGACATTTTTTAAGTTTGAAACTACACCCGATAAATTAGTTAACAGATTAAACTCAGCTGAATAGAAGTTACACACTATAGATGGTTCAAGTAAAATATCATTAAGACCAAAATATCAGGCTTATACACAATTCTTATCGACTTGAATTTTGTTTATTTAAGATATTTTCTAACAATTACTTTGAATTTTACATAAAATTAAATGTAACCAACCAAAGTGTTGCTCACTCATTAGAATATAAATACGAAGATTCTTATTTGCACACAGTGTAAAGTTAACACATGCATACTATCTAGAAGAGACCAGTTTGTGAATAATTGGATTCAAACTCGAAAATAAATTAGCAGCAGTATCGAAATCTGTTACTAACAAATACAAAACGAATAATAGTTGCAGTGGTAGCAATTATTGGATAAGCGTTAGTAGTTTGCAGGAAGCAACCGTCTGCTTAATCTGCGTGATCTAGATGTAGCCGAAATCGTTAGAATTAGAAATGATTACATGATTAAGAGTTAACAAAACTGATGAGAAGAAACTGCAAATTTCAATGAAAGCAGCCAAGACACTTGACTACTTGAATGAAATAGTGCGAGAAAAAGGTTTCGTGACTTTGCATTTAAGCAGCCTTGAGGATGCTTTTGCGCTGTATATGCATATTCATCCTGATTCATTCACTCATCCTATTCTATTCTATCTACGTACCCATAAAATAAGGCAAAATATGAAAAACCAGGACAAGATAAACATTTTATTGAGCACGTAGAATACAATACATATTCATTGTAGTTGTGATGAGTGTTAGTGTGTTTATTTTGTACATGTTATTGTAAGTAATACGTAGAAACGATAGCCATATACTGCATATACATAATTGCATACAAGCAAGAGAATACTAAAACAATTAGTCAACTACCTCAGTCCAACACACTGTATCACATACACCCAGAGCAACATTAAAACCGAACAAACTTTGCAAATGTATGTACTAACGCTAAGACTACATATAATTATTATATAAGGTGGTTGCTTCGTGTCGTTTGAAAAGAAGGTAATATAAGATGGAAATAGTGTAGTGGCAAATAATTTGGGCTAAATGCTTCTCAAAGACATAACAATATCCTACCAAAGCAATGATCTTTTCAAGTTGAATGTTTACGACATCTTCATGATATTGCTAGATGCATGGTTGCCCGTTTCTCTAAGGACAAATAGTATTACCAATGATAAATTGAGAAAGTTACGCTCTGTGGCAGGTAATGTAGAAAACACTGGTACATAAGTTAAAAATATTTAGGTTATGATAAGAAGTTAAGAATGCCGCCTGAGTTTTAGATACTATGAGATCACTGTCTTTCACAGATTTTTAGATTTCAATTTCACTCGCAAAAGCCTCTGCAGTGATAGAAGGTACTAACTAAAACTATGAACGGATACATTTGCTTTCAGTACGATACGATTACTTCATAATCAATTGCACTCTTGATAAATGACAAGTGCAGAAATGGAATTATTTTGCTTTATGGCTTAATTGTGAGTGAGAAAATGAATGATGGAACTTTAACGAATGTTACCCTTAATTCTCTCAGACATTTTACACAGAGTATTATTGTGCATGTATCTGGATTGATTTGAGAAGCACGCACAATAACAGATTGCATGATAGTAGTCATAACTTAGCTTTCAACAAGGTACATAACTGCAGATAGACAAAACAATTGTTGCTGCACACAAATGTATATTTATTTTGTTCCAGATTCTCAGGATAGCATTTAAGACAATCGACTGAATATATCATATTTAGAAATTGTTAAATGTATTTGAAAGAACCTCATAACATGATAATTTGTGGAAGTAACTAATTGTGGAGAAATTATGCTTGTACTAAATCTGATAAATACTGGATTCATGAACTTTTTCGGTGGATCGTTATCATCTATCCAAAGTTTCTGTTTAACAAGACTTAGAATAGAAAGTGGTTACTCAAAGATGAAAATACGATCGTGATAAATCCTGCAAAACAAATTAGATAAGAAGAAAGATTTACTGGTGGATGTATACCTTGGCACAAATTGTTGTTTATGAATGATGATTGTGTGATTGTGGAAACATAGATAACGTAAAACAGAAATCAACCAACCTGACCAAACTAGATTAAATTGCAAGAAAATTGGAAATACTCTTTATGTTTTGGTGATGGTGCAAAAGTTTAACTATGCTATCAAAAGCAATAATAAAATAATATTGGAACAGTATTTGAATAAATCCATGTTAGTCCTGGCCAAATAAAGGTCAAATTATAGAAACCATGAAACAAAGCACAAGAAACGAGCATTTAATGCGTTTAGAATTCCCACTGACAATAGACAGCTTGAACCAGAAACTTTGTGCCTATGTGCCTCTGGCGTTATCATGTGTTCATAAGCTAGTGTAATTATGTTGTCTACAAAACAGCAAAAGAAGCAACAACGACTCTTCCCGTCACACATAGACCAAGCAACATTATTAATTTTGATAATATAGATCTCAGGATTGCGTGTCTGATTACATTCGTTCCCGACAAATTTTCCTTGCAAATCTTAAAGCAATCTTTGTACATCTTATATAAAACAATTTTTAACAAAATGATTATATGTTGTTTCATTCATTGCAAACTTGAGTTTTGTCTGTTTTAAATGAGTACAGTTTTTACCTTAAATCAGAAAAAGCTCTATTTACCTCATCCTTAAAAAGTCCACAAACTTTTCTATCCAGTTGCGGGATACCAATTATGCTGCAATTTTTGTAGTCACTAGTGTCATACAATTAAATGCTATCCTTCATGTTACGTAACTTTTCTGTTTCTCTGTCTGTCTGTCTCTCTTTCTCTCTTTCTCTCTCTCTCTCTCATTTTCAACACGATATCAGAAATGTTCATCCTTTATTCCTTCAAGATCTTGCACATCATCTTCATGGATGCTTTTCAGGTAGATATATTATACTTTCAAAGTATGTACAATGTGTCTGTATAATTCATGAGCAGTCTCATTATATAACCCTATTTGTTCTTGAGTCAAATTCGTACAGCAACCATTTTGATAAATTTAGTACAAAAAATACACCGGAATCTGATTTACTTGATTTAATGTTTATGTTTTTCAAAAATACTATTACCAAGTCATCGTCAATAATTGTTTTCCTGGCAAACATAAGACCTTCTTGGCATAAAACAACATTATTTCATCTGTACATATCATAGCCGTTATTTTATTTCTTAAATGGTTTCCATCTTTTACCGAAAACTGCATTATTTATCAGTTTGAAGAACAATACAATAAATCAGTTGTTGTCTTATTCTCCTACCTGGTTACAGTTTCGTGTAGGATTTTAGCCACGATTGTTGATCAAACATGATGGTTTTTGAATTGCATAACCCTAACGTTTTGGTGCATTATTTTCATAGGGTTATCCACATTGTAACATTGTCTCGTGTATTCTGATAATTTTTTTCTGGTGTATTGAAACAAGCATATTCAACCATATTTTACCTTACGTATTTTCTATCTCTTTTTTTGTGTCAACACCAATCTGTACACATCTTTTATTGCAACGAAACGGTACCTTCAATCTATGTAGTCTAATCAAATGATTACCATAATTAAATGAAAAAACATTCCCCATTCCAGTATTTCATACACATTTACTCATGTATAATTTGTTAGGTAGTATCAATTTCCTCGATTTTTATCGGACATAGTTTAAACATAAGACTGTATATATATATATATATATATATATATATATATATATATATATATATATATATATATAAGTTTTATTTGTTTTGTGTACCGACATTATGACTTGGCGTATGTAACACATATTCCAGAGCATGAAAGACGTACAGTCCTTATTTTGTATGTTATTACAATCTTTTTGTTCCTAACCCATTTAGACAAATCTGTGTAAGAGTGTTTTTCATTCCAAATTTAGTCTGTAAAACGGCAAATAATCGTTCATGTCATCATGAAATTCACCTAAGTTCAGTATAGTAAACAATTATATTCTTTACCTGTTCACTCTCTTGACTGTGTCGTTTCTTAACTCCAATCGTTAAGTCTAAATGAACTTTCAGAGAACCAAACTGACGAATGTTTTAATAATTATCTACTCAAATATGGTTCAATGTCATTGAAACAAACTCATTAATTTCTTGATTATTGCAGCAGTAGAATAAAAACTCATTTAAATGATTATGTTGAATAAGAACCGTTTTCTGCCCCCTTCTCGAATTTTCTTCGTATTGTGTATATTACACGCATGAGGTAATATTATTTCGTTTCTGACATAAGTTTTGTGATAACCTGCCGCTTGTCATAGAAGTAGAGTTCAGAAGGGAAATAAAAGGGAAGATCTTTAAAATTTCAAACTTTTCCATATCTTTCTCATTGATGAGCATATCCGTAGATTGTTCACTAAATTTAACATTATGATATAAATGTTTCTTCATCAGATTTAATGAAATAAAAATGGATACAAACTTCCTCCTAGGAGTCAACAGAATCAAAATCCCCAACTTACAAGTCAACCTAAAAAAATGTTTCACATTTATTGCAAACTTAAAGCTGTGGCTAGGTCTGCATGAAAGCTTAGGAAACGAACCGCGTTCACCTGCTTGACAAGCGCCCCTCATTCCAACTGAGCAACTAACCATGTTGAACGTAGTGTTTGATGGCAAACTAAATATAGTGTGTTTACAATGAAGTTTGACTGTGAGGACATTATTTTACTCTTTATTTTACATTTATATTTAAAGTTTATAATGTAACGATATAAATAAAGATCAATTCGATGAAAATTCATTGAATATACCTCAATCTTGTTCTTACTCCTTAGATATTTAATAGTTTTATAGTTTTATTTCAACAGTCGGGAATATCCCATTTGGATTCTGACCAAAGAAATTGACAATCGATTATAGTATACAACGTTTAAATCTTGTATTATACTATATTTGTATTATACTATATTTGTAAACTAATCAGTTATCTACGCATCTTTCTTATAGTCAGAGATTCATTTATGTCATAAGATTTAAATATTTAGGTTCGTTGGAAAACGATATACCACTTGAAATAACGCTTCTAAGTCCTATCTCTCAATCCCCACTGGCACGACGCAAAGGAACCACCTCCCCCACCCCACCCCCACACAAAACAATCCACTCACGCTAGCGATAAATAGTAAAGAAAAATGAAGAAGAAGGCTAACAAGATTGTTTGAATTTATGTTATTCTCTGTAGTTTTGAAGTGTAATACTGCTATGAATAAAAATAAAGACGCATCAAGCAACTGCAGTTCCATCTTTTCACGCATACTTGTTCTCCCACTCAACGACGGAAAGAATGCTACACCAAATAAAATGTCAAGTCATGTAGTAACATTTTTAAATATCTTATTTTATAGACATGAAAATAAACTTATTTCGACATGATATTTTGAACATAAGTGTGTCCGTAATATATACACAATATGAGAAACTTTCTTAGTGGAGCAAGCCAGCACTCATAAATAACTTTGAGTTTGAAGTTGCGGAACAGGACATATATTGTGCAGTTTCCAATCAGCTACCCCGTCTTCTATGGTCGTGATTATGAAAAAAACATATGTAAAGAAAATGACTGTAGAGTAGTTTGATTTGTATTCTGAATGACAAATTAACACAAAGTCTTGAAAGTTATCAAGATGTATCTTTTCATTTTATTTATTTATTTATTTGTTTGCCGCTCTACTCATGCCTTGGCAGCTGTATTGCCCATATATCTTAATTTTTATAAGTTATTAATGTTTAATTGTGATGTTTTAATGGCATACCCAAACTTTTAACTCCATTTGTCTATGATTTACAAGCACACCTAAGTCGACGTTCAGTATTTCCCTCTTACTGGTATAGAGCTTTCTTAATGTACTCCTGTATGAGATTTAAAAAACAATATAAATAGGTGAGTGTTACACCACAGGTCATATTCTAACTACTAACACTGTCATTTTATACATATTTTATGAGCACTGAATCTTTTCTAGCCTTGCAAATTTTCATTGTATAATATTTGTAGCTAGCTAATTGTGCGTAGAATTGTAGTCTATACATCTTAGATATAACACTAATATGTTTCCTTTAATTCATTCACTTCTTAGAGTAATTTTGTATTGTACAATTATGCTTATATTTTGTTCTTGCTCTTATCTTTCGCTTTTGTGCATGTTTTGATGTTTTGTCTCTTAATAAGTGCCATTAGTCCTTAGGGCAACAGCTCTAGCTTGAACCCGTTGGATATATATATATATATATATATATATATATATATATATATATATATATATATATACACCCGAAAAAAATGATACTTTCAATAGTGTCGAATTAATTTATTGATTTGGTGTTTTACGGCACAGTAAAACAAGTAGGATGTCTAGTGCAAATGCATTTGGAGTAAAGTGTCTTGCCCAAGGACACACAGTGCGCCTTCTATCAATAGTCTCTAAGCCACCAGTTAAAATATATAGTTTTTGTACTGCAAGTTGAAATATAACCGATATTTAGGCAGAAAAAGACGATGTTGCTTTTAGTATATTCCACATTTGCTTCTTAATCTACGTTCAGAAGAGTAACTTACTCTACACTTCCCTCGTATCTCCCCACCCCGCCGTTCATACCGTTTTATTTTCAATCATATTCATAGTCTGATCGTAACATATTCGCGAATTAAAAGATTTAAGGGATCGGTAGGTTTGAGACCTAATCTGTTGCAATTAATTGTGTTTTAGATATTTTTGTAAACTATTCAACCATAGCTGACTACAAAGCAAGTCAGACACACACGCAACGGATTTTTGCCATTGCAGACAAGGTAGTACAGGGAGCATAACCTCGAAGAAAGGCAAACATTGTTGCGTAAAATACCTTCAGCAAAAATATGTTCTATGAATGAAACGTAATACAGTTTGCTTTTAATGCTCTGGCTCACAAAATCCTCATTTTTCTTGTTGAAAGTATACTTTATGTTTGCACACATAATAAAGCATCGCATGATATGATAAGAAATTGGCATTTTCACATGCGGAAAAATAGGAATGATGTAAAATATGAAATTATATATTATATATGCAATTACCCAGCAGACAGCAAACAACATTGAAAGAGAACAGCTTACACCGAAGAAGGCAAAAACATAATATATATATATATATATATATATATATATATATATATATATATATATATATATAATTTCTGTTATTAAGAATGTGCATTTTTCTTCTAATTTGATTTGTCCATTTACGTTTTATACTTGAATCTAAACTCTTTTAATATATTTTGTAAGTCTCTGTTATGTTTGGCTTCATTCCAATCACTCATTTCTTGAGATCCAAAGTGGATGTTTAGACCTCTTTTGTGATTGTAAAATACACCTTTAGCACTGGTATTTCTTTCTTTTTTTCGTACTGCAATTGTGGTCATAATATGAAAACCATTTTCAAGAACACACGATAAAATGAACCTTTTTTGATAAACTGATATGCACACTGAACAAATATATTGGAAAGATCAAAGATTCACTCAGAAACATTGAAGTTCTCATTATATAAACTAAATTGTTTGTCTTTCCTCGCCAATGACCTACGAAGGATTCCTCGGCAAATAATTTTCTCTGGTAGTCGACTTTATTCAAAATGTTACAGGTCTTCAGTACGGAGCAGGCAGTGCTTAAGAAACTATGGATCCCTCGAACTGGGCAGAGCTTGCGTTGTCAGGAAAAAGAATTCCTCACACTTTGTCCTTTGGGAATAATTTTTTGCCATAATTGTTCTTTTTCATTACAGTCTCTATCATAACTCTGGGATCAGTAGTCCAGAACCTGTCTGAAAAAATATGTATATTGAACTCATGATTATATTTCAAATTTTTTAATCCTCTATTATTTGCTCATTTGGATGTTGGAGCTACGAAAGTGTCGGCATTGTCTTCATGTTTCATTGTTCATATATCTTCGTTCAAAATTTCAATTAAATTTGGGAAGTGTGTATGACCTATAATTGTTTAGTTCTTCGGTCCAGTTTGTACACCGATAGTGTCGTAACTAAGGTGATAGAAGTAATATTACTAAGTGTTACTAAGTGAAATTATTCAACTCCAAATGGTCATGTAGAATTAAAAAAATGTATGTGAGTGTTAATTTTCTTTCTATTGTGTCATATGAAAATAAAAACATTACATGTTTACTATGTGGATCACAATTACTGAATATAATGAATGTAAGTGTTTCTTTTTTAAATGGAGGAATATTCTTGTTTTTTATCGAATAAGTATTGTGATTGAGATAAACAACTCGGCTTTAATACAAAAATAAAATAATAATAATCCCAGGAAATAAGTCCAACCACGGAACTTTGCAAATAGATCAACAACTATTTTTAAGGCTCCATATTGATACTGGGTTCCAGATTGATAATGGCATTGATTAACTTACTAATGTAGGAGTAACGTAACAGGATTGACAATTTTTGCGCTTATGTTCTGTGATTTGGCGTGCTTTTCTTGTGCTAATTCCAATTTTGTCATTGTATACTTACAAGTAATGCCTGGAAAAGGGCATATTTTATGGTTATCTTAGAAACGTCTTAAACAGCACACTACATTGTCACACATGGTAGACTACAATATGATCATCGGCAAGGTTTAAAATTGTTTTGCGAAATATTATCATTTAAAATGTATGTGCAAAAGAGTGCCCTTGCAATCTTGAGGATGTTTTAATAATTAAAAATTATGCTTATAAATGAACCTAGCAGAGACGTTTATTCCAAAATCGTCATCATATATACTAACGAACATTAGCAAACACAACCAATAAAAGGTTATTCTTTAAGGAATGGTTTTTTATTTCAGAGTAATCATGGACTTGAGGATTTCCACCACGATAATGGAAAGTCCCATGCACAGAAATGGTTCCAACGCATGTCTCCAAAAGCAAGGCCTCAAAGTATTTACATGGCTATCACTTAGCACTGATTTGTCTCCAAATTGATCTTCTTCGCGACAAGCTTTAGAGAAAGACATACAGTTGGCTAGGAGACTCAGAGAGACGCGCTAGAGCTTGATGTAGCTCTTGTCCTAGTAGGGAGAATTATACCATAATAGTTATGCGACGCCTCTCAAACTCCATATTCAATAAGTACTGAGATAAGTAAAGATGTGTATTATGTTTTTCTTGCTATTTATAAAACAAGATATGTAAATCAAGTATTGTTGCGATTATATAATCAGGCAGAAGGCAATCGAACATAAATAAATTTGCAAAGTAAGTTTTCTCATGTCTAAATCATTTTAGAAGCAGAAATGTCTATAAAGAAGAAATTTTAGTCTCCTCTCAAAATCACGAGAATAATGTTACTTTATTGTCTTGTCATGAAAACAATTCATAGGTAGCATATGTATTTATTCCAAATGCTATGCTATTAAACAAAGCAAGCTCTGGAGTCTGTTTTTGCTCCACTTTCTAGCGCTGAAATGTTTATATTTACAGCTAATCGAAGACTATTAAAGTCGTGACTCAATAACCCTAGAACCAAAGGGAGATTCTGCACCAAGCCTGGTTGTACTGTCCTTTGTAACATCGGCTTTGTCCAGTCTATCTCTTTCTCTGTTGACTTAAACATGTCAAAGGAGATGTCCAGTGGAATGTACTACCTTGATGTGAATGTAATTCAACAACACTAGCGTGTTTTTTAAAACATCTATCCCCGCGCTTTCTGCTTTTCCGCACTAACCCCCAAATCTGTACCCCTAGTCCCAAGTCACAGGATGAAAGAACAGACACAGAGACCAAGTCAGTTGCATATCAGATATTCGCCGTCCCGCATCCTGTAAATGTTCATAAAGAAGGGGATCTCAATGGTTTCTAAGTTGTGACCCAGATGCCACAACTGTTTGCTCCCCGGACATGACCAAGGGGTCCCATTAAAAAACCATATGGCAAGAGTTGACACTTGAGTCGGTTATCGCCAGCACCCATTTTCAGCAACATACATAGCTTAATTTAGAAGTTACTTAAAATTTCTGTAAAACAAGTCTACATCTTAGACCCATCCTATACGGACTGCATTAAACATTTAAAAACATTGTGCATATGTACAGATGAACGATAGTTATATCCCAAGGTTTGAAGTCTCCACCTAGAAAGGTATCGGATATGTTGCAGGTCATTAGTTCCGGTATCAGGGTTTTGGAGCACCGCTGAAAATTGGGAAGGCATAAGGAAAGGTTCATTGTTCCACAACTCTCACAATGTGGAGAAAGTTAATATACACATACATTATGTTCACTTAATTGGATTGATACTATTAGAAAACTATATGCCGGCTGAAGCAGACTGCTGTTAAAACTAATTGCTTCTAAGTGTTTGGGAAATGTACACAAAGTATACTAATTTTTCCTGTCTTTGAAATACAGAAACGAATTTTCACACTGATAGCATTACCGTTTATGAAAGTGCTCTTATTAACTTTTAAAATATCCAAAAATTTAAGAAAATCATCGTTTCTTTCTTTACTTATAATTTATTTCTGAAGTTTCGGAAGTGAAAATAGCCATCCTGATCTGCAGTCTTCAATGAGCTGCGCATCTGAAGTAAGGCCTAGCTGTGTACTCTCAAACCCAAATCAACCCCAATCATTCTGATATAAGAAAACAGAAGCAACATATTTTGCTACCTTCCATAGGATTTACATATTTTTTAAAATTATTATTATAACAAGGATTACCAAGTGGTGGCAAATATGCTAGACTTCAAAGCGGAACCTTAAGAGAATAATTTCGATTTCCCTCTCTCTTTTTCGTATGATTTTCTGGATCAAATAACGCCTTGTTATTGATGTTATGTATGAAGAAAAAATAGCCATGCCGACTTCGCTGTCCCTCATACAACATGCCTTGAAGCAATATTGTTTGTCAAATGAAACTACTTATGGAAACTTAAAAGCCTTAAGACAAAGAAACAAAATTAACTTAAATTTAAACCTGATGGATTAAATGAAAGAAAAATAAGGCACATATTTATATTTAAATGTATTTTTAATCAACATAGGAACAAATAATGAAACAGCAGCTTCAAGTGCTCCTGTATACTGGTGTCAGAATAATAAGCAATCCTTTTACCCTTTGACCTTTGACCCCGTGGAGCCGATCTGTTCCAGTCCTATAACAAACTTTAGAATTAATAAGTGACATCTCAGGAATAATTGTGGCAAGCTGTATGTTCCTCATTTTAGCATAACAATGATTGCTGTCTTAAGAAAATGTGATGTACATTGGAACAGCTCACTATTTACCTTTGTAGGTACGTGATAAGCGCAAGGTTTGTGCGGTTTTGTGAGATGCATGCTGTTCGTTAGATTTTGTGAGACTTTTGTTCAAATCAATACTGTTCTGTGGAAGAAATGAATGATAATTATCCAGGAAAACTGTGTAGACGCTTGCAATTTAAATTTTTCATATAAACCACTAAAAAATAAATTATACAATAATAACATCTATTTTAGTCCTTAAGTCTGCGCTCCGGGGTTTTGAAGTGGTTATGTGATGCTGAACGTGGAAGGGCACGAGGAAAAGGTGTTTGCTCTTTAACTCTCACAGTGTAGACAAAATTCAAACACACTTATATGTCTTTCACCTACATGGATTGACATTTATTTTTAATTATTATTAGGATAACTGTCTGAGGCGGACAGCTGATGAAACTGACTACAGCTGCTAACTGGGGAGATTTACCTGAAAACAGCACAAAGTACCCTATCTTTGCATGTCCCAGCTATACAAAAGCGAATTTTCGCAGCGTATGCATTACTTTATTCTGAAAGTCCACTTATGAAATTTGCATTAACAAAAAATATTAATTTATAATTTTTCAGAGTAAAGAGTATATAAAAACACAGAGTCATATAGAGATAGCAATCTTCGACGAGATGCACATCAAAGTAAGGCCGAGCTGTGTACACTCAAATCCAAATCAATCCACATTATTTATCAGATATCAAAATAAAGAAAATTACAGGTTCTCTAAACCTCTCATAACATATACAAATGTATTTTTCAGAAAAAGAATTACTAGGTGGTACAAATCAGGGGAATACATTTTCTTGGAATTTTGAACCATGGGCAAATATGCGGAACCATTATTCACGCATGCACAAACGCAGGCACGTTTGGACGAACAGCATCACATAAGCGCCGGCTTTTCTTTTTCGAAAAGCGTAGGGATAACTAACTCACTGAAAGTTATGAAGATATTTGGGGGCTGGGTAGAGTGCATACATATGGCAATACCGTTTTCACGGCACGATTACAAAGAAAAGAAAGCTGAAAACTGTGCTTGGATAATACAGCTGCAACGCACTCACTTCGTACATTTGCAATCGAGCAATCCAGAGTTTGACCTTGAAGGAAGAAAATGTAAAGGTTGTTGGTTATTGGCATAGAGGCTATTGGTAACCCATCCATGGCCGTTTGTTCCCCTATGTCTCCAGTTTCCTCCATGGTGAATACCCAAGCCGCCGATATTGTTTGATGTAGGTCATGAAAAAAATTGTTTTAAAATGTTCAAAAGACAAACAATATTTATTTTTAAACTAGCACCGGGTTTGTTTGATTACACCATTTTGATCAAATATATGTTCATAATATTAGTCATTGAAAGCTATGTAATATAAGATCAATAACAAACTTATCTTGATATGGTGTTAAAATAAATTCCCATTTTTAACACAGGTAAATCCATCACATTCTCGTAAAACACATTTCAGAGAATTGCTGTTTCTATGCTCTCCTCCGCTGAAGATTTGATAGAAAACGATGCTCCACAGCGTCTTATGAACTTTGGACAGAAAAGTCTAATGAATCCCCTTCTGAAGCTTTTGCTCAGGAAACAGTAACAAATAGGGTTTACTGATGAATTTGAGAGACCGAGTAACATGACTATTGGGTAGACGTAGTCCATCACAATGGACATGGTCTTTGTCACCGACATAGATTCTACGTTCTGGTCGATCCACAAGTTTACAGAATAGTAAGGCAGCCAAGAGATTCCGAAGAGTGTTACAACCCAGATTAACATTTTTACTGAGCGCCGTCTTTGAAGCAGCACATTATTCGTCCTGTGTTGATTTGTCTCTGTGAAAAGACGAGAATCTCCGTTCCATAGAATCATTCCTACACGAATGTATGCAACGGTCATCAAGGTGAATGGCCAGACAAAGAGAATACAAAATATAAACATATTATACACATTTTTGTCCTTATTCGTGCTCCAATTTTCCACACAAATGTGCGTAACAAAGATACCCGGGAATCCGCCAGTCTCAATAGAGTTTACCACAAGCAACGGGGAGAAAGTCGCCATGGAAATTACCCATATACATGTCAGATTTATGTTGATGTTTCGTTTCGAGAATATTATCTTTGCTGTAAGCGGCCTGTTGATTGCACAATATCTACCGGCACTTATGGACAACAAACTGAGCACACTAACTCCTACAGCTGTCCCTTGTACGAAAGGGGTAATCTTACACATTATCTCACCATATATCCAGTCTCTGTACACGCAATTACCTAGAGTAATAGGTATGCAAACGCAGACAACAAGTATATCACTTACTGTTAGATTCATCAAAAATACGTTGGTCAACGTGCGCATATGTTTGAATTTGACTATCACCAATATCACGCTAATGTTGCCAACGAGACCCACAACGAACGCGATTCCATACACGAGAATGAGTACAATGAAGAAAGGATGGTGGTAGGTGTATAATTCCTCTTGGAAAGCTTTGGCAACTGCATCCGGGTCCCAGGATTCGTAATCTGGGAGTGATGGAAAATGGGTGTTACTATTACTGCTTGTGTGATTTGTGTTTAAATTTGGATTCTCGTGTGCGTGCATAAAACTAAGGCGAATGGAAAAGTTTTCCAGTTTCATTTTTAAATATATTTTGATGTAACCAGTCCTCGCTCCAAAATTAAATCAATGAATTAAACTGTCTTATTACAGCTTACTTGAATCCTCCATGACATGTAACATGTAACTTCGGTCAGATTAAATGTTTTCAAATAAGATAACCGCACCTTTAGGCTTTTGTGGCAATATATGGAACAGAATGAAACGCGGCAACTTTTATTAATACTGGAAATAATGTCATGCGCACAATGTCTCCTCGTTGAAAAATTATATTTATTAGCTTCAAAATCAGGGAGATAGCCAACAAACTGTTTTTTTTTTGGCCTTTATTCTTAGTAGATCGTGCACCTGCAATTAATGAAAAAAGCATTTTTTTTAGATATGTGTTTTACCGAACTATAGAACATATATAAATGGGGTTGGGTGGAAATTTCGACAATAATTTCAAGATCTACAATAAAATTAGTTATGCACCAGTGGAGGTGAAGAGCAAGGTAACGGAACTTTACATTACATTTACTGTAACAATAGACAGTGATAATATGTAATACAGTAGTGTGAATAATGTAAGTCATATATGAAAAGAAAGATATGACATATTTAACCTACAAAAGGTATATATCAACCTTTGTTTTCATTATCTTTGAAAAATATATAAACATATAACACATATTCCCTTTGGTTGGCAATTACGTGACGAACCAAGATCAAGTGGAGATAACTGTCTCCAGATCTAACAGACATGCTGCCATGAAACTGGAAAACAAAGAAACAAACAGGAACATAAATGTATACATACTCAGGAACCTTTTCAAATTGTCTTTTGTCATAAAATGAGTAGGGATCAGAATCATCAACGAAACTTAACTGATAAACTTGCTTGTGTGTGTGTGTGAGAGAGAGAGAGAGAGAGAAAGACAGAGACAGAGAGACAGAGAGAGAGGGGGGCGGAGGGAAGTAGAGTAGGATGCAAATGGTTGCCAAACACAACACGCAACACGGAGCATTGTTGTTTAGTACCTGGACACGACTAATATTAAACCTATTAATAAAGGAGCGCAAAGAGCAGCACATGTTAGTCCCCTGAAGACAGATTTCATTAAAATATAGAGTTTACATATGAAAGTGAATTTAGTATAAGGAGTTCAGAAATGTACCCTTTTTTAACAATAGTCCTTAATGTGGAGGTATTTGCATAGTTTCACTGTACAGGAAATTATAAAATTTAGATGTGCAATTGATATATTTAGTCACGCAGAAGGTCTCTCTCTCACTCTCACACACACGAACACACACACACACACACACACACATATATATATATATATATATATATATATATATATATATATATATATATATATATATATATATAACATTCGAGGAGGTGATTGACTCAGCTTTAATCCGTTTAAAAAAACAAATTCTTGCTCGGTCATTTTTTTTTTCAGAACTACATATTTATTGCTAATGATATACTGAAAATATTTCCCTTGATTTTTTAGGATAAATTTTGAGAAATTATGTAAGAACGTCATTTGACAAAATGTTACCGAAAATGAAGGGTGAGATTTGAGCAAAGCAAATGTATTTAACATACAATTGACTATATAGATTCCAGCAAGTAGCTAGAAAGAAAAGGTCTATTCCTACAAAAAATATGCAAAACACCGGCTCTGCGTGAGAGTCGTAGTAATTATTCGGAAGTTGAACCGGAAGAAGAATACACTGAATCTTGTCCATGGGGATCACCTCTGTTGAAATGACACCTGCTTTTTAAAGGCAACATTAATAAATCCTTTTTAAGATTATCTATGTATTTCACCTCTGTGTAAAGGGCACCCTTTTATTAAGGACAAAATTGTGTAGTTCCTTGAGTGACCTGTAATGACGGGTTTCCCTGTATTTACTAATTAAGAAAATATCAAGCGATGCTAAGCTCGTATTGAGTTGTCTAGCAGAAAAAGAGAACAATCTCTAAAAGAAAAGTAGTCAAACTTACACATGGAAAACGCACATGCAACTATCACACAACAATAGGAAACGTTGCTCTTTAAGTCACTCGACGCAATTACAGAATCTTGACAAAACTGTTTTGAGAAATGTCATATATACATCGCAAAAATAATTGATTTGTTTTCTTAGTCTGTTCTCAATAGGTGTGCGTACGGTGCAGGTATCATTTTCAGTCGATATCTTGGACATTAAGTCAACGGAGTAACATTGTCCTGAAATAACTCAAGAAGCATGTGCGTAGGAGTTGACATAGCATTTCAAGAGACAGTTTGTTTTCTTGATGTATCTTATTACATGTGAACAACTATTTGGGTCTGGTTACAAGCTTTTGCACCGTAATTGGAAACCCAGGTTATAGTTCTGATTAAGGTGTATGGAAAACTGACTTACAGTCCTTTGGCACAAGACAATTGTGTGATTTTGAATGAGTTTGTATATGAAAGGCCGCAGTGATTGCTTTCTCTTTCATGTCACATATTAGAGGTATTTCTCTTTCTATCCCAATGGAGGTAACTGAGAATAAGCAGTGCTGATGTGGCTCAGTGGTTAACGCGCCGGATTACGGGTTTATAATTTTCTACATAATGGCCAATGGATGATTAAATTGCCTGCCATATATAATCTTAAGATGGATATAAATACATACGCGATATGTTTTTAGGGCACATATTAGATATAATTGTCATTAAATTTTTGCGGAATAATTTTCAATACAAGGCAAAAAATAATAGTTTGTAGCTATTGAAGTATTTCTTTCTTAACCAAATGTACACAATCTCGGTCCATAGCAAATATCATTCTCCTACCCCCCCCTCCCCCCCCCCCCAAAAAAAAAAAAAAAAAAAATATTTTTTAAACATTCAAAAGAAGCATTAAAAGTAAATAAATAAATGGAGTGGAAAGTCATGTTCTCTCTCTCTCTCTCTCTCTATCTCTCTCTCTCTCTCTCTCTTTCTCTCTCTCAATTGTGCCTGATAGCTCCGAAAAGTTTGAAAACTGAAAATGCAAACATTAAAGGTGCTTGCTAATTTACAAGTTTGAGGCAAAAAATTACAAATTAGGGTAGTATACACAAAAGAGACAGCCTCATCTACCCGTCAAATTTGTCTTAGTACTAATGTGATGTTCATTGCATATGCAGAAATATATTAAGGACACATTATTTCGCGGAATTTATCTTTCAGTTTGATTAATTCATTTCGTCACTTAAAATTACTGAGTGACATTTATGTTTGGTGGATATTATAATGTTTTGTTATGGGCGTAATATTAGCTGAAACATGTATAAGATTTTGACGGTTCAATTTTGTTATTGATCTCACGCTGTCTTTTTGCAGCAAAATACCATACTGCTATTAACATTGCCAATTGACATCGAAAAGTTACAGTGCTGTTTTACAAAAAGGCAAACCTTGAACTAATATCGTCTTCAAACTATATAAATTACTGGACCTATTGTAGTACTGCTCGACAAGCGGAAATTAAACCGTGTACCTTTCCTGGATATCAGTCAAGGATGATCAATATAAAGTATGAAACACGGGTCACATCTAATAATCTCCCATGCATTATGCGAGAATATGTCAGTAAATCCTTCATAGCGACATCCAGGTTACGCATGAGTTGGATAACAAATGAAGATTAAGCAAAGAAGGAAGTTACCCAGTAAAAATGGACATTTCTCTTTTTAACTTTTCAAGATAAAATGTCTAACAAACCTTGCATCGGGAATAATTCGAATGCAATTATTTATCTAAGGTAGCTGAAAATGTTTCAATGTATCTCGTATACATAATCATGAGAAGTGTCTTTGCAAGGCAAAAGTCATACTAAGAATAATCAAAAGTCATACTAAGAATAATCAAAACTCATACTAAGAATAATCAAAAAGTCATACTAAGAATAATCAAAAGTCATACTAAGAATAATCAAAAGTCATACTAAGAATAATCAAAAAGTCATACTAAGAATAATCAAAAGTCAAACTAAGAATAATCAAAAAGTCATACTAAGAATAATCAAAAGTCAAACTAAGAAAAATCAAAAAGTCATACTAAGAATAATCAAAAGTCATAATAAGAATAATCAAAATGTCATACTAAGAATAATCAAAAAGTCATACTAAGAATAATCAAAAGTCATACTAAGAATAATCAAAAAGTCATACTAAGAATAGTCAAAAAGTCATAATAAGAATAATCAAAATTCATACTAAGAATAATAAAAAAGTCATACTAAGAATAATCAAAAGTCATACTAAGAATAATCAAAAGTCAGACTAAGAGTAATCAAAAGTCAGACTAAGAATAATCAAAAAGTCATACTAAGAATAATCAAAAGTCAGACTAAGAATAATCAAAAGTCAGACTAAGAATAATCAAAAGTCAGACTAAGAATATTCAAAAAAGTCATACTAAGAATAATCAAAAAGTCATACTAAGAACAATCAAAAGTCATACTAAGAATAATCAATAGTCAGACTAAGAATAATCAAAAGTCAGACTAAGAATAATCAAAAGTCAGACTAAGAATAATCAAAAAGTCATACTAAGAATAATCAAAAAGTCATACTAAGAATAATCAAAAGTCATAATAAGAATAATCAAAATGTCATACTAAGAATAATCAAAAAGTCATACTAAGAATAATCAAAAAGTCATACTAAGAATAATCAAAAGTCATACTAAGAATAATCAAAAGTCATACTAAGAATAATCAAAAAGTCATACTAAGAATAGTCAAAAGTCATAATAAGAATAATCAAAATTCATACTAAGAATAATAAAAAAGTCATACTAAGAATAATCAAAAGTCATACTAAGAATAATCAAAAGTCAGACAAAGAATAATCAAAAGTCAGACTAAGAATAATCAAAAAGTCAGACTTAGAATAATCAAAAGCCATACTAAGAATAATCAAAAGTCAGACTAAGAATAATCAAAAAGTCATACTAAGAATAATCAAAATTCATACTAAGAATAATCAAAAAGTCATACTAAGAATAATCAAAAGTCAGACTAAGAATAATCAAAAGTCAGACTAAGAATAATCAAAAGTCAGACTAAGAATATTCAAAAAGTCATACTAAGAATAATCAAAAAGTCATACTAAGAACAATCAAAAGTCATACTAAGAATAATCAATAGTCAGACTAAGAATAATCAAAAGTCAGACTAAGAATAATCAAAAAGTCATACTAAGAACAATCAAAAGTCATACTAAGAATAATCAATAGTCAGACTAAGAGTAATCAAAAGTCATACTAAGAATAATCAAAAGTCAGACTAAGAATAATCAAAAGTCATACTAAGAATAATCAAAATTCATACTAAGAATAATCAAAAACTCATGCTAAGAATAATCAAAAGTCAGACGAAGAATAATCAAAAGAAAACGAAAGACACGATTTTCATTAGATTATATATTGTCTAAGGAGATGGGTCAGACTAAATTATCTCAGTTTCTTGAGGACTTGGATTGTAATTAGATTTCAAATCCTTTTTCTTTCTCACAGTGTTAGACTTGTAACTGCTTTTGATTTAACATAATATTGAACCTCCTATCTGGTTAGTTTAAGGTAGTGAGTCAAACGTTATATAACTCCTAAACAAATTAAACAAACTGTCAAACTTAAAACTTTTACCCTGGCTAAAATTGATCTCATAAATTAATGTTATGCTCAGATAGCATCAGCTGACTTTAAGTGCTAAGCAAAACTTACTATTTGCTTTTTATTTGTCTTCAAATATAAAATCGAGGCACCCAGGCACCAAAGGAGTGTAGTATAAAAAGAAAAGAGATTATTTTAGTGACAGTGGAATATCATGTTTGCCTGGAAGACTGGTGTCATAGCAACAGGTAGCAATTTCATAGAAATGATTACTTTTAATTTATCAGCATGCGTACTGTGACCCAAGATCACCAAGCTAAGAATCCAGTTTTTCATCTAATTGGTTATTGTAGAGGCAAATGTTTGTTTCTTCTCTGATCCACAAGAGAGAGAGAGAGAGAGAGAGAGAGAGAGAGAGAGAGAGAGAGAGAGAGAGAGAGAGAGAGAGAGAGAGAGAGAGAAAGGGACAGGGAATTAGCCAACGAATTATTCAGCCTTGACTCAACGAAATGTAACTTATCTGATGAATGTCCTATATCGATTCAGATTTATCATCTTCAATTTACCGATATGAGTTTTTTTCATGATAAGAGCCCTGATCGGATTACATATATGACTGCCAATCAGGATTTATGTAAGACGTTTTCGTCTCCTAGACAAACTGCTGAACCATAATTGTGTTATCTTAACATATCGATCGAACTGCAACGGACTGGCAAACTTGCCTTGTCAGTCATCTTTTTGAGTCTTTCTCTATGCACTTTTTGAGCCTTTCTCTATGCTCCTTATTTATTGTTAGACATGGGTCCATGCCGATATGAAATAGTATGTATGTTTGTATGCATAGGGGTTAAATGAACATCAGAACAATAATGGCTATATAGTGCCCAAAAGAGTCACACAAAACAAAGAAGTAGGTAGGAAAAACGTGTAAGATGCTTAAAATACAAAGTCAATTGTTTAAATAAAGCATCCTCTTGTAAAATGTCAAAGACCTTTTCAGCTGGAAAATCGTCACGGGATGCATACAAGGTCAAAATGTTTGCCTTCATTAGTTGTCTCTTACAACATCCACTAGGGCACATCATGTCTATTCTACATCCCTGGATCTGCACGGGAGCCCATATTTAATAAACACGCTACTGCCTAAGCTGTGTGCATATTGTGATATTGGGTTAGTTAGAACACATAATATAGGTAAGGCAACTCGTGTGTTTATGTTTCCAAGATATTTGACTCTAATAAAACTGTGACCGTCCTCATTTTAAAATAATTTACGAAAAACAGAAAAGAGAAAGAGAAGGGTAGACTGACTGTTGAAAGGACGAACAAACGGAAGCAAGAAAAAGGCATTTCGTCACATGTTTAGCGATGTTTCATGCATACTCAAGCACGACTGATTACAATGAATAGAACACACATCCGGTAACCAACACGTGAGCCTGTAGAGAGATGTGTCACCCTCGCGTGTGCGCGTCCTGGTGATGTAATGCTTACGCAACGGCATATCCTGGCAATGTAAACAATCAGGTCTCAATGTCACCAACATAAGTCTTAAGTTAAGTCCAGACATACCAATTTTGATTGGCCAATTTTAAGTCAAACTTGCTGGATTTTACACTTAAATTTAAGTATAGACCTAAGTTCTGTTGGTGATATTCAGGCTAGGACACGTACAAATTAGTAACCATATAATCATATAATGCAATAAATAACAACGACTCTATGAACCTCGCTCATTGAGAGTAAGTGACATTCAATAACAGAATTACCAGTAAAATCTGATAAAAATTTGAAGATATATTTTGTTCGCACTATATTGACTAAAAAGCCTCTAATAAGATAACATGTATTGAAAGAACTAAAATTTCATTAGCATAACTAAACCCCTTAGAGTTCGACAGGATTAGAAAATGACAAACCAACGAGCGTTACGATCTATCAATCCCTTAGTAAAAGCAATGCAAACAGGACGAACAAAAAAGCTAATGAAATATAAACAACTAAGTATATAAAATGGTATATTATAAAAAGCAAATTCTATACCTGCACCCTGTCGTGGTAATACGACAACACGGTGATATGCAAGAATCGTTTTCGGCCAGAATCAAACAGTACAACATGCATCTCGTTAACCTAATTCTTATGGAAGTCAATCCTTTATTGCCAGATGTTGATATGCAAACTGTAAAATTGTGACGAAATAATTGTAGCATGATTTTACATGCAGTTAAAGAAAGAAAATATATTTGATCACTCCGGGTGATAATACAAATATTTTCATCTCTTTCAAATAAATAAAAAAATCATGGAGATATATCTGTTACATTTATGCATTACAATAACCATGCAATTTGTGAAGCATATATTCATAGAAACTCTGAACTCTCTATAATCACTCCCGGTGATAATACAAATATTTTCATCTCTTTCCGAGAAATAACAAATCATGGAGATTTATCTGCTAAATTCATGCATTAAATTAACCATACAATTGTGTAGCATAAATTCCTAGAAAACCCCGAATCCTAAAACAACAAAGAGAATAAAATCTGTTTTTCATCAGTGTTATACGTATTGATTACTACTAATGGCTTCTTCGAGTGTAAATAATATGCACTCGTGGAAGAAAGGTGAGCCCTTTCCTCATAATATAAATTAAGTACAAAGCGCAAAGTAAGTTGCTATCTCAGAGTTGAAAATTGTTATTAAAAAGTCTGATAGTAATATGAAGGTATTACTCCTTAATGATGTAATTATGATGCATTTAATAAATTATTGAACATCTGTTTAGCAATATTGCCGAGATATGTCACATTTCCCGTCCTGCAAGCTTTGTATCTTAGTAAAATAAAAAGTTTATTCGCATCAACACTTTGCCACATATAGTATAGATATACGATAAGATTTTCTTAATAAATGCCATACCTGCACACAGATGAAACTCTAACTGGTATAGTGCAAACAATTAAGGAAATTGAAAACGGCAATTATTTCAGAAAAAGACTCATTACAAGTACTTTTGTAAGCTCCACATTGGACAATATAAGATATTACACAAAGTTCATTGATTATGAACTTTATCAAACGAGTTGAATATTATCGTATATGATGAGCTCATCGCAGCGAGTAGAATATGTTATTCAACGATTTTAATGAAGTCCATGCCACACCAACAAGAGCTTAAGATTCTGTGCAGCACATAACACTGAGGATTTTCCAATGCTCAGAGACTTTACTATGTGATTTTGCTTAATGTGTTACTGCACGTTGTGGCAAAAGATTGTTATGATATGACATACTGCACGTTGTGGCAAAAGATTGTCATGATATGACATCATGATGCCAGTGAAGATTAACGTTATGTAATAAACACAATTATTGTTTTTGGTGAATGCCAAGGGATTGTAGCTCTAACAGAGAACAGGTTGGTATCTTCCAATGACTGACAAAGCCATGCAAAATCAGTTTACTCTAACGTCATTCTACAGCTTCATCAGCGCTAATTCTGCAACAAATTAGTATGATTAATGTAGTTTTTGTTATGCAGCCCAATTTCTTGTAGAATATCAGGCAGAAAAAAAATATATTTGTTCAGTTAAGAATATGAAATATACAGAATCTATAGAATAAAAGCCGAATCAACACTTCCAATTCTTACTAACATCACGGATAAATTGATGAATACACTAACTGGAGTAATAAGGTGGATATAAAAATTACTTTTAACATAATATAACTTAAAAATGTTCGCTTTTGCAATATCAAAACTTACTGTGCAGCCTGTGCTCACTACATAATAATTTCAATATTTTTACCAAGCTTTTGAAAAAAACATATTTGACGCAGAAAACTAGAAGTTAGTTGTTCCTAATATCAGAAAGGTACTACTTATGTATTCACACACACTTCTTGTGTGTTTTGAAACATGTGTTAACCCAGGTTAACATAGAGTTCTCATGCAGAATGTAATCGATTTTTTAAGTTTCATGATTTCATGAATCCTGTAAAATATGAAGTTCAATTCTTAAGTGACGCCATCAATATGACATCACTTGTTACCAATGTATGTTGTAGCGCTGTCAACTCAGTGAAGGATTGAACGTAAAGTGACGTGGTTGCGACATTTGTCCATTATCAAATAACAAGAAAGAAAGTGATTTAACAATTTTAATAATCACACAAACAGTCATGTGAGAGAAAATATTTGAGTTAGCCAAAAATATTAGAAACCACGGCTTGTCATTAGCGATTAACGACCGGCTATAAATTTGCCGCGCAAGCATTATGTTGCATACAATTGACGTTATCTCACTAATTATGCCATACTGAAAGATAAATCACTCATCAATACATATTTTTCTTTGTGTATTTCATAAGAGGCGTTGATTATCTTCAATCCGTGCAGCCATGATGAATTATTAAATACCCATTTAACTTTTATTTCATGGGGCAATTGTAGAGAGGTTTTTTTATTCCAATAGTTTTTATATAATGTCCTTTACAAGGTGATATATATTCAGTCAAATTTAGCGCAAAATGCACCATAACTATTATTATTTAGGCCATTTTGAATTCTTAGGACACTTATCTATGAAGAAATATCAATACGAATATTTCACAAAGTTCAGTACTGTATAGTTTCACAAGAGATCACCCTTCAGTGAAAATTACAAGATTAAATTATAGAGTAATCGGAGTCCTCAATTTTTCCGGCAAGGAGCGCTGCTAACGTATTGATATATATTCCTCACAGTGTAAAACTATATATTTGTTATGATAAAAAATAATGTATTTCGTAAGAAGAAAAAAAAGCAAAAGCAAATAAGATAAATATAACATATTCATGTAACACAAATGGCTTGATTTCATCCCGAAATGATACAACCGTCTTTAAAAGTAAGCATCGCATAGGGTTTCTTGCATTAAAACAATACAATTACACAGCAAGACAAGAATTATAAGAAACATCAAACTATAAAAATATGTCAACGAAACATTACTCGAATGTTCATTACCATTCCAACCTTATGATGTGTGTTATCCGTATGATGCATTTATTACCACTTTCGAGGCTGCTTCCTGCTACAAAGCTTATATCAAAAGCAAACGTAACTCAGGCAATGTTGAAATAGGCTGAGAGAGGTTAAACATTTCAAATGAATTCCCTGATATGAGTGGATTTTATATTTCCCCTTAATTGACACAATTGTATCTATATTATTTACACAAGTGTATCTATATTATTTACACAACTGTATATATATTATTTACACAATTGTATATATATTATTTACACAACTGTATATATATTATTTACACAATTGTATCAATAGTATTTACACAGATGTATATATATATATATATATATATATATATATATATATATTATGTACACAATTGTATCTATAGTATTTACACAACTGTATCTATATTATGTACACGATTGTATATCTGGTCTTTACACAGTTATACCTTTGCTATCAACTATTCCTGTGTGGATATAGTGCCAGCACTCCAAATTTCTTTAATCTATTTTATAAATATTATGACAACCAAAAGCTGTTCGAGTAACAAGAAAGACTTGAGGTATTAACAGTTCGTGTGTAGACTTTGATTTGAAAAAAAATCAATAACACTGTAAAGCAATTTTTTGTAAAATCGTCTCAACACAGTCGAAGACGCACACAATTTCAAAGCCATACTGTGTTTACTATTACTATTTGCCCATACTGGCTTTTTTAATTTGTCCTCCCAGAAAAAGTATCCATCTCAGGATATGGCATTTTGTTAGTAGATGCTTTTGAAGAAAGAAAATAAAGAAAACAAACGTGAAGAATAAGTCTTTATCTTAATTTATAAATGCTAAAAGAACTGATGTGCGGTACTTATAACCAATATCTTATGATCATACCATATAGTTCTAAGTGAAGGCACATTAACGGCATGAGTGACTGGCACATCCCTGGACTGCATATAGCATGAGTCATGTTATTTTCTGTTTTTTGACTACACAGAAGTCTCAGCAAATTTCAATATATTGAGTCTATTTCTTTGAAGTTGTGCATCCGATACAATTTTCTGTTGCATATCGTTTGGGAATGATTTGCATAAAATGGGATAACAGATTGGTACGACAAGCTATTTTTATATGCTAAGCACAATTGAGCAAAACAGAAAAATAACTGGATCTTTACTTTGTGTATTTGCCGAGAAAGTTTGAATGACGTATACGTCGTACAGAACTATGTATTGATTTGAAAGGAGATAAATGCATAACCTGTGGCATGAATTTAAAGGTCTTGCTGTCGCTCTGTAACTACATATTAATTGTAAACTACATATAGATGAGTATACAAATGTAATTCTTGACCAGCTGCTGGTTTAAAGACTCGTTTTTTTTTTTTTTTTTTTTGTGTTTTTTGTTTTTCTTTTCGTGTACAGCAATAATAAAAGAAGCAAAATTAAAAAAAAAATAAAAAATACAATAAACAAAGAACAGCCAATAGTTGTTAGAGCAGTCTTTTCTCTTCAACAAATAGTACAAACATTAACGTTTTATATCAAAAGGTACTAAACTATTTTGATTCAAAATATTTAATGTGACGTCAAATTTAAATGGCGTTTCAAAGAACATATAAAGGAACGGACTATTTAAAAAAAAAAGAAAGTCTTTCTTCCCATGATATCCATAATTTACTTTCCCATGATTGAAGGAAAATGTAATGATAAGCATAAGAAACAAATCTGATATAACTTTCTCTTCAAGTCATAGTTAGTTCTTATTTTACTATGCGACAGGATTTGTGAATGTGTCTAATTTCCATCCAATATCCGTAAACATGACAGCAACTTTGTTTAATTTTTGTTTCCTGCCATTTTAATTAGAAATTATGACTGATAAGCACTATTTATATACAAATACTTCTTACCTGCTTTTCAAAAACAAAATGAATTAACTTATTTCAATTGATCACCTCCCACCTCCCATGTGCGGTTCCATCAATGTGTATGTCTTCCAAGACACATACTTTGTCATCCATTAAGTGATAGTCAAGATTCGTGAATTTGTGTTGTACAAGTCCCTGGCAATAGTGTTATCTCTCCTACTATGTGTGTCTGTGTGTGAATTATGTATTCTGGTACTGTGCTTTGTATCTATGTATGGATCACCTGAGACAGGCACCAAAGCTTTCATCGATCGTTTCGATTGTCAAGCAAGGATCGTAGCGGTTGCATACATTTGTGAATGGAAAAGTTCATTTCTAACTATGACGATTCGCTGTCAGAGCTCTTCTTCTGGAATAATTATCACATGCAACTTGTCCATAAATAGATAATAGTACAAGAGGGGAAATATTATTCACTATGACGTCCATTTCCAATTTGATGTGTTTAATGGTAATATATATCTATATATCTATCTACCTATCTATCTATCTATCTATCTATCTATCTATCTATCTATCTATCTATCTATCTATCTGACAAACAGACAATCTGTATTCATAAGGTATGCGATACTTACTAACGTTAATCTGAGAGTTAAACAGGTTGGAATTAAGATACATTTCGTTTGTTACGTATTCGATGTATAAACGGGAGAATCTGCTGTTGGACAAAAGCAGTGTGCTTAATTGAAAATATCCTTTGAGAGTAAAATGAACATAAACTTAAATAGCAATATGTCTCATGGAATCGCAATTTTTTTTTTTTTTTTTAAAAATTGAGATTTTGTTTAATTAATTAATGTGTGGGACACTAGATTAATTCACGGTCTGCTTGACAAACTGGTGTCTTCACTGATTGATTAGTCAAAAAATGTTGAAGGATTGGGAATAGTGTATTTCTACGTATTTAGAATAATTATTTCTGTCTTGTAGCAGAGTCATATTCTTTTGTTAGTCATATTCATGTGTTGGGGTCCAATTTCTTTGACAGCATTCTTTCTCAAGCTGGTATATATTTATGAAGTAGCGTTTAACAGCACTTCAGCACAAAAGTGGCATTATATGTCAACTTAAGTTCGAAAAATGCAAAAATGAATTGCACACAAAAATAAAAAATAAAACGTAAAGATGCTAAAATTCTGGAAAATGCATATAAAATAAAAGATAAAGGTAACACACATAAAATCCTTCAAACACATACGGCAAAAGTTTTTATATTGACCGTATTCCCTCAAGAAGCCCAAGAGTTTCTCGGGTGGTACATCATCATACCATTTCTTCATGCAGTTGACAAAATTTCGAAACGAGTGACTGCAGTGCATCTTTGAATGATTTATCGGCTCTTTGATTACCATGTATACCAATATGACTAGGCCGCTAAGAGTACATAATACTTTTACCAGATTGTATGAGCTAATCGTGTTTTTGTTCCTCCTGGGATATTAACAGGTTTTCAGATTCAAAATGTTGCAAGGCTTTTAATGTGCAGAGGGAGTCCGAAAAGCTGATGATTTTTTTCAGAGGTTTCAATTAAGCTGGATCAAGGGTTGCCGGATTTACTTTCTTCTATACTCCATCAAACAGTATCGTGCGATTAAGTACAAATTAGACATTCGACGATTGCGAACACAGAGCTGTCAACTTGCCTCTGGGTCATCTGATTGAAGCCACCATCTTCCAGTTGTAGATACATGGATTAGATATCACACACACACACACACACACACACACAAACAAACACACATACATTGTCATACCTGTTAGTGTCATAATTTCGGAGTTATTTGAAAGTTGTCAAACAACCCCCACTAGGGTAACGACCCGCTCCAAGGGGTGAATGAAAATTTTACAGCTTTATTCACATTTACACACCACTCCCAGGTATATCCCAAAGTTTGAAGTAAATGTCTTGTATGTGTTGTGCCAGTATGCACATCTAGATGTGCAGGGTAACAAAATCCCGCTCTTTTTTATTATTATTTATTTGCGCTATATTTATCCTCTAACGTCATTGTGTAATTGTATATGGAAGTAATTAACTTCATTGCACATATAAAACCCCAAAGCATGCAAAATTACTACAAATAGCATTGATTCATTATGTTTTGATTATCAGATAGATATAAAGGGAGCAAATGTACATAATATTAGGCTTGACAAACTAAAATGGGTCTTGCAAATTAATCTTGCAGCTTCCACGGCACGAATTATGGTTATCCAGGATTGTGTTGGCGTGCTGTGAAACCCTATTTATACAAACACATCTTATTGTATGAGTGGAGAAGTCAATTTGGGCATCAGAACAAATTATGAACTTCTCACAGAATGTGTCTCACTATCTACTGTTTCTATATATTCGCTCTGTCTGTCTGTATGCTTGTTTATCTCTCTCGCTCTCTCTCTCGCTCTATCTCTCTCTCTCTCATTCTCTCTCTCTCTCTCTTTCTCTCTCTCTCTCTCTATATATATATATACATATATATATATATATATATATATATATATATATATATATATATATATAATGAGATACTAAGCTTAAAAGAAATTGCCTAACATATACCTTTAAAGCAGAACACGTCAAGGTATTTTCTTTGATAAACATTTTTTTCCTTTTCCTTATGCAATGCAGAGCATATTTTCCTAATACAACAGCTTTCAAATCAGTTAAATCAGGAGTTTAGTCACCGTGCGACCCTCTTATTAACATAAAAGATGAGACGAGAATATGATACGTATAATGAACATTATGCTAGATGAGACGAGAATACCATATGTATAATGAACATTATGCTAGATGAGACGAGAATACCATATGTATAATGAACATTATGCTAGATGAGACGAGAATACGATATGTATAATGAACATTATGCTAGATGAGACGAGAATACCATATGTATAATGAACATTATGCTAGATGAGACGAGAATACCATATGCATAATGAGCATTATGCTAGATGAGACGAGAATACCATATGTATAATGAACATTATGCAAGATGAGACGAGAATACCATATGTATAATGAGCATTATGCTAGATGAGACGAGAATACCATATGTATAATGAGCATTATGCTAGATGAGACGAGAATACCATATGTATAATGAACATTATGCTAGATGAGACGAGAATACCATATGTATAATGAGCATTATGCTAGATGAGACGAGAATACGATAAGTATAATGAACACTATGCTAGACCAGACGAGAATACGATATGTATAATCAGCATTATGCTAGACCAGACGAGAATACGATATGTATAATGAACATTATGCTAGACCAGACGAGAATACGATATGTATAATGAACATTATGCTAGACCAGACGAGAAAACGATATGTATAATGAACATTATGCTAGATGAGACGAGAATACGATATGTATAATGAACATTATGCTAGATGAGACGAGAATACGATATGTATAATGAACATTATGCTAGATGAGACGATAATACGATATATATAATGAACATTATGCTAGATGAGACGATAATACGATATATATAATGAACATTATGCTAGACGAATGCGTATGAAGATCTAATTTGTTGAAACAACGTGATGAATAGTATAACGAATTGTAAATATGCACTTACCGACACAATATTACTTATTGTAAATATGCACTTACCGACACAATATTACTTATTGTAAATATGCACTTACCGACACAATATTACTTATTGTAAATATGCACTTACCGACACAATATTACTTATTGTAAATATGCACTTACCGACACAATATTACTTATTGTAAATATGCACTTACCGACACAATATTACTTAATAATAAGTGCCTATATCTCTAAAATTGGTAGATACTAGTAAAATGCATGTCTGAATCATGTTGCTCTAATTAATGACAAAAGTCGAGTAATTTAGGGGCTGAAAAACCTTAAAACATTAGCTTATCTTAATGGACAAAACATCTTGTGCCACCGATTCTGTGGTAATAACTCAAAACGAAATTAGTGTGATCAAACATCCTATGTTGATGTCATAAAGTCAAACTTATTTTGGAAGCTCCGGTTAAAGATAGCGTTTTCTTGACATTAACATGACTACATGCAAAGTCTTTAAAATGGATTCCGTATCGAAGCTGTACTAAGACGACATGAGCAAACGTTTACGTAGAGCTCATCAAAATGTCAAAATATATAAAAATATTATTGTTTTTGACCTCATTTTGATGCAATCGTTCATGAAAAATTCTTATGACCTCTGATTTGGACAAATCTGGAATCAGTCTACATTTGGATGCTTCTGTCGTGTAGCTGAGGAATTGAACTTGTATTGCTTCAACCAATATAACTACTATTATTTCAATTATTTTGTGCTATTAGAATGCATGACTATTACTCTGAAACTATTTCTATGTGCATAATACGATGAAGTTTGATAACGTTTAAACGAAAATTAGGATCAGAAAGAGCATCGAACAAAACAACATTATCACCCTTATGGTAAAAGTTAACGTATTGTTATAAATGTTGACCGCGTCAGCCTAAGTCTCGTGTACTTGATTATATTATGATAATGATGCTTATCAGTACACGATGTCTAGTTGGACAGCAATACAAATGCTAGAATCATTGCAATCATTATGCGTGTATTTTACATTTCAAAGAAACCAATATTTGAAATATTAGATTCTAAGGAAAGAAAAAATCATTATCAGACTAATTCTTTGGATAATTATGATGTATATAGTGTACACTGGATTGCTCTAACACTTGCGTACAGATTAGCAAGAGATCTGAATTATACTAATGACTTCAACAAAATATACTACTGACGCACTTTCACCAAAAATAACTTGGTAATCAAACTCAGATCAATAAGCACTCTAAATATACATTTTACATGATCATAGGAGTAATGTAACTCTAATTGTAACCAAAATAATTATCCTTTAATGACTTTTAAAGCCGGGCAACATCTGCTTTACCCTATTGACAAAACCGCGGTTTCTTCCGGTTTCTTTAGGAACAGCTGTAAACGAATGTAAAGTGTTTTCAATCATCTTGACGTTATGCGTCTTACTTACCGTAGACGCTCGAAAAATAGAAGAATATTTATTTGTATTTTAAATATAAATAAAACAAATGACCAAAATGGTAAAAATTCAGTAACTTGTAATTATTGCATATTCACCATGTAAAACAAAAACTTCTACTCTAATTATGATTTTGACCTCATAAAGAGTGAAAGTTACATTTAATATTAATATAATATCTGAGTTACAGATTCTTCATATTTTTCATATCATCAGTCACAGTTCATTGAGGACATGATTATTTGGGGAAAATAAAGAACAAGGCGTTTCATATCCTTTAGAATTATTTAAAAAGATTATTTCAACACATTATTTTCATATTTCAAATGTTTAAAAGTAATAGACGAAGCGCAGTAAATGAGGACTATAACACACACCCAACATAAACGGCTTCATTTTTTATATCATCGATTAAGCATTCCGTTTCAAAGTTAGACCTGCTATAGCCATGGAAAGTGGTTGCACTATATACGGTCATTTAAAATGTTTCAGCACATATAATTTTCCCCACAAATAAGGTGGTAGGGGTAGAATTTATAATCTACGTTTCAAATTATCAATATCTTGAGGATAATGTTTAGTCCAATTTACTCACGGAGACCATGATCAGTTCATTTCTGCTTAAATTATTTTGAAAAATAGCTCATCATCCTTGTTTTCCGAAAAACCATATGAATTTAATTACAACATATTAAAGCATGAGTGATCAGTCACAAACTAAGCATAGTGGGCGTAATTAATGGATATCTGTTTAAAAAATCGAAATTATCGTAGAAATGAGATAGATTAGCTAGTGGGTAGATATACGTATGAAGTACGTAGAGGTTTAATTTCGTGTCGTACTGAATGAATAACATGTTACAACGTTTACCGCCAAGAATGAAAATGCTCGCGTTGTATACAGAGATATATGGTTCTCAACAGAACATCTGATATATAATATGTGTGGTATCAACGCTTGTTTCGGCTTAATATTATTTGGATATAATTATTATTCTGTTGTTCAACTGCGTGTAATATAATATTACTTACTTTTTATCCCGCCTTTGCAGAAATGATTATACATTATCGTTTACTGTATTGCACCTATTACAACTTACTCCGTTTCCATGACAAAGAAGTTCACATTCACCTACATTCACCCTCAAGCGATAACATAAATTGTCATTGCATTTAGATGCATCTAGTTGCAAATTTAGGCGATGGATCACTGAGTTATTAGTTCTGATAGCTGCATTCATTTTCAAGACTTGCATACACGTCCTTTAAAGGTCAAATATGGGGATTTCTGTTTAAACTTATCTGGAATCTTCCATACCTGAAAACCCCATATTATTAAACATTTCATTTGCGTCATTTAATAAAACTTGCGTTTAAATGTATGAACTGCACACAAGTTGGCGCACGTGTTACCTGCCCCTGATATGCATGCAGAAGTGATTTATCACTAAAACAAAGAACATGCCAACGTAGAGATTAGAGTGTACATAATTTGCAAAAGGTTATGAAATTAGCATTTATCCTGTGAAAATTTAAGAAATAAAAACGAATCAAGCTACAACTACTATCAGTATGTTCATTGATAGATCGAGAGTAAGAGGAAAACAAATGATAACAATTATTCGACAGAATATCGACAATACTGTGAATTCCGACGCAGAAACGCGATCTATGCGTATTTTCTTTTATATTATATAAGCCACATTGAAAAAATACATACATCATATCCGTGCTCTTATTCAAACTTATTTATAAGAACTCTTAGAAAATAAGCTGCATTTCTTTGAAATAGCACATGGTTAGGGTCCTCCTCTTCTCTCTCTCTCTCTCTCTCTCTCTCTCTCTCTCTCTCTCTCTCTCTCTCTCTCTCGTTGTCTCCAACTGATTGCCTAAATGCTATGTTTAATTTCCTTTTTTAAAATGTTTTTAGTATTCGTAATGATTTAGCAGTTGTTAATATGCTTGAAAAATAAAAATATTGGACAGTATGGCCCCTTCAAGCTCTTTATAAATACTTCCCATTTTGACTTATTATAATCGGTAGGTCACCCATTATCTGCACAATGCTACATTTAGCTGGTTAGTATTTTGTACACAGATGAATTATTTCATCCTAATTATATATTTAGCTGGTAATTATTTTGTACACAGGGGGATTATTTCATCCCAATTATACATTCAGCTTTTTAATTATGTGGTACACAGAGTGATTATTTCATCCTAATTATACATTTAGTCGCTAATTATTTTGTACACAAATTATTCATCCTACTTATACATTTAGCTGGTAATTTTTCAATTATGCATTTTGTATATATCTGGTCATGATTTTTGCAATATTTTCTTTCGTGGTTTCTGTTACTGAGAGACGGTAGAAGGTAAATTTAATCAGTTTAGTGTTCCCTTTTTTTAATTATGAATCTATATTATCTCTGCAGGACACGAGAAAACAAATTGAGTATTACCAAACGTATGCTTTCTGTACAATATATTTATGATTATCTTTTATTAATTTTACTTTCAAAATCAGCAACATCAATTAGTCCATTATTTGAGCATACGCACACTAAGAGAGAGAGAGAGAGAGAGAGAGAGAGAGAGAGAGAGAGAGAGAGAGAGATAAAGAATCTGTTAGATTTAGATGAACAATCGTTGTATATATTTTCGAAGCAAAAGAATGAAACAAACTAACTGTTGCGAATGCGTCAAGATATGTTCCCATTCGTATTAAATGCTGAGAAAATCTCTGTTTCCGCAGTTCTTGAGACCAGACAGAGATTCAACCAGACACTGGATTTGAGTGCTATGGCTGATATGGGGTTACACTTCGAGCTGAAGGATGAAATTAACCGTAAAACAACTTCAAGTGCATGATTGGCTACCAGATAAGTAATAATAATTCCTTTCGCCAGCCATGAACTGATGTGGCATTAGAAAGGTCAATCGATCAAGATTAACCAAATGCTGTATTGTGGTGGTATTAACCCAAACGGAACCTTAAGGGCTATTGGTAATGCAGAACTCAGTACAGGTGGGTGGGTAATGGTACTCTGGTTGTGAAAAAATGGATACAAATTATGGTAATAGTGATGTCCCATTTCTTTCAGTTAAGTATCCTGTAACATTTAGCGGTGATTGTGTGAGAGAATAAATTGTAAAACAAATAATTCCATACCGTTTTGTCCACAGATTTTGATGCAGTGTACAGCAACATGGAGTCTGTATGCAGTGAAAAAGAAAAGTCATTTACACTTCTGAATAATCCATTTAGTGGCAAGGCGAAGTGAATTTTGTAAAAAACTTGCAGAAATTGAACATGAGCTGTTTTTCTGCACATACTGTTTGCAAATAAAATGGAGTTTTGTCAGTCATGAACAACCTTGACAGTAGTTATTAAAAAAGGTCGGGAGGCCTGCACTAGCTATAAGCAGCATTTTATGATGACGACAATGACACTATTGTACATGTATTTTGGTAATAAAATTAACGACACAATTATTCAGTCCCAAACATTATGATGATCCCCAGAATTAACAGTCTGGAGTATTTTCATATTCTCCGTTCACATGTCTTTCTATGTTTACACGTGGCTTATTCCACACGCCGTAGAATCCACTATTGAAAAGCACGTGGATATAAACATGCATACATGACATATTCACCATCAATAAGCATGTTGGGTTAAAATTCGCGATTATTGACAATCGAAACATCGAAAAGAATTGAATGAAGTACCTTCTTCTAAACCATGTAATTTTTTTTCAGTTTGTCATTTTGTTAAAATTTGTATTTTTCTTAATTTGAACAACATACTGGCTTTAGGTGAAATGTCTTCTCACACACTAGCAGAAAAACATAAACCAACTACAATTGTTCTCATACTTACACGCACATTTAATATATATCCAATTGTATGCATACATATAAGGTTTATTAAGGATAATAAGCTAATGTTTATTAAGGATAGTAAGCTAATGTCAAGTACTTTTCATTGTCTTTAGACTGGTATTAATACCGAAGGACTGATAATACGTAAAGGTGCAAACTTCAGCGGAGTAATATTTACTGAAGCACATGCGGTGAAAGAAAAGGGGAAAAGAAGTAAAATGTAAACATACAAATAAGTCATTTCATAGTATGTATTTCAGGAATATCTAGGACTTTTCTTCGCTATTATCAGTACCGTCCACAACTGTGCTTTCAATATGGAAAGTTTGATAACCATCGGGTTACAGGTATGCGTAAAACATGACTGTCAGTCATAGGACCGAGTTGACTGGAAGAAGATCACAATGGCAGCCCCTATTCCATTGCATCGTGACGTTTGCCACGTGCATTGTACGCAAGGCTCAGTGTATATGAAAATATAACGCTCGTTGCATCTTGCTTAGTCTTCATGCAACACGATAATTACAATGCAATAGCTCAATACTATCTCAATGGTGTAATATATTGCGTGTAAAATGCAATATCAAAGTATCTTTTTTAACTATTATAAATATTTTTTTTTCCGCAAAACAGATTGTACCTGCACATTTAAATTACAGTGTTTTAAGCTAATAGTTTATAATTTTTCACTTATTGCGTGCTATAAGTGATATATGGTTGTACCACACACACACACCCTGTTAAGCCTATTCGCATTACCAATAGCCCTTACATGGTCCACACCTAGCATGAAAGAGCTACTGCAACAACCTTTGTCAGATAAATAAGACTGATAAAACTCTGTATGTATGTTTGCCTACAGATAGTAGTGAGAAATGCATACTGACTAGGAACCAGTAAGCTGCGCGCATTAGTTTAAATCATATATCAGTATATCTCTCTCCTCTCTTTGTAATCTGGAATTTTCGAATATTCATTGTTTGTCATACAAATTGACTCTGATATCGTCATGCGCAGTGCCAAGCAATTACAGTCTCTTAGATCTCGTGACTTAGGAAAGCAGTACTTAGTATAATTTTACCAGAACCATCTCGGGAAAATCCTGTAAATGTTGGCTTGTACACTAGAACTTGAGAAGCATTGAAATGTATATTTCAAATTGCCAGATGCCATTCAATACCGACTTTTCATATAATTCACATTTGAATAACTGTCAATCAATGATTTTCAACTAGTTTCAACGCGTCTCTGCGGAAAGGGGTATAACAGAGTTAACGCAGTATATGATTGACAAAAAACATGTTATATCACCGAGTCTGCACGGATTAATTGAGGGAAATTAAGGGAGCCTTTAGAGTGTAAAAAAATAATAAGACCCCCCACCCACCCACACACACGCACAAATCAGGTACAACATTAACCTCTGAAATAAATAGACATCCAGGTCAGTGAAAAAAAAGTAAATATGACCGATTTCGGCAGCAAAAAGAGATACTACCAGAAGGCCGGTCACACGTCATCGTTATGGGGTTTCAATGTGCTACAGTGTTTACTTGCTACCCAGAGAAACAGTCAGCGCCAATGACATCTGGAATTTCATAAAAAAAAAACCAGACACAAGAGTGTTTATACTTGTCAGTAATAAATGCCAAGATCACAAATGCATTTGCATTTACTCCCGAAATCTTTGGCTTCCATGCTTTGAGTGCTAATTTTTCGACAAGAAGTGTATGATAAATTGGAATTGAGAAGGCAATATAAACTGTGATGTAAGGACTAGATTTGAAGTATTGCAATACGCGATTGTTTCAATACATTTGAGTACGACGAGGAACATTTAGAGTTTAAATTTGTGGAGGTTTATACGAGTTTGCGAAACCCATGATTTAGAACTGATAGCGCGTGGCGCTGTCGTTTTTCTAGTTTGCCGCACACGAAAAAAAAGTAAGATAAAAGAAATGCTAATTTCCAGGCAATAATTCAGAATAAATTTCTGCTAACTAACCTTGCCCAACAGATCGTGGATGGCGGAAAATGTGTACTGCACGCGCAGATGTGCCAACGTTTTAGTTTATAAGACGTAAAGCAAGAAAGACTGATGGGGGGGTGGGGTGGGGGGGGGGTAGTGATAGATATATGTGACCAATTTATTTTCAACCGAATGTACCCTTGTGTAAATCAAATAACTTAGTCAGAAAAATGCACTGGCATAGAGTGTGATTTATGCTGAAATTCCCCATCAAAAATATCCGTTTTGGAATGATACGGATGGCACGGATGAATAAGTAACTGCATTGATACGGATGGCACGGATGAATAAGTCACTGCATAAACCTATGTTTTCATTTTATATATTAACACGATTCTAATTTTACTAATATTTCCAACAACAGCGAACGATTACATTATATTAACATAATACTACCCCATTTTGCAACATCTTCCCAAATATTGTTTGTTCCATCCAATAGCAATGTAATTGAACTTCACTAACGTTAGTTTTAGTAAGGCCTTTCTCTAAAAAAGGTACCTTCAAAAGTGTTTTTTAATTATCTTATCAAAGTAAGGACGCTAAAATTCTAATCTATTATGACTTAAACCAATCTCCTTTCCCATGCGATATAATTTGTGTGTAACATTACTTTACAACACCATATCACAAATATCTGTGTTATACAACAGTATGCACCACAAACCAGTTTCATCACAGGTCGGATAATCACGCTTAGATATTGTATAATCAGAACAAATGGACGATTTGTGTTATGTAGGAGGTATACTACGTCATCATAATTTGAGGGCGTATGCAACTGGTCTACATTAAGAAAACCCTAAAACTATTAATATATTTCAATTAATGCATTCACCATACCCTTTTAACGCTACAGCTGAAGGTGTAGGATTCAAAAAGTACATCATATTTAAAAACACAAAGATAAATCACTGAAATTGTTATCAGTTTATTCGTATATTGATGTAATAATGTACAAGCAAATTTTCCGATTACCAATTTTCCACAGAGGCCTGACATTATTTCAGCAGTACCATCATCGGTTGGCTCTAGTAATGCGTTGTGTAATGAAATGGCAATATGTATCTTGGAAATGCAGTCCTGTCCAATATGAAATTGCTAAACTGATTCATGAGTGGGTCATTTGATCAGTTCACTGACTGTTTAACAAATCGATTTCTTCATTGACGGGTTAGTCAAAAGAATTGGAAGGTTTGACATAGTGTATCTTTACGTATAATGAAACATTTTGTTCGCTCTTGTGGTAAACTATTTTTTCTTCTTTTGTTTGTCATGTTAATTCCTGTAAGCACAATTTGTTTGACAGCGTTCCTTGTTAAGCTAAATCAAGGAATGTAGGATTTATTTTATCGTATGCGCCATCAAATTTTACCTAGAGACTAAGTGGTATTGTACGTTTCTCTTTTAATTAGAGTTTCGCAGATTGCGCAGATAGAGCGGTGATCTTGCTGAGTGATTCCTCTCTTCGTAAGATAACATGGTGATATATCCGTGTCATATACAGAGGGCAAATATTAATTGACATATCAGGAATCTGTTTCACAAGAATATCTATAAAAAAAACAATACGTTTTATAAAGCCATGTCTTTGGAAAATGTTCTTCGTAAGAGTATTTTAAGGAAGGAATCATGCCTAAAACACTATCAATCTATCCTTGACATACTATAAGTAAATATGTGTCTTAACATTCAGTTTAGGCATTGGCAAGAAAATATGTCTACAAGTTTTAATACTGCTGTGACTAAAAGTTCTTCAATAATATTGCTGCTAATGACCAAGAGAAGATCGATGATAGAGATAAGGATCAGGAGAAAAGTCATTATAATGACCATAGAAACCAAAATGTTTGTAAAACACAAATGAACTGTTTCTTCTCCCCTCGCCGCCCCTCCCCGCCCCCAATATATATATATATATATATATATATATATATATATATATATATATATATATATATATATATATATATATATATATATATAAACAAATATGTGTTTATGGCATCAATTCACGTTTGGAATGGGTGAGTTGGAATGAATATACTCAAAGATCCGTTTAGTTTCATATCTGAATTATTATTTTCATGCCAGTATGATTATGTATGGCAATAGGGTTCGAACCTCAGTAATGTCAAAGTTCTGACCCGAGAGGTAAGTGTACGGGTGCTGAGGTGATCCATGGTTAAATGTCAGTTGCATGTATATATTTTCCGTTTCATGCTCAGATTATAGTGGGGATCTTAATAGTGTTCAAGATCTCGACCAAGTCACTGGTGGTAGGAATAGACCCAGGAGCCAAAATCAGTTGCATAACAGAATTCGTCTTTTCACGCATAATATTTTCTGAATATTCTGGCTAAGGGTTCATAACTATGTCGCCAGAGATTGCATTTAAGTTGCCATCTGTCAAATGTTGACAAATGGTTATCACACACACACACACACACTAAATCTCAGAGATGTTAGTCTCATAATTAGAAAATTATTTTTTTAAATATTAGACATCGATGCTCATGTCCTTAGTCCGGCCCCTAGGAATGTTTCACATTTTTGAGCGTTTTTTTTTTTTTTTTTTTTTTAGTTTCATGTGAAGACAAATCCCATTTATATCCAACGGTTGAAGTCTGTCTTCCGGACGTACAGGATACAAAAATCACTACCTTATATTCGATAATGTATAATGGATAATGATGATGCTTGTTGCAATCTTCTTTCATAGAAAATATAATTCTGAGATATTGCCTTTGTCCTCCTTGGTGCGCTTTGTTTGTTATGTTTATTTGATTTTTCTCAAATGCAACGTGGAAACCATTAATTCCTTGCAGATCACTTTTGCTTGACTAACATCCTAGTAAAGATGTCGTCATGTATCATTTTTATTTTAATTTACGATCATGACATTTTTAACGTACTTACTCAACCACATCTTTATTTTTCCCTTGCTATATTGATCCTTTACGGTCCTTGAATGTAGAGATATCTATTTGCATTTAACTGCACACATAAAGCAAAACAAACCCAAGAATAATCACTATAAATGACACAGATTCATTATAAGCTGAATATCAAATAGATGTAAATAGAGAAATGTTACATAACAATGGACTCGAAAAACTAAATGTATCTTTGAGGTACGCAGCGTAAAAGATATATATTAAACATTTAGCATGCACAAACTTAATGTGTTTCATCTTACTGTGTTATTGGATAAAGTTAAGTTATGCATTTGAACAAAATAACAAAATATGAACTTATCATAGTTCATTGATTTGTAAAGACAAATAAATATGTGGTTTGGTGTGCCAGGATAAAGCGGAATCTCTCTCTCTCTCTCTCTCTCTCACTCTCTCTCTCTCTCTCTCTCTCTCTCTCTCTCTCTCTCTCTCTCTATATATATATATATATATATATATATATATATATAATACATAGATACATACAAGCAACGTGCTAAATATATTACTGCTTTGTGCAAGGCAGAGTAATTATAATAGAACTGTTTTCAAAAAGGAAAAGTCATCTAATTTGTTGCTACAACGTAATGAGTTGTATCAGGAATTATAAACATCCTCATTGAGAGATAATATTACTTGGTAATTATGGTCTCTATCTCTACAGTTTGTACATATGATGCATGTCTGAATCATATTGCTCTTATTAGGTCACTGTTTCAGACAAATATGTATTGTGCCTCAGATTATGTGGCAATAAATCTAAACGAAATTAGTGTGAGTAAACATCCCATGCAGATGTCATCAAATCAAGTTTACTTTTGAAGCTCCGTGCAAAGATATTTTTGTTTGTCATTAATATGACATATGCAAAGTCTATAAAATAAACCCCGTGTAGAGATAGCTCTTTTTGTCATTAATATGACATATGCAAAGTCTGTAAAATCAGCTCCATGTGAAGATAGCTCTGTTATCAGTATGACATATGCAAAGTCTATAAAATATTGCCCTAAAATGTACTGATGTGACAGGAGAAGATCTATACATATCTCTTATCAAAATGTATATCAACCTTATTAAAATCGACCTCAATTAGAGTGCATTCGTGTATCAAGACTTTGTATGATATCTAATTTAGATAATACTGGTATTATTCTAGTTTTTGTTGCTATTATAATGATTTCACATATATTAGCGCAATGGATTGGATCCGTATAGCGAACACTAAAAGAACGACTAAAATTCGTTGGTGTTTTTAGAATGCGTTGTCAGATACTATGAAATAATTTGTACGTATAGGATGCAATGCATTCTTATTATATTCCAAAATAATAAATTAAGATATGAAATAACATTCTACAGAGCATAATTTCGCCTTGTTAGTGGTAAAAAGTTGAATTACACACTACTATATCCAAATAATTTTTCGCTCTTAGCATTTGTGTTCTTATTTTGTATGCTTGAGCTGATTTTGTAAGTAGAATATTTTCAAATTCAGACCGTGTCAATGCCTTAGGATGGTTGAGTATGTAAACTAACAAAATAACTATGTAAATTAAATAAAATGACGGCCATGGGTTACATTAATTAGCACTATATTACCACCTGCAACTGCGCTTAATACTCATACCATCAGAAAACAAGTGAATATTCCATCGCACAGGAATTTATTTTTATCTAAAAGTTGCTTAGTTGCTTATGACATGATGCACCTTTTACATCACCTCTCTAAATATGTTAAAACAAGTTTAAACGATTGTGGGTGAAAACAAAAGCTCATTTTATATTTGTTCACGTAGATGCATTACTTGTACCCCTATTCATATTAATCATCCGATCTGCGAGGAAAATGAGGTGGCAGTAAACACTATCAATCTATCCTTGACATACTATAAGTAAATATGTGTCTTAATATTCAGTTTAGGCATTGGCAAGAAAATATGTCTACAAGTTTTAATACTGCTGTGACTAAAAGTTCTTCAATAATATTGCTGCTAATGACCAAGAGAAGATCGATGATAGAGATAAGGATCAGGAGAAAAGTCATTATAATGACCATAGAAACCAAAATGTTTGTAAAACACAAATGAACTGTTTCTTCTCCCCTCGCCGCCCCTCCCCGCCCCCAATATATATATATATATATATATATATATATATATATATATATATATATATATATATATATATATATATATATATAAACAAATATGTGTTTATGGCATCAATTCACGTTTGGAATGGGTGAGTTGGAATGAATATACTCAAAGATCCGTTTAGTTTCATATCTGAATTATTATTTTCATGCCAGTATGATTACGTATGGCAACAGGGTTCGAACCTCAGTAATGTCAAAGTTCTGACCCGAGAGGTAAGTGTACGGGTGCTGAGGTGATCCATGGTTAAATGTCAGTTGCATGTATATATTTTCCGTTTCATGCTCAGATTATAGTGGGGATCTTAATAGTGTTCAAGATCTCGACCAAGTCACTGGTGGTAGGAATAGACCCAGGAGCCAAAATCAGTTGCATAACAGAATTCGTCTTTTCACGCCTAATATTTTCTAAATATTCTGGCTAAGGGTTCATAACTATGTCGCCAGAGATTGCATTTAAGTTGCCATCTGTCAAATGTTGACAAATGGTTATCACACACACACACACACACACACACACACTAAATCTCAGAGATGATAGTCTCATAATTAGAAAAGTATTTTTTTAAATATTAGACATCGATGCTCATGTCCTTAGTCCGGCCCCTAGGAATGTTTCACATTTTTGAGCGTTTTTTTTTTTTTGTTTTTTTTTTTAGTTTCATGTGAAGACAAATCCCATTTATATCCAACGGTTGAAGTCTGTCTTCCGGACGTACAGGATACAAAAATCACTACCTTATATTCGATAATGTATAATGGATAATGATGATGCTTGTTGCAATCTTCTTTCATAGAAAATATAATTCTGAGATATTGCCTTTGTCCTCCTTGGTGCGCTTTGTTTGTTTTGTTTATTTGATTTTTCTCAAATGCAACGTGGAAACCATTAATTCCTTGCAGATCACTTTTGCTTGACTAACATCCTAGTAAAGATGTCGTCATGTATCATTTTTATTTTAATTTACGATCATGACATTTTTAACGTACTTACTCAACCACATCTTTATTTTTCCCTTGCTATATTGATCCTTTACGGTCCTTGAATGTAGAGATATCTATTTGCATTTAACTGCACACATAAAGCAAAACAAACCCAAGAATAATCACTATAAATGACACAGATTCATTATAAGCTGAATATCAAATAGATGTAAATAGAGAAATGTTACATAACAATGGACTCGAAAAACTAAATGTATCTTTGAGGTACGCAGCGTAAAAGATATATATTAAACATTTAGCATGCACAAACTTAATGTGTTTCATCTTACTGTGTTATTGGATAAAGTTAAGTTATGCATTTGAACAAAATAACAAAATATGAACTTATCATAGTTCGTTGATTTGTAAAGACAAATAAATATGTGGTTTGGTGTGCCAGGATAAAGCGGAATCTCTCTCTCTCTCTCTCTCTCTCTCTCTCTCTCTCTCTCTCTATATATATATATATATATATATATATATATATATATATATATATATATATATATAAAACACACAGATAGACATACAAGCAACGTGCTAAATATATTACTGCTTTGTGCAAGGCAGATTAATTATAATAGAACTGTTTTCAAAAAGGAAAAGTCATCTAATTTGTTGCTACAACGTAATGAGTTGTATCGATAATATTACTTGGTAATTAGGGTCTGTATCTCTACAGTTTGTACATATGATGCATGTCTGAATCATATTGCTCTTATTAGGTCACTGTTTCAGACAAATATGTATTGTGCCTCAGATTATGTGGCAATAAATCTAAACGAAATTAGTGTGAGTAAACATCCCATGCAGATGTCATCAAATCAAGTTTACTTTTGAAGCTCCGTGCAAAGATATTTTTGTTTGTCATTAATATGACATATGCAAAGTCTATAAAATAAACCCCGTGTAGAGATAGCTCTTTTTGTCATTAGTATGACATATGCAAAGTCTGTAAAATCAGCTCCATGTGAAGATAGCTCTGTTATCAGTATGACATATGCAAAGTCTATAAAATATTGCCCTAAAATGTACTGATGTGACAGGAGAAGATCTATACATATCTCTTATCAAAATGTATATCAACCTTATTAAAATCGACCTCAATTAGAGTGCATTCGTGTATCAAGACTTTGTATGATATCTAATTTAGATAATACTGGTATTATTCTAGTTTTTGTTGCTATTATAATGATTTCACATATATTAGCGCAATGGATTGGATCCGTATAGCGAACACTAAAAGAACGACTAAAATTCGTTGGTGTTTTTAGAATGCGTTGTCAGATACTATGAAATAATTTGTACGTATAGGATGCAATGCATTCTTATTATATTCCAAAATAATAAATTAAGATATGAAATAACATTCTACAGAGCATAATTTCGCCTTGTTAGTGGTAAAAAGTTGAATTACACACTACTATATCCAAATAATTTTTCGCTCTTAGCATTTGTGTTCTTATTTTGTATGCTTGAGCTGATTTTGTAAGTAGAATATTTTCAAATTCAGACCGTGTCAATGCCTTAGGATGGTTGAGTATGTAAACTAACAAAAAAACTATGTAAATTAAATAAAATGACGGCCATGGGTTACATTAATTAGCACTATATTACCACCTGCAACTGCGCTTAATACTCATACCATCAGAAAACAAGTGAACATTCCATCGCACAGGAATTTATTTTTATCTAAAAGTTGCTTAGTTGCTTATGACATGATGCATCTTTTACATCACCTCTCTAAATATGTTAAAACAAGTTTAAACGATTGTGGGTGAAAACAAAAGCTCATTTTATATTTGTTCACGTAGATGCATTACTTGTACCCCTATTCATATTAATCATCCGATCTGCGAGGAAAATGAGGTGGCAGTAAACACTATCAATCTATCCTTGACATACTATAAGTAAATATGTGTCTTAATATTCAGTTTAGGCATTGGCAAGAAAATATGTCTACAAGTTTTAATACTGCTGTGACTAAAAGTTCTTCAATAATATTGCTGCTAATGACCAAGAGAAGATCGATGATAGAGATAAGGATCAGGAGAAAAGTCATTATAATGACCATAGAAACCAAAATGTTTGTAAAACACAAATGAACTGTTTCTTCTCCCCTCGCCGCCCCTCCCCGCCCCCAATATATATATATATATATATATATATATATATATATATATATATATATATATATATATATATATATATAAACAAATATGTGTTTATGGCATCAATTCACGTTTGGAATGGGTGAGTTGGAATGAATATACTCAAAGATCCGTTTAGTTTCATATCTGAATTATTATTTTCATGCCAGTATGATTACGTATGGCAACAGGGTTCGAACCTCAGTAATGTCAAAGTTCTGACCCGAGAGGTAAGTGTACGGGTGCTGAGGTGATCCATGGTTAAATGTCAGTTGCATGTATATATTTTCCGTTTCATGCTCAGATTATAGTGGGGATCTTAATAGTGTTCAAGATCTCGACCAAGTCACTGGTGGTAGGAATAGACCCAGGAGCCAAAATCAGTTGCATAACAGAATTCGTCTTTTCACGCCTAATATTTTCTAAATATTCTGGCTAAGGGTTCATAACTATGTCGCCAGAGATTGCATTTAAGTTGCCATCTGTCAAATGTTGACAAATGGTTATCACACACACACACACACACACACACACACACTAAATCTCAGAGATGATAGTCTCATAATTAGAAAAGTATTTTTTTAAATATTAGACATCGATGCTCATGTCCTTAGTCCGGCCCCTAGGAATGTTTCACATTTTTGAGCGTTTTTTTTTTTTTGTTTTTTTTTTTAGTTTCATGTGAAGACAAATCCCATTTATATCCAACGGTTGAAGTCTGTCTTCCGGACGTACAGGATACAAAAATCACTACCTTATATTCGATAATGTATAATGGATAATGATGATGCTTGTTGCAATCTTCTTTCATAGAAAATATAATTCTGAGATATTGCCTTTGTCCTCCTTGGTGCGCTTTGTTTGTTTTGTTTATTTGATTTTTCTCAAATGCAACGTGGAAACCATTAATTCCTTGCAGATCACTTTTGCTTGACTAACATCCTAGTAAAGATGTCGTCATGTATCATTTTTATTTTAATTTACGATCATGACATTTTTAACGTACTTACTCAACCACATCTTTATTTTTCCCTTGCTATATTGATCCTTTACGGTCCTTGAATGTAGAGATATCTATTTGCATTTAACTGCACACATAAAGCAAAACAAACCCAAGAATAATCACTATAAATGACACAGATTCATTATAAGCTGAATATCAAATAGATGTAAATAGAGAAATGTTACATAACAATGGACTCGAAAAACTAAATGTATCTTTGAGGTACGCAGCGTAAAAGATATATATTAAACATTTAGCATGCACAAACTTAATGTGTTTCATCTTACTGTGTTATTGGATAAAGTTAAGTTATGCATTTGAACAAAATAACAAAATATGAACTTATCATAGTTCGTTGATTTGTAAAGACAAATAAATATGTGGTTTGGTGTGCCAGGATAAAGCGGAATCTCTCTCTCTCTCTCTCTCTCTCTCTCTCTCTCTCTCTCTATATATATATATATATATATATATATATATATATATATATATATATATATATAATACACACATAGATACATACAAGCAACGTGCTAAATATATTACTGCTTTGTGCAAGGCAGATTAATTATAATAGAACTGTTTTCAAAAAGGAAAAGTCATCTAATTTGTTGCTACAACGTAATGAGTTGTATCGATAATATTACTTGGTAATTAGGGTCTGTATCTCTACAGTTTGTACATATGATGCATGTCTGAATCATATTGCTCTTATTAGGTCACTGTTTCAGACAAATATGTATTGTGCCTCAGATTATGTGGCAATAAATCTAAACGAAATTAGTGTGAGTAAACATCCCATGCAGATGTCATCAAATCAAGTTTACTTTTGAAGCTCCGTGCAAAGATATTTTTGTTTGTCATTAATATGACATATGCAAAGTCTATAAAATAAACCCCGTGTAGAGATAGCTCTTTTTGTCATTAGTATGACATATGCAAAGTCTGTAAAATCAGCTCCATGTGAAGATAGCTCTGTTATCAGTATGACATATGCAAAGTCTATAAAATATTGCCCTAAAATGTACTGATGTGACAGGAGAAGATCTATACATATCTCTTATCAAAATGTATATCAACCTTATTAAAATCGACCTCAATTAGAGTGCATTCGTGTATCAAGACTTTGTATGATATCTAATTTAGATAATACTGGTATTATTCTAGTTTTTGTTGCTATTATAATGATTTCACATATATTAGCGCAATGGATTGGATCCGTATAGCGAACACTAAAAGAACGACTAAAATTCGTTGGTGTTTTTAGAATGCGTTGTCAGATACTATGAAATAATTTGTACGTATAGGATGCAATGCATTCTTATTATATTCCAAAATAATAAATTAAGATATGAAATAACATTCTACAGAGCATAATTTCGCCTTGTTAGTGGTAAAAAGTTGAATTACACACTACTATATCCAAATAATTTTTCGCTCTTAGCATTTGTGTTCTTATTTTGTATGCTTGAGCTGATTTTGTAAGTAGAATATTTTCAAATTCAGACCGTGTCAATGCCTTAGGATGGTTGAGTATGTAAACTAACAAAATAACTATGTAAATTAAATAAAATGACGGCCATGGGTTACATTAATTAGCACTATATTACCACCTGCAACTGCGCTTAATACTCATACCATCAGAAAACAAGTGAACATTCCATCGCACAGGAATTTATTTTTATCTAAAAGTTGCTTAGTTGCTTATGACATGATGCATCTTTTACATCACCTCTCTAAATATGTTAAAACAAGTTTAAACGATTGTGGGTGAAAACAAAAGCTCATTTTATATTTGTTCACGTAGATGCATTACTTGTACCCCTATTCATATTAATCATCCGATCTGCGAGGAAAATGTTTCTCGAACTTAGCAAGATAAACGCTATAAAATGATACGTGTTCTAAAATTAGTCCATATGCTAGATTAGTCATGATTCCTTCTTATCAGACTAATTCCTTGGATAATGAGGATGTATACAGTATACACTGGATTCCTATAACAAATTAGCAAGAGATCAGAAGAATACTAATTATTTGAACAAAAATGCTAAACACGCACTTTCACAAAAATAACTTCGTGTTCAAACTCAGATCAATATGCACTTCAAAATAAATGTATTAGATGATCGTAGGAGTAATGTAACTCTAATTGTAAGCAAAATAATTATCTTTTAATGGTTAATAAAGCCTTTCAACAGCTGCTGTACCCTATTTACAAAGCAGCGGTATCATCCGGGTTCTTTAGCAACAGCTGTAAACGAATGTGAGGTGTTATTAATGATGTTAAGATTAGACAAACTTATGTTACCGCAGAGGCTCTAGAAACGGGAGAATATTTTGTATTGATAAAAAAAATTCAGAGACTGAAAGGGTTAAAGTCTAGTAACTTGTAATTTGAACTTGAAAACAACATACAGTAAATGCACCTGCAGTATGTAAAACAAAACCTTCTATACTAATTATGATTTTGACCTCAAGATGAGTGGAAGTTACATTTAATATTAATATAATATCTGAGTTTTAGATTCTTGGCACTGTAACAAATCTTCTTATGTTTCCAAGATGACACTTGCGTTTAACATTGCTAATACTTTTAATATCATCAGACATCGTTCGTTATGGAAATGATTAATTTAGGGGGAAAAAAAAGAATAATCAGTTTTATACACTTTTCAAATATTTTTAAAAAATCTTTCAACAGATTGTTTTCATATTTCAAATTTTCAAAAATAATAGACGAAGCGCAGTGTGTATGGTGGTACTCAGAAAATGAAAATTGTAACGCACACCTAATATAGATTCACGTGTGAAGTACGTAGAGGTTTAATTTCGTGTAGTACTGATGAAATAACATGAAGTAACGTTTCCCTCCAAGAATAAGAATTCTCGCTTTGTATGCAGAGAACACATCGTTCACAACGGAACATCTGATATCTAATATATGTGGTATCTGCGCTTGCTTCGCCTTAATATTGTTTGAATATAATTATTTTTCTGCTGTTCCATAGAATGTAATGTAATATTACTTTCTTTTTTGTCCCAACTTTGCAGAAATGATTATACATTATCGTTTACTGTATTGCACCTATTACAACTGACTCCGTTTCCTTCACAAAGAAGTTAACATTCACCTACATTCACCCTCAAGCGATAATTGCAAATTTAGGCAATGAATCACCGAGTTATTACATTTGATAGGTGCAATCATTTTGAAGACTTGCATACACGTCCCTTAAATGTCAAATATGGAGATTTATATTTAAATTTATTTTGAATCTGTCGTATCCATTGTTATTAAAATTTCATTTGCGTCATTTAATAAAACTTGCGTTTAAAAGTATGAACTGAACAAAAGTTGGCGCACGTGTTACCGGCCCCTGGTATGCATGCAGAAGTGACGTATCACTAGAATAAAGAACGTGCTAACGTGGATATTATTGTCTACAGAATTTGCCATAGGTTAAACAATTTTGAAATATCCAAATAGAATTTAAGAAATAAATGCGAAGAAGGCTACAGTATGTTCACTGATGGATCGAGAGCAAAAAGGAAAGAGATAATGACAACTGCTTGACATAATTGCGACAATACTGTGCATTCATACTCAGAAGCGCGATCTCGGCATATGTTTAAATTTTCTAACTTATAAGGCACAGTGACAAAATAAATACATCATATACATGTTCTTAATCTATAAAGCAAAGGTTTAATGAATATATTTGTTTGCACTTCAAAATGTCTGCTATTCTATTCAAGGGGAAGACTTTTTTCAATATTCGTCTATCTCTTCTTCCCTCCCTCTCATTTTCGTATATTGATTGCGCAAATCCTATTTTTCATTCCCTTTTTTTAAATTTTGTTTTATATAGGATTCGTGATGATTTAATAGCTGGCGATATGCTTGGAAAAATAAAAATATTGGACAGTGTGGCCCCTTCAAGCTCTTCATCAATACTTCCCATTTTGACATATAATAATCGGTAGGTCCCCATCGTCTGTACCATTCTTCATTTAGAAATTTAAAAAAAGAAATATGAGCCTTTATATAATTTCTCTAACAATTGTTGTGACCGTATGCTTCACAACATACATCATTTGTATTTGAAATGACGGTACAATCAATACGCGTTTACGTTAGTGCAAGTCGGCTTGATCTAGAATGACGTCATACTTAACAGCAAACAGGACCTTAGTCAGGGGAAAATGCAGTCAAGACTGTTGGACAATTGAACTCTTCATTAACCTTAACAGTAACAGTAAATTTCATGAATTCCGTTAGAGTAAATTTTAATGAAGAAACATTTATAATCTACACATAATGTTATATGAAAAGCATGACAAATTTAAATTGACCTTTAAGAAATATATACCTGCTCTTCTTTTTGCTCTAGTGGCTAATCTAAATGTTGGATGTAGCCAAAAAGCAGTCGAAAATAGTAATGGAATCCTTGTGATATCTTACCTATTGAGAGTTTGTCAAATTTTCAAAATGAGGGTTATTCGTGTGTGTTTCTTCCTTTCATCCACTGTAATTGTATTTGTACATAACGGGATTATTTCAGCCTAAAATACACAATAAGCTGGTAATTTTTCAATCATACATTTTGTATTTATCTGGTTATGTTTTTTCAATATTATCTGTCGTTGTTTCCATTACTATAAGGTGATCTCTGCCAATTCAGTGTTAACCTTTTTGTATATTAAATCATGATTCTATATTATCTCTGCAGGACAAAAGAAACAAATTAAGTATTAACAAAAGTATGCTTTCTTTACAACATATTTATGATTATCATTTATTAATTTTACTTTCATCTACTATTCCTAATATTATAAAGAATGTTTTCCTTACAACACGTTATATATATATATATATATATATATATATATATATATATATATATATATATATATATATATATAACAATTGAGAGAGAGAGAGAGATTTAGGCTCGTTGTATACATTTTCGAAGCAAAGGAATAGATATGTTCCCCCTTGATATTAAATGTTCAGATAATCTGTACCCCTTGGTAATACATGTTGAGATACTCTCTGTTCCGTAGTTCTTGAGATCAGACAGAAATGCAAGCGGCATTGGATTCTAGCGCTAGGGCTGATATGGGGTTACTCTTCGAGCTGAAGGACGAAACTAACCATAAGACGGCTTCATGTCTACCTTGCTAATATGGAGCAAGTGCATGATTGACTCCCAGATCAGTAATAATAATTCATTTCGCCTTTCATGGACTGAGGTGGGTTAGAAAGGTCTATCGATCAAGATTAAGCAAATGCGGTATTGTAGTGTTTTCAACAAAAATGAAAGCTTAAATGGTACTCACCTACCATGAAAGAGCAACTGTAACAACTTTTGTCAGATGCATAAGACGGATAAAACTATGTATGCATCCTCGCCTACAAATAGTGCGAAATTCAGACTCCCAAGGAACCAGTAAGCTGTACGCATTAGTTTGAAGCATATATCAGTATAGATCTCTTTAATCTTTGTAAACTGAAATTTTTGAATACTCATTGTTTGTCATCAAAAATGACTCTGATATCGTCATGCTCTGTGCCAGGAAATTACAGTCTCTTAGATCTCGTGACATAGGAAAGTAGTACTTAGTGTAATTTTACCATAACCGTCTGGGGGAAAATCCAGGTAAATGCTGGCTTTTACACTAGAACTTCAGAAGCATTGCAATGTGTATCCCAAATTGCCAGTTGGCATTCAGTACCGACTTATCATATAATTCACATTTGAATACTGTCAATCAATGAGTTTCGACTAGTTTCATTGCGTTTTTGCGGAAATGGGTATACAGAGTTACTGCAGTAACTGATAAATCAAAATATGCCATATTACAGAGTCTGAATGGATTAATTGAGGGAGCCTTTAGACTTTAACCCCTTCACACACACACACATACACACAAATCAGGTACAAAATTAGCCGCTTGAATAAACATATATCCAGCTCAGTAAACAAAGTAAACCTGACCGACTTCGGCAGGAAAAAGAGGAAATACTTCAACGCCGGTCACACGTCCTGGCTATGTGGTTTCAATGTGCTACAGTGTTTTACTTGGTACCCAGGGAATCGGTCAGCGCTACTGGGTTCTGAAATCTGATCAAGAAAAACCAGACACGGTAATGTTTATACATGTTAATAATAAATGCCAAAATCACAAATGCATTTGCATTTACTTCCGAAACATGATATACACAGAATTCAGGAACATGAATATGCAACCCTGTCTCTTTGGCTTCCATGCTTTTAGTGGTAATAATTCCACAAGCAGTGTATTCTATAGTGGAATTACAATGGCAATATAGACTGTAGTGTGAGGACTAGATTTGAAGCATTGGATTACGCAATTGGTTCAGTACCTTTGACAAGGAACATTTAGAACTAAATTTTGTGGTGTCTACACGAATTTGGGAAACGCATGATTCACAACTGACAACGCGTGGTCTTGCCGTTTTGCTCCAATCTCATTTTAAAATACGAGTATTTTCCTAACTTCGGATGATTTGTCGCACAAGAAAAAAAAAAAGAAAAAAAACAACAAATTCCATTCATTAATTCAGAAGAAATTTCTGCTGGCTAATCTTGCCCAACAGATCATGGATAGTGGTAAATGGGTAGTGCATGATCAGGTGTGCCAAAATTTTAGTTTATAAGACCTAAACCTAAAAAGACTGATTAGGGATGGTAGGGGGTAGTGATAGATAGATGTGACCAGTCTGTTTTCAACAGAATGTACCCTAGTCCAAATTAAGTAACATAGTCAGAAAAATGCACTGGCGTAGAGTGTGTTTAATGCCTAGATTCAACGTAAAAAAATATTCGTTTTGGAATGATGCGGATGGCACGGATGAATAAGTCACTGCATAAACCTATGTGTTCATTTTATATATTAACACGATTCTAATTTTATTACGATTTTCAACAAAAGCGAAAAGGATATGTATATAATACTACCCCATTTTGCAACATCGTCCCAAAATACTGTATGTTCCATCTAATAGCATCCCAAAATACTGTATGTTCCATCTAATAGCATCCCAAAATACTGTATGTTCCATCTAATAGCATCCCAAAATACTGTATGTTCCATCTAATAGCAATGTAATTTAACTTCACTAACGTTGTTTTATGCAAGGCCTTTTTCTAAAGAATGTACGTTTATAGGTTGTTTTATTTATCTTATAAAAGAGCGGACGCTAAAATTCTAATATAGTGTGACTTAAACCAATCTTCTTTCCCCTGCCATATAATTGTGTGTACCATTACGGGACAACACCATATCACAAATATCTGCTCTATACAACATTGTGCACCACAAACCACTTCCATCACAGGTCGGAAAATCACACTTAGATATTAAAGAATCAGAAACAAATCGACGATTTTTTAATATAGGGGGTATACAACGTCATCATAATCTGACGGCGTTCGACACTGGTCTACATCAAAAGAAACCCTAAAACTATTAATATAGAGAGAATATTTGCTTGCTCAGAGTGAATAAAGGATATATTTCATCAAGTGGGTGAAAATACGTACGTTTTTCACCGACGAGATGAAATATATTCGTTATTCACTCGGAGCAAGCAAATATTCTTTTTATTTTATGCTCAAGCAATTTGTATAACACACTGAAGTAGCTATTTCTTGCTGTATCCCGCGCGATAATTTCAGAGGTTTGCCATTTATGTTCTGCTCTATTTTTGTGTATATTTGCACATAAAATATCAGTAGTTACATAATGCTCCTTCCCAATTCTAGGTAAAACAGCCGATAAAAACAAAATGAAGAAATTTTTTTTTTACATTGATGGATTTGAACTCTGTTCGCCTGGATGCGAGACGGTCATCTTTACCTTTACACCACGTCAGCGTCTTCAAAAAGAAGGAATTTTCTTACTCAGAATGTTTTCAATGTCTATTGACGGCCGGTGAAATATCTCAATTATTTCACTAGGAAAATCCAGTAATTCACTGCCTGGCATAACATAAATTGCAATTATTACATTCACCAAAGCCTTTTCACTCTACAGCTGCAGGTATAGGATAAAAAGGTTCATCATATTTTGAAATACAATGATAAATCATTGAAATTGGTATCGGTTTATTCTTGTAATGATGTAATATTGTATAACCAATTTTCTACAGAGGCCTAGCATTACTGCAGTAGTACCATCATCTGTTGGCTCTATTAATGCGTTATGTAATGAAATAGCAATGTGTATCTTCGAATCGCAATTTTTTCTAATATGAAATTGCTAAATTGATTCATGAGTGAGTCACCCTGACTGTTTGATAAATTGGTTTCTTCATTGACTGATTAGGCAAAAGAATTGGCCGGTTTGAAAATGTTGTATCGCTCCGTATAATGAAACATTTTTGTTCGGTCTTGTGGTGAATTATTTTGTCTTCTCTTGTTTGTGATATTAATTCCTCTAAGCTCATTTGTTTGACAGCGCTCCTTTCTAGCTGAATCAAGGGATGTATAATTTTATTGTATCATTATGTCATCAAATATTACACTGGGATTAAGTTTCTCTTTGAATTAGATATTCGCAAATTGCGCACATAGAGCGGTCACCTTCTTGAGTGGTTCCTCTTGCGTATGATAACATGTTGATATATCCGTGTCATATACAGAGGGCAAATATTAATCAATAGATCAGGAATCTGTTTTACAATACCCAATACGTTTTGTATGTCATGTCATCGGAAAGTGTTCTTTCGTTTGAGTATTCTACGGAAGGATGTGTCTCTTCACATTGAAATTCAATCGTCTGCACTTCAGGCATTAGCCTGAAAATATGTCTAACATTTTTAATATTGTTGCAACTGATGTGACTAAATGTTATTCAACAATATTGCTGCTAATGACCGAGAAAAGATCGATGATAGAGAGGAGGATTGGGAGGAGAGTCATGATAATGACCATAACAACGAAGATGGCAAGGATGTCAACAATGTAAACAAGAATATTCTCCCCTCGCGAATTCCCTACCACTCCCTCCGCCCCCCCCCAAAAAAAAAAGTAAAAGAGTAAAATAAAGCAAATCTGTGTCCATAGCATCAAGTAACGTTTGGAATGGGTGAGTTAGAGTGAATATGCTCAAAGATCCGTTTAGCTACATATCTGAATTAGTATTTTCATGACAAGTAAGTTTATTTATGGTTATAAAGTTCGAATCTCAGTAATTTCAAAGTTCTAACCCAAAAGCTAATTGTATGGGGGGTGGAAGTAAACCCTGGGGTAAATGTCAGTTGAATGTATACATGTTCCTTTTCATGCTCAGATTATAGTAGATCTTAATACTTTCCAAGATGTCAACCAAGTCACTGTTGGTAAGAATAGCCTCGGGAGCCAAAGTCAGTTTCGTATCTGAATTCATCTTTTCACGCCCAGTAGTTTCTGAGTGTTCTGGGTAAGGGTTCATAACTATGTCGCCAGAGATTGGATTCAACTTGCCATCTGTCAAATGTTACATATTATTATCACACACACACACACACAGACACACACACACTCTAAATCTCAGAGATGTTAGTCTCATAATTAAGGAGTTATTATTGTTTTATCAAATATATTACATATCAAAGCTCGTTCCCTTACACCCGCTCCCAGGACATCTTTCATATTTTAGAGCGTTCTGTTTATGTGCAGACCAAGATCATATTTATCCAGAGGTTTGAAGTCTCTATATTGAAAAGTGTACGTGTTGCGTGACATTACTCAACACGCACGCATATCCGGACGTGCCGGATAAACAATCACCACCTTGTCTTATATAATAAATAATGGATATTGATGATACTTGTTACAGTCATCGATCAGAGAAAACATAATTCAAAGATATTGCCTTTGCCCCCTTGATGCGCTTTTTTTTTTTTTTTTTTTTTTTTGTTTTTTTGTTTTGTTTATTTGATTTTTCGCAGCGTGGAAACCATTATTTCCTTGCGGATCACGTTTGCTTGACTAAAAATGTTGTCATGTTCATTTTTATTTTAATTTACGATCATGACATTTTTACGTACTTACTCAACCGCATTTATTTTTCTTTTCTTTGCTATATTTATTCTTTACTGTCCTTGAATGTGGAGATCATTATTCCCATTCAATTGCACATATGAAGCAAGAAATACTCACAAATAATCACCTTAAATAACACAGATTCATTAGAAAAGTTACATAACACCAGGCTCGAGAAACAAAATTTATCTTTTGAGTTACGGAGTGTAAAATAGCTAATGGTTTTAATCAGCGTATTATTAAAATTGTAGCATGCACAAATTTAATTTTTTTTTCATCTTCCTGTATGAGTGGATACAATAAAGTTCTGCATTAGAACAAAATAGCAACAAAAACAAAATAGCGGTATCTCTCTCTGTCTCTCTCTCTCTCTGTCTCTTTCTCTAAATATATAAATGTATATAAATATAAATATATATATATATATATATATATATATATATATAGAGAGAGAGAGAGAGAGAGAGAGAGAGAGAGAGAGAGAGAAACAGACATACAAATAGACAGAGGGAGAGCGTTTTAAATATATTACTACTTTGTGCAAGGCAGAGCAATTATCATAGAACGGTTTTTTTGAAAAAGGATAAAGCATTTCAGTCATCGTATGACCCTATTTGTGACATAAAAAATACGAAAAAGATGATATCTAAAAAGAGTAGTATGTTAGATGAACGCGGATGAAAATCTAATTTCTTGCTACAACGTAATTGCTTGTATCAGGAATTGTAAACATGCTCATTGAGAGATAATATTATCTTGGTAATTAGGGTCTGTATCTGTACAGTTTGTACATATGATGCATGTCTGAATCATGTTGCTCTAATTAGGTTACTGTTTCAGACAAAAATGTATTGTGCCTCCGAGTCTCTGGAAATAAATCTAAATGAAATGAATGTGAGCAAACATCTAATGCAGATGTCATCAAATCAAGTTTACTTTTGGAGCCCTGTGCAAAGTTAGCTCTGTTTAACATTAGTATGACATATGTAATGTCTATAAAAAAAAAAATCCGTGTATAGACAGCTCTTTTTAACATTAGTATGACATATGCAAAGTCTATAAAATAAACTCCGTGTCAAAAATGTACTGATGTGACATGAGAAGATGTTTACATAGCTCTCATCAAAGTGTACATAAACTATATTGCATTTGACCTCAATGAGAATGCATTCGTTTATCAAGGCTTCGTATTATATCTAAGTTAGATAATGCTGGTATTATTCTACGTTTAGTTGCTTTTTTCAATGATTCCCATATATTAGCGTAATGGACTGGATCCGCAGTGCGAGCAAGTGTTTTTAGAATTCGTTATCAGATACTATGAACAAATTTCAACGTATAGGATACAATGCATTTTCATTACGTTCCAAAATGATAAATTAAGATATGAAATAGCATTCTACAGATCAGAATTGTGCCTTGTGAGTGGTAGCAAGTTACATTACACACTACTTTGTAATAAGTGATGACCGCGAAAGAGTAAGATTTAGCTTGCTAATTCGATAATGCTAACTATGCTGATCAGTGTACTATAAATAACTCGATATGCTGACCTATGTAACATGCATCAGTAGTATATGTTGACATCGATAAACATGCCACAATCATGACAATCATTATGTGTATATAGATATATGACAACGAAAACATTTATGAAGATATTGAGTCCCAAGACGAAAATAAAAAAATTTAAAAAATTAAGAAAGCGACTTAGCATATTTGTCATTTATCTAATAGACGAATGAAAAATAACAAATTGTAATCATTGTTGAAACGTAACAATAGATTTTATGCGAGAAACATTTTTCTCACGTTAAGCAAGATAAGCTCTATAAAATGACATATGTTATAAAACTTGTCCATATGTTAGATTAGTCGTGCTGCCTCATTATCAGACTACTTTCTTGGATAATTAGGATGTATATAGTATACACTGGATTCCTATAACACCTGCGTACAGTTCGTAATAGATCTGAATTATACTAATGACCTCAACAAAATATGTTACTGACGCACTTGCACTAAAAATAACGTGATCAAACTCAGATTAATAAGTACTCTAAATATATGTTTTAGATGGTCGTAGGCAAACTAATGATCATTTGATGACTGCTAAAGCCGTGCAACGTCAGCATTATCCTATTGACTAAACCACGAGATCTTTGGGTTTCTTTTGCAACAGCTGTACACGAAATTAAGTGGTATCAATGTAGCTTAAGTCAAGCAGCTTATTGTAACGTAGAGGCTCGAGCATGGGAGAATATTTGCATTTTAATTACTTTGAAGAACGCAGAGAATTAAAGGCCAAAATCTAGTAACTTGTAATTCTAACTAGAACACCGTATACAATACATGCATATGCAGCATGTGAAAACAAAACCTTCTACCCAAATATTGACTTTGATATATTATTTGAGCTTGAGATTGTTGGTACTGTCATAAATCCTGTTTATTTCCAAAACGTAACTTGGGTTTGAAATAGCTAATGGTTTTAAGCAAGGCCGGCGCAAGGGTATTTGGCGCACTAGGCGAACCTTCAGCCTTGCGCCCCCCCCCCCCTCAATTATCTTTCGAAAATGAATATTGTGCATTAATATGAATAAAAACTATGCATACCTTTTATCTCTTTCTATTTATAGTTGCTTATTATCTTCTATTTTACTCTATTTCTCTTTAATTTTTTATTCATTCAGTTTTTTGCCGCCCCCCCCCCCCCCCCCAATTTTGCCGCCCTAGTCGACCGCCTAGTTTGCTTTGTTATTAAACCGGCCCTGGTTTTAATATGATCAGACTTGGTTCATTATGGAAACGATTCAATTAGGTAACTAAAGAATATGGAGTTTCACGTGCATTATGGCTTAACTTCAAATTTTACTTCAACAAATTTCGTTTCATTTTCAAAGTAATGGATGAAGCGCAGGTTTCAAAAAACGATTCTTAAGGAATAAGAATCGTAACACATATTCAACAGAAAAGGTTTGACTTGTTGTTATGATCGACTGTGCATTTTGTTTGAAAATTAGACCTGCTGTAGTCACTGAAATATGGCGCATAATTGTAATATATACGGTCCTTTAACATAGTCCAGCAGATATCCCTTTTGTTAAAAGGAAACAAAATATGAAAGTAAGGGTAGAATTAAAGAGTGAAAGAAAATTACACACACACACACATATATATATATATATATATATATATATATATATATATATATATATATATATATATATATATATATATATTGTGTAACAAATTTAGGCAAGATAGAATTGAACGTGCTATCAGTGGATCCTACAATAGGATGTGTGATTGTGTGATACTATAAAGTGAAATTTTAAATATGGAGCAAGAATATTATCTTGCAGGTTAGAAAACTTTTAATTAGTACTCTACAGTACTCGAACCTGGGACCGCGGGTTACGGCACCCATCGCCTTGCTTGCACACACCGTACTTACACACACCGACCCCCATATAACCTTGACCGAGTGCACATCCCCAAATAAAGATGCTACAACGTCGCTGATATTGGCATTCGTGCATAGCAGACACACCCACTTATCGACCCAGTAATTAATTCTCATGTACGTACAGAGTCACTCCGGATTCCAATGACAGAACTCAAGTTATATAGAGGTTATTATAGTGAGTTACAAATGTACACCATACAGATCTGTAAGTTATATCCTTGGATATAACAAATTATTATTGTTTGTTATTATTATATCAAAATTACATGCACCAATAAGTCAATTGCTTTAAGAGACAGACAGATAGACGCGGGATCCTTTTAATTCAGAGGAGGCGTTGTATTATGTTTTAAGACAAAATAATAGAATGGACTAATTGTGGCAAAGGCGTCAGAAAGTATGTATTTTGAATCTTTTTTCAAACATTAAATATTGAGATGATCTTGATGAACCCGCACTTATTGAGGTCAGACGGAAAATCCAATCAGGCCCTTGATTGTAATTCTGTTTCAGGAATGAGACAATACTTCCGTTTAAGAACAGAAATAACTTCTCAAGCTGGCGTTATACCTTGCACATATGGACAACTATAACCATTTCTGACCGAATGATGAACGAAACTGGGGAAATTGTACGGATAGAGGGAATTAGGTTGCCTAGAAAAGAGTAAACTGTACGCATTCGTTTGAATCAGGTACATTTACAGATCACTGAAAACGTTGTAAACTGGAATGTTCGAAACGTCATTTATACGTTTACGTTGTTTACTCTTGACCTTTCTCCACAGAAAGGTATTTCCATAAGAGTTTTCTGTTTATATGCTCAAAGTAAATACGTATAAAGTCTAATTTAGTGTGACCGTAACCCTACCCTCATTCTTCTGCCATATAAATTGTGTGTACCTTTACTTGAAAACACCATGCCACATATCACCGCGATATACAACTTTCTGCACTACTTGATGCTTACAGGATAGGTCTGAAAATCACGTATAGATACTAATGAATCAGAAACAAGTCGCAAACTTTTTTATAGGGGGGTGTACTACGTTATCTTAATGTGACGGTCAATGCATCTGCTCTAAAATAAGGAAACCATCAAATTATTAAAAGATTTACATTATTCCACTCAGAAAAACATTTTCACGCTACAGATCCAGGTATAGTCTATATAATATTTTTAAATACAAAGATACAGTACTGAAGTAGTTCATCGGTTTATTCGTGTAAAGAAAGAAGTAAAAGACTTTCTTATCCACTTGATGCATTATTCTCGAAGCGAACTTCATATCACCAATTCTCTACAGAAACCAAACATTACTGCATCGGATGGCTCTGGCAATGTGTTTTGTAATAAACTCTGTAGTGCATGCTTTAAGTAATAAACCTGAACAGATACCAATATGCCTACTTCAATGGTTTCAAGTCGAATGCTGTAAAACGTTCTCCTTTCTCACCATATGCAAAAATGTTAGATCACATTGGCTGAATGATTATCTGCAACAGCTTTTTTTACAGTAGGGAATCCTAATGCATATTTAGTGCAACGTATTGCTATTAATCCAGTTATAATTTGTATGCCAACTGCATTCATTTCTTCGGATTTCTTGATCAAAGCTATCCAATACGTGACCAAGACTACCTTAAGAATATATGGAACTCTTGTTAATTAAACGTTAGACCTTGGCATCAAAAGCTGATTGCGTTTTGAATTTTTCATGGGAATTATTCTTTGACATCAATGATAAGGGTACTTAACATCAAAATTATTTTTAACAAACTATTTGAACACATTTATATCCAAATAATGTCTCACGTTTAGTATTTGTGTTCTTATCTTGTATACTTGAGCTAATTTTGCAAGTAGAATAATTTCAAATTCAGACTGTATCAATGCCTTAGGATGAGTGAGTATGTAAACTATAAAGAACTGTGTATATTATATAAAATGACTGCCATGTGTTACATTAATTTCCACTATAATAACACCTGCAATTGCTCTGTATATTCACACCATCAGAAAACAAGTGAATATTCCATCGCACAGGGTGCAGCCAGTATAAAAAAAGAAATATGTATTTTTTTATAAAAGTTGCTTACTTGCGTATAACATGATGCATGTTTTCCATCACCTCTCTAAATATATTAAAACAAGTGTAAACGGGTGTGAATCATGACAAAGGCTCATTGTATATTTATTTAATGTAAATTCATATTAATCATTATTTATTTTTCCATCTCTGAGTCATCTTTGGCTTATGACAAGTTTGCTATGTTCGAAAACACATATCAAACAAGTGTGCAACTAACAGTCCTAAAATTGGCATGACTTTAACAATACAAATTACACCTTGACATCGCATGAGAAATTGAAAATCGTACATACTGGCTGTTTGTAACTGTCTGCTTGCAAACAATAACAATCCATTTTTTTTAAAATTGTATTCTTGCGTGCTTCTGCTATGGATAGAAACTATTTGTTCTCTAAAATCCGACAAGAAAAGAGTTTATCGGTGGTTCGTATCGATGCACTACTGTTTTACACATATTTAATATTTAAGTTTACATTTAAATTGGTTTTGCTCCATACAACTTTTCTTATGGGGTGCACAATATAGGAACTGCAAAGGACAGAAAGAGTTTAATACGGATTTAACATCTTAGATGTAGTTGAGTCTCTTTAGCTCTTTGTAAAGGGCTTATCTTGCTGTGTTAATGCTCCGTGTTTTGTTATTAAAGTTCACTTGTGAAGGGCTAAGAGCAATACACTCAATGAATTTATCTTTCATCAAGGTTTATATATTGATACGAAGATAAAATCATTCATTTACGCTCAAGAATAGAATGCATTCACATATAATTTTGATTACATATATTGAAACATATGTTTCAATTATTTTGTGTTTATTGTCCTATAACAAATATGAATTCTGGAGTTGTAATTTTCGCTTGTTTTCGTGAAAACAGCTAAATTATAATCTGCAAGTCAATCAACAACTTGCTTTTGAATGAAGATATTTATTTAAGAACTGTATATGATGCAACATTTTCATAATCGGAGATTTTCAGTTGCAGTGAATGCTAATATGTGGAAAATAGGCGGTGTAGAGATTTCCATTCATCTATCATCGAGTGATCTCCACCACTAATTGCAAAAGAAAACTATCGCTAAGGAGTATTAAATGAAGGTTGATGACTTTACTTTGGAAAAACTTTCTGAACACCAAAGAGGTCTACACGTGTTTTGGTATGCATGAAATTATTAAACTGCTATTCTGCTTCTTATACTATTAGATGGAGTAGTGGTTGAAAAAAATAATCATCCGCATCTTGCTGATATTTATTTTCTAGAAAAGAAAAGAAAGTAACCGCGTAATAGGTTTGTCATCCTAGCGCGCATCTTATATCATAAGTGTTCTTTGAATTAAGATACAATGCCGATATAACCTTATCGTTTCTATATCCTCGTTTCCATTTATCCTACATAATGAGAAAACGAGTATTTACCGACAGAAGAGTTTCTACAATGATTACCGATGTGAATATTCATCGAGAATTAGGGATGAAGTCAACAGCCTCCAGATCAACAACAGAAATATTTTTCACCTTGGATTGCATATCGGTGTTTTGTACCATTTAAAGATACTGGGTGTTGTTGGAGTAAGCATCAATTTGAAATCTATATGTAAAATGTGCTGTACCATAACAATCTCTTTTTTATTTCAGTCACGTTTTCAACTAGATTTTCATTTCCGCATTGTTGATTCAAAAACGTTTTCATTGCTATCTTGTTTTTCTTCCTCAGTACGAACGCAAGAGTGCGCAAAAAAGTAAATTCACTCCAAAGATTTGTTACTGTTTAATCAGTATTCTGTCAACAGGGTAACCCATACAGATCTGAATCAAGAAATGAAATAAGAAGGAAGCAACAACAACAACAACAAAAATGAAAATAAAATTAAAGAATGATTTCGATCTGTCAAATATTTTACACTATGATATGATATATTTGAAAAAAGAAAATTTACTTAAGTTGGATTAGATAATCGCTCAAATTAGAATATATGTTATTAATATTTCTCATCAATCCTAGAATTAAAATTCCATATATTATTATGACATTATTTCACATGTTAATTTGTCAGGGAAATATTCCTAAATCGTTGAAACAATCTCAAATCTCAACCATTTCAACTATGAGCTACACAAAGATTTATTAATAGATATTCAATAAGAAGCCACTTTAATTGTATTGATTTATTGAGTCACCTTAGCATCCATGGTTTGCATTTGGAAAGCGTTTTTGTCGACCAGAGCTGTAATTCCTTATCCGATTAAGTACTGAAGTGTCCATGCAGAACAAGTAAAGAAATCTACGCGCAAATTAATATGGCAAATAAAAGATGCTGACATTTTCAACTTCGTTTACTGTCACTTAAATGGAGCTAACGACATATAAGATATGTGTGGATATTTTCTGTAAAGGTCAAAGCGATCACAATTGAGTAAAATAAATTATTTTCAGATTCCAATTGTGGGATGCGAACCAGTTAGCCGTTATTAAGGACGCAACGTGTTTTACTTTACAAGTGTCCCTAGGCTAGATTCATCCAGGAAAGACAACGCATGCAAATTGTTATTATAATATCAATACCTGATATATTTATTAGGTTTTTGTCATTTGCATGATTATGCTTCAAGAGAATCAGAACGTCGCAAACGAAAGTCCTGAAAGCTTATTTTTGTGATGCAAGTTATTTATTTTTTCAAGGAATGGTTATTGTTTTACGTCTGATACTGATATATTGCATGTATATACGTAAGTGTGTATGTATGTATGTATGTATGTATGTATGTATGTATGTATGTATGTATGTGTATGTATGTATGTATGTATGTATGTATGTACATATGTATGTATGTAAGTAAGGGAGCAGCTTATGTATGTATGTATGTATGCATGCATGCATGTATGCGTGTATGCATGCATGTATGTGTGTATGCATGGATGTACGCACGCATGTATGTATGTATGTATGTATGTATGTATGTATGCATGCATGCATGCATGCATGTATGTACGTACGTACATATGTATATATGTATGGTACTGGAAAGAAGCTGATACGATAGGTGTACAATGTTACCTGACTTAATTTAGTTCAAACAAATAAACGTCTCCTTATTGAATAAACTTGATCTCGCCTATAATTGTGAATTAAGGCGATAATTACCGTATTATCCTGTATTACTCCCTTATCAATAAACAACAAAAGTTTTCCCATTCAAACTTTTAATGGGAAAACCAATCAATATGCTTCACATGTTTGACAAGTAACTGAATAACCATTTTCATAGACTGATAAACTTCATTTGGACGTAATCTTTAATACATACATTTTATTTTATAATTAAGTGTGAAATATAGAAATTTAATGGCAAAATAATTTTCATATTTTTTTTCATTCCTATATTTTCACATGTGAAAAATATATTCTTATATTTTCACATGCAAAAATATAAGATTTCCCATTATGCCATGCGACGCTTGATGGTGTGTGTGTGTGTTTGTGTCGCTCCCCTTTCTATTCTTTCTCTTGTCTCGACTTTCTACACAATGTTTGAAACATTTTAATTGACAATTTCTCCTTTTAACTTCTTTCTTTTCTTTACCATCGTCTTTCGCCAAATCGCTCGTTGCTCATCCTCCTTTATATACATTGGCTACATGCTAATGCTTAACCAAGAGATTCTTCACTTTGACTACTAAGTAATTTAGTTTTTTGTCATTAAAACTTAATATCGTCTGCCATATATTCATATATGTTTTAAAATTGTTGTATCGTAAAAGGAGAGTAACGTTATAAGCCATTGGCTTTTGTTTTAATCCTTTACCTTCTATATTGTACTTCTTGTAATTTCCAACTAGAAATTTACGAAATAACATATCTTTAAACTAATGATAAACCCGTTGTGATGCATTGCTGAATCGTACTCGCTTTGTAGTCAGATGTGATCAAACATTTTACGAAATGTCAAAAATGTAATTTACTACGACAGATTAGGTCATCCCAATCCTACCGTTCTCTAAAGTCACTGATATTTATATGATCAGTCTATGAAAGTGAGGTGATTTACGAAAAGGGGGGTGGGGTGTTGTGCTGAAGAGTGAGTTTAATCTTCTAAGCCACGATTCTGGTGCAAGTTTGGTATATAATAAAAGACAATTTTCTTTTCCTGCGTAAGTACAGGATATATTTCATCGTGTGGTACCAAAAACGATATATTTTAACTCGTGGCTTCACCACTCGTTAAAATATCACGTTTGTTCTAACACACGATGAAATATATCTCGAATTAACTTAGGAAAAGCAAATATCCTTTATATATTTATATGCTTAACATCACAATTTTATTTGGTTTACACTTGTATTCCAGCGAAAGGATAAGAATCAACTAAATAATAATTGTATCTTTATTGATTTAGTATATGCATATGTTGACGAATGAAGAAAATGTTATTCTATGAACACCATAATGTTTAGCGTGGGGAAAACTAATCCGATGATCCATTTTTTAAAATTTTTTTATATTTTGCATATAAAATTGTTTGTCAGACAAAATATGAAAGTATACAGGAATTCGATATTAACGCAAATGAATGGTAGATAATTTATTCACAAACTAATATAATTGCTAGAATTCTAAGCCACTATGGTTTCAGTTTAGAATTACACATAAACTTCTGACAATAACAAACTCTGTCTTAAAAATAACCGGATTGTTGAGAATAGAATTGGCTTGTGTTCCAGCACTGTTAAAGAAACCTTACAACACATTCTCTGGGAGTCAGAGGCAGTAAACAGTTTTGGAAAAAAGTAATTACATGGATTTTGCTCAAAAAGTTGCATTTATTATGGTATTAGACTTGAAGAGGATTTTATGTTGAAAATATGCAAGGATATGCCACTAAAAACTATATGATTCTTGTAGCAAAGCTGTATATGTATATACTAAAAACAAAATCTAAAGATATGAGTACAAGAGGATTTGTGAAGTTTATTAGATATTAATTATAATATTGAAAAATATGCCGCTTGTATGCGTGATAATAAAGCTGATTTGAGAATCAATGGAGAGAATGAAAACCATTAATGGTAGTTGAGTGAGTGATCATTTTTAATAAAGGTAACCACGTTGATAAAATAATAAAATATTTATTTGCTACAACATATCATACTTAGTACTACTGTTCTATTACTGACTTTTAATTGGTATTCTATCTTGTAAGACAATGTTCTTTTCCTACTGAATAGCATCCCTCTATGTGACAAAAAGATGAGTCGTCACATAAACGTTTCACACACACACACACACACACACACACACACACACACACACACATATATATATATATATATATATAATGACACAATAATATGTATATATATATATATATTATATACTTAAGCGTGAAATATAGTAAAATATTCGTGAAATAAGTTTCATATTTTTTCATTCCTATATTTCACATGTGAATAATATATCCTCATATTTTCACATGTGAAAATACAAGATTTCCCATCATGACATGGGACGCTTGATTGTTTGTGCCTACAAAAGTTATTCCTGCAGCAAGAAAAACGAGCACTTTGTGACCTAGAACAAATAAATGGAAACTGCATTACCTTTCCGACATGGATAATATTTTTTGCTGAAGAAATTTGACTCAACGCCGTTCGCGTCTGCATGAAGTTATTTCCCCTTACCACTGTGACAACGGTGAAAAACCAGCTGTGAAACATTGCTGAATCGGACTTGCTCTGCGGTCAGATATAGTAAAATAATGTACAAAATGTCAGAAATGTAATTTACTGCAAGAAATTAGGTCATCATAATCCTATCGCTGTCTTAAGTCGTAGATATTTATATGGTCATCCAATGAAAGTGAGGTGAATTTAAGAAATGGGGTGGGGTGGGGTGTGTTGGTGAACTGAAAGTGAGTTTAATCTTCTAAGCTTCGATTCAGGAGCAACTTCGGTATATAATAGAAAGAACATTTTCTTTACCTGCGTAAATATCGGATACGAGTTAAAATATGTGTTTCCGTACCGCAAGATGAAATATATGCGGTATTTACGCAGGGAAAATAAATATCCTATGTATATATATATATATATATATATATATATATATATATATATATATATATATATATATATATATATATATATATATATAATCATTTTGTAAACCTTATATTGTAAATAGTGTGTCAGTATAATTCACGGTGTCAAACAAAAAATATGAGTTCTGAAAATGAACTATGATGACACAAATGGAATAGTTTCTTAGAGCAAACTTCACTGTTGGTGTAAGTATAGCATGATATCACAAAATATGCCGCAATGCTTTGTGCTTAAAATTGTATCAGACAGCAAGGAAATCCAATACAATTTTCGTATTATTTTGATTTGTACTCTCCGCTTATATTTTGCTAATCTTGCTGGACACAAGTATCTTTCAAATATAAAGCCAATATTTGAGGTAATCACAGGCAACCAGGCGTTTGATTTTCATAAAATAGCATAGTCTGGTAGCACTGCATTGCTGGAAAGAAACAACTAATTCTCTTTCTTGTGTATTATCATATAGCATAATTACCTCCCCTGTTTATGCAAACAAAATTTCAGGTGTTAGTATTAAAATGTAATCCTTCATTAAAAATATATATCGTTAGTTTCGCACAAATTAAAAATAAAATTCTATATAAAATCAACCTTTCTTGTTACCCAATAAATTCAACAGGTTTTGATTTACACTGTCAAATACGTCATTACTTGCAGAGGAAATATGTATCTTTCAAATCAATATGAAATTGGAATCATCCATCTTGCAGCAGTGCATATGTTAATATTAGCCATGAATTTCCGTCATAACTTGGACAACTCAGATTCGCCGTTTTTATTACTTACCGTATATACTCGCGTATAATCTTCGTCCAAATGCAAACAACATAGACCCTCATCTGCCGTTGCATAATTCGCCAGCAGATCAGAGTCTATGTTGTTTGTTCTACTGATTAGTCCCTACAAACTGTATAGACCCAGATATGCCGGCGCAGTTTGCAGTTGGTTATGGGTTATACGCGAGTATATACGGTATCTCATACCTAACATATAACGTGTCTTGTAATAAAACTGTTTTACCACACACACTTGTCTTTTGCATTTGTTTCACGTGTTGGCAGAGCAGGGCTTGCGATCAGACTTTTAAAAAAGACACAAACATAATAAAACATATTTGAAGACAACATATTGTAAATTTTAAAGAGTAATTTTGGTCAACAAGGTCTGAAAGTAAGTTATAAATCAAAGGCATTATCGAAGACAATCCTCAGATGTATCCTTCCTGAGCGTTTCAATAATATTAGATGAAGATTGTTATCGGTACACAATATACAGCAAATAAAAAAAACCCCAAACCCTCATTTTTTGCTGGATTACTCAGTCCCTCACCCCTGGGAAGATTGAGTTATGTGGGGAATATTCCATCAAAAATAGGATTTGGTACTTTAGGGGGAAATGTTCTACAAATGTAATAACGGAATAAAGAGAATGGCAGGTTTATAACAGTATACTAATTTCGATACTGCGCTTATGTATTCTCCCCGAGGAGGACAAATATAAGCATAATAAAGACATATTTAGGCTAAAAATACATTTTATTTTGTTATTCATAAGGCTTATTCGTTATACTTATTAGGGACTGATACATACTTCTGACACTCATCAGGGATTATAAAATTAGGAATCATAAGAACTTATTTACGCTAAACATAGTGTAGATTTGCTCTTTATATATTACCCCACACCTGCTCCATCCCCACCCCCACCTCCAAAAAAAAAGAAAAAACAAAATTAGGTTATCTAGGGGACAAATTACAGCGACAAGGGGCTTGATATTTATGAGTGGAGGTTGTATAAACAAAAAGTTAAATTAAATACATAGAGAGAATAACGCGAGGCTGAAATACGAACGATTATGTATAATGGGACAGTCATTTGGTATATTGCTCGAATTCATTCTCGCAAAAGTGATATAAATACGTACATTTAAGCTCAAAAATTATTACATTGTGTTAGTCATGACGGCATAAGCCATATAAATGGCAAACAAAATATATTGAATCTTGATAACATTAAAGTATGCCTATAATTATACTTCCTAGTGAGAATAAACAAAACTGATATGCGTTTTAATCCGGCATTGCAACTTTTAGAACATCCCCCCCCCCCCCGGTAACAACAACAAAAACAACAATATATATATATATATATATATATATATATATATATATATATATATATATATATATATATATATATACGAACGACTTGGGGAGAGAAGCGTCTCGCGGCAAAAAGGTTTATTTGGCCGTATAATCCACTATGTTCTATTTATTCTCCCTGGAAAGAATACATAGGGGTATTTTCTAGCCTTTTTTATTTATTGTGATTTTATGTCAGTAATAGGATTTAGAGCATAAACATCGACATTTCTGGAAATCCTTCGTTTAAACCTATGTTTGCTATGAAACCAGGACTTTACCCCCATGTCAATTACCCCCTGCCAATACCCCCCTGCCATTACCCCCACCCCCACCCCGTCATTTACCCCCCCACCCCCGGATATTACCCCCCGGTTAATTACCCCCTGCGAGGACGAAGAGCTGCCTTGGTTTCACCTCAAAATGATTATATCCTGTGCTCAAGCAATGTAACTAAAGCAAAAACATATTGTGTGTTGCTTTACCGCAATAAGATTCTATCCCGTCATTTTAATCTGTGCTCATTTTATACTATTGTATTGGCTTCACCTCATTGAATATAATTCGAGCAGAAATGGTTTCTAATTAGGTGTTCACAAACACAATCTGAAAATTAGTATTGGCTACACATCAATAAAAATGATTTTAGCAGTTTAATCGGTGCTCAATCTATACTATTGTGTTGGCTTCACCTCATTGAATATAACTAAACCCTATATATATACGTTCTGAAAAATATAATATCACCAGAAATAATTCTACCATGGAGAATGTTCTTTGGGACTGATAAAACGACATCATTATTAGCACAATCTCCTAATTGGTTCATGGATGGAACTTTTGTTATTGTGCCTGAGCTTTTCTTTCAATTATATACGGTGCATGCACTCATCAGTGGTGATGTCATTTCTTGCCTCTACTGCTTGCTCCCAAATAAAACTACTGAAACTTATCAACGTCTTTTCATGGAGATAAAGTCACTAATTCCCAATGCTCAGTCTGCAACAGTTATGATGGATTATGAAAAAGCAGCCATGAATTCTGTTTCAGAATGCTACACCGGAATAGATGTACAAGGATGTTTTTATCATTTTTCTCAGAGCATATACCGAAAAGTACAAGCTATTGGATTTCAGCAAAGATATCAAGATGATGCAGATTTTGCAATGTCAGTTAGAATGATAGCTGCTTTGGCTTTTGTGCCGCTTTCTCACACTGTGCAGGTTTACGAAGAACTTCAAGAACTTACAGAAGACGACGACATGAATCAATTGTTAGATTATTTTGAAGATAACTACATCGGCAGAAGAAGACGTCGAAACCGAGCTAATCCTAATAGTCTTCACCACAACTAATATGACAACATGTGAAGTAAATATATATTTATACGTTTAGTTTGAAAATCGGTACATGAAATAAACTATAGGAGCAGATGACCAAAATTCTGCAATTGATTATCGTCCGGTTCAGACAACTAAGCGTGTGGATGATCGTGATCAGTCAAATGTCTCAAAAATGGTGTGCTTCACCTACACGTTAGCTGTTACCTCAATTATCCAAAGTCTGGGGGACTAAAAGAAAACTTCAGATAATACCGGGGTTCGAATAACCGAAAGTCATGAAGGTGCAAGTGTATATCAATCCACAGAAATAAAACAAAGTACCATTTCAGTTTTTCTTGTATTCTATTTCTTTACTACGTATCTAGGAAGCCATTTCATTGGCGGAGCATAAAACAAAGACAAAAACAATAGTGAACATTATCGATGTCATCATTATACTAATCTGCATGGCATACAACAAAGACAAATTATCGTTGTCATCATCTTTCAATATGCATGCAAATGATCAACATCTAAGACATTTTTGATCTGATGAGTCAATGGATCACTTGATAAATTAGTTTTTCACATGATATTCACTTCTCTTCATCTGTTTTTCTCATTTTTAAACAACACGCTTAACTGAACTTGCAAGCACGGTTTGTAACTCTTCCAGATTCCATGGCTTGGTGATTCAGATACAATGTGGTAAGCAAAGTGACTTCATACAGATTTTTAAAAAATAATTCATGTATTGTCGAATGTAGCTTTCAAAGGGTTTATATGATTTTCCGACTCTCTTTAATCAAACCTACTTTACATAAAATTACTGCCATTAATTGAATTAATAACGGGGTTATCAAAAGGCGAGTCAATTATTCGTTAGCGACAAATAATAAAAATAACCCGCTTTTCAATTAATCAGTACTCACAGTTTGGACCGACAGGTGTCACCATTCAAGAAATCAAACATGCCGCTCTTGACTGTTTTCACACTTCGTATAATGCGTTGTAATTTCAAGAGGATTAGAGGATTTTGGACTGCTAAATTACCTCGATTAAGGGGGTGTACTCGAATAATCGATGTTCGGATAATAGATGTAAAAAAAGATATATACAAAGAACAAATTTAGCCGGGACCGGACGAATAGTTCGTATAATACTGGATATTCGCATAATAGGAGTTCGAATAACCGAGAGTCTACTGTATATATAAATGAATCTATTGCAACAATATGTGCATTTCCTTAGTCTGTTTCGTGTGTTATACTTTTTTATCTAATGACCCTGGTTTGGAATATATATATATATATATATATATATATATATATATATATATATATATATATATATTCACTCCCTTAGCCTTCGTCTCTCCCGAGATACTCACAAGGCAGTAGGGCTATTTGCATATATATATATATATATATATATATATATATATATATATATATATATATATGAATATATTACAACAATATGTACGCTTCCTTTCTTCCTTTGTCTATTTTGTCTGTTCGTGATATAGAGTGACTATCGCTTGCGTAATAAAATCCAATTTTCAAAAAGTTAATGCAGTAATATTTTATCAGTTATCCTCATTTTCTAACCTGATATATTTCATTGATATACAGCTAAAGATTTGAATTTAATCTAACTTGTGACTGATATAAAAAAAAGCAACGTTGTTTATTATATTGATACTCTTAAAATGTGAAAGGCTTAAAGAAAAAGTATAGTATACCCTGGAAAAACGAAACAGTCCTGCAAAACGTATGCGATGTTTGCTTTCACGGAAGTGCAGTTTGGACGATACCCGCAAAGAGGAAGAGAAATTCATGACGAAGACCATATCTCATCACGGGAAATAAAAGCTAGTTCACACGAATGGGAGAAAGCACAACACACTTTAAGTTCAATCAAGGTAAATGCAGTATGCTACAATAATATGCTCACAACAATATAAATAGAACGTAATTACATATGCCAGGAACATAAAAAAACAAGGTTCCACATACCAGAGATACGTTGTTTACAAAAGGAATTGTGTTCGTATAGAGTATAACATCTGCCTTTAATAACTGCATAGTCCCACTTCATCGCATAAACATATTATCAAAATCTACCCCCACTATACTCAAAGACATTATTCCCCTTTCCTTATAGCTTATTAGAGGACAGACACGAGATTTTGCCACCTACATATAAAAACTATCAAATTGTATTCAGATCCCTAGGCTACCTTTAACACCTTTGTAACTTGTACTCCGTGTTTATCTGGTTATCTTTGCCAAGCCTCTATCAATAAAAAAACAGCTTCATATGAAATGAAAATCAGACTTTTATAAATAGGTACCAAATACACTCTGGAGAAGTCTCAGGGTGCGCATAAAATATCCCAATAGGGGTGAAGGTTAATATGTCGAAACATAGTATGTTCCAACAGCAGGCACCCACCACACACACACACACACACACACACACATACACACACGCACACACATCAACTACTTATGTAAAAGTTTTAATATTTTTTTTTATTTTAGAAAAGGTTTCACGTTCTGAGCTATAGGAAAATGCAAACTCTATTATTTGGATTTATACTATAATACCTTTCAGTCACTTAAAATATAGCCCCCTGTCTTCAAGAACCGCGTCTAGCTATCGGCAATTTTTTTTTTTTTTAATTTCTATCAAACAGCCCGAGTATCAAATAAAGTTTGGGTAAATATTACTACATCAAATTTGGTAAAACAAGCAAAAAGCATAAATAAATCAATGAAATGTAGCACAGGATCAAGAAATGAATCTGTATTTTGTCCTAAGGGTATTTGTTTCCGGATAATATTGCTAGAAATATCAGACAAGAAAACAAATTTCTATTATCCCTATAGACCATACAAAGTATTATATAAACTATAAAGAAACAACACTAGAAGAAAAACAAGTAACAGAGTCAGAACTTATTTTGATGCCACGACAGTTTATTTTGGATTGTTACTGTCCAGATTGAATAACAGTAACCTTCGGGATTTTTGCTAGGATCCGTCCTTGGGTTGCTCCTGTTCTCTTACGTCAACGACCTTCCAGGTTATAGTGTCGTAGATATGAGTCTATGTCAGCTGAATATTCTATATTTTTACACTAGATAGTAAGCAGGAAGATATAATCCTACAGGCATACATAAACGCACCGAATATATCAAACCAAACTATGTAACCTATCTTCATAGTAGGTTTTACTAATAAAATATAAAATAAATTCAAGGACGGTAATAAATATATTTTACAATCCTCTTGGTCGAATCACCAAAATTATCAACAATTCACGCGACGTGCATTTTCACACATCAAATGAGATGCGTTGAAACACTTGCATACTGGGTAACTGACAGAGTAAAAACAGACACTTCGTTCTCAGAAGAAAAGTATAAAACACATAATTAGAGCTATGAAAATAACTATTAGGCACTGGTGCGTCTCCAAAATGAAAACGCTTCTTGTGAATATGATCGTTACATTAAGAGGAACTTTGAAAGACTTAAAACACTCTTATGGATTACAAAATGTTGAAGACTTGATAACTAATGTCAATAACTTTGATGAATCTTACTTGGTTGCTTGGGCATTACTGAACTGGAAGCCAACACAGTATCTAGGGATTAATCTAAATAATTGTTCATTGCTTAATAGCTATAAGACTAAGCAGATCAAGTCAACCCTACAAAAAGACCTTCGAGAAAAATCGATTCAAGATCTTAGAAAAATCCAATCGAGGACCGATCTCTATTCTAGTTGAATACTTGTTAGTAAGTGAGCCGAGGCAATATATTCCACATAAAACCACAAATGAGTCAAAACCTTAAAATAAAATCTATACGCACCTCAAGATTCTGATGCAAGCAACTATATATGTTTGTAGATGTTATCTATGATCTTTACTTGATATAATATCTATTTTATTCAGCTTTCCCTTTCCTCTGCGATATTTAAGAGTAAAAGAAAGCGGACATAAAGAAATTGATTCAAGAAATATCAGCGTTTAGCTCATCCACGTGCAAAAGATTCAAGAAATGCCCGCGTTTGGTTCAACCACATGCAAAAGGTCAAATGCAAGTATCGTACAATGCAGTTGTAGAAGCATGAACTTCATGACAGCGAGGGCACGTACACCCTCTACTAATAACATTGGTTCTTTTCAGAAGGCCAAGGTTATATTGCCATGAATGTAAAGAAACGTCTTATCGTTGAATAATCAGCTAAGCCTTGCACAATGAACTTAAACTCTCAGACCAAAACGTACCATTACTGCAGCTTGAAATGCAAAATGAATTGGTTTGATAAATAAAACTGAAGTCATGGAGTCAAGTTTACACCAGCAGTTCTTGGCAAAGTGAATAATAATGTGTAAGAAGCAAGACGCTTTCAATGCAGATTGTTTTTCTCTTAAAACCCTGTCTTTGTTATAAATCCTGATATAAAAGAACATTAATCTGAATGAAACAACACATTACTGCATCAAAAGTGACAACAAAATATTAGATGGGAAGAAAAACAACTATGACTGACGAATATAATCTGTAATTCCATGCTAACATTTGAAACTTTTGCCAATATTAAAAAAATGATAAAAATTATCAAACGATGGAGTCTTCTAATTACATTATATCGTAGGTTATTATTATTAATAATAATAGATTATCACCCCTATGAAATTACAGCTTTTGGGGTGTCGATAGGTGCATATTGACAAACTTCGTTTTCATAGTTACGATAAGTTCAACTTAATTTTCGATCTACTTACGACTAGCATCCTTATGTCACACATGTATTTATTTACATGCATCCATCCATCCATCCATCCTTCCATCCATCCTCTCGGGTTCTAATCGAATCTTCTCAAAGGCACACACAAATAAAAAAATACAAAACATACCATGAACACAGAAAGAAAAAATGATAAAAAAACGACTGCACGTGATGTTTGTAATCTATGTATTTATGTTCAAAGAGAATAAAAAATTGAAATAAATTGTCTGGCTTGTACATTATGTGTATTGCCTTATAGATATGAGGTGATTAAACGATCAAGCAATATGAAATGACCTACATAATGGAAGGATTCCGATTATGAGAACAATTTATTGTATATTGAAGACTTGCCTCTTTTCTTAATTTTATCCTGGATGGGTCATTGTCTCAGCATTAATTTCTCTGTGTAGATAAATAAAAGGACAACAACAGCATCAATAATAACAACAACAACAAACACCAATTTTAATAATAATACCATAAGTATTTTGTAGTAGTAGTAGCAAAGCTAATAATAATAATAATAATAATAATAATAATATGAATATTAATATTAATAATAATACGAATGTGACAACGATGATGATCATTTATGTGAGTAGAGATATTGTCTCTATTTCTCACGATTTAAACCTTTGGGTTTTAGCATTAGGAGAAGATTTCAATATGATTCTTTTTCTTTTCCTTCCTTCTTCTGGGCTTCAGTTGATGTTAATGGTAATTTAATACAAAATGATATCACTAAAAAGTCTGGCCACAAAATGAAAAGTGTTCTGCCAACCGATTTATATCCAACCGTTTGGTCATCCAGTCAAGTCTGTGGACATTGATTTGTTTATGAAGTTTTTCAGTTTATCTAACATGTTGAAGGCTCCATGTCTTGAATGTTATGAGATAGATCACATGTATTCGGTTATATATGTCGAACATTTCGCCCGTCATTTTGCTGAAGAATGTGATAGTTTTATTTACGAGCTGGCATGTTTGCACCTTCCGTCACAGCTGAGCCCAGATTTGTCAATGGCTCATTGATCTACGGATCACGTTTGTCAGAGAAACTTAATAATACGACATCCAAATTTTGTGCATTTATATTTTTGATACGAAACAAAACCATATTGTTGTCACATCCGGGTCCTGTAGGGACAGAAGGTGCAAAACCTGCAGTAGATGTATATACTAAATACATGTGACAAATCTTGTGTTTTATTCGTTTTCACAACTAAAACCATATGGGCACATCCAGGTTATGTGGGGACAGAAGGTGCAAAACTTGCCAGCACATGATGAAAACCAATACTTCTCAATATTGTTATAATACTATTAATAATAATAATAATAATAATAATAATAATAATAATAATAATAATAATAATTATATTTTAGAATTATTATTATTATTATTATTATTATTTTTATTTACCTACACATATAAAAGAATGTTGAAGACAATGACCCATCTGAGATAAAATCTTGCAAGAGACAAGTCTACACTCCACACTTGTATCCATATTAGCAAGAGACAAATCTACACTCCACACTTGTATCCATATTAGCAAGAGACAAGTATACACTCCACACTTGTATCCATATTAGCAAGAGACAAGTCTGCACTCCACACTTGTATCCATATTAGCAAGAGATAAGTCTACATTCCACACTTGTATCCATACTACAAGAGACAAGTCTACACTCCACACTTGTATTGTTAGACTGAATTTATATTTGGCTGAGATGAATTCCATTCAACAAATATAACTTTATTGATGTGATCAGTTACAATTTCTACAAGTGAAACTCTTGATTTAAAAGTTGATGTGGTCTTTGACTGTCGTCTTGAAATATATTGAGTCACTTTTTATAGCAATATGATAAAGTGGGAATTGTAAAATAACGATTGGACTTATTAATGCCTAATGCATTTCAGATTTAAATGCAAAGAAATGTCAAATCTGGAATTTACATCGAATCATTTTAGTCAATATTACCTATCCTCCAATTTTCTTACACACTGTCGAATATTACAGAGTCAATTGCTTATTTCAGGATTTGTTCTTCAAAATGAACCAGATTATCATGTATTGTGTACCTACATTCACATTTGACTGAAATATATATGTTAAATGATTACGCATGTGCACCAAAATGCGAAAAGACTGCGTACGTATGACATTCAAATCTTCTACTTAATAAGTTTCGTACAATTTGATAAGATTTCACACCAAGTAGATATATATCTGAACATTCTAAAATTGACAAAACCTGTCCTCTTTGAACACCACAGATTTTATTCATAGTTCTTAATTTTCCGAAATCAGTTTCCATTTTACCTTCCCCATAAAGATAGCATATTTCACAGTTTTATCTAAGCCATGGTCGTGTAAGTATGTGGAAAATAAAAAATATTACAATTTTAATTAATTCTATAACTCTCAAAATATAGACCTAAAAGTACTTAAACATACTTGGTCGTATTTGACAGAAATTATTCAAATAAGTGTGTCAAATCGAGCACAAATATTGATAATAAATTCCTAACAGATACGGAGTTCAGGATGGGGGGGGGGGGGGGAATACGGACTTACAGTCGAGCACTATTATGTTGCTAGCTAATTAAGGCACATGTGTATAAAAGATCAGTGTCAGTTATTTTCGCTTTCTTTATTCACCTCTTGCAAAATATGTGCGCAACAAAAGAAAGCCTGCTATCTACACCGGATTTCACAAACAGTTAAGTGAAGCGATCGACACGCGAAGCATCGTTAAGGAATATACAGACAAAAGAATGTTTCGCTTTTGCCAATTGTTCTTATGAGCATGTCAGAATCAAGCAACCAAATCTCCGCCAAAAAACGTCTGAGGACACATATAAATTGAGGACACATATAAATTGAGGACACATATAAATTTATGTCAATTTAAAGTGGCTAAGACTTTATTCTAAGTATTATTAAAATTATAGACTATAAATGTAAACATTTTTTTAGCGCCATATATGACATATACTTGATAATTTATATTATCAAATACAATGTAATATAAGCCAGATTAATAATGGTATTTAAACTTGTCAACTGTATAAAAAAAACTTTAAGTTTAAATGAAAAGGAGGAGTATTTCGAACTTTTCTGAGTAAGTGCAAGATAATTCTCTCCAGCGTTGTTCTGTTTTTTCATCTACATAACAAATGAACATTTATTTTTCTACAAATAAATGCTTACCTATTTAGATAGTTCAAACAGTAAAATGGCTTCCTCTTCTTCACGTCCTACAGCAATATCTTGATGCAATAGCCAGCATCACGATGTTCAGTCTTCGACAGAAGTAAACACCTGTGGCCAAATGTTCTTGTAACGTCTCAACCACCAGAGACAACTAACAGATCATCAAACGATCTTTTATTAAAAGGTCGCAGCGTTCTCATACATGCAAAGTGTTAAAAAAAATAATAAAGATCTATTTGCAGAGATATTTTCTTTTATCTTTGGAAATAACAATTATCATATCAAAACGTGATTCAGAAAAGAAATCAGGCTAACTAGGATAAAAGCCTTTATACTCTTCTTAGATATTTGTATTGGTATCTAACATGCACCTATGCGTGTGTGTGTGTGTGTGTGTGTATATATATATATATATATATATATACGTAAGTAAGTATGCACACACTCAGTTACATAGGTACATACATATGTATGCATGTATGTATTATATTTTTTATAGTTACGCTCTTGCGAGAGTTGTGTATATATGTATGTATGTATGTATGTATGTATGTATGTATGTATGTATGTATGTATGTATGTATGTATGTATGTATGTATGTATGTATGTATGTATGTATGTATGTATGTATGTATGCATGTATGTATGTATGTATGCATGTATGTATATGTATGTAGGTAGGTAGGTATAATGCACCTCAGAAAAAACTTGTTCTGAAATTTGTAAAATCTATTTATGAAGCATTCATTTTATATTGCTAAATTTGGACCAGTTTCTTTGGAAATTCATAATGCATATAATTTTAACTCCACGCCCAACACGGCTCCATAGAATATCACAACATATCACGAAACTTATAATTATACCTTAGGTTGTGTTTCAAGAGAAAATCTAATATATATATATATTTATATAGTGCGCAAAAATAAAACCATACCTTTAACTGCACGCACCCCACCCATACTACCCCGTAAGATATCGACCACTCTCTTAATATATACATCACCTATAACAAGAACAATTTGTTTTTTTCCCAAAGAAACCGCGGATGGCAATGGCTAAGGTAAATTGATAATATGTAGGAGTGTATCGGAACATATCCTACATCAGAAATAATATCCGAGTAAAAATACATTTCTAGTTGGTAGTTTCGACTAGACGAACTTTATTTTTAAATTTGTCTCTCCTATGATCTTTATAAAGAATTTATTGTTTTCTTTCACATTTCACTCCTTCTTCATCTAACTCTAATACATATACAACGTTATTAAACAGAATATACTTTGCCTGCTTTAAGAAGATGAACTCTGTCCTGCTGTTACAGGACTACACTTGGGTACTTAGGAAGAGGCAATTCAATCCACATGTTACATGTGTTTATTCAATCGGCCTAATCAATATTCCCTCGAAAGTGCCAAGTGTTACATGGCTAGACTTGGGCTCTTAAAAACAAGCAAATCAATTCCTATGTTAAATGGGTTTATTTTGCATATGAATGCTGTGCAATATAAGCTATGATTCAAGAAGAAATTAACCCTGAAAATACATCCCCAAAAATACATTCAGTACAAAATATACATCCAACTTCAATGAATAAGTATATTACCTTTTTTGCGTGTACATATAAATCCATTTGCATAATTAATTAATTAATATCTCTCGTAATCACTAATTATTCAGATAGATAGATAAGGAAAGATAAATCTAACCACAGGTTGGATAGAGAATGATAGATAGATAGAAAGAGCAGAATACAAATTGCACGTGTATGAACTGTTAACGTGACAGAGGAAGAAAGGGTCTGGTGTGGTTTGGTGATTTACTACGCAGCAACACAAGTAGGTAATTTAATGCTGAGCCAATTGGAGCAAAGTTCCCTGAGCAAGGATACTCCACGGTATCATACTTAATCTCATCCGATGGAAGGATTCCAACCCGCACCCCTTCAGTGGCACATTACAAATTAAGGTATGAGAGTCATTAGAGGAAAAAAGGACAGGCAGGTAATAACAAACTCGTACATGTATATCTGTATCATTGCATGTATACACTAAGCAGACAGACAAATGGACAGGCACACGGAAGGAACGGTAGTCCCAGATAAGAATAGGCAGATTGAGAACCTATTAGTGTATACAAAGCTGAACAACATATACTATTTCCATTGTAATATATGAACACCCTTTATTATTTGTATTTCGTAGAGAAATATGCCAATTATATACCAATGTATATATCAAACATGCATTCATATGGATATTTTATAAATCTATGTCTCCTACACTCACATATGGGACTGCAATGAAATGAAATAATAATTGTGATACATCTAAATAAATTTGCTATAAAGTAAACATGAAAGTTATGGATAAGAATACTGAAAGAGTGATCAGCTACACGAAAATAAAAGCATTCTTGTACTGCGCAAATAAATGGCATGTTATATGTTTTTATTTTTTTCAAAGAACACAAATAATAAGTTGCAATTGAAAATATGTATATTATCCTTCTATCTTGTTTAACAAATAAAATTCACCACTTTGTTCTTCCCTCTGCGTGGTCGGGGATGTAAACTAGGCCCGTCGTAAGAGGCGACAAATGAAGGCAAGAGTTGCAGTAGCTCAGTGGTTGGCGTGCTGGACTCGTGACCGAAAGAGTCCGGGTTCGAATCCTACCATTGAATCAGCCTGGGTCGGCTACCAGTTTGCGTCCTGGTGCAAAGCATTTTACTCCAATTGCCTCGGCACTAATTAAGCTATGTGTGTTGTACTGTAAAACACCAAACCAAACCAACTGACAATGTTCCTATTCTGTACTGACAAATATCACCAAAATATAAAAAAAATATCAATTTGAAGTGCTGGTATATTTCGTGATTAACCTCTTACAGCATTTATAAGAACAAATATACGTATTATGAAGAAAACATCTAAATAAAAAAATAACAAACTGTAGAAAATAATAGTATTAATCTAATGGCAATCTATGTATCCAACAGCCCATGACAATTGGTTGTGGTTGTGTGGGGCTTAATGCCATTTGTCATCACATGATAGGTTTATACATGGCGGCCAGTATATCTGGTGGAGGAAGAACGCGAGAAAAAACTCTGGGAAGAACCACCGACCCACGAGAAGTTACTGGCAAGCTTTCTCACATACCCACGTTGGCCAAGCCCGAGGCTCGAACCCACGCGGACAGAGGTGAGATGTCAGAGATCTGTAAAGGCAAGCGCCTTAGACCACTCTAATTCCTTGATAATTATAATTAAAATGTATAACCTGCATGGACAAAACTTCAGGAAAAAGCTTATAAAACTAATTAACCCTGATGTTTATCAATAGGTGATGAATGAATGAGCACAATATATTAACAGTTTTCAAAGTGAAAGTTGTTCATTGCTTGTCCTGTAATTGGAACAAAACGGCATTGAGAGGTAATCGAGGTAGCCTAATTGACTAGAGGGTAGAACTAAATTAATCTGAACAAGTAGACTGGTTCAGGGATTCCTAATTGACTAAAGGGTAGAACTAAATTACTCTGAACAAGTAGACTGGCTCAGAGATGCCTAATTGACTAAAGGAGTAGAGCAAAAGAAGAATATCCCAATAATGGTAACGTAATACTTTATCTAAATTAAGAATAAATGTATTTAAAAAAATAATAGAATATATGACCTTGCTTAACATAGCTCTCCAACGCGTTACAGAGAGTGTTTACGTTTCTGTTTACATTTTAGGATGGAAACCAAGTAGCTCAAAAGATGGTGCATAGAAGGGTGCGGGTTCGAATTCTCCTCCGACAAGGCTGGGTGAGCGCTAGAGTGTGTAACTGGGAATGATACTTTTAAGCTGCAATTGTCTCGGCACGATATAATCGTTCACGTGTTGATGTGCTGTCAAACTCCAAAGAGAGAATAAATAAATAATTAAATAAATAAATAAATTTATTTAAGGGCCAATCTATTTCGGAAACAGCCATGGTAGACAACTAATGCAGATCGAAACTTACAAACGTCGACTTTTTTGTTTTTGTCAATGTCAGAAGTTTTAGTTTTTTTATTATGTTTTTAACGGCACTCTTAACACGTTATTGGCTATATCATGCTGAGGAAATGAGAGCTAATTGCCTTTCCCAACGACACACCGAGGCAGCCGATCGGGACTGGCCTTGGCGGAAATCGAACCCGAGACCCTTAAATTACGAGCTACAGCGGCTCTCTCAGAAATTTTAGAGCTTAATTTTCATTTGCCACCATATATGCAGTTTTCTGCTGACGTTCTGTTAAACCCTATGCACGCATACATTTCTCCTTGAGTAAATCAGTTTTCGCCTTTTTTTCCTGGCCTTTGATTACATCTACGTCATATAATTTAAAAAAGAGTTTGCTGTCAGTGATTCCGAATAAGTGTCCTTTTTTAACAGTCCATTTTTTGCATTAATGCATGTGTCACTTTCAAGAGTTGTAAGTGAAGATTGGATGAGATATTTTCTGATTCAGCCTGGCGTTAAACCTCCTTTATGATGAACGTATTTCGTATTCCTGTGAAGATACACTAAAAACACAATCTTATCGTTCAACGCCTCTATATAATCAATCATGAAACGAAACACCGCTCAATTAAGAAAACACAGATATCAACGCTCACGTCATTTCCACTAAAATTATTCATTTTGTTCTCTGCCCTCCAAGGTCCTCGAAATGTGTCCATAAACTGAAAGGGGAAGATGATCTAAATAAATACGGAGCTACCTTTATGTTCAAAGTGTTAGGAGTACTTAGCAACTTAAGGCAAATTGAAAAGTGAGGCGAATCGTACCATTATGTTTCTTTCTCTTTTTTCTTTGTTTCTTTCTTCATCTGATTATTTTAATGAATAAATTATATTCTTGATAGTTGGGTAGATTTTTTGGAATACAAGGTTATATGTGTTCGTTTGTTCAGGCTGGCGTTTTGATTTGCAGACGGTCTTGCCCGTAGGTTCCAAACGTGAGGATTAACAACAACAACAACAACAATAACACAACTTACTACTTACTTCTTTCAGTCACTTGAGAACCATTTAACACAGTCTCTATCTCAATCTCTCTTTCCTTCTCTGGTCTGCATATATATATATATATATATATATATATATATATATATATATATATATATATATATATATATATATATATATAATACAAATCATATGGCAAATAACAGTCCTTTTAGATCCATTGGATTCAGCAAAGGATCGCGTGTGTCATGCACTAAGATAAATTCAACAAATTGAAAACAAGCAGGGCACAACTAGTTTTTAACTAACTTAAACGCTTTCGATTCACATTCAGACTTTGTCAAAACACTCCATGGAGTCGAAAGCGCCAAGGATAGTTAAAAACTTGTTTTACGCTGTTCGATGTCAGTTTGTTGCATATATATATATATATATATATATATATATATATATATATATATATATATATATATATATAAGAAAGGTTCTTTAACCGAAAATATGACTAAAATAAAAGAAATTTATGGAAAATTCTTACGCCAACGACTATCTTTGCATGCAGAGATACGTTAAACACAATAACTCTTTTTTGTTAACGGATCTGTCTGACAAAAATCAAACGCTTCATTAAACTTTTTAAACTTTTCATTCTTTAGAGACGTTGTTTTATGTAGACGTCATTCATGGATTAGACCTGACAAGTCATGCGTTCTCTGAGAATTTTTTGGGGTTTAAATTAGCGAAGACATTTAACATATCCACTTATACTCTCGTGTAATAAATAAGATTTCGTAATCTACCCATTAAAAGTCTCGTGTAATAGACAAGATTGAAACTGCATATACATCTGATTAATTACTCAAATTTAGTTATATAATTGTTTTAATAATTTTCAGGAGACAAAGACAGTACTAAAACATTACTTTTACTTTCTGATTGAAAGCGTCTGGACTAAAATATATCCCCAACATGTGGCGATGTATTTGTTTTTTAATCTTAGACAAGTGAAAGTTCATTTATTTCACAAAATCACACCCGTTGAAAGCAACAACGTGCTATTAATCAAGATAATGTATTGTTTGTAACAACTTAAGTTTCTAAACTCCAAACACGTACGTTGAATATTGATGTTATTTACGTTTGTCACAGAATACTACAAGCAAACATCTGACAATAACAGATATGAGATTCACGCACTTCTCGCGAGTTTTTGGTTGGTTTTATCTCTTACTAAGCGCAACTAAATACTAGTAGCCTTTAATGATTTTCATTACATTGATTATACTGAAGTTAAACAGATTTTATGCAATAGTCTAATTGACGTTGGGTTTTAATACGACACTAAATGTTTCAAAAGGGCGCCTGCTAATGATGACTGGATCTGTTTGGCTTAATTTATATTCCATCCTATGAGAATCACTCTCAGAAATAAATCCTTCGATCACTGTATTCCTTTTTCAGAGTTGAATTGGTGAGCATATCTGTTTCATTTATTGCAGCTCACATCCGTTACTTCTTAAAGCTACAGGCTTGATATGATTGCATTTCATTGAATGTTGTCTGAATTCATATAGAATTTCAACACAGTGACACATGATTTATCCCACTATTTATTTAACGATCAATTTATCTCAAAACTTCCATGTTATACAACTAAATTTTCGTTTAGACTTTCCATTGAGGGACATTGCACAAAAAAGAAAGCCTGAGATACATCTATTTCTCTCTTTCTTCTGTAGACTATAACGAATCATCAATATAAAGTACATTTGTTTTGTTATATTGCACAAAAGCAATATCAGAGGTCCGCCCTCAAAGTCCGTTCTGTTCCTAGCCGTTGCTTTCATGTTTCGAAAGGACACTGCAATTACATCTTGTACCATTACTCACATATCTGACATGGCTGTTTATAGATAATTGTCATTTGCCAAAGTAAAGGTTCGGTCTTGGAGTTAGGCAGAAGATCAGCATAAATAAAGGCAAGATGGAACAGAAACGGAGCAAATATTTAAAAAATATTTAGTAACCAAAGAAGCTGTATTGCTTCTAATTAAACGCGTTGCCGCTATTTACATGCAGGCTGTAGAATACTGATCAGCGAAACATATTTTTTTTACATGTATTTTGTTTGATCTAGTAAATGTTTCTTATGTTAACTCCTATTGAAAGATGAAGTCTTTTTACTCGTCATATTATTTTTTGTTTTTAAAGAATGATATGGTCTTATTTTTAAAAGTGAAATGGTTTACCTGATGATTTTTGTTTCATAAATTATCCACAAACTTGTGAAGGTTGAAGGAAATGAGTAGCGGGATTTATTTTTCGAAACCTACGAATTGACAAGTACTTAATGCATTGGGCAAATTTCATTATTTTTTCTGTCTTTTTGATGTCTTCTTTTTCTTCTTTTTGATGTGGCATATCATAGGAAACGAAAACGTACTATCCTCATTATGTTCACATGCCAGTATGATTATATTTGATTAATTGAATGATTGATTGACAACTAAATCCACGAATGAACAGGCGCAATAGACGCAAAGCCCTTGTGTATTTGTTCTATATTATATTACAAGGGAAGGTGTACTTAACTGAATTTTGCAAATAAAAGCCGTTGAAAACACAAGGCTGATGCACTGTAATTCAAACTATCAACTCAATAACATGGTATGAGTTTAGTCACATAACTTTCAATGATTCAGAAAGCAGCTATCTCAAAACCAATATGTGTTACTACCTGCCACGAGTAATAAACAACATGACGTGTTTAAATATAAAACAAAAATTACCAACAAGACGAGCCATGGAATACGACATATCCAGCTTATGATGAAGAAAGAACAGTATAGCACAGTCACAAATATAAAAAAAATATACTAAGCCTTCCAAGATGGAATAGTGCCTCTACCATGTTTGTAAACTATAAAGTATTTAGTTTTGAAGAATTAATGAGAAAATATGTGTTTTCAATGATGACACGAATATCAAATAGTAAAAACTGTATCTTGAAATCGTTGTGTAACTATGATATTCATTTAAGTTCTCAGATTATAGATAGATGGAACAAATTACTATTTAAATGTCTCACATGATTTTATTCCTAACAATGACAAACACATTCTGTAGTTGTAGATGGGTATGTATATTTGCACATAAGACACCTATGAACTTCTATGTCTTAAAATACTTCTATATTTTATATTCTATTTTATTGTATATTTTAATTTAGATGTATGGACCATGCAGTCTGAAATAAAGAATTCTTATCTTATCTTATCTTAATAATCCACGAAGAAGACGCAACCGTCCCATGTCTAGTGGACACCTCTAAGTTAGTGTTCACGCTAGGAAACTACAGCTATATAATAAAGCCAGTCTTTCTTCTTATCCCCATTTCCATTAGATTATTTATCCCCATTTCCATTACATTATTTATCCCCATTTCCATTAGATTATTTATCCCCATTTCCATTAGGTTATTTATCCCCATTTCCATTAGATTATTTATCCCCATTTCCATTAGGTTATTTATCCCCATTTCCATTAGGTTATTTATCCCCATTTCCATTAGATTATTTATCCCCATTTCCATTAGGTTATTTATCCCCATTTCCATTAGGTTATTTATCCCCATTTCCATTAGGTTATTTATCCCCATTTCCATTAGGTTATTTTTTTTTTTTTAAGATATGGGTCCGACTCAATGGGACCAATTCAGCATCTCATACAATAAAGTGTAAAATAAAGTTAGTTTAAAGAAAAATATTCAATTTTCTGTTTTAATTAATTAATGAAAATACGTGTTATTTGCAAAAAAGAGTATGAATTAAAAAAGAAAAATAAAGCAACATAAATGACGAACCTTTCGGCCAATTGTGAAAGAAGGTAACTCGTGAGAAGAGTAGCCCCCAGGAAAGGTTATCTGTTTATTTTATAAAATGAACTTTAACCATAATGATTTCAATAGTTCTTTGAAAAGCGCCAAGAGGTAGGAACAGTTCATAGGAATAGTTCGAAACAAACAACGATGATTAGTACTGATACTTTTCAACGATACAAGCCCAACCCACCCACCAGTAGAAAACTCCATCAGAATTGATCATACCTGGGCAGAAAAGGTAGCAGAGGAAGAAACTTCAATATTAATGTTTAATGTATGTTCCTACTTATTTTTGCAATGGAGATAAAGTCGACGTTGCTTAAATGAACTATTCCTAAAGTATAAAGCAAACCAAGGACGCTTAAATAACAAAGTATCATGATTCCTCACTTGTGAATCATAAAGTGTTATCTAACTGGTTCAATGCTTAGAAAAATCAATAATATGATCATCGATAGTAGTAGAAGAGGAAAAGGAAATCTATGCCTTTTGCAGTGCCAATGATCTGGAGACGGCCAACAGATCATATCAGCAATTGTTACTTCTGCATGGTGCCTGCAGTTGGGAAAGGTGTGTCAAAGAAAAAAAAGTAAACTGTGCATTATCCAAACATTCCGTCAGCTATACGCCCAGTACCGCACGGAGAAGGACTGCCGGTTCCTGATGCACCAGAATCATTCTCACTTGAGTCAGACGAGGAAGAGGAAAAGGATGAAGCTTTTAATCATCGATATAGGCGTTTCCATTTTGATACATACATAATGTGTTTAGTAATAATTTATATATATATATATATATATATATATATATATATATATATATATATATATATATATATATATGATATATAATGTGTTTAGTAATCGCTATATGTGTTTCTGTTTTGAAACATATATAATGTGTGTAGTAATCAACACGTGGGACGGTCGGATAATCTGTTTCGAGAGAGTATTCTCTCCGATGGGCTGATATTGCCACAGAAACGTGAATTTTAATATTCCTTATTACAGACATTTTTTTTAAATCAGGCATAACAAAGATGAAATCGGTTCTCTAAATGGGTTATCTTACTTAAAACTCACACACACACACACACACACACACACACACACACACACATATTGCGTATCTCGATGAACATATTTATTTACATCAATGGATCCTTGCGATTTCTACCACTAGAACACCTAATACTTCTACTAATACGTATTCTTCTACTACCTCAACAACAACAACTACTACTACAACTACTACTATATCTGCATGGTCAAGGGTTATGTTACTACTGATGTTATTGCACTTATAGTGCGCTTATACATATAGTGACACAACCTAGGACAACAGCGTTATTTGTTGGATCGAGTCACATTGGATGTTCAACTTGATTTAATAGTAGAATCAGTAGTATTTTTTTTATCTCTTGTGGTTGCTACTGTCGTTGCTGTTGTCATTGTTCATGCACTCCTTGATTGGTAGTTTGTATTTATGTATGTAGTCGTGTTTTATAGGACCTCAGCACAAACGTGACTACGTAGTGATAACCAAGGTTAAAGTTCGAAAAATCTAAAACTGAACTGCAGAAATACTTAGGAGGACAAACTCTTCACAATAAATACAAACATTAAGTACAAGATAAAATATTAAAAATAAATGTTACAATTCTGTAAAATGTATATAAAATAACAGCTAAAGGTAATTCATCTAAAATCCTTAAAACACTTCCAAAATTTGTTGTATAAACCGCATTCCCATACAAAGTCCAAGATTTTCTCGGGTGGTACGTCCTCATACAGTTTTTCAGGCAGCTCGAATCTATCTACATCTGTCTCACAGGATGGAAATTGACACACTCGACAAGAAGTTGCACAACTGTAGGTGACACTGACATGATATGCATTCCTGTCGAGGTTCACCCATCAGAAGGTATCCATGAATCCTGTATGCGTGTCCCATACACGACCGGCACAATACCACCTCATCTCTCCGATTTGTTCTATACAGTTGTCCGATTCAAGATCATGCAAGGCTTTCAATGTGGAAAGGGAATCCGAACATATGATGAATTGTGTTTTTTGAGAGGTTTCAAAATAGTTCAAAGCTCGAAGTATAGCTGTAATTTCTGCAGTAAAAATTGACGCTTTATCTGGTAACCGGCCCGAGATGGTGCTGTGGGGTGTTGCAATGGCAGATCCGGCTGTATCTCCATCTTTCGAACCGTCTGTATACAGGGACGAATGGCTGTGATAGGAGGCTCTGATTTTATTGAATTTGCTAAGAACATTTTGAATTCAAATAGTATTTTAGGAGGTTTCTATAACCACGGTGGTGATTTGGAAATACATAATTTTGCAATATTTCCAACATTGATTTTTGCACTTTCTATACGAGGACAAATTCGTATGCCAATAGGTTGAAGTTAAATTTTGGTTTCTGAGCGTCCAAAATTTTGTATTTGGGCCCACACTCTACATAATATGCTGGGTTAGATGGATTAGAAGGTAATTTGAGATGATACTGAAGAGCCAGTTTCGTTTGTCTCACATAAAGTAATGGTTCGTTTGCCTTAACGTAGAGACTTTCTGAATGGGAAGTTCTTAATTGACCCTGACAATCAATTTTGGTAGCTGCTAGCACGGATTTTGGTGGCGTCAAGACTGTGAATTTGGTTTGACCGTGTGGCCATGTAAAGTCTGTCTGCGTACATACAGCATCTGTGGAAGGTCTTTTCTCCACTTAGCAGCGCTGGCTTATGAGGTGCCAGCTATGTTAAGTGGAGATGTAGCTTCCATAAATTTCCTGACCTCGGGAAAGCTGATGCCTTTAGCTTGTTTTACGCGTTGGATCTTCATCTCAAGTTTCCACTTAGGACAGTCTCCAGAGTATGAGAAGTATTCTGCCTGACAATTCGCACCTGAGATTTTCCCTGAGTAAGACGATCCATATTGACCCTTCTGCACTTATCTGGGACAGACTGGTTCCTTCTTGCAGCCATATTTGTGGTGGCCATATATGTGGCAGTTGAAACACCGCAAACGATTTATTTATTAACCCGATTTTGATCGATGTAGGCAAAGTGGTGCAGCTGAATGTCAGTATGCAAGTAATTGGGGATTCAACGTACCGTTACGGTGAATGTTGATTCGTTTCATTTGTGAGACGTCCTGAAAGCTGAGAATTTCGATCATCTCAGCCGCACTACAGTCATCTAAATCTCTTTGATCGAACAACACCTCTTAAAGAGTTTAGATAATTGTGTAGAAATACCTTAATAGGTATCTGCACAAACGGCTTTGTACGAAGCGATTTTTGCAGCTACAGTCAACAAATAGTTCACACGAACAAAATTTTTGTTGTTGTGATTTACACTTGACTCTCCAGCCAAGCCTTGAAGATCTTTGTCTATCAGAGAAGCCATACTAAAATAGAATGTCATTATATCTTTAGTTCCAAGATGCTGTGATATAGTGATAAAAGAAGATCTAAATGAATTAAATGAGACTGAATCTTTGAGTAAGACGAATCAAGAAGGTTGCTGTATAAGAATAAATATATGAAAAAGATCTAGACTTAGATGTTCACAAAATTGTAGAGCGAGATCTAGATACGAAGAAGATGCTGCTTTTCTCGATTGAAATGTATATCAGATACTACTGAGAAATATATATATATATATATATATATATATATATATATATTATATATATATATAGAGAGAGAGAGAGAGAGAGAGAAAGAGAGAGAGAGAGAGTATAATGGCAATTAATAATTTACTTTAAAAATGTAAAACAGTATCTTCACGGTAGTGTGAACTTTGAAATATGAATGACAAACGTGAATGCATCTATCTTGTGAATGAATATTTATACAAGAAGTTTTGCGATAATAAAACAACTTTCTGAAAAAATATAAAGGTCATATTTATTTTATCGCAAATTAGTTTTGGATTCGTTGACGAAAAGTAAGATCTTATTATTACAATTATTCTGATAGCTAAATAATATATATATATATATATATATATATATATATATATATATATATATATATATATATTGATTAATTTTGAATGCTTCTGAAATAACAAAAAACACTATAGAAACATTGTATCGTCTTGAATTATAACAAAGTAGGCAACGTTAAAAAAAATTGGATAACCTTTTTGATTCATAACCTAGGTCTGAGATTTTGTTTCTGATATTTTTGCTAAATATGTTGCTGATATATAATTCTCCATAGTCTACTCTTTTTCAAATATCACTGATATCAAATTCTATTTTTAATGTAAACTTCACATATAAATTCAATAAGTCGCCTCTCTATGTCCTAGTCATGTCGTTTTTGTTCTTTTGTATGCAAAGTATGACGTCTGCTAATTTTGTCTACGTAATTAAGCCTATATTTAAATATTTGCCAAAAATAAGCAGAAAGGTACAGGAAGATTATAGTGTTAAACGCTGCATGCAAATATTACATTTTATCTTTTGTATGTTTCTCCTTTCTCTTGAAATATGTATACAATGTTCTTTTTTTTAAACAATGAACTAAACTACGATTGCTAAAAAGTATTTTCATCGATGAATTTAGAATGAATATTGGTAATCAGCTGCAACTACTGCTACTAATACTGTTGCTACTATATAGCTGCTGATACTGTCCCCTTTATAACTACATGTTTAAAGTTTTGCTTATGATATTGGTGCTGGTAAAATGTGACATGGTAATAAAATTCAAACAACCGATTTACAGGTACTATTATGATAAGAATCTGACCATTCACCAATACAATACGATTCACTAGTAAACGGACCCAAAGCAAATCCGTATGATTTTCCATATAAACAATATGCATAATATATCATAATCCGTATGATTTTCCATATAAACTATAATCATAGTATATCATAATCCGTATGATTTTCCATATAAACTATATGCATAGTATATCATAATCCGTATGATTTTCCATATAAACTATATGCATAATATATCATAATCCGTATGATTTTCCATATAAACAATATGCATAGTATATCATAATCCGTATGATTTTCCATATAAACTATATGCATAATATATCATAATCCGTATGATTTTCCATATAAACTATATGCATGATATATCATAATCCGTATGATTTTCCATATAAATGCATAATATATCATAAGCTGTACTAGTCTAAATAGGAGACAATCCAATGTTGATTCTTGCCAATAAATAAAGATATTCGTATTTAAAAATTATATTAATGTTATCAAGCAGTCTCCTGTAGAATCCAGGAATAGCACTTTCTGCTCTGATTGGTGTATATTTGTAATTCTCTATAATAACTTCTATATACCTTGATTTCAGTAGTAGGAATCCAGATGGACTGTGTACTTAAATGAGAACTAATTACTCGGTCGATATGCAGGTATGTCTGTTACGCATGAATGTCTATACCACCGACGTTGTAGCATCATATTTTGGTGATGTGTGATGTGTGCATGGTCGAGATGGTATAGGGGTTGGTGCCTACAGGCAAGACGATTGGTGCCATAACCCCCGGTTCGAATCTCCGTAGAGTACGAATTAAAATTTTATAACCTTGTATGCTAATATTATTTATTCGCATGTTAAAATTATGTTAATCTTATCAAGCATTCTCCAGCAGAATCCAGGGATAGCACTTTCCGCGCTATTTGGTGTATATTTGTAATTTTATATAATAACTTCTATATACCCTGATTTAGGCAATAGGAATCCAGTAATAGTGAAAATGTGTCAATGGGGATTTTGCGATTACAACATGTTTGTAAAAAAGTATGTCCCGTCGATAATTTGAAAGAAACACAATGAATAAAACAAAAATAAAGAAACAATTGTAAAAATGAACGTGTCTGGAATATGGGCTTTGTTGTGTGTGTGTGTGTGTGTGTGTGTGTGTGTGTGTGTGTGTGTGTTGTTCCTCTTTTATGGGAACCACTGGACCCGAGATTGCATCATATTAAAGGTTGAACATTTACATTTTTGTTCTCCCCACAAATGCATTATCCTCTCGATCTATTAGAAATTGAGTGACATTTTACTTTCAGTCAGTGAGCTGAAGGAGGGGTAGGGATGACAATTGTATTAATAATAAAGAAATACAAAAATCAGTGGTTTCAGATATTCATCTTATCTTCCAATATATTTAGCATATATTTAGCATGTTTACATCAACATACATCATTAATCAAAATTCCATCTCATGAACAGAGTAGAACTTTAAAGTTGTTATGTACAATAGTATACTTCTAAAAAGTAACTTTTTACTCTTTTGCAATATGTTTTTAATTCATTAAATCTAAGACAATCTAAAAAAAGTAAAATTAATAAAGATATAACTGTATAATAATTACAATAGCATCTTTTAAAGTGAATTTCGTTTTACATGAACATGTTCTCAAGCCGTTTTAAAATTGATTTTAGTGATTTACTGAATTAAAACACATAAGTTATTACTATACGCATTTTGAAATACAAATATAAATACTGTCTAGTACAGTTTAATCTATGCAACTTACTAATTTAACATTTCTGAGAAAAATAAGAATCATTTTTAATAAACCTACCACTGAAATTGAAACAAAGTTCTTTGTCAAACACTGAACGTTTGTCGGAGGTTATCAGGTCCTTATGTCACATGATTCGGTAGGCGGAGTGATCTTTCATCTCGCGTGAGGTCAGTTTGGCTCGGGCAACACTTTTAATGATTTACAACATTTGTTTTAATATATATACCCTCAGGTTGACAGCAGACGCATCATTTTAGAAACCTGCCATAATATGGATACCAAACGTGTCATGCCAGTTTAAAGGTTGTCAAATAGACCGACTGAGACGTCCAAAAGGTACATTAATAGTCCAAGAGCTAATTAAGTTGGTCTTGGACATAAAAGGGAGCCGCGCTAGCTTATGTGGTAGAAAGCAGAACTCGTAATCCAGGGGCTGCTGGGTGAATAAGTGACCAAGCCAGCCCGGGTTGGCTGCATCGCTGTATTCTTTGGGTTGCTTGCACTTGTCTGTGAGAGTTACTAATAAAAATAAATATTCAGACATGCAAAGCAATTAAATGCACATAGATTTGTTGTAAATTTGAAACAGAAAAATCAAAGAATTTCAGCGATAATGCTGAGTAGTGTTTCGAGCAATGACTTACTGTATAAACAGAATTAAAAGCACATGAATTTTTCTTGTATCAGAAGGTTTAAACTTGAAAAAAAATGTATAATTAATATAATAACATCTTCAACATCATCGGCAAATACTGTAATTGTAAGTATGTATATACTACAGTAATTTTCTCATTATTTATCCTAGCTCATTCTTTTTTTGTTCCCCAAATAATTTTATCCCACCATAAATGCGTTCAAAAACTCGCTACTTAGCTAACAGAAGAAATTAAAATGTCATACTCATCGAGGTTGAGAGTCCTTTCTTACAGCAAGATTGTATATACAATTACCACATGTATGGGATATTCAACTACAGAAAACCAAAATCCCAAATCGTTTCCAAGGCATGCATGGATATACGGCCAAACAACTATAATCTTATGATACATTAAATGTGCCGATATTGACAAATGTTACGATATTGACAAATGTGCCGATATTGACAAATGTGACGATTTTGACAAATGTGCCGATAATATTACTGACCGCATAGTCTTGACATTTGATCAATATATTCAGAACAGAACTGTTAAAGTTAAATCAGCATAAAGTACATGGATTACCACCACAACCTAAAGGTCACTATGCAAACATATGAGAACCAATAGAAAAACCAAGCAATTTAACCTACCCTCTGATTGGCTAAATTTCGCTCTCTGTGGAACAAAATCTCTGTGATTCGGGAAACCAAACAGCTACATATTTACAAATTAGCACAGAAGATGAGATTTAGAACAACATCTTCTAATGACTGGTGGTCAGCCCCTTCCGGCTTTCATCAGCCTACATAGTACACATTCCATTCCTTACCTTCGACACAACGGTTCCATAATGACCTAAGAAGTTGACAAAGATAAGCATTTAACAACTTTATTTTACAGAGCAAAATGTATTGATGAAAGAAATATTAATCTTCTGGATATAATTTTATATACAGATGTAAGTTTTAGTTCTTTAGAGCCAACGCCTGAGGAAGTAAAACATGTTCTCAAACGCCTTCCTTTTGGTACGACTTCTTATCCCGGCTGTTTAAATAGCCATATTCTTTGTGAGTTAGCCCATACACATTCGCATCCACTGAGTTCACTTTTAGCCAACTGCTTACAGAAGCCACCTTTACAGGCTCTTTAAAAGAAGCAAACGTTTCTACAAATTTAAAGAAGTGTGTCCGTTCCTTTGTATCTATTTACGGACCAATATCTTCTCAAGTCTGTTGGAAAAAGTGTTTAAAGGCTTTATTTAATTACTTCATGAAAAGAACGGTTTTACACCATTCCAGTCTGGATTTATTCTATAGTTAATCAATTAACCTATCTCTGATACGTTGTGCCAAGCAATTGATTCAGGTAAGAAAATCAGATTCGTGTTACACGATATACATACAATTTTTGATTGCGTGTAGTAGCAAGAACTGGTCCATCGAATTAAAGCGACTAGCATCACAGGAGGCCTTTTAAAATGGTTTTCCTATATATATTAAATATAAGAAACAACGGGTGAAACTTCAGTTGGTGTTTTCAGAAAAGAGGTGTGTTAGAGCTGGTATGCCACAAGGATTCGTTTTAGGCCCCTTACTTTTTGATATGCATGCATGAAATCGCACAGGATATACACTCTAATATGAGTGTATTTGCGAATGTGCCAGTCTATTTCTAATCGTAGATAATCCCATCGAAACCATTCAAAACCTCAAATCAGACTTGGAAAACAAAATCTTTGAATGGGCAAGTAATTGGCTTGTAGCATCTAACCCTTCTAAACTTGAATCCCTGACAATTGCTAAGAAATTGTTTAAGAAAACTTTCCATCCTCCATTATGCATTATGAACCATAGAATTGAGGTACTTGACTCACACAAGCATCCTGGAGTTTAACTCTCGAACAATTTCTCATGACACAAAGAAGACGACTATAGAAAAGAAAAGACATGGTCAAGAATTAATTTATTGCGCAGACAATAATTTCAATTTGACAGAAAATCTTTAAAAGTTATATGTATGTCTTTCATAGGAATTTTATTCTGGAATATGGTACTGTGGTCTGGGACAACTGTACATTATGTCTTTTATACGAAATATTCTGGAATATGTTACTGTGGTCTGGGACAGCTGTACATTATATCGACAAAGTGAAGTCGAAACACAGTACAAAATTAGGTAGACAGAATCGTGACTGGAGTAACAAAATTAGTTGCTCTACATCCAGAAATAGAATGTGAAAGTCTTGAATCCAGATGACAAAAATATAAACTAACATTTCTGTAAAATGTTAGCTGATTCAAGCCCTCCCTATTTCATATATCTGATTCCATAAGCTGTTAGTGATGTTACTCATGTTAACTTACGTAATGTAAACAACTTTCAGTCAATACAAGCTAGAACTAGTCTTTACTTCAACTCGTTTCCTCATTCAGTCATTCTAACACGTTATTTGCACTCCATTATTAACCTAAATAACCGTGATTATCATGTTCCTATACACTTTTATTGGGGTAGAATGAAATTTCAAATTTGTTATGTTCGACTAAGAACAAATTGCAGCTCACTAAGTGAACACTTATTTACATTAATGTACTTGAATCACCTCTATGTACCTATGGACGCTAAGAAAGTGCACACCATTTCTTTTTTATTGCGATTATTACCAAGAAGAACACATCGAACGTTTTCAATCACTTACACTATATCGTAATTTAATTTCCAATACATTTTTGTACGATGATATAACTCTTCAGTATGAAGCAAACATTCGGGGTCTTTTTTTCATGCCTTTTATGAATTTCTTGAAACGTTAAAACGATTTACTTAAAGGCACCATTTATTGACACGCGTGCACTTCTACTGGTCATAAACGGCTATAAACATCAGATCCCTTGTTTTTGAAAAAGTGGCTGGATATTGCTTTTGCAACGACTCGGTCCGCAAGCTGATTACATACACAGTTCTCTATAAATATAAGTTTCTCGTTTGCTTTTCTTTATTCTCATACTTTATCAGCTCCTTTGTTGTTCATCTTTGTGTTTTTGTTTCCTTGGTTAAACGGTAATGTGTTTAATTAAGAGACTTTATTTTGACTATTCAACTCAGTGGCTTATCCAGAAGTATAGTCCAGGGCGGGGGCGGGGGTGGAGGTGGGTGGGTGCGCAAACAAGTAGACAAGGACTATGTGAGATGGAATCCCTAGTGTGGGCCTAGGGGCAAACTTGAACACTTATTTACATTAATGTACTTGAATCACCTCTATGTACCTATGGACGCTAAGAAAGTGGAACTGTTTAAAATGTTGTCATAAAACTTCATTATCATCAGCAAAATATTCAGATATCTTTATAAAGTTTGTATCGTCAAAGAAAAAGCACATTATAAGCCATTGGCTTTCGTTCTGATAATTTCTCTTCTATAATATACATCTTGTAATTTCCAACTAATATCGTATGAAATAAAATATGTTTAAGCAAACCAATGTGAACAAAGCATACCTCTTCACAAAAGAAAAATAAAAAATAAAAGATATTATTGTAAACAGTATCAGAGGGAAAATCAAACAGCATACTATTTAAAGGCAAACAAATCAACTGTAACCGGGATACTAAAGGAAAACTACTACGCCCTATGCTAACATTACTAAATTCGAAGATCATTATTCATTGTCGATTCATTATTGACTTATAAATTACTTGCTTGAACACAGAACTAAAATTATATTCTCAGAACATCCCATATATCAGACATATATAATACAAACATTTCAAAAGGCTTCTTCGTTGTTTAAAATACCCCAAGGTACCGTGTCCGTTTCGACATAACTTAATTACTAACTGCGCAATGAAATACTTTGTATGTTGAAAATAACTAATCATTGTCATGTCAAACGACAAAAAAGGACACGCACGAGAATTGATAAGACACACACACACACAAAGCAAAAAAAAAAAAAAAACAAGAAAAAAAAGAACAAGATTATATGGTAGAAGCTGGCATTCTGTGGCGTGCATTTTCGAGACGAGAAATTATTTACAATGATGAATTCTGAACAAAGAGCTGAAACAGAATACAGTTCTATACAAAAGTAAATGCTACACTGCCAAAGAAACAAATAGCTAGACAATTACCGGCGCATCCATTTATAAAGCACATAGTAACACTGAATATGTAGGGGAAGCCCCGTATTGATCTTCAGTCATTAGAATACTAAATTATTTATGGCTAGGTTCTATAGCAAGCAAGCAAGTGAATGAGATGATACTTTAAACTGAGTAACTCGTTCAGATATCAAATGGAAAGATTATTCGGTTGACAGAGAAAAATGCTTCATGGCTTTTAAGATAATGTGTAAAACGATAGTAATGACTGTAGTTGTTATTAATTTTGTTTTTGTTTGTTTCGAATCATGGGATTTTTAGAAAGATTTTTATATTATATCGGTTGTATAAAATGTTACAAAATCAAACGTATTCAGTCTTATGCATGTTATGTGACTGATAAATGAGTAATTTGCAATGTAGAGATAGACTTGCCACAATTAAGTGTATTAATTTTTATGGCTAGAATTAATATGCATAGTGAAAATGCTCTACGTGAAGTTATTTACTTTTTATCTGAGACGTTACTGTACTTGACCTTAACGTTGATATTTTGCTTATGATTTCAAGACACTTTAAAGTGAAATTGATCATAGGTATCATCATCCATCGATAAGGTAAAGAACCAGGACATTAAGCGTAATCCTTAATTGAGGAATTTATTACTAAATAAAATGAGACGCCCTAATTATTTTATGAAATCCATTTGAAGTATGTTATAGGTTTTCTGATATTTTTCTGCGATGATAAATGTTAGATTGTTAACAAACGACAGTGTAGTAAGAAAGTATGATGACAGTACTCTTATATTCATAATAGTTTGGAATATATTACTAAGAAGCAACCAAAGGAAAAAAGCTTCTAGATTATTAACTTCTTCATTCGTGTTAGTACATGTAATCTCGAGTGAGAAGTGAATCTAGTTTTCAACATCGTCCCACTCTAAAAGGATTTATCTTTGTACATGATATTAACCATACAGCACTGACGTAAAATGTTCTATACTCAACCACAGTATTTAATGATTTGAATAATTACAATAATAACAATACCTATAACAACAAACAACAACAGAACAACATCAATAATAATAACACAAGTTTTATCAACATTAGAACATAATTACAACAGGAGAAACACCACTATTATCCCCGTTAACCAGTTATTATGATTTGAACCTTACAGTGACGAGCACAAGTTTTCATTATATATATATATATATATATATATATATATATATATATATATATATATATATATATATATATATTACATTAACGACAATTCGGTGCTTGTAGAAAACGTTAATGACTTTAAGAACAAAGAAGGAGCTTAAATAAAGATCGAATTAAATGAAAATCGCAAATATCTCTTTCATTCTATTTGATGTTGAGTTTTTGTATGTTTTCATAACCTCATATTTTCCTGATGATGATGATAATGATGATGATGATGATGAAGATGATGAACATTTTAAATAATACAACTCCTTTATTTTTCTTCCCGTTTTGCTATACTTATTTTGAAATCATATTTTCGTTATCTATTGCGTATCATGAATCCCTATTAAATCCTCATGGTAACCCTTTGGTATTGATAGGTAAATATTACCTACTGAATCCAGGTACGGGGGCAATCTTCTTTAGTGGCGCCCCCACTTTGCCACAGAATACAGTTTTTATGTCAGTTGCCAAACTTCATCCTCTCAGCCAACCCCATCTAAATATAAGTTTTGTGAAGAATTGGCCCCGTTACACTAAGGCAAGGTGAAATAATATGAACATTTCAGCTGCAAAAAAACAAGCTCCCGACGGCTCTCTCTTGGCCTTGTGCCCTGGGGCAATTGCCCCCCCCCCCTGCGCCGACCACCCACCCCAGCCGCCACTGGGTATGTAGAATGCAGGAAAAGCGAGCATATTGCATGAAACTTGTAATGCATATTGTAATACAATGTCGCTTGTATAAATGAGCTCATTCTGCACTGTTATAATCTGGTTTAAACTGTTGAAAAAGCACCTGTTTATTTGAAAGAACATATAAGCACATATATGTCCAGCCGAATGTGAAAGTTGTTGAGCTTATGGTGACAAATGAAACATATTTGCGAGGATGAATTTGTTTGGCCGTAGCATATATCAAGCTGCTAGAAATGTTATGTTCGCTCTCTCCTCGGGTTAATTTCTGTCCCTTGTTTTGTTTTTCAAGGGATGCGGTGGCATGCGGTGGCATTTTCGAAGACAACTCGGAAGAATCCTTTGCAAGAGAGATTGTCTTCATTTGAAAGAATAATTATTACTCGTTGCTGGGAACCAATTTTATTTAATAGTAGGCTTGACAACTCCTTCATTGTATTCACATTCTCTCTCTGACTTGTGTAAAGCATTTGACTCGATATATAGTAACGGAATGTCCTATATACCATATATATTAGGAATACGTGGTCAAATCTTTAAAATAAGAAAGAAGACTTCTTTTAGCTTAAAGTAGGTGTCAAACAAAGGGATATAATGTCATCAATATTGTTTTCTTTTGTTTTAAGACGAATTAGAGTCATCTCTACAGAAAAATATCGATGAAGTATTGGTAATAAATTACATCAATATATACCTATTATAATTTATTGTACTTTTTCACATGACCTTCAGGAGGTTAATACCTCAAATACAAACATTTGAGTTTTCTTTATTAAAGGTAGGAAACAACTTAATGATATAACAAGGTACTATAATAACATTAAATTAAAAGATGCTGATAATTTTACATATTTAGGACTTACTTTTCACTTAAGTGATGTATTCAATATTGCGGAATATTCCCTTGCGGGGAAAGAAATGAAAGCTATAAATTTATCACTTTTAATACAAAACCTTATAATTTTAGACCCAAAATTATTTGACGCCTATATTAGTTCTACAATACATCATAGATATTGGGTTTGTGGAGTCCAAATAAATCGACAAGGTAATGTTACATTTATAAAATTCATCCCTACAGGTTAACACGAAGAGAAGCATTAATGCTGTATATGGTCAACTTGAAATATATATATACATATATATATATATATATATATATATATATATATATATATATATATATATATATGTGTGTGTGTGTGTGTGTGTGTGTGTGTGTGTTTGTGTTAATCTCTAACAATTGTATTTTGTAAACAGCTTATAATATTTTATTAAGTATTTTGCAAACTGAATTTGAAATCCTGAATATTAGATCTTAGAATATGGAAGTTATCTACATATAAATCGTTAATATGTGATTGGACTAAGCTGCATGTTTGAACATAGCTCAGAATACAAAGAGGCAGCTTGTTTTATTAATTGCGTGAGAAATGGCTATGTAGCTTATTGCATCTGCTATTAGATCGATATATATATATATATATATATATATATATATATATATATATATATATATATATATATATAGAGAGAGAGAGAGAGAGAGAGAGAGAGAGAGAGAGAGAGAGAGAGACAGCCATATAGATGAATGGATTGATAGATAAAGAGATAGATAATTTCAAGAATGATAACCATCGCCATATTTTTCAATGCACAATATTTAAGAAAATATTTTCAGTATTGTAAACGACTTAAACAATTGCCGGTAAGTAATGTGAGGATATCTCAGCAGAAAACACAGACATTACATCCCTATTAACGTCTTCAATTTTTCATCCATTTGTATTTCATTTAGGTATTGCACAAAGTATATTTGCTCTCAGAATTCTCCAATACTTTATAATACAGCCCTATCTGTACGAGCTTCTATTTCTATAATTGTACTTTGCCTGATGGAAATTAGAATGTCAATCCTGTTTTAACTGGCACACGTGTACACCTTTGAACATGCGTTATTCTCTTTAAATATGTCTGAAAAAAGACCAGATTAGACACGCGGAGAAAACAGAGTTGAATTCGGAAAATTCCATTTGAGAGAAAATCTATTAAAGAGCTTTATTTGTGTGACTAATAGTAAGAATTCAGGATACAAACTGGTCATAAAGGAAAATGCCAACGTGCGTAAATTGGTTAAACATGTCAACGCATACGTGTTTATTATCTTCAGGGCTAATGGGCAATTTATTTAGAGTTCAAATAGGTAAACTTTGTGTAGGAACTGATAGCATCTTGTGCTTTTCCGTGATTACCATATGAGTGTCGACTATGTTTTTGGAAGGTGAAAACCTTTGTTTGCTCTTCAGTTAAAAATATAATCTTTCCAATATATAACATTGATACCAAATTCAGAATGCTAATACGTGCACTATAACTTTTATTCGTTTTTAATTTTCTACATTCTAATAAGGTACACTCTTTTTATGCAGCTACATTCATCGGGAGAATGCATAATATATACTCTCTTGATCTTCATTCTTAGTGGTAGCTTCCGTTACAGCTGAGTTTTATACTCCGATGAAAGTTGACGAGGAAAGTTGGCAATATACATCATTCTGAAAGCTTATGACATCATGCATTTTTCATAAAAACAATGTTGCCATTTTTTTCAAAGGTCAAGGCAAAATCAATGCATATATATATATATATATATATATATATTTGTTGTACGAATCTTCCCATAATTAACTGCAATATATATCTGTGAACACGTTTCACGTGTTGTGTTAAGAGAGTACTATTGCAGCTTGAAGTAGGTAAATAAATGTCTAGTCAGCTATTTAGCTCTAGTAATTAATGGCATAAGGAGTAACCTAATTACTGCTTGACCACATGCAGCATTATAACGGTAATACAGTTCGCAGAAAGTGTATTGACCAATATCCACTCATCTCCATGTCACTGCTACTGATTTACACCCCACATAGGCCACGTTCACTATGTAACATCAACTTGTTATAGGTAAAAGCTATAATCGTATTCCACAATCAGATGAAACACTGAAACAGCTTAAATTGTGCTGAGATGATTTTAAATAGACACGGCTCCTTCAGCAAGAATACTTACAGAGTTCTGACGAATAGATTACAATGTATTATTGAGTATTAAATCGAATTCTTTAGTATTGAGTATGCATGGATAGAGCCTGATATTTATTATTATTCAGCATAATCATCAAGTAGTGATTGTGCATGTATTGAACCTGATCTATCCCACAACTACAGGTAGTAATTAGAAGACTGGCTCATAGAAAGGGTGTTACTACATTCTTTTAATGGTTGAAACCTGTGCGGAATATGTAACAGCTGTGCAGAGCTGTTACAGAAACCTAGCGATTTAAATTTGTTGGTAAATATAATGTAGATACAATTAATATATTGTGAAATTAAATTGGATGAAGACTATACCTGTTCATTAAAATAATATTTAGGACGCAATAGTCACGTCTTTATAGATGCCATCTTTCCAGTTTTGTTTAGTACAGGTCCTTTATGTGGCTGAAAATCGCGCGGTTTAAGGATATTTACGCGCTGTGGGGAATTATTAGGGTCACTTTATAGGGAGTATTCACTCAATGATCAGCTTTGCCGTGCCATTCATTTGGCTGACTCAGTTTCTCCATATTATGACGAGCTTGAAATTGTACATCTGTTGATAATTATAGAGTTCTGTTTTAATATCAGGTAGCTACAAAGGTGAGAATGTACATCCTCGACTCCGAATGTAGTCGAAATACTGTTTATCGCTACCTTTTGGCTTTCGCTGGTTATTAAAAATTGACAGGTCAGCAAGTAATGGAACATAAACATTGTGTGACGTTGTTTCATCTGAAGTTCAACATACATTATTGATTTTTTCATCATGCCGATGACACTAAAGATACTGAGTATTATGGAAGCTATGAAGACGTTCACATGTATCTGATGAGTCATCATCCTTTCTTCAGACTTTTTGTTTGAGCGTGTTCAGTAGATGGCAAAGTAAAAACTAACATTTTCTGCCTCAAGGGTTGGAAATAATTTGTCAAAAAAATCATCTGAATATTGTCTGGTGGCAAGGTGATGTTACCAATCCAAATATTCGTGACCATTTCGATTATTGTTAGCAGTTAGAAGATGGAAAAAAAGGTTATTAAGAATATTCCTCCATCCACATCCAGATATGTACAAATGTAGTGCCGATAATGAACTATTTAAACATGATTATTATCCCCACGCTTAAGTTATCCTGTCGCGAAACTCCTCCTACACCGTTTGATGTAGAGAGTTTGAACTTAGGGATATGATCAAGGATCTTCCACATATGTGCATACGTGTTTTGAAATTAATATTCTCTCTAGGTTCCCGAGCTTGAGAAGATGTTGAATACGTGTAAAAGAGGTGGGGTGCGATGGGGTGGGTGTAGCGATACCTGAGAAAAGTATGGGGATAAATCTTTCGCCGCAGACTGATTGCTTTAATTGTATTTGATGAAAAACCTGACAATACTGATTTTGTTTCTATCCATATTTTAATATTACACATTCTCCATACATGCTATGTAGATGCGAATATAAGTAAAGTACAATCGTAGTTATGATGATGGATACAAATAGTATCATTACAATATTAAAGCAAATTTAAATTTATTTCCTTCGTCTTCAAATCTTGTTTCTTTAAAAGCTATAAAGTTTGAGGAAATGCCAAAAGCTTGAGGGAAGAGCAAACTCATTAAACTATTATACTTCTGAGTTTATTGAATTCCCTGAGAAATTAGTTATGGTGTTTATAGAAACTAATTAAAACATCGTTCTCTGGAGACGTGATATATATATTGAGGATATTTTCTTTTCCTACTTTAATACCGGATATATTTCATCGTGTATTACAAAAAACGTGATATTTTAACGAGTGGCGATGCCATGAGTTAAAATATATCGTTTTGATGTAATATATCCCGTATTTATGAAGGAAAAGAAAATTTTCTTTTTATTATATACCAAACTGGCTCCAAAATCGAGGCTTAGAAGATTAAACTCACTCTTCAGCACAATGCGGTGAACACTCCAACCCCCCTTTTTGTAAATTCACATCACTTTGATAGGCTGACGATATAAATATCATTGACTTAAGAGAGCGGTAGGATTGGAATGACCTAATCTGTCGCAGTAAATTAGATTTGTGACATTTTGTAAACTATTTGATCATATCTGACCACAAAGCCAGTCCAATTCAGCAATGCATCACAACGGATTTATCATTGCTGTCAAGGAAGTAAGGGGAAATAACTTCATAGGGGCACGAACGGCGTCGAGTCAGATTTCTTTAGCAAATATTAATTTCCATCTCTGAAATGTAATGAAGTTTCTATTTATTTGTTCTAGCTCACAGAGAGCTTGTTTTTGTTGCTGCAGGTATAACTTCTGTATGCACACACATTCAAACATCACATGGCATGATCGGTAATCTTGTATTTTCACATGTGAAAATATAAGGATATATTTTTCACATGTGGAAATATAGAAATGAAAAAAATAAAAACATGATTTCGCCAATAGTTTTCTATATTTCACACTTAAGTATATAATATAACATAGTTCTATTGTTATTGTTGTATTTTCATGAAACTAGATACAATGATTTACACTTTACTCGGCGGATGCACGTATATACTTGTTCGTAGGGTAAGAAGTGTTATAACAATGGAAAAATTCTTCCTTAATCAAACAGTTCTTGTCGAACTATTTTAATAGTCGAATGCATGTGACATTGAAGAATGCAAGCATTGCAATATGTGCTTCCTCATAGATTAATTTATAGTGGGTATACTTATTTGCCCTTGTAACTACAATAAATGGACTAATCCATTCTAAGACATATCTATATATGCAGACTTCATATCGGGACAATCCCATACTAATATTCATTAATAAATATTATATCAAGCAGAGTACAGATTAAAATAGTTTATCGCTGCCAGTAAAATACTATATATAAGATGGGTTCTCTTAATGACAAAAAGACCATTACGTAAAGAACATACTTATGGTGCATATATGTATTACTTTGGAATTAAAATGTTCTATTCTTACCTCTGTTATCACTACTACCTTGAACAATACTACTTTATGTACATTAATTACTATTCCTGCGGCTACTAAAAACTACTACTGTATTGCTACGTGATTGTATTAACAGTGATATGTTTCCCAAGTGAGTGAATTTTGAAATGTTTAATACTATTAAGTAACTAGTTCCCGATGTACGAAGTTCAACCAGAGCCAGCAAAAACCACAGTAGACCCAGGGTCTAATCATTGTCTATTTATTTATTTTTTGTTCGTTTATTTGTTTTCAATGGTATAAAATGAAGAACAAAAAGCATGCCAATACTAGTCTGCAACAACTGAGCTGACAATGTATGTTTTGAAAACTGATAAGAAATTTGAATTGCACGAATATAATGAATATTCGGAATGGAAATGCTGGCTATGTATGCTTGCTTTTATTTTTTCTTTTCTCTTCAAAAGTCAAAATGTCATTCACTAAACTATAACCCGTCATGTTTTGTACCAATGGTTTAACTTTGTATTTCCAAAATTTGATTGTTGTTTGTATTAAAGAAATAAAAGCAACTTTTGCCTGTCTTTTTTAGATGATAAATATTTAGGTCATCGGATACGGAATGTTATATAAAATCAAATTATAAGATACAATTTAGATTTATCTCTTAAAAAGAGACGGGAAGGATAACTGTTTATCTTAGGCAATGCTAATACGCATTAAAAGAGCAAAGTTTGAAAGATGTTTATAAAAACCCTATTTCCCCCCTTTAGTTTTCAAAAAGCAGATACTCAGCATAATAACTTTGTCTAAAACAGCTTCTGGTTTGAAATTATTTTTTCCCGTCGTTTTGTAATTCTTTACCAGTTTGAGTTTTAGGCATGGGAGCGATCGAATTTTGATTACATTGTCTCATCTCAATATCTTTCTAGAACTGAACAATTTTTCACCAAATTCCGTAAAATAACTGTAGATAGAGGTATATAATGAGATGTAATTGTTTATAATGTCTGTAATGATTACAAATGTATATCTTAATATCTCATCCAGAACCTAAAATACTTGCCTGTAGTTTGACCTTTTTGACCTTTCTAATGTTTTATATGTTGCACGGCAAATCGCATCATGGTGTAAAACGCCTGCTTTCAGACAGCTGCATGACGATTTAGATAAATAGATAGATTCACGAGTGATAACGATCATCAGATTTGTCAGTTTATTATTTTCAAGTATAACGTCTCAGCATCATGGAGGGTCTGAAATATGCAAATTTATGATCATTCTTAACAAGTCAAAAAATATATACCATTCTCAATGAAGTTCTTATTGATATAAAATTACGAAATCATCCATATAAATTTAATTTACCACTCGCAAATAGTGCACGTAAGAGTCTCTGACAGTTTACCAGAAAAAAAATAGTCGGTGCTTCATTATCTTTATTTTTTGAACCTATACTATTTTCTTTGACAACGTCTGACAAAATATATTCGGACTGTGGGAGTGGCTGAAGGCTAAATTTGATTAAGAACATTTCAGTTGAGAGTACGTACGTTAAGAGGCTTCTTTTTGCAAAGGATTTTGTTTCATTTTCCAAATATTTAAGGCATCAAGTGCAGAATATTTATTTAAATCACTATGATTTAGTCTTTTCTTTGTTTATTTTACCTTTCTACCGTTTATTAAATAACACATTTCATGCAGCTGCATTTGTTTGAGGATGAGGTAATACTTGTCTCGTTTCGTTCAGTTTCTTTAGCCGTCGTCTCCAGTGCTTTAACTTCTTATTTATTACGTTTTCACCCCTCTTCTTAGCCTTTTCGTATACTGAAGACAAAATGTGCAGGCTGCGAAACCCAAATCTTGATATTGTTCAGTATTATATTTAATATATTATATTTTCATGTCAGTAAGGAGTCTCTCGATACGTATAATATTATTAAGCTCGCTCACAACACCAGCATACAAGCCAACCTAGATTAGACATTTGGAATTGATATAATTTGGAAGTTTCCACCGCTATTATGACTACTCCTGAGTGTGCGATATTGATGTTACAAACACCAGCGGTGTTGGTAGTGTCTTGGATTCAGTGCTGATCTACTGCATGCATTACTACTGTTAAGTGTACTAAAACTTCTTTTTCGACTACTATTGCTACTACACCTACCGCTAATACTACTATGGCTGCTACTACTGCAACTATTACTATCACTACTATCACTACTACAGCAACAACCACTCCTACTGATACTGCTGCCCTGCTACTATTAATACGAGTGGTAATACTCGTAGAACTGTTTGTAAAAAGTCTTAGTAGCGGTGTTATATGTAGTAGAAGTAATACTAGTAACAGCATCAAAAATGGCTCGAGTGGCAGTAGTAGAAAAGCAGTAGTAGTAGTAGTGGTAGACTAAGTTACAATCGGATGATCATAATTCCTCTAGAACCAGAAGAACACAAATTGACATGCTGATGACATAAAATGATTAAAAAATGCTCCTCTTAGGACAGCTAACATGCGCAACAGCAGACCATTAAATGTCATCAGTGAAAAGTTAGTCACTATTATCTGAGACATATTTTGGTCTTAAAACACAAACATTATATCCCATTTAAGCATTCACAAGACCGAATATGCACCTTATGACTATGTACACTGGTCAAAATAATTTTTGAATTATAATTCTGACTCAGTGATAAAGTCTTAAAGAATGTGATTTTTTATATATTCGGATACGTATATATCTATATAACTTACTAAGTTTTTTCTCTTATATTTACGTTTGCTCCTTTGATCTAAAATATAGCCAAGAGACAACTGATTCTACCGCCAGTACTGTCAAGTATATTACAATCCTTAGTTGGCATCAGATAGCCAGTATTGTGCTGATGTGCCATAAAAGGCTAATACATACATACATACATACATACATACATACATACATACATACATACATACATATAAAATAGTATTAGTGATAACATTCTTCAGCAAAAAGAAATCTAAGATATTACTATTTCTTTATCATGTTTCCTAATAAGAGTAATCGTTGTCGACCTACTTTATAACATGTATCACAAACAACAGTGTGTGCAATAAAACTGACTCAGTAGAATGATTGGGATGAAGATGATTACAAAAAATACCAGTGGTAGCATTGCCATATTGAATCAAACATTTCGAACCATTTCCTCATGCAAATCTTAGAATCGAAATGTTGTCAAGAGTTTCGGAGAAAGGTGGCAGTCCCAAAAGCTTTATGAGACTGAGGATTAATTGAAATACACAATTTCGTTCATTTCCTAATGAAAGAATTATGATGGACCATTAAACTATTGGAAACAGCATTTTTTGGGACACGTTAAATATACAATATCTACAACATGCATGTATATATTCTAATAGAATTTGAATCAGAGAGCACATCTCGCGCAGAACACACATGTTTATGTTTGCAGTATTGTGACACCTGTTGTAACAATTGATTAATTCATCATGAATGTCTGATTAGGGAATTATTTGTCACTTTGTATAATATAATTATCTTATTTATTCATTTATCAATTTAAAAAAGAATTCCATAACCTGCAATCATAAAGATACAGCCTGGCTGACAAACTTATTTCTCCAGGGTTTGTAGACATATAACAGAACAGCCGCGTCTGAAAAAATAGTATTTGATGGGTGTGGTGTAATATTAAAAGAAATCAAGACCCAGAACAGAAAAGTTATTTTCAGGTAAACCAGATAATTACATATATTAGACAAATTATTAAAATAACAGTCTTCTTAACTCATGCTTTTATTATAAAAATTATTTTTGTCATATACAAATGGCTTTATATTCGTCATATCTGACCTGATACTTTCCGTCCTGAAGACTCTACTTTTCGTTTTGACCCTTTGACATACATAGAGGCGATCACAATTACAGTCTGTAAAATTATCCTAGCGGAACCCCTTATGATATCATACATACAATAAGATGCATACCAGTACCTCCTAATGTATTTCACCTACTTATATCACTGCAAAACCAGCACCAGCAACAATAAAAGTACTACTACAGCAACATATACAGCGCTGTTAATGTTGTTATTTATACTATGGTCTTGCAGCTAGTGCTGCTACAACTGCATCTACTGTGACAAAAAGTTGAAGTACTGGTTCATGTGATCTGGGTGCTGGTAGCATCTGGCAAGCTGATGAAACTCGAAGCTATGTTGAAGAGGCCATATTATTACAAGAAACAAGCCATACATTAACACAAATGACAAGACTCACCTACAGCATATGAAACTCATTTTGATCTCTAAATACCTACAATTCCTCCTGCAACTCAATGCATAATTATAGCGTATCCAGCATGAGCCTACGAATAACCAATCTTATTCTATGCTAACTGGAAATCAAGCGAAAAAATATAAACGCCTCTGCTATTAATGTGATATTGCAGTTGATTGTGTTTCTTACGATTCATCTATCGCTCCAGCATGTATATCTTTGTGAATCATGACATGTCCAGCTGGATTTACGTAATATATGTTATTGAACTTATATGTGCCTAATAACTTACAGCTTTTATATTACCTTTATCTTCCGATTGACAACATGCGCTTTAATTTAGGTGCATTTCGTAACAAGTAATCTCACGCGTAACGTGTGCGGAGTCTTTACATAAAAAAGAACAGGAAGACGCCACAAGGGTAAAATAATATTTAAGATACTATACAATTCGCTCAGAACATAAATCGATGAATTTATTTTAGATGGGTGGGTTTGGTTATTGCGGCGCATCGGCACAATAAGGTCATACAGCGGTGAAGAAATAGCTAAAATACAAATATATGATTTGGAGTTAATTACACAAATAAATAGATTAAAAATACGTAAAGGGACCTGATCAAAAAGGGTAATGTAAGCAGCTGAAATGTTCCTAAAGATACAAATATAGCTCCAGATATTTCAAATTCATAAAACAATGATGCACTAATTAAAATCACTCACGTTATCAGATGAATAACCTAGCTATACGTTATTATAAATGCTTGCTACTTTAAGAAATCTAGAATTATAGATACACTTACAGTGTCAAAAAGCTCTTTAATATTATTGACACTATAGTACCGATCGCGTCTAGGTTGGAGGTCGATACATTGAAGCAAAAAGTGTTGTACCGTAAAGGGTTCATAACAAGAGACACTCTCGGGTGGGTGCTTACACTTCAAGGTGAAAGACTGAGTTACACGAGTGTGTAGAATTCTAAGACGTGCAATAATCACTTCATCCTTAGGGACTAGTCAAAGGACAGGGTGTCATTCGCCTAAAGTAGGTTCGACTGAATGAAGCATCTTCATTACATGATGCCTGCCATTTATTAAGATATAGGGCTTAAAATCAGTATATGTCATTTTAAAATCAGAAGATTGGAAAGATAAGGCCGTTTTGGCAGCGCGGTCTGCATTTTCATTACCTCTAATACAGACATGACTGAGTAGCCAACAAAAAATTACATGATGAGAGACAGCTAGTTTGGTGTACTTGATAAGAATATTTCTTATGAGGGGATTTTCCAACTTGCTATTGCGAAGTGACTGAAGTACTGAGAGAGAATAGGAAAAGATAACTGGATTCGAATATTTTTGTTTCTGATATAGTTCAAGGCAATGTCGACTGCCTTGATCTCAAGCGAAATTGGAATCGATGCATTATCTGTTAAACGACATTTGACAGTGTGATTGCCACTTATAAAGGCTACATCAGCCTTTTCGCCATCTTTTGATCCATCAGTAAAACTCTTGGTGTAGTTTTTTATGTTCTGAAAGGAGTGCTTTATAGAAAGCATTAAAAGAGGATGGATTCGTCTCTGACCTGTTTCCTTTGTGCAGAGTAAACAAAACTATGGGCTGTTTTAGAAGCCACGGTGGTATTTCAGAGATGAAAGCCTTTTCGGTTTTTGAACGACCAATATTCACATTGTCAAGATATGGTGATATTCTTATAAATATCTAAACCATTAGCTTACTCCACCACACGAATTCGTTTTCCGTCCATCGTGACTCTAGGCTCGTCATGTTATTTACGTAGTTGATGATCAAAATGCATACAAACTATTTGGATTTTGAAATTTTAAAACCGTTTACAGTTCCCTAATTATGGATCTTATTTATACCCTGTTGCAGCTGTCATTTAATTGTATGCATATGTTATGATCAATAACATATATGAGAATTATCTGCGTACAAGCAGAAATCCGCACCTGGATTTAAACTCTTGACTATGTTATTAATTTTGATATTAACAGGTGTGACTGTCAAAATGGCTCCGTGAAGCACACCCATATTCTGCTCGTGCATATAAGAGGGGTTGATTCTGCTCTTATTATAAATTCCCTGTCTGAAGGAAAGTTGGATATAAAAATAGGTACACGTTTTTTAGACCTAGATTGCGTAGGTCATTCATTATTCCGTACTTCCATGTTGTGTTCTAGGGCTTATCCGAGTCAAAGAAGACTGCCACTAAGTGCTCCTTCTTGATTAAGACATCGCGAATAAAAGTTTCAGGGCTAACCACGTGATCATTCGTGCTGCGTCTTTGTCTGAACCCATTTTGAAAGGGGGAAATGAGATAGGTGAGCCAAACTAGTCTTGTATTGATCATTTGCCCCCACATTTTACAAAAAACAGCTTGTCAAGACAATGGGACGATAATTGATATGATCTATGTTATTCTATTCTGGTTTTGGAATAGGGATCACTGTAGCCACTTTCAAAACATTTGGGACATTATTAGTTTCAGAAATAATAGAAGCAACATTTTAAGGTCTATTTTCTTTTTGAGACTTGATTTTTTGAAAACTACGTTGAACAGTTTGAAGATGAAGAATATTTAGATAAAGTATCAGGAAGTACATTGGCAATGTCTTGCTTAGAGGTAATATGTTTGTTATTTACTTTTAAATGTCGGAAAGAGGTTGTTTTTTTTTTCCAATTTCAATTTCAATTTTCAGTGAACCATTATTGTTTGAGTCGCATGGGATTACCAGAGGACTTTATAATGGATTCTTCTCTGATTTAATGTACAATAGTTTTAAACAGTTCAACAGGGTCATCCAAGCTCTTGAAAATATCACTGTGAAGTATGGCGTTTGAAAAATTTTCAGACTTTTTCCAGTTGGTGTTGTTTAATTTCCAGCGTGAAATTGGGTTGTCAATGATAGAGATACTGTTTCGAATAAATATTGGAAAGTGATCACTACTGTAAATGTCATCAGTAACCTTCTAATCAAAATCTAATGGTAGAGAAGGGGAAAATAGTTATATCAATGCAGGTATATGAGCCATTTGTTGGGTGTAAGTATGTGGATACCTTTGCTAAATAGGCACAAGTCATGTCTCGAAATAAAATCTTCAATCGTTTTGCCTTTGTCTTTTATACCACTAGATCACCATACAATGTTATGATCATTGAAATCTCATGCAGAATAAAAGGAGCAGATAACTTTTCAATGAGATTCCCGAGATCATTTGGGAGTAAGTCAGAGCTTGGCGGGATATCACTGGAACAAAATGTAATCACTCGATGAAGAGTGACACTGACAGCAACAGCTTGCTAGTTTGTATTTAAAGCAATGTGGTTATGTGCAGCTCATTTGTTAGCAACAATAGAAACTCCCCCTGTATCCCTTTCAGTATTATGAGCAAAGGTGTTAAAAGTTTTATAATTCTTAAAGGTGATATTGTCCGTATTCTTTAGAAATGTTTCCTGCCGACATAGTACTGTAGGATCATGCTCTTTTAGGAGTAGACGAATTTAATTATAGTTTGGCTTAAGTTCTCGACAATTCTACTGGATAATGGTGTTCTGTATTATAGATTAAAACAGAGCAGGGCAAATGGTTATGAAACTTTGCCAGAAGCACTTATGGGTTTAATTTTGTTACTTTATGTGGCTTAGAAACCGGTTCTTCTGCACCCATATCCTCTAGGTCACCAATTTATTATACAGCTTAATCGGTTTATCGGACCCTCTGGGCTGTCTGTTTGAATTATTATTTTTTTTTTCTTCTTCTTTGCCACTTGTCCTGCTATTGTAACTTTTACAGTTGTTTCTGTCGAATTAATTGTCTCTGGAGGTTTATAATGGGGGACGTTGGACGGCTGCGTCGAATTTAATCTTTTTTTATGCATCTGAGGATCGTTGGCTGTAGTTTTTTTGATAACTGGTTTGACAATGGATGAGTACGTTGGACGAAGTTGCGAAGTCATTCTTGTTTCTACTAACATACTGGCCTAAAGAAAGAGAATATTATATGTAAATTTCATCCTTTAAATGTCTTTTTCTCGTGTGCTTTGTGTACGTGGTGTTTGGTATACATAAACCATCCTTTACTTGAAAGAATCTAACTTTTGCTAGCTTAAGTAGTGTTGGGATATTAATGGTTAGTATAATGGCGTTAGTGTCCTTCAGTTGTCCGTTGTGTTTACTTGAATTGTACGGACAGCAGTGACAGTGTGGCTCTTCTCTCCTTGAAATATCACATCGTTAGTGACTCCTTTCACTTGGGGACAACGGATCACACCTTTAAAATAGGTTATGGAATTGTGGGATACGTTTTGAACTTGATATACAAAAACTGACTTGAACTTTTGGAATCTCTCCAACTGAGCTTTTTGTCCCTTTCAGTACGTAGATTGCCGGACCTCTGCTTGATAACTGACTTTAGTATCGCGACCAGTCCAAGGGCGCTATTTTCAATAACGAAAGGGAAATGTTTGCAAAAAGGCTTTGCATCATGGATTCATCAATCATAAACGAGGAAATAGAGTTTTTGAAATGTTTTGATTATCTTAGGAATTTGGTTTCCCGAGTTTACCGGTTTTGTTCACGTTTTGGGTTATAAAAGTCATACTTTATGCAGTAAAGATTCGTCGTCCTTGCTCCCCACCGTCACTGAGTCCAACAGGGGGACTCTTCAATGGTGCAGTAACCATGCATTCACATGCCAGGGCTACACAGGTGGTATACTCGGTAGGTTTAAAGACCTCCCAATTGACCAATGAAGCTTTGAAAGGAACGTTTAGACAAAGGGTGGAATGGGCAAATGGCGGTAACAAGCGAGATACCAAAAGATAGAAAATGAAAGCAATATAAAAGAATTTGGCGTGACTAGCCGATTGATCAGATCAGGCCCATCTGACCATCTATCTTTCTGAAGATGAGGCCATAGTAGCGTGTTGCATTGCTCAAAACCAGGATTCTCTTCTCCAGCGACATGGGACCCAACCTACAGCAATCAGATTGCCCCCCACGCAGTCGCCTCTTACGACATGCAGCACAGAAAGGGGAAAGTTGATTTAAGAACCCAAAAATAAGTCAATTGGCTCCATTAAACAAATGTAAAACATTCAACTTTTATGCATTTCTTATAGATTTCATGATATAAACAGATCGTAATATATAATAACCAACATAATGTACAGCAGTAGTTATAAGATGTAGGCTTTGTTTTTTCAAATACCTTTCATTCATTACTCTAATGAGTTAATGCGCTGACGACATGAGTTCCATAAACAGTTACAGAACATGCAATTGTATTAGTATCGAACTTCTTTTAATAGAACCTTTCAACATAATACACCAGCATAATAAACGCCACCTGCAAATTTAACACTTGAAAGTATTTTAGTTCGGCGGTTATTCTTCCTTTAAACAAACTCATTCATTTTCATTCATATTCATTCCGACCAACAATCTCATCCCATTAATTATGTTTTAACCTCGTTACTTCATATAAGGTGTATTTTAGATTTTAGTACCATGCAACCGATTATTGTAGTCATACTTTCATTAATATATAAGCGACACTATGCTCATGTTGTATGTACGCTGTTCGCAAATATTGTGAAGAAAAGCTATTTCAAGTTCATGATATGTAGGTAAACTGTGAAAATAATATAAAAATGGAAAATACTGGCATTCTGACAACAAATATATTCGCAAGCGTATATATATATATATATATATATATATATATATATATATATATATATATATATATATTCATTTCAAAGATTTATTAACTTTGGATTTATTCTGAAGATTGAACACGGTATCAAATTGTTCATCTTCATTGAATAGGTATAAGTCAGGCAAAAGGTGGCAAACTACCAAAGATTTATGTTTTGTGGTAATTAGACAATGCTATATTATCCGTTTTCCTTCAGTCTGATGGTTTGATGCCAAAGTTTCATTTTTTTTAAGCTGCGGTTACTATTGAACCTGCGATGTATGTTCTCCATGTTATGAGATAATCGAAAGCAATGTATATATTAAGAACTTATCTATGTACTCTGAGTCAGTATCCATTGTGTTGGATATGATAAAACAAAAGGCAGTTGTCTCATATGAATGCATTATCTTCGAAGTTCGTTCCTAAGCATGATGCCACTTTCGAGCTAATAAAATTATATCTAAAGTGGCTTACGTTATGACAAGCAATATCAAATACGTTATGACAGGCAATATCAAATGCATCAAATTTAAGCTAAAAAAAATAAACTTTTCTGTGGGGCGTAACATTTCTTCATGCAATATAAAAGTGATAATATGAAAATGCATTTATTTCAATATATATATATATATATATATATATATATATATATATATGTATATATATATATATATATATATATATATATATATATATATATATATATATATATATATAGATAGATATATATATATATGAGAGTCATTATATCTTGATATGTACTGTTATAGACCGAAGAGATGTAGACCCCCCCCCAAAAAAAAAACAAAAAAAAAAAAAAAAAAAAACATCATATAATACATCGTTAATGAGTTACAAATTTTCGTTGCTATCATGTTTGCTAAAAACAACTAGTTAAACACAAAACGAACAATGATCCTTTTGAGAATAGAACAGGAACCCTTCTCTAATCTTTGAAATTAAATACCGACGAAAATGTATGTTTTACTAAACCACGAACGTTGATTAAGGATGTAATAAATTAAACGTATTAGTGATAAAGGGTACATGTTTCAACGGTAGCAGGATCATTATGCAAAGTCTAGAGCTGAAATGATTTAAATCAGACAACATTATTCACTGTCAATTCATTTTATCATTTATTAATGACTTTTTCGAACGCACACCTAAAATAAATATTTTCAGAATGCCTAAATATTTTCATAATACTTCATACATCTAATATCATAATGAGGACGTTTTATAGTGATATTTAATTAATATCGTAATCGTTAAGGATTATCAATCGCCGAATTAAATACTTTGTGTGGTAATATTGACTAATTTTGACTAATAATTTTCACCCGAAGTGACTATGAAGGCAAAACAAGGTGGTCAGTATAAGAAACCATTAAAGCTATAAAATCAAGCACGCAGATGTATATCTTAAAGACTACAATTCTTGAATATGGCTGAAAATTATAAATACATGACTCGTGTGTACGGCTCCTACAATAACGAGATGAGAGGAGGTTAGCAGAATGAATAAAGAAAAAGCTGAAAGTATTATATACCAAAGTAGGTTTAGGATTCTCAAGCTCAACAAAATATATTGCAGTACGTTTGATAATTTTTTTTTTTTAAATTTGAGGCGTAATTGTATTTGACCCAAAAGTTGATAGTTTGCTTGTGAACAAAAGAGTTTTCAAAGCAATAATGCTGAGAACACATGCTAGAAATCAGAGTACAGGAAGAACAATGTCCCTTCTTTACATCATGTTTCAATTTATGCACAAATTATACAGTTCTCCTTTCAGAGACCGCTCAATTATTAGATAACTCAAACTAAAAACTTGTATCTCCTTTTCTCTTTGTTCCCCAGTGATTAACATTGATGTTGAACGTCTAAAATTTCAGTCTTATCTCGTTCTAAGATAAAGTTTTAATTTATATAACAGAAGCGAAAGGAATGAATATTGTTTATTTATTTCTTAGGAAGCGCCAATGACACATTAAGAGTGAAGCCTAAAATATGCTGCTACAAACTTAATGTTCGCCTGCTTTACAGGCTGATTTCTTCCCCTTGTTTATTTTCAGGAAGAGATACTATTTCACAGAGCACACAGAAAAGTCTTCTTCAAGATTGCCTGACTTTGTTTAAAAGCATTGATTTTATCCTTTGCTTTGTAATCAGAAGCCACTTTTATTTAGAAACATTGTAGTCCTCTAATTGATTTCACATTCTCACCCTTTTTTATTTGCAGAACTGAATGCACACAATATTTTATTAAATAAGTTTAAAGTATGAGAGATACATATAAACAGATTTAGTGGTTGTCGAATATATTTATATTGTTGAGGCTTTGATTTAAACGTTTTATATGGAAACCATAAGACCAGCTACAAGTTTGCACTTCCGAAGCATGTTTTATCAGTTGCATGTCAAACTGGATCATGGCCTACTGCCTCTGCTCACTGACGGTTTGTGCTGTTCTAATAGAAATATAGATATATTGATCAATAGATTAAAGAATCCTAACAATCACCAGATTTTCCAATATACTATAGTAGTTAAGTGGGGTGGGACATAAGTGAACCCAATATCCAATCATGGAAGTTAAGATTAGATGGCCATAGTGCCATATTCTAAATTGACAAGGAAAGACGATGGGCACTATGGCCATCTATGTGAATGTAACATTAGGGGGCACTATGGACATCTATGGGACTTAACATTATGGGCTATAATGGCCACCTATGAGGAATGAACATGATGTATGACAATATGGCTTGCTATGGGACTAGAATATAAGTTCATTTATGGCCACGTACAAAAACTGAACATGACAAATAAACGTTCATATTGACATGAGAAACAAATACCTAACTATCTAACTAACTGTAGACAATGTAATTTTGCTAATAAGGAATATTTTTGTTTTTAGTGAGGAGACTGTCACGCACCGACTTATACTTGCAAACACCTATACAAACAAGCAAATGGATGAAGGAAATTATAGTTATGTGATGCTCATTATATTTATAATTACAATCCAACACCCGTCTTTGCCATCCAATATCCACACCACCAAACACACGGATAAGAGAAAAGAGAGTTATGAAATGATCACTAGCACATCTATTTACTATCTAACATAATATCACATATACAAAGGGAAGTGGTTATCATTCTTGTTTTCTCATACATAGATACATACACACATACCCAATCACACATACCATCACTTACAGCTTGAGAGTGAGTGGTAGGGTCTATTTTGTTTGGATAGATGCATACGTTTGTAAACAAACACACCATCACGTAAACACAAATGGAGGAAAGGGGGATAGTGTATGATGGCTAACAAATACCAGTTATTTAAGTTTTGCTTTGGGATACAGATAAATATTAAAGACATAAGCACACCAAAGACACAAAATACACACAATACATAAATGATGTACCATTTCAACATTCTTCTATTGATATGTATGCAGATGATACATCACAATATGTCAGTGATACAAATATTAGCATTGTTGAGAGTAAACTATATGAAGATTTAAAATGTGATATGAAATGGATGCATGAAAATAAACTTTGCTTTAATTCACAGAAAACCATGTTAATGTTTATTTGTTCAGCATAGCGGGCAGTCAGATGTAGAGCATTGTACTTAGAAGTTGATGGCATTACATTTAAAGTTGTTAAATGTCCTTATTTATATTACTATGACCTGCTCCAACCACGTTGAAACACTCTGCATGAAATTATCTAAGGAAATATGAATTAGGACAAAAGTTAGAGGTTTTATGTTAGACCTATTGATCCTAAAAGTGTACTATACTGTTGTTCTTCTTCACTTTCTCGACTGATATACTATATAGGGAGAGCCCGGTAATTCATTTTACCTACAGGGACTATACAGCTTGCACAAAAGCGCAGCCAGGCTGATTTGACATGTTACATGTATCACTTTTTTAACACTCTTAGATGGCTGCCAATCAATCATTTAACAATAAATAATTATATTATTTTTAGATAAGCTGTTCTTACTTACACGATCTTAAATATTTTAGGACAAGAGTATCTATATGTGTTTAAGTTTGTAAGAAACTATATATTAAACTTTTCAGCGTCATCAGTGGCGTATCATAGGCCGTTTCAACCTGGCGGCGCCCATCCCTCTCCAGGCTGTAGACTACAGCCAATATCCATGTTACTGCATGGTTCGCCCTGGTCTCGAACATGTGGCCGTTAAATTCATCTTTGGAACCCTTCCACCCTGGCCGTTGACTTCAACTTGGAAGACTTCCGCCCAGTGACGTCATGTTACCACCACCCTATTTCTCCCATAGGTAGGAAGACTCTTGGAGGCGGGAGTGTCTTAAACCTTCCTTTGCAAGTTTTTTATCTTGCCACTGCCAATCCAGCCCAAGGAAGTTCTTAGTGTTGAGCGTCAAACGAGGCAGCTCTAGGTGCCATTTATAATTTTTTTTTTTTTTTTTTACAATGGCTAGGGCGGGATTCTAACCCGGGACCACTTGCATACGATGCCGACGCTCTAACCACTGGACTATTAGAGCTGGTAACGATGAAAAGACAAACCTAATGACAAACAACCCGAGTGGCATCCAAAAGGAAATAAGAGTTAATGGACAGAAGCCCAGCTGAAAATCTCATACTTAGACCACGTCTCTAATGCGGAGATGCGCACTAAAATCCAAGGTGCAATTGAACCTTATGAAGATCTGCTCACCACTGTAAAGAAACGCAAACTAAGATGGTATGGTCACGTCTCACGCTCAACTGGCCTGTCAAAGACAATCCTACAGGGCACAGTGAGGGAAAAAGAGAAAACGAGGCAGACAGAAGAAGAGATGGGAAGACAATATCAAAGATTGGACAGGCATGGACTTTGCAAAGTCCCAAAGAGCAGTGGAGAACAGGGCAAAATGGAGAGAGATTGTCGCAAAGTCATCAGTGGCGCCCCTACGACCATCAAGGTTATGGGAGAAATGAAAAAATGAAAATAAGGAATATATTAAACGTTCGGACAGATAATTTTAACAAATATTTTGCTTACGCCAGTAGTTTTATGGAAATGTTTGTATCATGATATTAAAGAAGCACCTAATCTTTGGGCTTTTAAGATGTTAAGCGTCTCCAAATATTTTAACGAGCAATTCTAATATTATGACCGCATAACATTTTGACTTGTTAACTGTGAAATATGTATGTGATAACAGTATGTTTACCTTGTATGATTTGTAATAACTTCTGCTATATTTGTATTATTTTATGCAATAGATGTTAACATTGTAGATTTGTACTAATTGCGTGTATATTTCTTTTAATTGCAGGGTCATAATGTAATGCTTTGGTTCGGTTTTGTGGGTTTAACGCCATTGTTCAGCACATGAACGGCTATACATGGAGACAGGAAGACACTGGGAAGGACCACCTACACACGGGAAGCTAATGACAAGCTTTCTCGTATACCCACGATGGCTGAGCCGAGATTCGAACCCACGCGGACAGAAGTGAGATGTCAGGGATCTAATAAGGCAAACGCCTTAGACCACGTGGTCACCCTGGGTCCTGCCATAATGTAAACTGGCTGCTAGCTAATTATGACTCACTGGAAAAACAAAGTATATTCTTGTTCTTCTTCTCCGTCTTCTTCTTCTTCTTCTTATTTTTATTATTATTATTATTATTATTATTATTATTATTATTGCGTAGAACAGAGAGAGTGGCAAAACATTACTAGTATTGTGTTTTTAGAATACTGTATGTGTGTGGGTGGGTGGGGGGCAGAGACCTGAAAAGGACCGTTAGTTGAACTCTGAGAAAAGTATGTTCTTTTATAAAGGGTCATTCCTCCTTAAGTGATGGAAGCTCCCAAGGCGGGCTCTGCAACCAGCATATTTCGCTCCCTATCAATTTGGATGCTACTGTGTGCTGCGGCTTGTGCTGCTGTTGGTGCTCTCTTTTGTTCCTCCCATCCTGCTTCTCTCTTTCGTTTTCCTCTGCCAAGACATCTGCCACCAGAACTTTGGCCATCGTAAAATAAACAGAGCTTCTATTCTCGAAGTGTCTTTCTCTTGGAGACAGATACACCTCTGTCGCTGGTCTAGGAGGTGCTGACTTGCTCCAACTGAACCACGGTCAATATCACACGGATGCTTACACTCTGCTCTTTATGAATGGCAAGACGGATGAACCCGTTGCTATATACGCTGAAGACGCGATGGCTAAACATCCACAGGGTTGCTACACTACAGTGATATATACTAGCCATGAGAAGACACGCACGGGAAATGAAAGCATTCCCAGAGAGAGACAGAGACAGACAGACAGACAGAGACAGACAGAGAAAAAACATCATAAATACAAATAATACATTTTTTTTCCTCCAAATTCAACATTTAAAATTAGCCCCGCTCAACTGATTCAGCAACTCACTAAATAACAATGAAGACAGAGGTTTAGGACAGTCCCTCTTCTTCATGTATAATATCTCAATTAACCCTGGAAAAATAATAATTCTACAATTTAATACAAATACCCTACAAAACATTTACAGCGCTTAAACTGCATTTGTTTTTTTCTGAAAAGAGATAACCATAATGTCCACGAAGCCATCATTCCATTCTTGCATCGTGACTAGGGAAACACTGGTGTCCAAAACAAGACAGTAAATGTTCTAAAGCGAATCCAAAACTTTGTTGATGAAGAAAATGCTAAACACCATCGAATTTGATTCATATTTTAATGAGTGGAAACAATATTTCTTTTCGTAAAGTATGTGATATAAGTTTCGATGGGGGTGGGGTGGGGTCACGTGAGGTAATCCAGACAACTCACAATATTCCACCTGTAGTCCTTCGGAAAGTGGGCAGCAATTCAGTGTGTTTCTGATAGATGACTGTGATTGGTGTTGACGTCACAGGTTTGAACGTCTTTGCGTTTTCGATGAGATCTTTGGAACAGACTGCATATATACATGGGGAAGTGTGCGATCCGTGCATCAAGAGGTAATGGAAGTCCAAGGTCTTTATTTTTTCTAAACCCATAGAGTTCACAAGCTATAATAGACGACGATTTGAAACTTTTCTTGTTCTTTAAATTGGTCCTTTATAAGTTGAAGAGCGGGAGGTATCGGTGCTTTAATGCTAGATAACCTGAATGTGCTTTGTCTCGAGGGTAATCAATAGCAAGTCTGTATACCATTGCTTTCAATTGTTTCTTCTTGAATGAGAATCTACGCTTTTCTATATAAGGTTACGACGCTTTTCCTTGGCTCATCATCAATCATGTGTCGTGTTGAACTTGATTGAGATGATATTCTTTTAAACCAAACCATTTTTCTATGGTCAGTAGCGTGATTCTCTTGGTTGAGCAAACCATTCCACTAAGTGTTTCTTGTTCGACTATAGTGCAAATCCTCTTTCTTCTGCTCCTTCTTTCCGTCTTCTTTCACATCTTGGCTTTGTGGGAATTGGTATGGTTGCTGTTCTTGATCGTCTATATCCATCTTCCCCTTCTCCATTAGCAAACTTTTAATAGTTAGGATGACTTCTCTCGGCTGTTGACTTTAAATGTATGGTCGAATTCTTTAAACAAGATCACATTTACTGTGTTCTTAAAGGTTAGAATAAACTGAAGTTCCACATGCAGTTGTCACTATTTATAGAGCGTAAATTACCCTTGTCACTGCCTTGCTCTGGTATGAAAGCAACTCCCTACAAACATTTATCTCATGCATAGTTGCCGTAGGATATGCCGTAGGTATCGTTGCTATCCAATTGTCCCATGGTTTCAAACAGAGTCAAATGAGATGCCAAGTAATAATTCTGTAGAAGTTAGCTTGCAAAGGGTCTAGTAGACAACGTCTGTCCGTCCCGGGACTCTTCTATCTTTGAGACGTCGTAGTAATTGACGACGGTGGAGGATGTCTTGTCATGGTGACTGAGGCAAATCATTTTCAGATCTCATCTTTTATACCAGGACTCGTATCAACTTATTGACGGGATGTCGTACGAGCTGTACTATGAATACTGGACGAGAAGAAAACGACGGCGTTTTAAATTAGCTAAATGGAGGGAGTTCTTGCTTTGACAGATCCAATATACTTTGTAAATATACCAGAAGCGACCACATTCGACAAAAGTGGAGGAGAAGGAGGAACATAATTAGCGTTAGAGATGGGTGTCCTTTTGGGTGGTGTCTTCAATAGTTTGGGAAATAGATTTGAGATAAACAATAACGGAAGCGATGAGACTGCTGATGCTGGTGTGACTACATCTCGAGGTTTCCTTGGGTATCTCGCGATCTAGCGGCAGTGCCTCTCTTTCTTGGGCCAGTAGTAGTGGTCTCTGTCTTTTTTGTCTTCGCCTTTTTGTCTTCTTGGGAGAAGACTTTGGTGTGTACTTGCAGAGCTCTCTAGTCTTTTTGTCTTTATGTATTTATTTATCTTTGGGGTGGAGGGTTTGGGAGCCTTGGCTGCTGTAATGGAATGCCATAGTAGAAGCGAGTCAATAATAACTCCTCAAAGATATCTACATCCACCGGCTTTCATGATAAGTTGTTTTTTGCTCTGGGTATCAGTTATCGAATCTTCGAGAAGAGTCAATGCCGCCTTAATCTTTTTGAGAAAGACCCCCCCCCCCCCAGCCAACAAAAACAAAAATTCAAAAAACAAACGTTGCGATTGATGGGAAATGTGACTGATTCCTTGATGTAACTGACGTGAAATCAGAGTAAACAATCGTAACACTTCTGTTAGACTCGATCCCAACAAATGCGAACAATGAACGAATAAATCTAGCGAAATAGTGAACTTTGAGTGAAGTCATATTGAAAAATATCATGGATGGAGCGAGTGAATAGGATTATTCTAAGTCTTTTTGACAAACGAAAACAAGGAGGTGGTGTGTAAATAGTTAGACCGCCTTTTAGTCTACAATCTTTAAACATTCCAGTTCAAAATCTCAAACAATCAGGGACTAGGGGGTTGAAACCGATCAGTAAATATGCTTGTGGCAAACGAGTGGCATCTTCAAATGCTTAATTAAGTCACGATGATCCCAATTGTTTATCCAACACTTGTATTTGAGATTTGTCTCTAAGGCTTTTAAACTATATCACACAATGGGCGCTGAGACTGATCGTACGATGTGGTGTGCCTTGTTGAAATAAATTTTGTGTGATGTAAATGATAATAACGTTGTGATCATGTCCTTTTTTATGGAAACCAAAGTTTATCTTCTTCATTTTCACCTAACATGTAATCGAAAATAACAAGATGAGTTTGACCAGAGTCAAACACGATCTTCTCCTTTTCACAAGGAATACCCTCTACAAATGAAATGAGTTTTCCTTGGCTTTCTTTCTGTAACGAGTCAGCCGATTGCCACCTTTTGTAACACCACAAATTGTGTTGTAAAGGATGATCGAACAAGGGTTCTTTGTGTATAATCAAACTTCTGACAAATTCGGGTTTGCCAGAACCGCTAGCAATGAGCATGTTAAAGAGATGGCGACGATACAAGGCTTCCAAACTTTGACGATCGTCAATCACTTGGAGAATGGAGGATACAGTCATGACTCTCGAGTTGGCAATTCTGATAGCAAACAGACCAACAAGACACTTGGTACAGAATGAAACAGGATTTAATTTGTCTAAACTAGGCAGCACAGGAATACAACGTCACAGCCTCAGCAGCAAAGATTTCAAAAAGGTTCATTTTGTTTCTTAATACTTTGTCACAGCACGATCCGGCTGGCTTCTTCTTGTGGGGAATGTGATGGGTAGACGTGTAAATATTCAGACACAACCAATGCATGGTGGGCTACGTCTCGTCTCCAAGCCTCAAATCCAAGATATTTCCGGTCGCGTAAATCAATACATAGTAAGTGTGGTGTGTGCACAAATTGCGACGAATCTCTTCTTCAAAAACGGGGGTAGATTGGTATTCATCACTAATCGGAACATTTTCAACAATTCCATTTTTTTGTGAACAGACAAACGTTTGGTATTAGTGATTGTTGTTATAACCATCGTGTCTTTTCGTACAAAGGTGGTATACTTAAAGGGTGGGTCCGCGCGTAAAAACATCCAAGAAATACAGACACAAGCACACACACGATACATCGTCCAAATTTCAAAAAGGTGTCGTCCTGTGAAAACAATTATCCTCAGAGCACTTTGCACTTTGTAATCTTCCAACAGTGCATACACAAGCCGTCTCTCTCTCTCTCTCTGCTATAACGTGGTCGTAGGTTTCAAAGTTTGATAATTTGAACAGCTTCAAAATAAGCAGCCATTTTGCAACATTCAGATACCAATAGTTTGTTGCACGTGTTCAACCTACTGTAAAAATCACAACAGCCAGTCAGAGTCACGAGAAACGTGTATTATAGTCTCGACCATGAATGAAAAAATCCAATGTTATTACACTGTTTTGTCTTGGGCATTAGATTTAACGATTTTGAGGCTTTTGTAACTTCAGATCCTTTTATATTCATAATACATCTTCAAACACAGTCAATGTCTTTCCAACAAGGTGTAGATTGGCCGAAAGTTGTTGCAATTTTTTTGTGGAACTCCAGTTTCTCCCCAAAACCCACCACTGCACATACAGAGCATCTAAGCAGGCTTGAGGAGTCAAAAACAAAACTCTTTCATTTTCTTTGTTGATTAAACTTTCTATTTTCCTATTGGCACAGTTCTTAAATAATTCAAGAAACATCGTGAATGTTATAAAGCCTTGTCTGGTGCCAGTGACCCTGGGGTAGGGGGTCCAAGGGGTCACAAATAAGACATAACTAAAGCATAGGACATCATAAGTGTCAAATCAAAGGTCTCTGATACAAGTTTAGAATGGGATGAATTTTAATCTTTGAAAGCTTACACAGAGTGAAAGGCAGAGATATAAAAGATCTAAATAGTTTCTTACAGTTCGTTAGATTGCAATAAGAGCAAGATTTTTAGATATGTTTGTACCAGACTTTAAATATGGAGTCATTGCAGGAAGGCGTGCCATATATGTAACGGATTTTGGATTCTGGCCCAAAGTAACTGTCCTTGGTTACGGTGGGGCGAGAGGACTGGGGTTAGTGGTGAGTGGGTATATAAACATCTATATGGTGATTTGTGATGGCGAGCCATGAACGTAGCGCTCCTTCAGACTGCTTTCAATCTTAAACAGATACCGTTTCCATAAAGCGGGTATTTTGTAATGGAGTGTTATGCGATTTCCTCTAGTTGTTATTTTTTTTTTTTTTTTTTTTTTAGTATTTAAAAAAAATTTACAAGTATTTCATTTACCTATCGTAACTAGTGCATATGCACCTATAGGAGTATCTGAATATAATATGTGTCCAGGAGGTAAATTGTTCTTAATTGGTCATTTTGTAAACAACATATTGACTGCGTTTGAGTTCAAGGTCAGTCTTGTTTACATAGCATTTAACAACTAGATTGGAAATTTCCATTTCTTGATGTGAGAAAAGTCAGGTTCGCAGAGGATATTTCCATTAGAGTTACTCATATTCTAGAATATTTCTGTCATGTGACTTATCCTTATATTTATACAGGTTTGGTAAACAAAATTTCATTCCTATACTAAACTTCATATTATTAAGATCAGTCTATTAAGGAATTTATTTTAGTAATCAGATGTTACAGTTGTGAAAATCAGAGAAAATTCAGAGAGAGGAATTATTTATTTAAAATATTCATTGGAATTTCTAAAAGTGCTCATTACCATACTAGATTAATAGTTGACTTTGTGATTTATGTGAATTTATTTAAAGATATTCTGGATTACATCATTCAGGCGTATCAGAACATTCAAGACTACTGCCACATCAGGACATTCAAGGCTACTTGAATTCATTCGGAACAATCTATATTTAGGCATTGTGATTTGGACACTTAGGATTATTGGATTATTTGTTTTTTAATTCGCGTTACTGTAAGTGCCTCTTGAATTTTAACTTTAATTGTCTAGAAATGAATTGTTCGTTGATTTTACCGACATTGTTGGTTTCACTTTTTTTCTGTTCATTATTTTAAGACCTAAAGTCGTAACACTACCATAATGATCTTTTTACACGAGTTCCTTTACCAATAATTTGAAATTGCCAAATCTGTATTACCGGGTCCAATGTATTTAGATTTGAACCTATTATATTTTCTGTGAATATGTTGCAAACATTATACTTATGGATGTGCTAAAGACCAAAATAAACTGGGAAAATTCCAGAGGACAGCCAAACAAGTATGAAAATTCAACTTTTTACCAACCGTAGAAACTGAAAGCGCAAACCGGTCAGAGAGAAGAAGTTAACGCGCGTATTATTTTAAAAATGCGAGCACATATGTGTCATGATTATCGGTGCTGATGAGCGTTTTCTTAAGTAGCTGTGAACCGCTTACAAATGTCGCAAACGCCGCTAATTGTCACAAGTAACATGTAACGGTGGCATCGCATGCAACGTCAACAGTACATGTCGTCGATGAATATAAAAGAGGAGTTGCCAGTAAATGGAATAATTTGTGACATTTACTGTTGTTATGACATTTACTGTCGATCGTGCAACGGTGAAGGTTGTAAATTGTGACAGTTACTGTTGAGAAAGAGCAGCTTCAACCATAAATGTCATATTGTTTCAGATAAACATCATTTCTTTGTGTATGCCTTTGTACCAGCTCCTTTGCGGAGAAAATGCAAACTGACTGCGTCCCTTGTTTATCGTCTGGCTTTGGTTTGTTTTTCATTGTGTATGTCCTCCAGTCTGATTGTCTTTTTTTTCTCTCGTATGATATTTCACAAGGTATTAGTATATATCTGTTTGTTATTTCGAAACCTACATATTCATCAATCCAGTCTGTTTACTTATCTATCGGTCTGTCTATGAATAGCAAACATTGTCCAGAATTCTAGTCAGAATGGTGATAAACATGCAAGTAGTTTAGCACAGTAATGACAAAAAAGTTTATTTACGACTATGTTCATATAATTACTTATGTGTTTTTCACAAATGGGTAAAGGTGATAAATGCTATTGAGAAATGGTCCTGTTAGTCTAAAATCTTAGCTGATTACAAGCCTAATAAATTCGTAACCAAAGTTTATCAATGGCAATAACTCGAGACATTATGGACGAATATTATTCTGCTCATGATTAAAACCATCCCAGAACACTTAAAAATATGTTGTTTTTTTCTCTCGAATTTAGTAAAACAAAAATTGGAAATGCTGGCCATAAAATGTTCAAAAGTTTTCAATACGGACAAACAGACAGACAACGGCTGATTCTTCGTTTTAGCTGCGAAGGGAAGCAGTTTTAAAACGTTTGTCTTTGGGTTACAGATTCTTTGTTCAATGTCATTTTTGTCATTTACCAACATTTCTGACATTTTCTGGGTCTATAGAGCACATTACAAAGACTGAAAACGCTGTACTTCCAGCAAATGTCACAATTTATACGTGTGACATTTACTGGCTTTAATGTTACCTGTAAATGTCACATTTTGACATTTATCAGCAACTGAGCATGCGATACCACCAGTCAATGTCACATTTACGGGCGTTTGTGACATTTACAAGCGCTACAGATTAGCCTTTCTAATCATTTCCTAACCACTAATTTACCATACAGGTAAAAGCTCTGCTTCAATTAGGTGACAACATTCAGTCTACTTGCAGGTTATCTGCAGTCTTGATCTAAGATTTCATCTTTCTAATATTGAACCTAACATATACATACTGTTGGTGAGCGCAGTTTACTTTTTAATAGTTCGTTTGTTTTTATTTTATCTTCCTACCTACCATGTAAGCAACTACCATATTTATTAAGCTAAAATTGATCGAAGAACGGAATAAAATATCATTCCATTATTTTATACTTTCCACTCTATTCCACTGGAAGTTATCCGAACCACTTTTAATGTTTATTCTTTTACATATGTATTCCCTGATCTAGGGACATTGATTTGAAGTTTCTAAAACAAAATATAAAGACTGCAAAGTAGCACAACTTGATACTGATTGCATTTGAATATATTTCGTACATGTTCATGTTCGGGGAGGATTACTTCGGAAGATTTTTCCCCATCAGACACCCTCCGCTCCGAGGAAATAATCTTTGAAATTTGAAATTGACAAATATAAAAGTTTCCATTGCTATTATCATTGATTTAATTGAGGACAAGATTTACTTCAAATGCAACCGTTTTTTTTAGTAATTTTGTTTTACTACTATTTACTGCATGTACTGCTTATGTTACATATACTTACATTGCTTATTTTTCGATTACTTCCGCCACTTCTATTACTACTACTGCTACTACTACTGTTACAACTATCATTAGTAGCTGGAGTGGTAGTTGTGGTTGTAGTAGCAAATGCAGTAACGGCAGCCGTCGTGGAAGAATAGTAGCAGTGGTAGTATTAGTGGCAGAAGTAGTAAACATGTAACTATTTCGTTTTCTCCATTCTCTGAGGAGTAGTAAAATTGGACTTTCTAACAAGAAAATGTATGATGAATGGGTAGTTTTAGGGCAGCAAGGAGACGTCATATCAGCCATTAACACGCATCACTTCCAAGGTTATTTACTATTTTCTGAGACTCATTTGATTCTGGAAACGCGAGCAATTAATCCCTTTTGCTATTCATAAAGCCAAATATGTACCGAATAACTCCGGCTTGACTTACTGGAGTCCATTGTGGATGTTTCTGCTACAGCAGTGCAAAAAGACTCGAAATATTCAAATACATGTCTTACTTTGGCAATTTTTGTTTCTCCTAATTATGTTCGTTCTAATATATACCGTAGAGTCCATATCATTTCACCACCTGTTCTGTATGGACTGTCAAAAAAGTATTTCTAAGAAACTGTCATCATACATTTACTCTAACATATCTCTTTATTTTCGCAATAAGCAAATCATTTGTTTACACTAACCAAGAAACAAAAAGAAAAAAAAGAAAAAAAAAAAAAAAGAAATGCACATCGTTATTTTTTAACAGACGTGATAGACTCACTATCAAAATATGCACAAATTGTGCCCTCTTTAATTGATTTAGGTATCTTGCCATAACAAGAAAAAAAAAATACGCAAAAATAATATTATTCTAACAAAATTAATAATCATAAATTTTGTATAACCATCTAATATAAACATTGCCATACTTGTTCTGGATCTTGCCGATATTTTTGAAATTATATTGCACATCAATTTTATATGAAACAATTTATAAAGCCGAACAATCTCAAATGTAACCGTGTGCATTTCTTTGTCTAGAATATGTATCTAAAAAATCAATGTGTCATAAGGCTGACTCAATACAATATTCAGGATGGCGATGTTAAAAGTTCCAATAATAGTATTGAAGTATAAAATCAAAAGTTTTCGAAATTACGGTATTCTTTAGCAGCTTGGAAAAAGGCTGTCGTGAAATATGCTCAGGAGAAGAGCAGAATCATTATGATATTATAAATATTTCTGCCGCTATCAAATTTAACAAATATCCAGATCACGTTTTCGTACTGATGATGTGTTTTTTTACATATGCCCTAAGCAAATTATTTCATAATAAAATGACACATTTTCAGTTGTTGTTATTATTTTGATTCGATTGATTTCATCCACTCAAACTGCACCTTGAGTCTAAATATATCGTAACTGCTAAGCGACCGTTGTTAGATGACGTCGTCCCCTTGAAAATGTAGCATCGACATCTGTATTAGATGCACATCTGGTACAAGGTTTTAGATCTGCCTCGGGACAAGAAGACTTTACCATGGGTTGCATAAAGATGCCTATATAATAAAACGTTTGATTGCTGTACATGTTGATATTCTCCCAGAATTATAATAAAAGAGCACGCCTAATGCAGGCCATGGGTGTATATGCTTGTAACAAAGTGAAACATATTATAAAAATGCAATAATTTATCATTATTCATACGGGCTGAATCGAAATAGGTTTCTAGCCAAATGTAAAGGAAAAAAATTATAAATTTCATAATCTCAATATGCGTCGCTTTCCAGTTTAATGTCTAGTATGTGCAGTAATTATCTCTCGTACTTGTCACAGATCGAATAATCCGTCCGTTCCAAGACTGTTCTCACACTCTGATTAGCTGATATGGCCATAAATGTAGTTTTTATAGTCCTAATTACATAAACTTTGTATCAGGCAGATCAGAGATTAAGTTGGTTCTGGTCGTGCCTTGAAAGGGGCTGTTTTATATAACATACCTAGTGTTATTGACAAAAACATAATCAGAATAGGAAGATGACTGCGATGCACACACTACTATTGAAATAAATTACCGATATCTTCTACTAATATATATTTTATTTCTTACATGTTGCCATTGGTATCAGGCAACAAGACAATGAATGTAAATGCTCTCTCACGTGCGCATTATTTGTATTCATATTCATATAGCAGCAATAGTCGCAAAATATAATTAACTTACTGCATATAATAACAAATATATAGATTAATTAAGTCTTACTAATTTACGGCAAGAAATGATGAGAAAGAAAAGAAAGAGAATAGGAGAAGGGAAACGGTATAAATAATTTACTGTATCTTGATTTCCCAATATACTATATTACTAGAATAATGCATAATTTAACTTCATAAGACGGGATAAATCCAAAGAACAATATCATTCTTAGTGCTTGATCGGAATCGGATCGGATCATTATATTGTGATTTCGAGACAGAAACTGTACAGTCCCTTTATCCGCACGAACATTTTAGTCCACACCAGAAACACTCGTGCAAAAAGAAAAGCCGAGCAGAAGAAAGGTTCATATTCGACACTACTAATCTCCCATTCAAGTTGGTGTGAGTAGATTGTATGTAATAAGACATTGCTAATCTTCCATTCAAGTGGGTGTTGAGTAGATTTGTATGTAATAAGACACGTATGCATACACAAATGCTAGCAAAAACTCATTTGCGTACGTTGAGTGGGTTCTTGCCCACTGTTGCTGAAAATCTTCTCGAGACAGACAGACTTACAGAAGTACGGACATACGTATCGGCTGGACCAAATCAATATTCCCCACTGATTGACGTAGGCAAGTGAAGTTCGGTTGACTTGTTTATATACATATGTACCTGATTCGATCAGACTTCATTGTCATTTAGTTATTTTGATAACTTTCATCAGTGGCTGGCATTGCAAACACAAATATAGTTTCTAAAATTTAAGTCATGTAGTAAACTTTTCAGAACTTGTTGAGCATAGTGGATACAATAGACAGGAAGATAAAACGACTCATGGTTTATGAACCTAATAGTTTATCGATTTTTTTTCTTTGCATTAATGTATTATTATGTAAATAAAATTTGAAGAAAAAAAATGTATATAGTGACAATATTAACCAGATATGCTTAACTTAACTTAATCCTGTGTTTATAGAATTTATGAAGTGTGTGTGTGTGTGTGTGTTGTGTTTTGTGTGTGTGTGTGTGTGTGTGTGTGTGTGTGTGTGTGTCAGAGAGAGAAAGAGAGAGAGAGAGAGAGAGAGAGAGAGAGAGAGAGAGAGAGAGAGAGAGAGAGAGAGAGAGAGAGAGATCATTTTGAGACGATCCTCGATGAAAAGAAATGGATCTACCTCACGTCCCACTGAATACGATGTCATTTTATTTCAAGATTTGACGAGCATATAAACAGGGAGTGGGTGTTAAAGCACGAATGAATTGTGCATTTTGTTTCTTCAGATTGTGGTCTTACAATTGCAGCAATGGCAAAATTAAAACCCAATTAAAACTTCATTCTTAGTATTGCAATGAATATCAAATAAGTTCAGATGGTTGAAGATGACGCAAAGGATTACATAAACGTCATATTTAAATTCCAATATATAATGGCAGACTCTACTCGAAGTACGTTCATGTATTTGAAGGAAATAAAAGTCGATAAATATAGTGAAGTGATTAGATAACTATTTTGATATAGATAAATAAAGAAGCATGGCTTAGCCGTTTCCTTCAACAAGTAAGTTAAATTCTGTATATTCATCGACTTGTAGCTCGACAATCTCTCTCTCTCTCTTTCTCTCTCACATACACACACACACACACATTGACGGTTTTCCCCATTAGGCAGACAAAGCAGATACCTAGGACGGCAAAATTCAGGGGGCGGCAGATATTAAAGTATGAAAATCTGGCTTTGTTAAAAAAATGTATTTATTTTGTAAAAACAAATAAAAAAAAGAGAAGAAAGAAACAAAAATTGTAGTCACATTTTTTCCATTATTTAAAGGCGTAAAGGTCTATAAAGGCTCTGTTTTTAATGCTTTGTTTTGGGCAGGGGGAGGGGTGCGGCAACTCTGACAATGTCCAGTGCCTAGGGACGGAAAAATTATAAATACGTCACTGCACACACACACATACACACACTATCTTCTTTAATCAGAAATAATAGCTATATTTCATTCAGTATGACCAATAGGTCAAGGCATTTTTTGCCCGATATTTATTTGGTCATTGTGTTGTCATTGTTGTTCCTGTCGTCGTCATCTTCGTCGCAATCCTTTGTAAGTATCTTGCAGGATACCCTATTACATTTAGCTGAGTTATTATCTATCTCCTATACATAAGAGGGACTTGCGCAATAATTTTTCTTAGACGTACGAAATTTTCCTAGAGATATTTTTGTGAAACACACTTACTAAATAACGTAAGATTTTCTTACGCTTAAAGCTTACGAAATATCTGTGCGTAAACTTACGTTGTTTCGTGAAATGGGGCCCAGGTGAGTAAATCTTACTATGTCGCAATTATTCGACATGACAAAACCACTTCAAAAATCATACGACATGACACAACATGTGTAATGTACGGGGTACGGGACGCGTACTATATTTACAATAAAATACATGGCAATTTTGTTCACATAATTCCCTAACAGTAATGCATGGTTTTTATGCGGAAGAGCGGCGTTGGGGGGGGGGGGGGGAATGTCATAATTGTCATTGACGATGTTCGTAATCACATATTGGCCGGTCCTGGGACAGTGAATCTGCTCTATCCAGTTTAAATTGTTTAACCAGTTTTAGCCGTTTTTTACAAAGTTATGAAGAACCCTAGGCCAGTGACATTCAGAGCTTTTAGAAACCCTAAGTCACTTACTTTCATTCCTTGAAATGTATGGAAAACCCTAGCTCTTCAAACATATATGAAAAAAATCAGGGCCACTGATTTTGAAATTTTATGAACCTCAAGCCCACGACATTTAAACTTTTGTTTGAAAAACCATACGCCACCCACACCTACTACACACCAAAAAACATAGAATATAAAGCAAACGCGTATCACACAATTTTATTCATTTGAAGTCCTGAAAATCCAAACAACTATACAAATTTTTTTATGGACATGGGATTTAAAAGCCAAACAATCAGTGCACATTATTATTCTCTGGTAGGAGCCCAGGTGGCCGAGTGGTCTAAGGAGTTCGTCTTTCCAGATCACTCACACGTCTCACCTTTGTACGCGTGAGTTCAAGTCTCGGCTCGACCAACGTGGGTATGTGAGAAAGCTTGCCAGTAGCTTCTCGTGGGTCGGTGGTTATTCCCAGAGTCTTCCCCAGTTCATCCTCCACCAAATATACGGGCCGCCATGCATAGCCTTTCAAATGTTGAAAAATGTAGCTAAACCCCACAAAACAAAACCAAACGTATTGTCATCACAACAATTATTAATCATATTAGGAGCTATCACACTCATTATTACACCAATTTTACAACTCTTTCGTATCCAAATATTTATTGAAAGTTAAGCCTCCACCCCGCCCCCTTTAAATGGAGATATTTATAGTTTTCTTTCCAATGGAAAAAATAAAAGCAACGAAATTTAGGAGATATGCCGGTTTCTACTACAAAATACTTGAATAACAAACTTACATATATTAGTGAAGTCGATATGCTACTAGTCTGGAAAGGTGTAAATAAATTCCAGTAATACAATCAGTTTGCGATAATATAATGTAAGTTAAGCTATTTACGAAAGACCGACGTGCAATTAATGGAAAAAATGCCAGTGTTACAACACCCGCTGTGGACGAGTAAATAGCACGATTAGAGGACACTCTCTGAATTTTACAAAGACACGCTGTAAAGATTAAGAAACTCTTACTATTTATTGGAGCTAATTGCTGTTGCAGACTAAACGCAACTAAAACATAAATAAAACCGACAAAAACTAGTAATTAGATCATATAACGTAGAACAAGCAGACGCAAAGCTTAAACAACTAATGGTAAAAACTCCCAACTATTCCTAAGCAACTATACAACGAAAATACAAAAATATTCATTTTCTGGATTTTGAGATTACACAGAACTTCGCTGGAGTCTTTAACAAAAGAGAGATAGATAAATATTTATTCGAGAATGAAAGCTTTAGTGTAGATAAAAGGTAAGATGCATCGGGGTATATTATACCAAATGACAGAAGTGTGGTGTTAATTACCTATGCTGGTGGATTTGTGGTAACATAATTAAGAGATATATTACATGCCAATGAATATATCCAGGTATAAATGTTCCTATTGGGAGACACATATTAGATTTAATAGACTATCAAATTAGAAGACTGGCGTTTGTTTCCTGTAGTCCTATGTCCAAATAATATGGAATAATCAGATTAGTACGAACATTAACAGATTCTAATTTAGCATTACATTTTCTAGAGACGAATAATTAGATTATCGAGGGAGGAATATTCTAAAAATAATTTTCGAGGTACAATGGCTAAGATTAACTGCGTTTATTCCGACTCAGAATAGTATTTGTCTTTATTTATAGATCTGATTTTTCTGGACATCCCGAGATAAATATTAACTTGCACATATGCTTTGATGCAGTTTTTTTTCTTCTCCTCTTTATCAACTTTAAGTAGGAATTGTAGACTTAAATCTGGATTTAGGCTTACTTTCTCTACGTCTCCTGGATTCAACAACTTTCCCCGTCTTTTGATTCTTCGAGTGGTTTACAATCTTTAGATCTAATTCTATCGCAGACACTTGCCATAAATATTGTACCATTATTAATAACTCGTTTAGCTTTCTCCACCTGTGGTCTAAACTCCACTTTCTCTAAGTTCTCTTTTAGCCTTATTTCGATTGTTGTTGTCTTGTGTGTTAACTGGTAATAATTATCGGAATGATGGTTCTCGATGGAACATACTAAAAGTTCTCCATTAATTTAATCCAAATCCTCTTCTACATATAGTCTTCCTAAAAAACATATTACATTTCTTTTCTTATTTATTAATGTCTTAAGTCTTTATCCTCTTTAATATCCATAAGAAATGCCTTTGAGGTATTATTTACGAAATATACTTCGTCGTCTGTTGTCAATAAGTCAACAATATATCCAAATTTAGCTTTTCCCAGACAGGTTATGCTCTCTGTATTATCTAACGTCTTCCATGATTTACGAAACGATTTATTATTGTTTCCACCATTTCGTTCTGACACCTTATTCTAGTATAAATCTTTGCACATAGTCTAGCCATTTTAATATTTTTATCTAATTCGATTGGTGTACTATCTCTAATCTCCTTAGATGCTGTTTCAGTTCTAATTTCTTGCACCTCATTTTGCCATGTCCTAAAACATTACTAGTTTATTGATTCTTTTTTCTCTAGGTCGTATATTGTCATAGAGCTCTTATCTTGATTGGTAGTAAAAATTGCTGGTTTAACAAATTCGGTATATATTATGCCACATTGCTTAAAAACATGCTTCCTTGCAGACCGATTATAAAGATGAATTCATCCTAGCATATGCGTTTCCAATCTCTCCGTATGCTCGAGTTTGTACTTTTATCTCGTTTTCCTGCTCTGTAAAGCTTTACATAATTCTTTGGAAGATTATTGCACGAAAATGCCGATAAACAGAACCGTATAACTCGTTCGATATTACAATATTCTGGCAACTTGTAATCGAATCCCACAATTTTAGTTGTTTGTCGGGTATCATAGTATTGAAAGTGTGCAACTGTACGAGTTTTGTTATACTCGAGACAAGTATGTGCTATTTGTCTAGTTAATCTTAGCCGTTGTTAATTGGCATATAAACTTTTTTAATCTCTTACACGTATTACCACGTATCCACCAAGGTAGGCAATTACCACAAACATTTATGTCATTTGGGATAATATACCCAGGCATATCTCCCTTTTTATATGCACTAAAGCTTTCATTCTCAAATAAATAATTCTGGATCTCTTTTGTGTTAAAGATTCCAGCGAATTACTGTGCAAACTTTCAACATCCAGGAATAAATATATTAATTCTCTAGTTGTTTAAGAATAGTTGGGAGTTCTACCATTAGTTGTTTAAGCTCTACGTCAGCTAGCTCTATTTAATAGTATGCGATTACTACATTTTCAGAGTTTACTTTATGTGTTTCTATTATTTTGGTTACATTCAGCCTAACATAACATTTAGTTCTATTACACAATAGAAACTTTTTAATCTTTACACCTTGTCGTTGTAATTTAAAGTCCAGAAAGTGTCCTCCAATCGTGCCGTTGACGCCTATACAATGCAAAGATTTAACAGTGGCATTATTTCCATGAATTGTACGTTAGTCTTTAATAAATGGCTTACCTGCAATTATATTTTGCAAAATGGTTGTGTTACTGAAATTGGTATACACGTTTCCAGAGAAGTAGTATATTCACACTGGCTAATATCTGTAACTAAGTTGTTATTATGGGCACGTTCTAGTAGAAACCAAAGCCCCGAGGCTTTCTGCATGACTCCTGAAATTGCTTGCTTTTATCACTTAGCGTGAACGCAAATTTCAGCTATCTCTATTTAAAGGGAGTGCTTTAAGTTTCAAAACGTTTTGGATCAAAATAGTGGTGAAAGATTGCGCAAGAAGAAACGTGTTGGCCGAGGGCCCTATAGGACTGAAATTTGCTATACTAAACTAGGTTGTAGGACAAAACTAAGTTGCAGTGCTCGTTGTTTATTTTTGTTTTTAAATCTTATGGCCATGATTTGCTTAAAGAAAATTTGTCATTGTTGTTTTGATTTACAGAATTTTAAAAGAATAAAATTGTGGGTTATAAGTTGTCTTTTATCACATGTTTTGGGGTATAATAGCTTTGGGAGGCTTATGGTTTTTCATGAAAGTTTGAATATGAGTGGGACATTTTAATAAAGTTTGAAAATCAGTGACCCAGAGTTTTCATAGAATTTTGAAAACCTGTCGTCCAGGTATTTTAAAAATATTGCAAAGATCACTGGCTCAGTATTTTGATGGCGTTTTGAAGACCAGTAGCCCAGGTTTTTGCACATAACTTTAACTCCAGTGGCCCTGGTCTTTTCATACATTTTTGAAAACCAGTGGCTTATAACGAAAGTCACCTTCATAGGGTTTTTAATAAGATTTTTCAGGCCAGTTCTTTATGGTTTTGCGTAAATATTTTGAGGATAGGAAAGGGTGGCCTAGGGTTTATAAAAGAATCTTTAATGTCGCTGGCCTAGTGTTTTGTATGAAATTTTGATAAGCAGTAAAACTGGATATAAAAGGTTAAGTGGCCCAGGACCGATCAATATCTCTCTACTACGTACATGGAAACTACGTGTAACAAAACAGGAACATAGATTCAAAAATTAAAAGCTGACACCAGGTATGAATGTAGTAAGCAGAGTTTATAGGGACCTGTTGCTGGTGTTTTGACGTTGTACACGACACTAATTTATGACCTGAGGTTTGTAACCACCTTAATTTTTTTTGTTTTAATTCTTTTGTTTTTTCATTATTTATTTTTGTCTTCCCAATCAAATAGTGAATATTTAACTCAAATCATCTGGCATGTTGTGATGATTGTTTTATATTGTAAGATGTATGCTAATATACCTTTATGAACCTAAATCACTCTACTGTTCTATCCCTGCAACATCCAAAAGAACAATTATCACGACGACGACAAAATCACTACAACGACTGTTACTATCCCTGCTGATGCTACTACTACTTCCGTGTTCTTGTTGCTTTCACTGTTCATACCTCATCTTATATAACTAAAAATTAAAATTATTTATTGAGGAGATCTCAGTGCTGGTAAAATCTAAAATCTCTAAAGCGGATGAAACTCGAGGTACTGATGAACAAGTCCTATTATGACAAACCAGGATATATATATATATATATATATATATATATATATATATATATATATATATATATATATATATAACACCATCATGTCGCATAAGTGTCAGGAATCTTAGTAAGTATATACAACTTATTTTGTATCTCCATCAAATAATGTGCATAATATATTAAATGCATCATGAGTCTATAAATTACCAATCTAATCATTTTATGATTGGAAGCCATAAACTTTAAAACAATAAAAGCGTGAGATAGTGTAATGAAACTTTTTCATTTATTTCCAATAACTCGTATATGCATCCATTATATATGTCCTTAGTATTAAATCATGCTTTAATAAAGTATAGCATTTACATTACTATGTTACTTCGGGTTGACACATCATTTTGAGAGAGAGAGAGAGAGCAAAGTGTACCTTGTGTAGCGTGTATCAAACAAAGGAAACGTCAATAAGCAAAACGGTGTTCCGAAAAATAATCTACAACTTGTCTAAAAGACAAATCTATAGATTGGGATATGCAATTATGAACAAGACAATTGTTCCTTGAAACAAATCTCAATGACCTTAAAAGTTTATGCATCTTAACGCGATTTCATGAACTAAACGATAACGCAAAACAAGAAAATCAACGAATTGTAAAACACATGTGGCAAGGTTAAAACAAACCAACAACAAAAATATATATTTCATAGATTATTCTAAATATCATTATAGATGATGCCTTTCTTAAAGCACCGAAGATCGAGATTCCATTTAAAAGTAAACGTGCATTTTTAATGATTGCAAAAAATCTTTAAATTGAATTTTTTGGAATGATATGCCAGCATCTTTGACATAATCTGCAAATTCTGCATTTTTACATGATTTAATACTGGGATAGTTCTTTCATCATGCATACAACCGATTAATTTTCTTTTATATTCATTTCGAGGAACAATTTCATCGCACCGTCAATGTTTACATTTCCTAATTGTCTGACTAAATTTGCGAATCAAGAATCAAGAATCGTGGTACCATGTGCGATGAGATATGATCTTAATATATATTACACAAGATTGTAAGAGTGGGTTAAGATATACTTTAGTACTATGAAATGATTATTGTATCAATGCTTTTTGAACACGTAAGGGACTTCATTCTTTTTGCAAGCCGTTCTCAAAAATTGTGAAATGAATTACTATGAGCTCCCGAGATGGGATCAGACAATTAGCATACAGAAAAACAAGAACATTTCCTTTCTAATGTATTTTTGACAACACATAAATTTAATAGCGTAAAGGAAATGTATGTCCGTGTCGAAAATGTATTAATATAGGATTTCGTTTATTTTGTAGACTGAACGCGTTACACTATTGTAATTAATAATAACAGTACTGGAACTTTCAACTGAAGCCCGTTTTTTTATTACTTCATTTCCTAATATGTATCAGATAGACCGAAAGGCATAACAAGATCATATAGGAGATAACTGACTTCTTTATGGCTGTACAAGGCTTATATTCTCTGCCATTAACAGAGAACCAATGATAAATAAAGTCTCTATAAATTCATATTAACCCGGATATAATTTTTGAGTTTTTACAGCCTTCTATAGTTCACAAGATTTTAAATTCCACGAAATTTATAATTTCTTCAAATTTGAAATTAATTAGACAAATTTTTTTAAAACTACTGAGGCTTATCGTTTGTAGGTAGCTGTAATTATATCTGAGTGTATTATCCACTTTCTTTCAGTTTTGTGGTTTGCTTCGAGTGTTGTTTATTATATTTTTAGTTCTGCAGTGATGAGACATGCGACTATTTCCCTCCATAATATGCAGTCAATCGCAGTGGATAATTAAGAAGATGAATTTTTGCACTCAAAGTTAATATTCAGTCTGACGAATATGACAACACAAAATGAATCTCTTTCTCTTAGGAATGCATGTACAACGTTTGGTAAAATAATTCTTCAAAAATATACCTGTAATTTTAACATTTGTATTTTTATCCCTTCCCGCCAGGGATGCAAAACTCATATTCCTCTTGCAGAGGATATCCGTGCTTGCAGCCTATGAAGAAAGTTTGGTAAATTTCCACTCAGCGGTTTAGGATTAGATGTGGTTACGGATATATCCCTGAACAAACGGATGCAGAGACACACGCACCACACACAGAGGTTATCCTAATATCCCTTGCTAAATCGTGGGTATAATGAAAATGAATTATATATATTTACACTATAAACGCATTTACATCAAACTGTGGTAGTCTTGGAACCTTCAAATAGGCGGAAATTTGACATTTCGTGAATTGCGACAAAAAAGACCTTCCTGAATTAATAGATTGACGGAAAAGAGTCAAGTTCACAAGAAAGTATTAGCTATGGGGTCAAGATCAAAGAGCAAGACTGACAAAGACACACGCACACAAGAAAGAGGAAAACAATGAATCAAGACAGCTGGCCGTGATAATTCTCAGTGATTTCAAGAAAGCGTTACTTCCTGCAAGGTTTCATAGCAAGCGGAAAATGATCGACTGGCGTTGAAAATAAACAATTTATTCAGACATTGAGTGGGAAGCTTACAAAAGAACGGTGCTCGCTTATTTCGCAGTTCATGCATAAAATGATATAAGTAAAGGCACTAGAAGAAAATTCGTTAGAAAAATTATTAAAAATAGGCTGATTGTGCACAAATCTTGTCAATCAAATTACATTGTTCTAACGTGTGACCAATAAAAGGGTAATTTACAATATAGCGAAGAACTTAACGATTAATAGGTATTTTAGAACTGTTAAAGGTAGGATTAATAGATGAGATTAAATATTACTTATAAATATTTATTTAGTTTTTGGTTCACAGATGCAACATTTAATTCACTTGACATTTACTGGACATGTTTTATATATGTTCAACAAAGTTTATTTTAGTACATTCTGCTGTCTATTATTGTTCATCTGAGACGCATCCTACTCGTTTATATTTTATCTGCAAATTCAATGCTGTTTTAAAACATTTATCTAGTCATTGCTTTAAATGTTAAGTCCACATGGTATGCAACAGCCTATTGCCAGAATTAATACTTATCCGTAACGCAATACTCCATTATTTTCCCAAATTGCAGATCTTTCCAATTTTTTTTTTTTTTTTTTTTTTTTGTTCAAGACATTTTAAATTAGAAATAAAGACGCATGAATTTTGACACATTTTGTTTGCTCATATCTCAAACATCGACGTTAAGCACCTAACATGCTCATTTGTAAAAATTTCATTTTCAGATGCAATTGAGATTTTGATACAGAGGCGGTAGAAGGTACTGATCTTCATTATTTAAGGAGTGCCCATCACACTTTAAGAGTGAAGCTCCAAATCTGCTTTTAGAAACGCAATGCTAGTCCTGTTGTCCAGTTAAATTTTCTTTTTTAGAACAGGGGAGGACCTATCGTGCATTTCTCAGGAAACTTGTGTCCTAGAGCGCTTGTCATGATTGGCAAAATATAATTATATTATCCCTTGCTTGGAATTCCAAAGTCATTTTTCTTTAATCGAAGCTTGGCATCAGTCTGATTGTATTTACATCATATTATCTAAAGGGACTGTTATATAGGGTAAAAGTCGGTTTCCATAGAACGTTCGATGCAAAATATGTTAACTAGTAATTGGTCTCATGACCTTATAAGGTGTTTGCTAAATACGCACTTCTAGAGTATATCTTTGCAAAGGTGTGGTATTGAGAGAGAGAGAGAGAGAGAGAGAGAGAGAGAGAGAGAGAGAGAGAGAGAGAGAGAGAGAGGATTTATAAATTGTACTTGTTCAGATCGAAAAGATAACCTAAACTTCTCTCAACAAAGGCCAAATATTAATGTTGATGCGTGCGTATTAGCTCCAGAATCACTAAAAATGGAATTACTCGTGACAATTTTTTAATTAAGCAATCATTTTATGAAATTTGAATTCGAGTTTCTTTGTTCAGTTGGAAGTTCGACTATTTAAGTTTTCGTATTAACGATTGCATGATAATCAAAATCATAGTATATTGCGCCCTTTCAGTCTTGAAATGGTCTGAAAGAAATATATGCACAAAGGAATTATTCGAACGATCGAGTTAAATAAATAAAATTATTGTTACATGCAAAATTAATAAGAAGTTTTGTTAGGCTAAGGGGTGTATTTCATTTACTTTCAATATTTACCATACCAAATGCAGAATATTTATCGGTGCATTCTGACTTATTCATGCATTGTTTTATTGTGTCTTCCTGTGGCTGTGAAAAATATTCATTTTAAACACCCATTCCTTAATGCTGTTTCTGTCAAGTTTATGATATCCGTCATTTTTGCATTTATAGTGACTACTGATGTGTATATTTTGTGACTGTTTTTCCAAGTGTTCACCACAGTGTGCATCTGGACATTTATTAGTTTTTAATATATCTCAGGGGTTTTTTTTACACTGCAGATCCATTAGTCATCAAAAGAAGATGGTAACATATTTTAAATGCAAATAGTATAAACATTACATATTTCCTCTTGTTATGAATGATCTTTCAAAACTGACCAGTCAGAACACGTCCCAGTCTTTTGGCGGATTAACACTGTAGATTATGTCAGTCAGTTTAGTCCATTAGAAGGGTCGCAAGGAGTAAGTACACGGTATGTGTTTTATGGCTAGCTGACGTAAGATACTCATCTGCGTACATTTTCAGTATGATGTACTAATGTTCCGTGTTAATATGACAATTTTTCACACAAAAGTTATATTTCTTGGTATTTGCTACTACTGAATTGGCTTATTATAATTGTCTTGGTAAATCAGTTAGAGTGTTCGTGCACTATTTATGAGCATCTTTCTTCTGCACTTATTTACTTTGCCGATATATGATTTTTTACTGTCGAGTAGATACGGTGTTGGAATTATATTCGTGAAAAGATGTGCAAATCTCACACGAGTGCCTTGATTTTTTTTTAATTTTTATTTTTTTTTGCGAGAAATAGTAAGACCCTATTTTATCAGAGCTTACTGTTTTCATAGGTTTTTGATAAAATGAGCTTTGGCTTGATAATGTACGCTGCAAACGTTGTTCCTTACTTACGGCAAGCGTTAGTCTTGTAATTTTGCACAAGTTTTAGTACGTGTCATTTTGATAGCTGCTGTTAATTGCTTAAACATTATTTTCAGAGCTTCTCGGTTATATTATGCATACTGTACATCAGACGTTTTCTATCAACAGTTTACACTTTGCTTGGTTCAGACATGTAAATACCTTTCATTGCCGTTGTATACCACCCTAAGTGCCTCTAAAGGACACAAAAGGTGGTCAGTCTAAGAAGCCATTAACTCTAAAAAGCAAGCACGCAAATTTATATCTTAAAGGCTACTGACGAACGATATTAGTCATACATTCTTGAATACGGCTGATAATTATGGATCCATGGCTTGCGTGTACGGTTCCTACAATAACGAGATGAGATGTGCTTATACGAATGAAAAAAGGAAAAGCTGAAACTGTTACATACGAAAGTAAGAAGTTAAGTCCAATAGTAATTAGCAAAGCAAAAAACGACGCATCCACACACAAGTAACACAGAGAGGAATCCACGAACTAAATTTAGTTTACGGTCTTCTATCATTCGATTGCAACATTATTTTTGCAATGCTCCACAGAAAGCGGCAAGTGAAAGCCTAGAAGCGTTAACCTGACTGACTCCGTTGGAAAATAAGCAAGAAGAGTATTCTTTGAAATAGAAACGAACTTCTTGATTTGAGTTTGTTGTTGCAGAAAGTAGTAGTTGTTATTTTCTAAATGTAGAAACAGTTTTCTTTCACATTTGCAAGATAGTTTTACTGATAAAACCAATCTTAAATCAACTATGTAGATGTCATATGTGTGTTATGCGAGCGGTAAAGGAATACTTTATGATGTAACTTAAGGCTGGCATTGATTAGCTATTTTTATGCGCACAGCTAGAAGCAATATACTTACTGAAATTGATACTTATGGCTTTTTGTGTCTTTCGGTTTCATTGGTCAAATTGTAACACAATGTATTGCACTACGTTTGGTCAATATTTTTAATTTGTTGCGTACTTGCTGTTGACCCATAGGTTCATAGTTTGCTTGTGAATTCAAGAATTTTTAAAGCAATAATAGCATGTTAGCAATCAGAGTATAGCAAGAACAATACCTCTCCTTTACGTCATAATTCCATTTATGGACAAATTCTACAGTTCTCCTTTTTTTGAGATATCTCTGTTGTTAGATAACTCAAAGTGAAAATTGTTGTTGTTATGTAACTTGTTAGATAAGTTGTTAGGTAACTTCAAATTGAAAATTTGCATCTCCTTTCCTCTTTGTTCCCCAATGATTAACATTGACGTTGATGATCTTAAATTCAAGGTTGTCCCGTTGTAAGATAAAATTGTCATTTAATATAACAGAAGCGAAAGCGAAAAGAATGAATATGGTTTATTTCTTAAGGAATGCTAATCACTCATTAAGAGTGAAGCATACAATATGATGCTACAAACTGCTATAATATGCTAAAAAAAAAACAACCCGATGTTCGCCTGCTTTACAGGTTGATGTTATCAACTTGTTTGTTTTTCAAGAGGGGATATGATTTTCTCAGAGCACTCAAAAAGTTTTGTATAAGATTACCAGCCTTGGTTTAAAAGCATAGCTTTTCTCCGTTCTTGGTAATCGGATGCTTCTTTTATTTGGAAGCACGGCAGTCCTCTAATTGATTTCACATTCTCTCCTTTACTTTGGTAGAACTGAATGCACACCATAATCTATTAAATAAGTTTAAAATTTGGCAGATTCATGGCATGTCTCGTTATCATGAGAATAAATACATACAATTGTACATGTATTTTATTTCGTATCGGCAGAAATAATAAAAGAGCAACATCAAGGCTGTAAGACCGAGGCAAATTCGTTCGCAATATCAAGCAAGTTCGTTTTTTGTGTTTTATTTCCCACAACTTGGACAAAACCCAAATGTGTTGTGTTGTTTATTACATACCCACTCTTATACGCTTTCGAAATATATTTACTTACACAGCGAAATTGGAATTAAAAACAAATCAGGATTTAAACGAGTTCGATTCAGATAATTGATGAATATCCAGGGGCAGACATAAGTTACAGCACACAAAATTGATCATGTAAGGGAGTGCGATACGGAAATACCGACTGAACATTCATATCGAAAACCAGATCAATCATGTATGAATAAATGGGTATGCAATAATTGAAAGTACAGGTCGAACATACCGCTTGCATATTTCTCTTTCCTTAAAATACCGTTGTCAAAAATGTTACTCGTCTTTATAAATTAAATTTATTTCAAGATATTTTATACTTTGTACTAATTTACAGTTCCAAAACCCTTTTTATGGATAAATGTCTTGGTAACACTGGTCTACAGCCAAAATGCTTCCGCAATAAATCTTGTCAAACTTTACTAATTCTGGGTCACTGAGAACGAAAATGATGCTTAAAATTGTTGATTGGCTCTAGTTTTAAAGATATTATACTGGGTCAGTATATACGACCCTTGACTTGGGAATGGCGGAGGATAAGTCAGTTATAAAGGGAAGGGATCTCAATTTAAACCAGAAATGACTAAAATACATCTTTGACTGGATCTGTGAATAAATCTATGACTGGGTTTGGACAGTACTTGCTTTTTAGGCAAAACAATGAATGATGCAATCTGAAGCTGGTATTGCGTCATACATGATATGAATTGCATCATGTTATTCCTATAAGTCATGGATGATGCAATCATAACTAAGCTTACATCACTCTGCTGAAGAATGTGCCCTATATCAGCTCTACAAATCATACAGTGTCGTGCTCTCTTATATGTCAGTGTTTGATTTTGCAAAGGGACACATTTCTGTTTAGCCAAAATGAGCAGTGATGCCTTGTAGTTGTGTGAACAATGCGGATAACTTCTGCTGTTTGTGGTGAAGTGACTTCTGCATCACAAAAGCGCAGTATAACCACTATGGTTAAGAAAGCCTATCACCTTTATTTTGGCTGCACAATTGGAGATCAGGACAAGAGGTGGGCCCCACACATATGCTGCAACACTTGTGCAACAAATCTTCGCCAGCGGTTGAACAGGAAAAGGAAATCTAAGCCTTTTACAGTGTCAGTGATTTGGAGAGAGAGAACAGATCATATCAGCAATTCTTACTTCTGCACGGTGCCTCCAGTTGGGAAAGTTGTCAAAGAAGAAAAACTGGACTGTGCATTATCCCAACATTCCGTCCGCTATACGCCAAGTACCCCACGGAGAAGGACTGTCGGTTCCTGATGCACTAGAATCATTCTCACTTGAGTCAGACGAGGAAGAGGAAGAGGATGAAACTTCTACTCCTGAACCATCAATTTCACATGACCCATATTTTCTCCCATCCTCCTCCTCTGAACCACACCTCATAAGACAAAGTGAACCGAATGACATGGTCACGGATTTGGAACTACCCAAGAGTTAGGCAAAGCTGTTGGGCTCCAGACTACAGCAGTGGAATCTCCAGGCAGGTGATGTTAGGGTTTCCATGTTCCGTGACCGTCAAAGGGATCTTGTCCCATTCTTCTTCATGTAAGGTGATCTTGTAGCCTGCAACAACATCGATGGTGTGATGGCAGCTCTCAACATCGTTTATGATCCAGATGAGTGGAGACTGTTCATTGATTCATCTAAGACGAGTCTTAAAGCTGTTTTGCTGCATAATGGTAGTGTTTTGCCATAAATTCCAGTTTGTCATGCAGTTCATATGAAGGAAACCTATGAAAACACGAAACAACTTTTGAGGTGCATCAACTATGACCAAAATCAGTGGCAGCTTTGTGTCGATTTCACGGTTCTTGCTCTCTTGCTTGTTCTGCAGACTGGATACACAAAATACTGTTGTTTTCTTTGCGAATGGGATAGTCGTGCGAGAGATTCCCACTACATCAAGAGAGATTGGTCACTCCGACAGTCATTGGAGCCTGGGAAGAAAAGTGTTCAGCATCCACTACTTGTTGAATTAAGGAAGATTTTGATACCACCTTTGCACATCAAGCTGGGTCTGATGAAGAATTTTGTCAAGGCCATGGACAAAACACAAGCAGCTTCAAGTATCTCGGTGGAAAATTTCCAAGGTTAAGTGAAGCTAAGATAAAGAAAGGTGTCTTTGTTGGACCTCAGATTCGTGAACTTCTTCGAGATGATGCTTTTCACCGTGCACTGCGTGGCAAGGAAAAGACGGCATGGAAAGCCTTCCAGTTAATGGCAAAGAATTTTCTCGGAAACAACAAGGCAGACAACTACAGGGAGTTGGTGGAAAACCTCCTCAAGGCATAAAAAAGTCTTGGTTGTAACATGTCATTTTTTGCACTCTCATCTAGATTTTTTTCCACCGAACTGCGGAGCAGTGAGCGACGAGCACGGCGAGCAATTTCAGCAGGAGATTACAACAATGGAGAAACGCTATCAAGGCAAACGGAGCCCATCAATGCTTGCAGACTATTTCTGGACAGTGACAAGATATGCTCCATTTAATGAATCCAAGAGACAAGCCAAGAAGCGCAGAGTAGACACTGAATAAGGACTAAACTATGTACTTATATATACAGAATAGTTTTTTGACTTTTGTTTCAATATATTTTTTATTTATATAACCCTTTTGCTGTTTTTTAAAGTGTTACATAGGTTATACAGATTTCATTTCCTAATTGTTCTAAATAGTAAATCTAGTTAATCCTAATAATTTAATACTTTCACAAGTTAAGATAAAAAGTAAAAATAAAAAACACGACGGCCACAGATGTAATCACCTGACATAACAAAAATGAATGCACTTAAAAAAAAGTTTTAAAAAGCAACATTTTTAGACCAGTCATGTAATTAATCCTTTATTACTAAATATATTTACCATAGAAATATAAAAGAATACTTTGATTAAACAATATCTAGTGCAATTATCAATACACTTTTATCATCTTTGAAACTTATTTATATAAGCAAGATACAATGATATGGACTAAATTTAATGATTTTTTTTTCTTTCCCTAAGCTGTATGTGTTGACAATCGTGGACTAACTGTACACGCAACTTAATTTATTTATTATTTTCTCATTACAGTGTATTGGCTATTGTGTTATGCATACAAATGAGTTTTAACACTTTTTCAAAACTTTGACATATGTCTAATAAGACAATTTACAAAACAACTCAGATCATATAAAAGACGGTTATGAAAATTACACACGTCCTAGAGTTAGTCAAGAAGTTTTAAAGGTTTACAATAAAGTCGTGTTCAAAGTTGCGAGTTTTTAATTTTAGATTTGATTTATTACACTACTTAACTTATTCCGGTCCACTAAAATATTTCATACCTTCGAAAAATGAAAGAAAACGTCTTCAATAGACGGTCTTTTCCTTTTAAAGTCATTAAAAACAGCAAATGTTGCAACAATACCAAGTCAATATTAAATGTACTGTGCATCATATTTTATCATTATTTTAAACGAAAACTTTCATTCTAGACAAATCCCTGAGGACTAGTTTTTATCAAAATGTAATTAATTCTTGTGACTCAGCGATAAGGCATATTTTATTGCATTGTGGAAGTTTAACAGGAATATCAAAAGACATCAAGCAAAACGTGCGACAGATTGTTTAGTTTGGGGCTTTTAGTGATATTAATGGCATTGCGTGTCGTTGCATTAAGTATCAGAGATGGATCAAATAAAACGTTTGTCTCCGTACTCAGAACTCAATTACAGTGTATTATTAATATAGTTACTTTTTTGCACTCGTATTTAATATCCGAAATGAGGAAAATATTAACACACTACATGATGCAGATACAAACAGGACGATAAAGACTATCAATTCCTACGTATGATATTATGTATTATCTTGCAACCATTTTCGAGTTAAAACCATAGCTAAAATGATGCAAACATTCACTATTAAGCGCGGTTATAATATCTAATCGCAGGCAGGTAATTATCAACCATTCACAAGGCCTTTCTGCATAAGACCATTACTACGAATAAATCATGATTTAAGGAAGGATGCTCTAAACGGAAATTTAGAGGACTGAAATTAATATTCAAAGAAAAACAAATATTTTTTTCTACTTTGGTCATGTCAACATTATTAAGAAAAGTACACTGTGCATTGCAAAAAACATTAACAAGTCACATTTACTGTATGAAATAGACAAGTGCCACCCATCAGTGTAAATGAATCCGTGTCGTCAGCCTGTTTCTTCTTTAAATACGTTAACTGATTATAATACCTTCGGGAGTATTGCCACTACCTTGCAAAATTATCCGTCCCAGGTTACACTCTTTAGCTATGAAAGCTAAGAGTTGTCTGCCCGCATAGCTTGCAGTTAGGCAGAGTGATCTCTCCATGGTACAGGGAGTGGCGCAAAATCCCGTGAATACGTCAGTTACTGCTTCCTCTCGTGCCGAGTAACACGTTCTCTCCCGATGAGAGACATCTCAAACCATCTTCAAAAATTTTGATTACAGATATTCGACTTTAGAGCAAGTTGGAATAGTTTGTCTTTTCAGGGAAGTATACTCAATCTATATTTTTAACTTTTTCTTCCTCCTTTCTTTCGAAGACAAAGTCTTTCTGGCTATTGTAGAATGACAACATTTGTCGTAAACGTACACATATGCGTTCTTTGGGATTTTCCTGCACTGGTCGCCAGGGCGTCCCTGGGGCAACGGGAATATGTTTAATATATTTATTTTCTTGTGCAGGTAAATTTTGTGCTATAGAGGGCAACGGGAATATGTTTAATATCCTTATTTTCTTGTGCAGGTAAATTTTGTGCTATAGAAAACTTAGGGTTGCAGCTGTTATTTTAGTCAACGCTACATGTGTTTCGCTGTATAATTTCGGCTTCGGTCCGACACATACGTGAATATTTTCTATAGAGAGTTTATTGTCTTAGCGTCCATTTTGTATTTATTACAAGGTACGCTTCAATTACTTTACCTGTATAGGCAGTCTTTAGGGTCTTTCCTACGGGCAAGTTTCCACCAGATATTTTATATAGCGTCCACTCTGTACGTATTAAAAGCGACGCTTCTATATCTTATACCTGTATAGGCTGCCGCGTGGGCCCTTTCTTACAGGCAACTTCCACAATATAGTGTAGTAGCCCATTCTTGGAGATCGTAAAGCAGGACACGTGGTTGGCTACATCTGTATGTATATTATCGACTGCTCTGATTTAATTATTACAGATTTTAGAGCATGGGTAGGACTAAGTGTAAGCGATGTGAACACTGGAAAGGCGTGGAAGACGACCGTAGTACATGTCGAGCATGCGTGGGTTGCTATCCAGACATATATGTAATATATGCAGTAGCTGGAGCGAAAGTCAGTGTGCATTGGAGAATAATCAAAACAGGAAGGAAATGCGCCAAAACGCACTCTGGGGACGAGGACGCCATCAATCTTCGTGCTGACGTCACCTCAGTGAATTACTTCCTGTTGGAGGCGTATCGTTGTACACAAGTTTCACCAGCCAAGGAAAGGGCAAATAAAGCCAACTCAGGTACTGTCTCGCACGAAAGCAAGGACCGGTTCTGTGGATCAAAATATCCCATAACCCGTCCCATCATATAGAACTGGACAACGTCACGGGAGTTGATATGAGACTGTTCCGCCACGACCGGACTCTGCCATATACATCGGATTGTAGCGGGTCAACACTACCGTCGATAATACCCTTAAAGGAGGGAATACCTTTGTCCAATATGCCTACCCAACACCAGAACACCGGCACTCCCATCAATCAGCATGACCAGTGCTATAAGATACTCAGCGTACTCTATTCCCAGTTCAGTACCCACGTGATATGGAATCAACTCGTTTACATGCCTATGCCACTTACAAGAGAGACATACGTAGTTAACATATTTCGATCGGGATATTGTATTGCTTACACAGACAAGTGTAGGACCCCAGTGTCAATAAATCTGTTTTTTTCGCAGCAACGCCTATCATCAGAGTTTAGTAGAAGACACTATAACACACACACACACACACACACACACACACAAATCAGTGTTTCACATATACACCCCAGCAGTCGACAGAAACATTGCAGGCCTGGAAATGTCCAAACCCTCCTTAGTACGAATGGACTGGAAATCCCTTAACGACACAAAACAGTTGGTCCGAAATGTCGTGGCAGTAGGCTCCATGTTGGACTTAATTTCGAAGGCATATTCCAACAAGCAGAAAACAGTGTATCCTCTCCCACCATTACTCCCACTAGGCATATATCGGAGTCTGCATCCCGAATAGCGCGAGTACTAAACAGAGCTGCACAGCACACGCTGGCCAATGCCTTAACAACAGCGACAAATTTACAACTGGCGGAAAGAGATGCAGTGCTGTTAACTTCCTCCTTTTTGAAAGACTACCATAAAGCCAGTCTAAGATCTCAGCCATTTTATTCTAACCGCCTCTTTAATGGCTAGTTTGAGAAAATACATAAGCAAGCTACCAAAGAAACAAAACTCACACAGACACAGCTGCAGAGGCCAAAGAGATATGTTTAGGGAAGTAAACAAAAAGATACAAAAGACACCCCAGGACAGAACAGACCGGGAAACAATCCTACCGATTCCAAACACGTAGATGGCCATAGTTCTCAAGAACAAAGGTGGACGAGAAGCGGAGAGAAGGCGGCCCTGTTTGCCCCAAAGCCCTGTTCAGGACAGACGGTCTGCAGCGAGAAATCAACAATCGTCTCGAGGAGAGGGCGGTAGATATCATTCACAAGTTAAAATCACCGAGGTTTTATTCAAGACTGTTCCTCGTCCAAGGTGAACGGCACTCTTCGAGCAGTCATAGACCTAAGCGCTTTCAATCACTTCATACGCTCACCGTGTCTCAAGATGGAAACACCAAAGCGGCTTTTAAATGCCGTTAAAGATGAAGACCTCGCTATTGGTGTAGATCGGCAAGATGCGTATCTAAATGTCCCGATTCATAATCTTCTAGGAAGTTCCTGCGGTTTGCCTTCAGGGACACAGTTTACCAGATTATGGCACTCCCTTTCGTAATGGTTCACTTCAGGACCATCCTCACATTCGTGACATCCAACTACCTCGACGACATTCTTCAAAAACACCAAGACATGAAATCCCTTGTTACACTCCTTCTCAGTTTGGATTCCTTGTTAACAACGAAAATTCCGATATGATACTAACTCAACATTTTATCTACTTGGACACAGAGTTAAAAACACATACAAACAGAGTTTGTCTCCCTCAGGAACGAGCATCGAAAATGAGTTCTACGGTGGCTTTAAGTTCGGCACAGAACAGCCTCTCAGCATGAGAATTCCTTTGCTTACTGGAATTGCTTAATGCAGGAGCAAACCTAATTGTTCTTGGTCGCCTGTTTATGAGACCATTAAAAATGATGCTGTCGTACCAGTGGAGGCCGAAACGTCGCCCCTTGGATGAAACAACAATAGTCTCCTTGCATATGAGTTCCCATCTCATAAAAGCGAGAACCCCACTTGGTTTACGTCGGGTGTAGCCTTGCAGGTACATCCCCCGAAGTTGACGGTGTGTACGAAAGCTAGCACAACAGGCTGGGGTGCACATCTCCTTCCATGAAGCCAGTGGAGTGTGGCCGACATAGGATCGCCTATTGCATGTCCATATTCTAGAGATGAAAGACATGCTGAAAGCGTTTCGTTGGAAGCAGGAATAGTTAGAAGGTAAGGGCGTTCTCGTTATATCTCACAACTACACTGTGGTGAATTATCTCAGAATAAAAGGGGAAACCAAATCCCCAGACTTCTGTATTTGGCTTGGGATTTTCTAAGATGATGTCATCAACGACAAACACACGTACAAGTTCATCATATTCGGGGCATGCTAAACGTATTAGCGCAATCGCTGTCCTGAAAGAATCAACTAATACAAACGGAAGGGTCTCTCCATCCGTCGGTTTTCAGTTGCATATGTATATGCTGGGATCGAGAACTGGTGGATCTATTTGCAACAAGGTGGAATGCAAAATTTCCAACCTCTGTCTCACCAGTCCCGGATCCGAAGGCATGGGCAGTCGACGCTCTTTCCATAGACTGGAGCGGTTCTGATTCATAGGTTATACAAAAAGGACGATAATCCGCGTGTCGCCTCATCCTAATTCTCCTCTCAAGTGGGAAAATATCATGGATAGAAGACATGATAAATCTGGCAGTGGAAATCCCAAGGAAAATAGAGGTATTTCCTCATCTGCTCAAGCAACCACGACAGCAGGTGTTTTATTCGAATCCAGAGCTGTTGAACATACACGTCTGGATCATATTAAACATGCACTGAAGAACAAACAGTTCTAATAAAAAGTGTTGAAGAGAATCACTCGAGACAGAAGGCCCTCCACCTTGAAAGCGTATGAGAAGTGGAGAATTCTCTCACAATGGTATGAACACTCTCCACTTATGGCATCAATACCCCAAATGGCTAACTTCCTACTTTGGCTCTTTGAACAGAAGCAGTTACCTCCTATCATGATAAAAGACTACCGATCCACACTCTCTAGCACATTACATCAACACAGAACGAATGATATTAAACAAAACAAAGACCTCTCCGATCTTCTGTCTAACTTTCAGGCGTTTGGCTTTGTGCCGAAAGTGGTCATATATCGTGGGTTCTAACCTGGCTGAATAAGATTTAGTTTGTCCCGCTCTCGAGCGCTTTAATGGTTCACCTCTTGTATAAGACCTACTTCCTAGTCGTACTAGCCACAGCAAACAGAATCAGCGAAATACGTGATTTGTCGGCTGACCAAAACTGCTTACAGTTCCGACGGGATTGGTCATTATCATTCATGACGGACCCTGCTTTCGTTGCCAATAACAGGTTCCAGCTCATGGACAATCAGTCTTTTGTAGCGAAAAACTCTTTCTAGCCTTGATCCTTCAACGCAAGGTCGTCAACAGTACCCACTAAGAGCTTTGAAGTGATACCTGAAACAAATTGAGCCGGTGCGAAGAGGGATATCCCATCTATTCTTACCTCTGAAAGAGGGAAAGACTCGTATCTCAGCGCAGGCTCTATCGTCCTGGATAAGATGGGTTATCCGCTCTGCATACAGAGAATTAACCCAAGATCAAATGGACATGCTACACATTAAATTAGCGTAGGCGCTTCAAGTACTGCATTAGAGCGAAACTGTTTCTTAGCTGAAATTATACAAGCCTTGGGATGGAGGTCAGAGAGCTCTTTCATCCCAGAAGGTTCAATTACTGCATATAAATAAAGTGGCCCATAATATTTACAAATATCTTAAAATAGAGCGGTTTATAAAAGAAACGTGAATAGCCGTAAAAACTTTAGTACATAAACCAGAAGTTGCCGTGAGCAACAGAATTAAGTTTATAAAACATGTTTTAACCCTTTGCGGATGAAAGGAAATCGTGTTAAAGATGAAAGACGTATCACAGTTTGACATACATAAGACGACTAAAAATAGGACAACTTAGTGATGAGTGATAATGCAAACTCATGCAATGTAGAATTTAGGACAAAAAACAAACCTCTAGGTCCTTTACTAAACTATCAATCTCTAGCACAATTATAATAATTATACAACGTGAGCCCACTCACCGTGCTTTCTGTATAAACTGCTTCAAGATACGGAGGAAAATATATTTTTGTAAAGTATCTAAGATGTTTACAATAGCTTACAAAAGTTCGCGTGTGTTTTTTCTCTGCTTGTTTAACATAATCGAATTTATAGTGTTCGCTTAGATATATACTGTTTGTTGTAGGCAGATGGATGTAATTGGCATTATTGGGATGACTTATAAATTCTTTTTATGATATTTAACAAAAGACCAACTAAAAGACCTACAAATTTACAAATTAATACATTTGGACATAACAGTATTTATCCAAAGGTTCCATCGATAGCAGCTCATGCCAAGAAGCGGCGGGACGTTGAAAATAATCTACTGTGTCCAATGTTAAGTATCAAGGCAATTTGTACAAAAAAAAAGATAATCCTTACAAATACCCAAAATCTGAGTCATTTTTAGTTTAGCAAATCATGTCTTCCTGATTATTATAGCTTATAACTTTAATCGTTTTGTTCGTGTCAAGAATATTTATATAAACATTCCTTTAGTTTATGCTTCAATCTATCGGCAGTGCCGCAGAACTGCACCTTTGGAGAATTCTTAAACTACATTTTCAAACATCTGCTCATTTTCAAAGCCTCAACTCAGATAGTTTAGTATGTTCTGTAGTAAACTAGGACAATATTAAAGAAAACACGCTACACTTATTTAGTTAAGTTTATTTAATTTCGGTGATCGTGATGAATCATTAAAAACAAGGTTTTGACTTGACCATCTCTTAGCGGCACATTTGCTACGTGAGCAGACAGAATCATCCAACCAAAACATTTCATTACACTCACGATGAGAAAACGCATACACGGATGCTTATGCTAGGCGACATTACCGTACTGAAACATTTTCCCAGGAGATTGTCTGGCTGCAAGAGAGAATGCAATTATTCGAGAGAAATTTGTTTAGGCATGATCAACTTACCTAGTATTACATTAAATTGACCTTTGTGTGTTAGTGTGGGTCAGTATATTTTCGTCACTTGGGTTTTATTCTTTTCAGATCGAACAGATGATCTCAATTGTCTGACATTCAAACTCACATAAATTAGGTGTGTTTATAATGTCTTGAGGGTATTATTTGCAGGGATTGGGAAAAGAAAAGTATCGCCCTACACGCATGAGAAAAGAGGAATGTAAAAGCATGATTATGACAACCCGACGGTGGCCTTTGTGTAGCTTAATTACTTTACCTTTTTGTTGCAGAAAGTGAGAGCATGGTATAAGACTTCTAATAATGTTCTTACCTTTTGAAAACAAAACGTTCTGTCTGATGTGTGGCAGCTCCTAAGGCATATGTATACGTCAGCTTTGCAGCTTTTTAATTTAGTTTACACGCTGTCCCCTAACGTTTACAGAACTGAAGAATGTATATTATATTTTAGTAAATAATGTTAAACTAGGGTAGAGAAAGAAATGCAAGGGCTATAACGTATATGTATGAAATTCAAATTTTACATTTTAAAGTTCTTCACTTAGCTTTATAATTTAGATGCCTGAATACTGTATACGCTCTAGGTTTGATTCTATTTAAACCAAATTGTTTATAACAATTATAATTTGTATATAAATGTTTCTTTTACACTGAATTCAGTTCCTTTCTTTAATATCTTCCGCTCTCATCTTGACGATAGCTGGGACAGTTAGATTTCGCTTAGATTGGTTGCTCCCAATAAATGTAAGGCACTGGGAAAAGGGATTGGTGTTCGAACATACACCACTTCTGGAGCTGCTTGAGCTTAGTACTGCAGTCCTGGTAAATCAAAGTAGGCCTTTCGCTCAGGTTTAACTTGTTCATGGAATCCTGTAAGTAACTAGTTTAATACGTTTTATGTATTCACAATACAATTATAGAAAGTTCCGATTGTTATGATAGACAATCTATTAATATTGACACTAGTAGTGTTCTGTTAGTGTGTTGGAATGTGCAAGTGCGACACTAATTTTATTTCATTTGTTAACAAAATATAACTTTATATCGGAGAAGTCTGGGCTGGTGATCTAGTTATCTTACGACATTCTTCCAAAACTATACCCTATTTTCATAATGAGAGAAGGGCGAACAATCGGGAGAGTGTATTAGTGCTTGTAAAAAGTAGGTTGCGTAATAATATGAGGCACGTATTAGTTCATTACAGTGAGTATGTTTAAGTTATGCTTCGTACTTTTAATGGAATACATAGAGATGTTATTTTTAGATAGTATATAATGTATCTCAAACAGGTTCAGATATATATGATGCTCTGCGAGTAAACATCATTTATACCGTTCTTATATTGTCTATAGTCTTATACATGTATGTAATATATGGCTAGACTTTATTAGAAAACAAACACTGTTTATTTATGAAATATGAATGTTATTTTTGTATAATGTTCAAATGACGCATGCACACTCTGCTTCTGATACCCTCGCGTACATAACTTTATTAGATATGCTATTTTACAACGCGACAAAGATATGAGTTTTTATCTTGTCTAGCATAAGATATTAACTGGTTATGAGTTATCAATTCTGTTTTTGCATCTAATAATCTTTATATCTACGATGACTTCATTTGTTTCAATGAAAAATTCAGGTAGAGATTTTTCTTTAAACTGTTAATAAAACATTACTTTGTATTTTTTCAAACCTATAAATGGCTATACAAAGTTTAATGCTCACTGGTTGTTACTTTTCGGAGAAACCCTTTCAAAGCTATTTCATTCTAGAATGCTTCAAAATATTTTCAGCTCCATGTAAGAAAATGTATGAAGAAACAAAATGCGACAAGGATAAAATTAAGCTACTGTGTTGCTATTCGAATCCTTTAGTTTAGAACAATGAGAAAGTGTGTAAAGAGCTTGGGAGGTTTGAAAAAGACCTATCTATCCTTCTATGAGCCATGAATGAGATTACCTATCTTTTAATAATCTAATTTATAAGCAGAAAAAGAACATATGGTTGAAGCATCTCTATCAAATTTAAGTCAGTGACGTTCAGTGCGCACAATTTGATAAACCACGCAAATCTGGGGAAGAAACAACCTCCATCAACAATACAAATCCTAAACACTAAAGGAAAGAGCCTCCTTCTGGACTTCTACATGTTTAAATGACAGGGGGAATCTACAAACAAGAGTTACGAAATGAATAAAGAAAAAAACAAATGAAAAACTATCTCAAAACCCATAAACTACATGTCTATTCTAAGCTGTCGTCAGATCAACCTAGTTATATAACAAAACTAAAAGAGGGGATGATCCTGTCTATCACACAGATAACCAAAATGTTTTGACCTAATTCCAGGCTGGGAACAAAGGGTGGAAACCATGCGTGACGAAAAATCAACGCCATCTACAAACTGTACTAACGAAATTATCTCCCGGTAGAGTTATCCGTTGAGGTACTGCAGGATATACGTCATGAGAATGGTGTAGCGGGATACTGGACATGAGTCAAAATAATAATAATAATAATAATAATAATAATAACAATAATAATAATAATAATAATAATAATAATATTAACAACAATAATAATAATAATATTAACAATAATAATTCATGTAAAGAGTTACGGAATATTTACTTCGTTAAATATTATCGCAAGAATTGCGTACTAGTGATACACTGGTGCCTGACTAAATTTTTGAATAGATTACATTGGGAACGTTAGTCTTTTACAGTTAGGACAAATTATCCATGAGTTTTTAATTGCAGTATCCGATATCTTTCCTTACGTGTGTGTTATATGTCTGTCCACCCCAATTTAGACTCAAGTATTTCGAGGACCTCGGCTGAATACCCAGCTGAGTTGTAGTGGTTAGCGAGATTTGCGTTGATTTTATTGCGAACTTGGATCTTGTGGTTATTCATTTGTTGTCTGAGTGGCACAGATCCTGCATGTTAGGAGAGGAGGTTGAGACCATCATCTTTAGAAGGCGAATTAATGGCAGAAAAATGTGATTTTAGTAACTTTGTATGGACTTTTCTTGTTCTCTCTGCATGGGAGTAACGTGTTCGCACCCGGCAAATTCAATAGTTTTCATCGGATTTCCTAATTTATGTGCTCCATTTAGAGTTATAGGTGATTCCAGTAAGGAGTACATCACTGAAAGTGAGGCAGGGGAAATATAAATGTTCCATTCCAGGCTTCCTTCCATTTGCTTAGTTTTCAATCTGATCTGTAAAGATTCGTTAAATATTTAATTGATCTGTGTCTTAAACATATTTGGTGCTGCACCTGTGTCTCAAACATATTTGATGCTGCATCTGTGTCTCAAACATATTTGATGACGCATACCTTACATGCAATTAGGCAGATCACATTTTCAGTATTGCATGTTATAATCGGGCTCTGAATGTACAACGTTTCACCTGTTTTTGTACTTGAAAACGCGTTCGTTTCTTTCGTGTGTTGGCAAGTGCTACATCTTGTGACTCTACAAGGCTTTGATTTCCCAAGTGTTGTTTGATTTGATAATCGTTTAACTTTGCGTTGACCCGAATGTCTCTCAAATTTGAGGTCTAATGAATGCTGCAACTGGTTTGTGTTGAAAGATTATTTTAAGCAGTTCACGCAATTCAGTGTTTGGCTAGTTGTTTTGAATGACGCCACTTACTAAAGGGTATTTGTCAAAAGGTATTTGTTCCACGTTTTATTTTCCAATGTGTTTAAAAAGGTCAGCACGGTTTGTTTGCTGGCTCCATTGTATCGCCTCTGCTATTTGATCTTTGTTGTAGTTCCACTTTATCAGATGTTGGATTAGCTCTCTGCACCTCGTATTGAAAGTTACGTTATCAGAGCATATTGTTTTTTAAACAAGACTTGACTTTTTCAATAAATGTCTATATGGAGCGTGATTGCCACAAGTTTAACTTTTATGTCTCAAAATATATTTGGTATTCTAAATTGCGGCAGGAATAAGGATGGACATTATTGTCCTGCGTTACAAATTCATTTAGCGTTATCTTTACCATGCTGCCATTTCATTTCCGCATCATGAATGAAGCGTACCCATTGGTATGGGTTATAGCTTACATGAACCAGAATTTAGTTTCTGATTGGCCAATAAATATACGTACATATGAGGGAGGCATTTTAATCATCATGACTGTTTCGTTCCTCTGGAGGTAGTTCTGGGCATTGAAATCAAAATCATTAAGTTTAACGACTAACTCCAAGAACTTGGCCAGGAATTTTGTAGGTTGCGTCTTCACAATTATTATTTTCTTTGGTTCTTTACATGCCTCTATCCTCTCATTGTGCGGAATGTTGGTATAGAGTGATGTTACAAGCTTTGTGCTGGGGAGGGGGTGACGATTAACGATTCACTTAACCTTTCACGAGGTTGTCAGTTGTATTCTGAACATAGAAAGATAGTGTATCGATATGGTGCCTTATAAAGTCGTGGAAATATTCTAAAACTAAAATCGGATGAGAGACCATTATCATAAATAATAGGTCAACCTGGGTGCACTATTTTGTGTATTTTAGGTAGGAGATAGAATCACCCCCCTGCTCTCGGATCTTCGGAGGTCAAATATTCCTTGAATCTGGTCTGTATGTCCCTCTCGAACATATCAGTGACGACATGCTAAATTATTCTTAGCATAATCTAGTTGTTGGGTCATGGTTTAGTTCCTGACGGAATGGGAGTTTAGTCAAATTTCGGTTGGCCTCATTAATAGAATCTCTTCGGACTATTATCACGGCTGCAAACCCTTTATCAGCTGGTTTGAGTATGATGCCGGTGCTAGGGGTTAGCGACCTTTATGCTTCCTATTCCTCATCGCTTCAGTTGGAGTATTTGATTGACATAAGAGATTTGATATTTCACTTCCAATGGATAAAATTAAGGCCTCAAAGTTAGCAAAAAGAACAAAAAGAAACTCTTAGGCCACATGGTGCTAATTAAAGGTTAAGCTTCAACTCTTTTTCGTCTTTTTTGTGCTTCGTTCTACGTGTCTTCCTATGCATATATTTTGCGACTAAACACTTAAAACACTTATGTGTCCTTTAGTAGCCCACCTCTGTCGTAAATGTTGGGTCGACGACAGAAGCTTAACCCTCTTGATGGAGCCTTTGAAAGATTTACAACTGGGGGAGGATATGGTGTAAATGATTTGTTCTTTTGTTTACACATTTTACTGAATTGTATATGATTTGTATATGATGTGTGGAACGTTGGGTAGCCATGGGTTGTGGATGAGGTATAGGTAAATTGCAGCTTTTAAATTTTCTTTCTCTCCATTTTCTTAGCCGACATATTTGTTTCAGCATTATTTTGCGTGTCATTCATTGATCTTAAATTGTTTCTGACTGGAAATAGTTTGTTCTTCAGATTTATTGTGTTTGCAGGGTTTACAAAGTATTGATGATTTAGGCTGTCAACAGGTAATTTAGTAAGTTCCATTGATGCTTCGTGTGTTATTTGATTCCAATTTTTCGTGAACTACTTAGTGGCATGCCCAATAATTTGTGTTTTTAATTTAATTTCAAAACCTTTTGTCACTGTCTTCTTTTTGTAAATGTGACTCAGACATTTAATGTGATGATGCAATGTCCCAAGTTAGTTTGTTTCGTTGTGCATAGTCTCAAACACCTGCTATATGATGTAATGTTTAAATAAAGAATAAATTGGAAAAACAAGCAAAACTACGTCTGTACAAATACAAATCTACCCTCGTTACATAGACTGAACAGATGTAATATCGTACTATAAGTAGATATTTACCTTGACAAACAAGGGATAAATACATTAAAATTACAAATCACTCGGCAAATAACATTCTTTTCCATTGGCACTGGATCATAGAGATGGCGTTGGTTAGGTAAAAATAGCATATATGAAACGGCAGTTAGACAACTCATTCGCAATGGGAGAACAATTAATTTGAAAAAGAAGACCACGAATGAAGATACTTATGTTGGGTGTTTACTATTTATCTAGCTATTTATCTAATTAAGATTTCTCAAGGGCCGTGCATGAAAGTAGGACCATTTAGAATCTGCAGTGTTTTCTTTGCTATGATTCAGATAAATCCTGGTGGATAATATTGTCAGAAGGATTCCACGAATTAAATCACTACAATACAGCATTTCTTTTCGAAGGAGGTGTCTCTATATGAAACAATGAAATTTTGCAGGAAATATCAAACTCGATATGTATTAAACTGAACAGCACTGCAGTTTACTTAAGTGTAAATATCTTTCACGTATAATCAATACGTTTATAATAGGAACTAAATGTTAGCTGTACAATTGTTATTGTATAGAAATTCATGAAGGTTTATTGTTTCACATTAAAATTACCAGCTACAATTTGTGCCGTAAATTTGCTTGCAACGTTGTAAAACCTGATACAAATCATTTTTCATTTGCGTTGATGTTTGTTTTTGGCTATTTAATTTAATCTGTACAGTAGAGAAACAAATTTATTGTAAAACAAATACTGAAAATAAACTGATTTGTTTGTGGAATCACAAAAAATATAATGCCTCATTAAAAACTATTTCTTAGAAATTTCTTTCTGTTTCTCTTATCAGCACAGAACATTTGTGTGAATCAGTCCGCCGCGATAATTGTTTACAACGGGAGTGTTCTCTGTGGGCGTTATGTTTATGAAAATGTTTATTACAAGTCGCGGCTTCAGCTCTTCGTACATTTCAGATCCCTGTCCTCATTAAATTTCTAAAAAAAATCAAAGCAATACAAGGATTGGTTGAAGCTTAGAACAAATTAAAGCCATGCAAAGCAACTAATCATCAATATGCCTACACAACCAAATATATCTTTCTTATGTCAGCACAATATGAATGTTCTATTGTGGTGGAAAAATGCTGACTGAATAGGTCTCAATGTTTAGACAAAACTGGGAACGCTTCGTTACAAATGCAAACAAAAACTCCAGAAGCACTGGCTTCTACGAGACAATGAATTCCAATTTGTAGGGATAAGTTTGCTTGTTTCAATATAGGTAAGCTAAATATATGGCTTGGACTTTTAAAAAAAATTGTGGATGAAATAATATATTGATGGGATTTTTCTGACAATGAGTAGTTTGTTTTATTTTTATTTATTTATTTATTTATTTATTTATTTATTTTTTAAATGATATTTGTTGTATTTGTATTTTCCCAATACGGTGTTGCAACCAATATTACATAATCAAAATACAACGTTTCTTCTATGATTTAATATGATATGCATTCGTATTTTTATTTATTGTCTTATTACCGCGACATGCTGTTTAACACGCACTTTATTAGCTTCGGTTTGTTAGTAACATTTATTTGATACTGATGTTTCAAAACGGGAAAATTAAAATGTGTATATGCAGATAAAACAATAATTGTATAACTACTTCTCTTTTGAAGCGTATCATAATTCGTCTGACTCTTTGTACTTAAAGCACATGTAGGTGAACTTATATTTACTAAAAATTGAACCTGCTCAAGAATTGTGCTCTTATGTTTTCAGTCTCTCGGTGAACTATTGATGAAATGAAATACGTCTGCACAGATAACTTAAAGTAAGTGACAACTTCTAAAGACCTGAATATTGTGTAAATACGTTACTCCAAATATTGTACGTTTGTAATTATTTAAGATGTGTTGGGAAAGGAAAACAAAAGTGGATTATCTGCAGTCTTTCAGGAGCATATATCAGATATCAACACTAATCAACAACAGCGAACTGGGGAGGTATTTCATGCAATCAATATTGGGATTGAGAATATGAATCTGAAAAGAAATTTAAAATCATACAATTCGCATTGCATGCCGGAAGTACATGCTTATTCACAGCAACGGCACAAGCTAACAAATGTCTTGAATAAACCACACATTCCTGGGATTAGAAAGAAGGTAGCAAAATTAAAGCAAGTATGAAAACTAGAATTGTGCTTATAACGCAGCTATTTCTATTGTAATAATAGTTCATGGGGCCAATCAAACTGACTTAAATAATTGAACCTACAGAAGATACGTTAGCACGTTATGATGAATAATAAAAAAATGACTTATTATTAGCTAAAACTCATTTTGCTCTTACGAATCATAAAATTACTTTCGTAGGACCATGAACAGTAGTATATTTGCCAAGTTCACTTCTCCATTGACTCATAATATGTTTGATTGATTTGCAGACATCACATTACGAAAAAAAAATAAAGGTGTTACATATAAATGCTTTAAGATATGTCAGAGTTCTTCATTTTGAATCGCAGGTTTATCCGCATCGTTTAATCTATTTCAAAATACTGTTTAACCATTATATCGCACCTTTTCATCGGAAAAAGCTATAAATTAGATGTGTATGAACCGCTCAAGCGAGATAAATTATGTGACTTTTAATGCAAAATAATACCTTTTATTGCTAAAATGACACTATTTCAGTCGATGTATTTATTAAAGCCAAAATAGCCGCTATGTCAGTGGAATTGTATTAAGGCTTAAAAGCACCAAGCAGGGATGAGTCACATGACCTCATAGATTTAACCAGTTTATTTCAAAATAATTCATAGAACACAGCCAACATATCAAGTTATATAGTAATCTCTATTTACTAATCCGATATCTCAGTTTATTCGAGATCTCAGATTAGTAGACTGAGTTCTCGGATTATTGCACCAAAATCTCCAATTACTAAACTGAGATTTCGAATTAACTAAATCGAATATCCCGCATTAGTAAAGCGAGATCTTGCATTAGACAAAACAAAAACTTATCATTACAAGGCGAGTGGCACCTGCAGCATGGTAAATATAACGTCAGTATTGATGCTGTATGGTGAGATGAATTCGATGTGACAAAATAGTTATGTTTCACAATTAAATGTACTATGCTGTATTAGAAAAATAGAACCATTTTCGGTCAGTTATTTTACATCAAAACGACATTGGATAAAATGTATTTATCATTAGGGGTTAATATCATCGAGAAATCATGGTAATGCGTTTGGTTTATGAACGGGAAAGAACCATTCGATTTAATTGGTATGTTTTCTCAACATTATTCTCAGTGCTATTTTGGAAACATAACTTTGAAGAAAAAATGGTTCTTTGCATGTATATTGGATTTTCAGAAATCGGAACACTCAGAATGTGAATGATTTTTATCGTAAACCCATACAGCCTAAAGGGTCAAAAATATGGTTTCATACCGGGTTTGGATAGAATAAACAAATTGGTTCCATTGTAGTATACAGTTTTTTTCTTACATTAGTCCATTCAATGGAAACCAAATTAAATAAATGCTTTCGTGCACAGTATGAACGACATATTTCTTTTGGCATCCAACAAAGAGGTCCCTGCACAGCGAAGGAAACACGGGTATTCACGACTAAAAAGATATTGATGCAAGAGAATTACCAGTACATTCAATCCAGATATCTTTGAGATTTGACAGTAATGCAACAGAACAAAAGTATGGACCAACGACAACGTTAAATTTATCAAAAGAAGTTACACATTCTAAGAAGATCAAAAAGAAGGTATATTGCGATGATATTCATAAGGTACCTTTATATGTAAGAACACTGCCATTTCTCTTCTTTGAACCTCTAGCCAGGCTCTGATTTTGAGGCAGTGCAGCAAGCCCAAGTTTCAAAAACAAAGCCTGGTTGTAGTGATTAAAAAGGGGAGGGGAACATGAATAGGCATTCTCATTTCTGGATGATTATTAAAGTAGATTGACCTTGCTAATCGAGCAGTAAAACGAAGAACAAATGCATTATATATATATATATATATATATATATATATATATATATATATATATATATATATATATATATATATGAAGTGCTAATTTATAAACATTTTTTCCAAATACTGCTCTAAAGAAAAATCTAAAAATCTTCGAAAGTCTCAAAAGCTACACAGTATTTAACTTTCAATAATTATTCAAAAGTACAGTAATGGTATGTTTCAACGTCCAAATCTGGAGCTCTCTGCATCTTTCCGCATAGTCAAAAGCAGCATCTAAAGTTTTGTCTCGCAGACTACAGATATGCACGATGTTTAATACTGGTATGAACTGATACTATTGCCGATACTTTTTAAAACTTTGACTAGTTTTTTGCCATTTGTCTGTGACATTTCACAAATTTATATTGAAATGAAGATAATTTCGGTGCAAGAACATCGTTTATTATCTTAAAACTCACTAAAACACGAACAAATCAGGAGTGGGGGTGAGTGGGATGTTTTTACATAAAAGCAAGAAGTAACTGACCTAAAGATATGGAATAATAACTCCAATAAAGCCAATTTTAGCACTTTAATATGTGTACTTTGTAAGAAAAGCTTACACGCAAACTGTCGTAATTGACACGACAATTTATATAATGTTTCCATGGTTCAACCTTTGATTTGATGGTGCTTAAAATACATAGAAACACAGAGAAGACTCTCTTTGATTTTCACGTTGGAAATGGTTCAGAACTAGAGCACAGAAAATTGATCCTTGACACCCAGATGGCACCCTCTCTTCTAGTCCACCGGAAATTACCCTCTAATGTTTCGCTCTCCTCGATGAATGTGATATGATCCTCGTTGCAGGCTTCGTCTATGTCTAACAACTTGCAAATAAAGCGCCCTCCATCGTGCACTGCTGATAAAAATTCACCAATATATACCTCAATAGCCGAATCACATGCATCGTGTGTTCGACTTGAACATCTTTTGCCCTGGTGGCATCAGTGTGCAGTTGCGAATCACACCATGCATAGGACTTGAATCCCTCAGCCTTGATAAAATAATTGTTACAAACACAAGTTGTGGATCTGGTCATTATCTGCCCACAGCAACTACTGCGACTGAATGCATCTGCAAAATTCCTTTAACGGTTTTAACAACATTATTTCTTTTTTCCATCAGGATGCAACTCTCTCCAAAGTCACCAGAAGATACAAAATAATGTCTTGTCTTGCTACGAGAATCTGCAATGGCCCATGAGAAGAAGTCGTATGTATCTTGTAATGTTGTCTTTCCTTGCTTCACTGCATTGTCAGCGTTCCTTTTGATAGCACCGATCCAAAACAGTGCCAAGAGCACTGCTCCTCGAAATGAGTGACAACAGCAACTATGCATTGATTTCTGTATGACGAGGCTGGTGAGTCCGTCTAAAAATGAATATGGGTAAGGTCAGGTCTCAAGCTGTTAACCTCAGGTACAAGCTTTACACACATTGCATGCACCATGGAAACATTGTAATGCAAGACATTTGACATGAAGAGCGTATTCAAATGATTTAGTGATTTAATGTTCCATCTTCAGACACATAGTAAGATATTGCCGCGTACAAATTTAGCACACTTGCATTCAAATAGGCAGACTGGATTGTGTCTACATTCTGACAGTTGTAGTTTTCTGCGAAGGCCATCTTACCTTTTTAAATTCTTCTTTTTCCAGTTCCGCGTCCACGTTTTCATTCTGTCCTTGCCATCTGCAGCTTTGACTCTTCTCAGCTCCTTGGATGTCACCTTTCTTTTGAAATCGTAGCCAATAATTCATCAATACCATCGACTTTGTACAAGTCAACAAACGTATCTGGACTCGTACACGAAAAGCGTTAATGGTCTTCACTCTTCGGAGTTTCAGAGCAATGTTCTGATATTTTGAGCAGAGGTATGTGTTAAGAGAAGCATAGCTTACCAAACTAATGTCCTTTGATCGGTATCAGCAAAATGTACTAAGGAATATTTGAAGTTGTCCCCGATGAGTACTTTAGATGTAGGTTGTGCAGGAAATCATTCAGAACGCGACATTTTTTTCAGAGCCCTCCTTAACTGTATCTTGCTCTCTGGTTAAAACACGGGAGTTGACATCTCGTTCACCAAATCACTGGATTTGTCTGATGATATTCCCTGTTATTATTGTGGATTCGCAACTCTGTACTGTTGAAATAGTCTTTGCCACATTCCCTTGTTGCCAATTTAGGTTTAAATATTTTCTGAGAAGGGAAATAAGACGATAATTTTGTAACAATACTTCCAGAAACAACTCTGGTCACAATTTATTTTTTCTTTGAATTGTTGTCGTTTGATTATCTAATTTATTTTGTCAAACATTTTGAAATTTGAAATTTCTTTCGAATATCTCTTGCTTTACGAGGACACAATCTGTTTCTTTTCTGCAGTATGTCCTATTTCCCCTATTAATGTTTATCGTTTATCATTCTCATATTGTTTCTTTTCTTTTTTTTTCTCTTCAGAGGCATGGGACTTTATCACGGTAGCTTGACAATCATTGGTCCCAGATCTTTTGTTCATGACACAGTGTTTTTATCATCTTTCACAACCGATGTGGACGAGGAACGCAAATGCTTCATCGTTTCGACAGTTTTGGAATCTTTACTCCTCTGCCTATAGGAACGGATTTGCTTTCTCACTTTTGTTTCTCTTTTGACTTCCTTCTGTCTTCTATTTAGACCATCTACAGGTGTGTAATATTTGTTTTAAACTCTTTCCCGCTGCAACCAATTTTCTCTCATGATTGCTCTTTCCTGGCTCTGTGTTCTTTCATCCTTTGACTTTGATTTTGCCATCAAGAAAGTACAATAAAAGACAATAATACATGGAAAATTCATAATCAGCACTTTCCCAACAGAACAAGCTCCTTGACAGTGGGAATAGTAACCAGTACTAATACATACACGTATTTCTTAACTGCGATTACACACACACTTTTCGATAAGATAAAAAGATAGACATGAGAACGAAGATAAACAGACAATAAGATATACAGCACGTACAAGATAATCAACGTTCTAGCAGTAGATAATGCGATTCTTAAACTAAATATAATTATCGTAATCTACGGACACACAAGTGTAATTTACGAGACACTACAACACGCATTCATCAGAGTATTTGGAACTTTAATATTTATAGATGTGTTGTAACTTACCAAACTGAGAGAGTGGACGGGGTAACTTTTTAATATCAAATCCATCGACTTGAACCAAATATATTACTTATTCTCGAGCATTGCAAATAGTTTTGAACAGATAAAAGGGATATCTAATTATTCAATTTTTCCTATGTAATTTTATTTCGAAAGGAAAAAGGAACCTTCGTGTCAACACCTTCTTGCACTTGATTATATTAATGTCATTTGTAAACATATGAAACTAAATATATAAACAAATTAACAGTGTCTGAAAAACAATACCCGGTTTCGGTAATTTACGGGACAATATTGATTACATGATTTCGTGGTCTGTCTGAGGGTTAACGATGTATGTTTTGCCATAAGTACTTATTTATTCCACTTATTACTGATTAAACAACAACAAAATTACTACTTTTCAAATGTATATGTAACATTTCAGGAATCAATCAAAGAATACTTACGACCTAAGGTTGTGGACCTCGCCACTTGTTTTCTAAATATATTTTACCTAGCTGTGAACATTTTCCATGGTGACGGAATCGTCACTTATAGGTGCAATGCGGTAATGACGTGTTGGTGATGTGTAATACAGAGATAAAAGCTGAATATTCGCATTGGGATGTGGGATAACTATACGTGTATCCCCTGTACCCAAGGGCCCGAAATTTCTGTCGGCGGGTCTGCCTCCAGTAGAATAGATTTAATTAAAAATATTTGTCTGCGCATTGCGAAAGGTACGTTAAGTGCTTCAAAATTTGGTAAAATAATGCTGCCTGGTCTCCATATACTTGAGACATCAGTTGGAGTGAAATGTATATTCCTCAAAGAAATATACAGGACTCATCAACTGCAGCCTTAAAATTTCACTTTATGTAGAGAAGATTGTTTTTAAACTGATACATTATCAGACGATTTAAAAGGTAAGATATATTACGAAAAAGAATTATGAATATAAATGAACAATTATTTGAGTTTAGCATGACTTTTACACAAAATAGAACGTTCATATGGATTTATGTTAATCTATGGACTCGTAGATTACACTCAAAGATTAACTCTTCAAACTGACTTAACAGAAAAAAAGTAATAACAGTGCTACCGAAATGAAACGTTATTTGTGTGCAAAAGTACATAAATATGCTAATTATTTTAGCTGGAATTATGCAGTGAATGGTGCAGAATCATTTATTTCTAAATGCTGTAACATGCATTTTTGTACTTGTGACATTTAAAGGTGAAACTGCATAGCAGGCTTGATTGAAAGTAAACAAATTGTTTGATTACTGGAGTCTTCAGAAGCGAACGGGATGCCTAAATCTGAATACATCAAATATCGTAACTCTGTAAAATATAAAAGAAAGTCTTGTTATCATCCAGTTCTTTGGAACCCATATTGGCACAAAGTTTCAGACTGAATGTGATACAAATAAACAAACTGTGTGAATGCTACAGTGTTCACAAGTCATTGTTATGTCTATGCTACGTCGATCTAGGGTAATAACTCTTAGAAGTTAATGGCACATCTGCGTATGATTTTACTTCACGGAACTGTTACTAATTTGAAACTTCACAGAAAACAATTTGCATTAGTCTTGTTTTAGCGGTGGGGGACAAATATGTACAGAACAATCGCATCATAGACCTCATCCAAGCTCTTGCTGGTGTGAAGTTTTACACCCAATCTCTTTCAAATCTTATAATTGGTTTAGAAGTTATTGTTGTGAATTAGCAATACCTATGATATAATGACCAAGGCCCAAATTCTAAGAAGTATGTGCAAAATGTGCTCAACATTAAACACGTCCCAGCTTTTGTTAACATGCAGCTTCACAAGCAATTTAGCTAAAATCAAAATAAAACTGTAGAGCTAGAGTGTTCACATATTTGTGCATTAACAGTAGCTACCCTACAATGATAAAGGGTCACTACTGTGTTATGTATGATGTTTATATAATATTATAAATATTTTTTCGGAAATTATAATATGTTTCTTGACTTTAATATTTGCCTAAATCTTAATGTTTTTTATCAGGAAAACATGTATACTATTGTTCTTGAATTAGGTTGTTTACTTAATATTTGAGTTCAAGGATAGTTTTGACAAACACGATGTTGATTCAATTTGAGGTCAAAGTTGATTTTGTTTACAGATAAAACCAGAATTTCATTTGAGTTATGTGTCAAAAATCACATAGGCTATTTATTATTCTAGAATATTCTGTCTTGTGACCTATCTTTATATATACCATGTTTAGTGGACAGTTTTTTAGTTTCGACATTACCATCAGTCTTTTAAAGAGCCATTACAGTTGTGGAAAATCATTCCAACTTCTGTGAGAGGAATATTTTTAAATATTCATTGGATTATAAAAGCGCTCATAGACTTTTGTATTTTGGATTTTGAATTGATGATTTTGGGATTTATGTGAACTTATTCAAAGATATTTTGGAGTACTTCATTTTGGCATATCAGCACATTAAAGACTACTGGCACATCAGGACATTAAAGACCATTGGCACATCAACACATTCAAGGATACAGCCGTTTATTTGGAACATTATATATTTAGGACTTGTAATTAGGACACTTAGACTTATTGGATTATTTGGATTTTAATTCCCATTACTGGAAGTGTCTTTTTGATTTTCATTTTAATTATCTAGAAATAAATTGCTGATTGATTTTTACTTGATATGTTGGTTTCACTTTCTTTCTGTTACATTTTTCTTAGGCTATAGAGTCGTAACAACTGTAAGAAACACAAGCATAGCATGCTGATCGTCTAACTCGTTCAAACGTTTGTTAATATGAAGCTTGACGGTCAGTCTGGTTGAAATCTGATAATACACGTGGAAAAAGAGTGTTAATAAGGCTGTGAATTCGCAATACTAGTGCTTAGATGATCAAGGCCCATAACGCTTAGAAATATGTGCAAACATCTGAGCTGTTGTTGAGGCGAAGCTTCACGGAAAACTTGATTTAAATTTAATGATATATGTGGCCGCGAGAGCATTCTCAAGTCGGACGGACGGAAGGACGGATGCAGTTTCATGTCCCCTCGTGTTAAAAACGGTCATGGAACTACATATTCAGATATGCAATCGACATTGACACATGCATCTTTCTCCTCCGACAGAGGAGTGGTGGAAAACATATATACAAAATGAATAGATAAAGATAAGAAAAAAACACAATATTATCATAAAATGCAGGTTATTGTTATTATTCTTCTTCCAGAGGAAATTTTAGTTTCAAATTATAACAATATATTTGTTAAACTCTACATTACGGTTCTTTAAGAACGTTAAATATTTTTGGAAACTTATATAAATATCAAATAATCACTTTGCTTGCTATTTCCTTTTTAAACATAATCATTAGGCCGTGGAAGAAGTGTGACAGATGGAGAAAAGGTTTCCAATCGAATTCCGACACCATACCGTCCACACGCTATTGTAATTTAGCGAAATAAAATCTGCTCGATCAACGTATCTCTGGAAGTGTCAAAATGACGCTTTGTTCTCTTAGATAGTTTACATATAAGTTGTATTGCAAAGCATAATAACCGTTAATATGGATGTAATGTATTTATTTCTTCATTATGAGGCACCTATAGTTCTATAAAAGAGACAATAGTGCCCTATTGATGGAAGTAAACAAATGAGATGATTCAAGAAGGAATTGAGTTATTAACTTTACTGAATTATTATCCTTTACAAAATTGCATAGAAAATTGAAACATTTTAAAAACATTTACTTTTTCTTTAAAGGATGAATTCGTTTATGACTTCAAAGGAGAGTCCTTTATCGTTTTCATAGAGCTCAATGTAATCGATTAAGTGCCGTCCCTTGCCATTCAAAATAGATAGTTCAAAAATGAAGTTAATTAAGAAAATCCAAACAAAAGCAACACTTAATTTTGGAATGCTCAAGTTCTGTTTTAAAGATATATGTACAAAACAACAAAACGAAAGTAATCACCCGAATATTCCAAGCATTGATAGTATACAATGCTTGCATAGATACAGATTTCCGGGTTATCCGCAAATTGGTTGTACTCTCATTTTCTGTTATTTCAACTACCCTATTCCAACTGAGTGACACTTACGGAGAAGACTTTGCATCCCAAATGTTAATGATATAAAAATGACACGAGCATAGTTTAAATGCAAATGACTAAAATGCCAAATTAGTTTAGTTTTATACTAGTTGTTTTCCAGTTTTTTGGGGGGTGGGTGTGGCGGATTTATAGTTTTTATACCGCACATGTATTACAAATGCCTAAATTTGTTGTGCTGGAGATGGACATGTAGAGATAGAGATAATATACATATAGTACATTGTTTTGTTTTTTTTTTTTGGGGGGGGGAGTTGGGTTTGGGGAGGTAAATGGGCCGAAATGCTACACTTTACTGACGATATTTAATACGGCGGAGGTAGATTTCGATGTTTTCGTTCATACAAGCTTAAAGAAACTGCTGATCATTCTCTAAAAAAAATTAGCATTGCTTACTGCAAGAAACTCAAAACTGAGTTAAAGACACTGAAGCATCAACAGTAGCTAAAATTGTCAGAACTAAATACTTTTCAACATCTTTGTAGTTTTATAGAGATGTAATCGAAACTCGAATACCATCCTGCACAAATTTAATATGTTTTAAATGCATACGACTTTTCTAAAACCATATACAGTTTTTGATATGGTACAAGTCAAGAAACTCTGTATCATAATTTTGACACCACGAACATGTGGATTTAAACATCGAATTTCTCGTTCCGATCACCAGTTGTGTGTTTTAAATAAAGTTTATTAAAACACGTTCATGTTTTGCTTTTTTTTAATGGTAAACAAGCAAAGTGATTAGCATGAATCTGAGTAGCATTGCTTTGAACTTAAAGACAGAAAGATGTATTATTTCATTTATAGAACGGACTTTATAAACTTAAAGACAGCAAGATGTATTATTTCATTTATAGAACGGACTTTATAAACTTAAAGATAGAAAGATGTATTTTTTCATTTATAGAATGGACTTTATAAACTGAAAGACAGACAGATGTATTCTTTCATTTATAAAATGGGCAAACAGAGAATGCGGTAATAAGTTCTATGTCGGGAGTGTTCTCTGAGGAGTTCTGTTATGAACTTCAATTTCATTTTGTGGTTTTGGGTGCTAAAGTCTTAAGATTCCTGTCTTCGTGAAACTTCATAAAAAGGAAAGTACTTTAAGGATTGGTTGCCGTTAAAAATAAAATAAGGACAATCCACATAATCGTTCTTCCAGTGGTCAACGCATATATATGTTTTACTGTGGCAAGACATATTAAATAGATAAGTTTGGATCTTTTGTAACGAAACTGGGAGTACGAATTTAAACTGGGTTTATAACACATGCATGCACACTTGTCTTCATGGTTGACTCGTAAATATGGATATTTCATAAACCATGAGTTAAAGTCTAGGCTATATGTTTTTATGGGTTTAAGGTTCCTAACGAAATTTAATTGATAATTAGCGTTAAAAATGAGAATAATCTTTGATATTATACGTAGAGTAGGTTCTTTTTGCTGTAAATGCTAATCCTTTATAAATTAGCATAACTTGTAGGATTTATTTATGATGGCATTCCCTATAATTAAGGTGTATGGTCTTGTATTTCTTGAAAATCAATGCAAATGATTTAAAATTGCACACAGTCTCTATCATGTATCTGTGTTTTAATCAAAGTTGTCAGTGAGACAAAAGATATTTAAAGAAAAAATACGCCCTTATGACTTTAGATGAATGGCAAAATAATTTAAAAGCTGGATTATTCAGAAAATTCGTCAATCCGAAAAACAAGTAAAACTGGATTGTGCGGTAGAAAAGGAAAGGTGGGTAATCATCGGTCGTAGAGTAGAGTGGAAAGAAAGAAAAGATCAATGACAAATAACAACTCCGTCAATCAGGGAGAGATGTTATATATACATAATAAGAGGTTTAAAGATAGGATTTATTGTTTTTAAATTGTAGAGCATATAATTCGCAATGCATTATATAAGTGCTCATGTATGTCTTTGACGCAAATTAACAAATGTTGTGAATAAATCTAAAGATTCTTTAGATAACTAGGATGATAGGATAGTAAAATCAAAAAAGGAAAAAGTGCTTCTGTAAAAGATTAAAAGAACGAAAGATCGGAACCTTGCGTACCAAGTGTCCCCTCCTGTTGTAGTGATATTTTAATGGGCACTCACCCTGAAGTAATGAATTTGACGGATATATTAAGGTAATGAAACTTACAGAGGTTGTTTCGGTACAATACGATGCAGGAGACAAATTTGATTTATTATCTGCTGAGACTAATGCGGGTCTTAAAATGCATACAATTACCATTTTTAACTATGTAATGGAGTCCATATGCAAGAAATTCCTCTGAAATGACCTGACAGGAGTACAGTAACTGTGGTGATAAAATGTTTTCCATTACATTACCAAAGAGGCGACAACGTAAAATTTTTAATGACTAGATGATTTTATGGTTCTTTTCAAATTACGTATATACTGCCATTCTCTGATTTATTTACAGGATATCACCTCAGCATTTCATTATATTATCTGACAGAAGAAAATCTTCAATACTGTTGTTATGGCTGTCAAAATCGACAAAAGTAGGACTTTGAATTTTAACATTTATTGTACTGATAATGACGTCATATTGAAAACACCCAGGTCTAAAAGAGAATAACAGCAACCCTTTGTTGGCAATAATGCTGAGGAGTTGTGGTTAAAGATCCCTTATGATATCGATTGGTCACATTTTAACCGGGCAATATTTCGATCCGTCTTATAAGATAGTTTTCAAAATGGAAAGTTTGTTGGTCATAACCAACGTTGATATTACCGTTTAATTATTTAAATAAAGTCTAACACCTTCAGGTAAATATATATGACTACGGTTGGGAAATTATAATCTAAGAATACCAACATATATTAAGAACTGAGTATGCGTTTGGTGTCGATTATTATAGTGAAGGACTTTTGTAATTTTATATCATTTTTAGCGAACATCGAATTTTACATGTTTTTATGGCGGTATTCATTAACATTCAAAACATCTAAATTAGCAAATAGCAACTCTCTTATTCAATATTTAAATACATAAATAAAATATAATAAAATTGTAAAAATAACATGTAGAAACATTCGAATGTTGTGCGGTAATGTCTTTTCCAGATCACTAATATATCAATAGCAAAATAGTTTCTGCGGTGAAAGTACATTCCCGCAATATTGGAATTTAAAATAATTTCAAAACCATCTACTTTTAAAGCTACATCATATTTATCTTTTGACTAGTACCGTCTAAGTCTGCACACGTGTAAATTGCATTATCCCTTGATTTTCTCATCCTTCACTTCGTCCGAACACAATTATGCTGGAAATGTTAATTTAGGATCGAGGTAAATAAGGAGAAATAAACTGGTCCTACGAACACAATTCACAATCACTCCTAAGCCATATTCCTATAAGTTCATTAAGGCGACTGTCTTTTTTTATTTAAAATGATTAGCTGGGAGATATCGTGTAATAGATTAATACCTCGATTTTCTCTTTAGTGTTGTTAGGGATATTTGACTCGAAAACACAATTTCAAATGAGATTTATCAAGGTAGGAAAAAAGCTCTAAGGTCATTTTTTTATTTGATAGACCAAAAACGTTGATCTTGTTTTATGATAATGCAATAAATTAGTTTTCCAGACGGTCATTAACACAATAAAAGCATCTTTTATTTCGTTTAATCAAGAGATATACATAAAAGACGTATGCTCTGTCATCTCATGGACCCTCCGCGGGATAATTTCTGAGAACAAATTTGGTAAGGAGTATTTAGTTTTTAATATCATGTTATTTACATACGAAACAGAGAGGAAAGGGTTTTATAACCGAGTAAGTTCAAATACGCTTCAATATTACAGCATTTCAGAGACATCTGAAGGTTCCTTGAACTAGGCTTATTTAAATCTTCATGGATGAAAGGAATCACAGCCTTTCATTGACTAGTATATATATATAAGCTAAAGTCATTAGGCAGTTTAAAAATGTGTGTGCATTGCCACTTAAAAACTTATACGAAAACACCTAGATGAAATATGCATCTCATAAATATAAGCTTCGTTACTTTTATGGGTTTTGTGTTCTACCTCTTTTCTATTCCCACTGATAACATTCTAAGAAATAAAACATTTTGAGTATGGTTAAGGTATGACCCTTTATTGCGTGAAGACAAGCCTCATTGCAAAGAGACAAGACTAGGCCTTGTTCTTTTTCTTCTTCTTTCTTTTTTATTTGAAACTATTTTCCGATATAGAAAGAAACTATTGAAATAATGATGTCTAAGCTAGCGACACATTAAAAAAAAAAACAGTAAACAAATAAATACAAACAAAAAAGTAAACAAACAAATAAAGAAATACACAAATAGAAAATAAATAAAGAAATAGATATATAAATAAATAGTGCTTTGGTTTGGTTTTGGTACACACACATGTAGGCTATATTATGATGAGGCAAGTCGAGTAAAGTGACCTGTCCAAGGACTCATCATAGTAGCCGCTCCACGGCTGGTTTGATGGTGGAAATTGAACCCTCGCCCTTGTGGTCAAGAGCCCAACTCACTAAAGACAGAGCTACCGCGAATCTAACTAATCTAATCGTATCACTTGTGTGCACCTAAGGTGAAATATACGAACTCACGAGAACAATGGGTCATTTCCAGAATAAAAAACAGTATAGATATTACTTGTCTTTACATTGGCATACACACTTGGAAATTAAAAAAAGTGGAATGAACTCATTTGCAAGCTGTTTTCAAGTTGTCAGAAGATATTTAAACTATTTAGAATGGGAAATTTTAAAACTCCATGCCTTCAGACCTAAAATGTTTGTATATTTCTCACAACTGACCAGAGCATGAGCCCAAATGTGTGCCTTAGCATAGCTCTGTCATCTTGAATGAACAAATCGAAATCTTTTCCACAGGAAATAGTCAAGAAATGTCTGAGTTCATATAAAGACAGACAACGCATTATCGCAGTTATGGTGCCATGGTTTGACAAAATTACTATGTTCCCAATAAATTGGAGAAGAACCGATCCAACCTCTTGTGTTCCACTCACACTGTATTAGTACGCAAAGGCTTTGTTTTCATGCAAATGACAAATTAGTGTGTGCAGTTGGCGCAAAGATAAGAAAGAAATCTTGCCAAAATATTATGCTTCCCACCGTTAAAAAGGAACAAGCTATACTTTCAGCATTGAATTGTTTAGTGTGTACCAAAGGACTGGTTTATATACTTAAACGAATGATTCACCATGGGGTTTTTCCCTTTGTGCTATTGAAAGTATCGCTATGTTAATTACGTTTCTTAAATATTTACTTCATTTCTTCTACATTCAAGATTCAGTGTAGAGATACACAAAGGCGCTGTATCGTATGCTAGACTCTAACCTGTACACAACACATAAAAGAATCAGTATATGTGGTTGTTGTTGTTTTTATTTTTTTTATTTATTTTTTTTTTGGGGGGGTGGGGGGGGGGTGGAAAGAGTTGCACGTGAATGAAGTGACTGAAGATTTTAGTGCAAGATGCCTTTCTAAAAGCGGCCAAATCACACATGTTTGCTTTGACATCTTATGCAAAAAGTCAAGAGGCTGAACTCAATGAATATTCTATTTGTTATTGTGGCTGTATTGCTTCTGTCTGTTGAATGCAAAGCCATTCTTCACTGGTTATCTAATCTCCAGAAAAAATCAGTGAAAACATATGATTGATTTACTTAGGGACTACAATAGGACGCAATAGGAGATCGTTGGCTCAGTTAGTGCATTGATACCTTCAAGAGACTACTTTGTATGAATACAGATAAGAAACCTTTTAATTTGGCAAGCAGCAAAGGATTTGATAATATTACCTGCTGTCAGCTGTGTCATAACAAATGTAATCTTGCTGCTCAAATATCGCAAGGCAATCTGTAGTAAACAACTAACTGTGCCCGTGGTCAACCCAGGAAGGATAAGAAACATTTCCTCCAGGAATGTCAGCTGTATACAGGACGAGACATGCACATTATTAACCTCCATGTTGCCTATTCATGCTTTAATAGATACAATTAACATTCTATTATCCCTATAATCTCTACGTCATCCAAATGTTCAGTCTACTGAAAGAGAACATTAGCTTATATGTATATATATATATATATATATATATATATATATATATATATATATATATATATATATATATATGTATATATATATAACGGAACATAATACAATATAATACCATACAATATATTTTATTGGAAATTAATCATTTTACAGTGTTTTCCACAAGAATTTAACAAATATACAAATACAAAGATAAATAAGCGTGTTATGTTCATATCAAATACATTGTGTACAAAAGGTTAATATTGTAAGGTACGATATATATATATATATATATATATATATATATATATATATATATATATATATATATATATATATATATATATATATATATATATATTTGACATAGTGGAGACATATTTTCTTGGCTGAGGTTAGATATACTCCTAGTAGTAAGGGTTACACAGGGTTGTATAATAAAGTGTTCTAGCTCTGGGTTCACAGCGTTGCTTACATAAACAATTCCGAATATATTGTGCACGATATGTTTTCATCATATATTACTTGACAGGTAGAGCAAGTTCTAGCATTTCTGTGATTTTCTGGCCTCGATTATCCCCCTCTTTATATCTGTACATTATGAGAATTAATGCGCAGTCTAGTTCAATATTTAATTAATAACTTTGGAAATCGAAATTTTAAATAAGGCTGTATTTTGAAATCATTATAAATATTTGCACGGAACAGTAATTTATAATCTGAAGAGATTTTCACGTCGTTCACCGTTTTCAATAAATGCTGTTTTTTAAAAATCAGGATATTAACCGCTTTAAAATTAATATGAACATCATATAATATTCCCAGGTTAGTTGATTGTTGAAACTACGCCTTGGCGCCACTTGCAAACAACTGTTTATCACATTCAAAGGCACCAAACAGTCGGTGATGAGATGGACACTATATTATTCTGCTAGGATTGTAACAGAATTATGTGCACACAATGGCCATGTATTTTCATTTTAAATATAGCATGGGTCCAGTGCTGCGCACATCATTAATCATAGGGTATGTTTTTTTGTCACGGCGAACAATTGCGACATAATGAAGATTTAATCGTCTGGATAATCAATTTAGTGCAGTACGTACAAAGTGACTGTAGTAAGAATTCACTCACTACATGCTTCCCGTTTGTGGTTTTCCGCCACATGCGACTATACAGAGTGCCAATTGGTATCTGAATTGACAGGTTGGCTTGAATTATGTATCTGGCGTATAGTAAATTAGGACAAAATATTCTAGTTTTTCTATAATTCCCTGTGATTATTCCTTTTATATATAGATTCATGTATGAACATGGTTATACTATCATTCCATATAGTCGTTCTTAATGTAGAACAGGTTTAATTATTAACCGGGTCTTTTCTTGTGTACTCATACATAACATTTATAATGATGTTTGTTCAAACCACATTATAGTATATGGCTCGTGTATCACACGGTTCAGTTGTATATCTGTAGTTGATTCCAGTGAGGTTAGGGGAATTACTGGTGTTGGCCCCACTCAGCGCTTGAGGAGTCAGGGATTCCTGGGTCTGCTCGGAAGTAAGGTTTCCGGCGGGTCTTTTGGCAGACAGGAAAGGATTGTGATATATGGGATTATTTCTCGTGTACGCCATATTCGTGTGAATTATGGCGACTTCATATCAGTTATTGTATGGTGTATCATCGCTATTTAATGTTATGTGAATGACTAAATTTCATATCCGTTGTCAGACTGTATATTCTTATATTATCATGTCATTTTAGTATTTCAACTTCATAACCGTTGTTGGACTGTTTATTATCATGTATTCATATATTCATATGTTTGTGAACATCACACATTCATCAATTCGTGTATTATAAGCGAATATCAAAGATCCATAGTTTCATGACGTCACCATAGACTCACAAAAGTATTGAATGAACATAACAAATTATATTACGTTAACATACTGTTACGATCCATGTTTGTTACATATACACAAGCTAATGTGTATAGTTAAGTGGATAACGCGTGAAAAATACTTCTAAATCATTTTCAATTTAACATGTCATTAAAATAGTATTTGATTGGTGCATATGTAGACTAAATATAATGAGCATTGGTTGAATACAGTACTAGATCGAAATATGTTATATATATATATATATATATATATATACATATTTGACATCTAGTATTTTTGTTCCGTCACTAAACTAAAACACCACTTGGTCTATCATTCGACAAAGGTGTTTAAACGTTTGTTGTGTGATGAAATTATTTATAGGAAATCGACCAAGCTCGCTTTTTTTCTACTGCTAAATCGAATGCTTTGTGATGCACGAATATTATTAAATTATTCAAATGAATAATTGTCAAACCTTTGATTCTCAACATTAAAACCACGTATCCTAATATCTGCGCAGTATGTTAGAATAGGTCTTATCATGGAATCAAACAATTTAATATAATAATAATGGTGATGCATAGTCAATGCTGGAAAGTTTAGATCGCTGTGAGAAATAGGCTTTAATTTTTTTTATACAAATTTCTGATGCGCGTTTTAAGTTACCATTGAAGTGTCATTTATACGCATGCATTTGTATTGGTCAACATTATCTAAAATGTCTTGATCTATGTGGAATTCGAGTATTGTGTCATCTTTTTCCTTCACTGAATATCATAATCTTTATATTGTCTATGTTGTCTGTCAACTTCCATCTCGCACAATAATAAATCAAAGAGTTGAAATACCATCAAAGACAAGAGCCTGTTTCCAATATAAGCAACGGTTCGTCTGCATACATAAGGTGATTGATACAAACTTAATGTAACGCTAAAGGTACACATTTGTATAGCTTAAATATCATTAACAAAAAATATCAAATAGGACGGGCCTTATGCTATCTCCTTGTCCCACTCCTTTCTTCACATCGGGTTCATGTCCAATTAAATTGTCTTTTTCAATTCTACATTTGTTGTTGAAGTCCATATATTTCATTTTACGGTAAAAAATTACACCATATTCCTGGAGTATGCATTATTGCTGATCTCCAAACAGAGGTGAATGCTTTTGAGAAGTCATTGTAAGCAGCAAATATTTTATTTTTAAAATTTGTTTAAATATTTATTTAGAATAGTTTTCATGGTGTAGAGATGATCTGTTCTGGAGCCGCTTACAGATTTTGCAACACTTCATTATTTTAAAAAAAATAGTTTAATGAGCATTGTTGAAGTATGGTTGTCAAAAATTTGCTATAACAACTGTTTATAGCTGTATTATATTTTCCTTGCTCCATCGCGTATTACGTACTCCTTGATGGGGATTTACGAAAGCATTAGTTGGGGAGTTAGTCACTAACATGGATATACTTAAGGATACATCTTAATATCTGCTTCTCAGTTCAACTGACAATCCTACTCTGCCTCTCTAAAGCAAATCAGCACATAACACATCAGATTTTGTATTTGACCTTACAGAGAGTTCACTTTCTCACTAGCAATCTGATGCATGGGAATGATCTGTACAGATGTTAATGGATCTGAGTTCAACCCCCTTGACACATGCATGAAACATACATATTAACTGAGGAATGTATGTGTACCGCCTGGATGTAACAGCTCTAGTGTTTGCATTCATTCATATCAACCAGTGTACGTAGTTGATATCATGGATAAATTTCACACCTTAGAAATATTTTTTTTTTGTTTTTTTTTTTTGTAAGAATCTTCTTGAACAGTTTCATGATAAGAATAGTCAGCACATTGGAACCATGTTTGAATAACTCATTTGTAATCATCCGCCAGTTTATTATTGTCGTTAAGTTGATATTATCTTTAACTTTTTGACAAATAAATGGATAGTCTAACTGGTTATTGCGATAATTTTATTTCCTAAGTTTGTTAGAGCGATGTCTTTATAATAGGTGTTGAAACTACTCCATTCAACATAATGGCCAGAAAGTTTGTTTCGTGTGAAAACATTCAAAAACGTTGTATAGTCAAATATACAGCTTAAAACAGGAACATTATCAACTGAACTGCAGCCCATATGGCCATAAAAAATAGCTTTGGAAATAATTCCCAGCACAATGTCTAATTTAAGATTAATAAATTTGACTCTATACATAATTTAATAAAAAATACTTTTCAGATCAAATGTAATATCATACCCTTTCCTCCGGTGTTTAATCTTTGTCAATATATATATATATATATATATATATATATATATATATATATATATATATATATATATATATATATATATATATGTATATATATATATATATATATAATAATAATAATAATAATAATAATAATAATAATAATAATAATATAATACAGGGCTCAGGAAATATTTCCCAATTACTCATCCCTGGGACGAGTGAGTTGCAAGGGTTATTCGTCCCTGACGTCATTATACTCAACACAGTACTCTTCTCCATATTTATTAAAGAACCACATGTACCTGATGCAAGCTTGATACTAAAATGGGTCCGATTCATGAAAATAGTATGTTCTAATACAAGGCTCCTTAGATAAACATATAATAAAACACTAGGTTTGTAACTCGAGAAATTGCAGTTGCACATATAGCCCTTGATTTCTTAGTGGTATTCGCGTGTACAGTGAATCCTTTCAGTATTCAAGGTGTCATAATTATCCTTTTCAATGGGCTATCACATATCTATACGAGTTAGATATGTGAGAAGTTAAGAGACGGAGAATGTAAAAATTGTATGATTTTCGTTTTGTCAGACATTGGTACGCTTGCCCCAGATCGTCAGTACTTTCAAGACTGTGTGGGTTTATTAATACACTTTCACACCAAAGTAAAGATGACAGCATATATTTATATCAGTTATGTACTTACGTTTCACAAGACAAATGTCAGTAACATGCATTTGAAAGAAGAATTCCAGCCGTCGCAATTTCCACCAACTTTCGTACTAAGTGATCAATTTCGGTCAAACTTCCATTATATAGAGCTACACACGAGCGGCCTTAAAAAGAAAATTGCTGATTGGCCAAAAGAAATGGAACATTTCTAGGTCATTACCCCATCTAGATTTCGACCAATAGGTTTTTGAATTGATATACCTGCTTAATTACTTATATCACCTACAGTCTAAATAATAGCTAATAATAGCTATAAAAAAAAATTTCAACATCTCCAACACAAAATAATTTCATATGTTTAATGTTTTTTGGTACAGGTCACCTGCATGAACTTTAAAAAAAGACACAAAATTTGGACAGAATATACAGGCGACATAATTGCGAATTTTAAACTCTATAATAAAGCGGTGTTTAAATTGCGTACAAACTTACAAAGAAACCATATTGCTAAGCATGGAATTAAATTTTCTACGTACATTGAACTCTTTTGGAAACTAAAAGATTGCTCAGATGAGAAAATGATTTAATATATTGATAACTAGAATAAGCTAATCGAAAAAACTCTCGAATGCACTCGTGCAATTGTTTTTCTCATCTCCCGCTACTCTGGATGAATCAAGTAATCTTGTGTGCTACCTAGTCTTTAGAAAGAATCTGGCAAGCATTACTAATTATCGTCTGACGTATCTGTGGTTTTGTGAAAGATTTGTTCGTCGAATCTCTATTATTGCAACAATTATTCGTCTGACATGGGACGATGTTTTAGGAAGTCATATTTAGAGTGCAGTAATGTCACATGCTAAAAGTCAAGTCCCGACTGCGTGCTACTTGTAACATGGTTAACAGAGAATATGCTTATCTTTAAGAGGATGGTGCCAGAAGAAGGCAATTTGTTGATCTTGCAAATGAAATACGGACAAGTAGGTTTTGGTAAATTGCACTTGTCCTGGACTAGACTCTTGCCTTCAGGCTCTTGACTGAATAAGAGATTGGCCATTTAAGGGTGTTGATGCATCCCATTTCTACAACCCTAAGAGGAATATATCGGCTCGACATATTTCCTGATCCTGACAATGTCAAAATGTTTAAATAAATTAATCAGAATCACGTAAGCATGAATAGATTATTTTGTTAATACCGTTTAATTTGGCCATTATACGTTGATGTTTTCAACATTGTGCAATTATCCTTCGAATTTAACATCCAAACGTTCCTGACAAATGTTATTGTTTATGCTGCTTCTGTTTTTTTTTTTTTTGTTTTGTTTTTTTGTTGGTGGTGGTTTAAAGAATACGAATTTAACAAGGAAAGCTTTCGTTCCGTATGTTTTCCTCTTTTATAGAAAAAGGACCTGAATTTACACAGAAGCTGAAACTGATGCAATGTTTCGTTTCTTATGTAATATTGCAATTTAAAAATGTCTGTTTTTCTCGTAAAGTGGGTTTGAAATATTTGTGCCTGAAATTATTTTGTTCCCCATTGACCTGCAATTCAGATGTAAATGCGAACCCTATATTCTAGATGAGTCAGACACTGAAAACTTATTTCTGACAAATTGAAATTATTCTTGTGACGGTTTTCAGTACGTCCGCTTTTAATGCCATAATTAGCGAGTGTAGCCGCTTATGTTTGTGCGCGCATTTAGGAATCAACATGGACCGGCTACAAATGAAAAAACGGGGAGCCAAATTAATCCCTTCTTCAACGCGGAGTTTCTTCGAGCTAGTATTACGTCATAAACCTTTTATAATTAGGTAAACTGAGATGAAAACGTGAACACATGTATCCAATCATGACAAACTGCAGGTTATATATCAACACATTGTGTTGCTTAAAGGTCATCAGTGCTTAACAGTATCAAAATTGTATGATGAAATGTTTAAAAATCGATTTGTATAGTGTAGCGATTTTCCCCTGCATCTTAAGTCGGCCGTTTTGATAAGTATCCCCGTATCATGTCGCATAGTGCGAGGTGTATATCAAGTCAGAAGCTGAGCGGATTCGGGATTCTGATACGTATTGTCCTCAGAGCAAGAAGCTTAGAGAAAAGTGAGAAAGTCAAGATAGGCGTGAGGTAGTTATTCTAGTAAGTAAGCTAGGGGTGAAGTGCCTGAAAAAGATTTTCTAAGACTCAAGCGGTATTACACGTCACATACTAATTTGTGGCAGCGGTCGGATTGGAAGAAGGTGCTTGTATAATTAGTTTTTGAGCATGGCTTATAGATTACTAGATGAGGAATGGCTTTTAACCCCATCTGATTCAATGCTCGTACAAAGTGCCGAGGATAGAGATGTAGTTGCAGAGTTTGCGCTGATTGACGAATCTTTCGATGAAACGTTCGGGATGGTGGACGACGGTTAGCCCAAGAGGAGCACACGAAGTTCAAAGCCTAGCCCAAATGGGGCTATCATTCAGATTGTGAGTGGGCTAGCATAGAAGCTCAAAGACAGCCTGAGTAAGCGCCTTAATGGCAAGTTAGAGGTAGCCCTGTGCGCTGTTCATAATAGTATTGCCCAATTAGCAGTACAATAAAAGTTGCGGCGCAGGTTCAAAACAAGGCGCATGCCTCAGGTAAAGCTCCGTGCGCTGATGCACAGCCTCAGGGGTTGCACGCGCCTGGGGCGCATACGCTGCCCCATAACATCTTGGCGACAGACACTAGTAGTACAAAACATGTTAATATTGTACAAGATAACAAAAACGAAGGTACAGATTCTGGTGTGAGAAAATCAGATTATAACACTTTCCCCTTGTTTCGATAGCAAAAATGTGCGCAAGCGCAAAGATCGAGCCCATCGAACGCACGCATAACTTGCTCCCGTGGATGATACAATAAGTAGTATTATATATGGTGAAAATCATGAGCTATGTTTGCAAGCGCAGGTGTCTGCCACAGATAATTTGCCAAATCAGACAAGTCAGACGAAATCATGTCATATCAAACCAGCACAATTTGATGGGACTTGTTCCTGGCTAGATTATAAGTCTCATTTTGAGGCATGTGCCCACCATAATGGTTGGAGCATAGAGCTAAAAGGCGTGCATCTCGCCGTTTTCCTTCGCGGACAAAACCAATGTGTCCTCGGAAACCTGAATGGTAGTGCTGGTGAGAATAATGAGCGTCTTTCAACGGAACGATTTTCACCTTCTAACCAAACGGAAGTGTATATAGCACAGATGAAAGAGAGATGACAAAAGAGTTGGCGAAACACTTCCTGAATTTGGACCAAGTATTAGGAGACTTGTTCACTTCGCCTATCCGACATCACAGGGCGATTTAACCGAAGTTATGTGACTTCGCATTGAACAGTCGTGGTCAAAAAGTTTAAATGATGCGATATACCAAGCCATAAAATTGGAAGCCTGTGGTCGCAGAATACAGCGCAAGGGTGATCATGGCTACTATCGTCAATGAGGAGCCGACGAAAAAGAAGGGAAGAAAATATCAGAGCCATTGTCGATGGACCGTATGTTATTTCCGCTGTAATAGTTTATCAGAGAGATCCATGACGAAAAAGGTATGTTAAAAACGTAGTCCGAGCGCGAAAAAATCCCAAGTAGAACGGATTCATATAAGAATTCTGACTCTAAATCTCTGGCTCGCATCAAATGTTTCAAATGTGGCCAAAGGAGACATATTAAGACAAAATGTCCAGAATAAAACAAACCTGCAAAAGATAGTAACAAAAACAGAAAGAGCCTAGCTACAAACGGCGCAGCGCGGATATTGTGCAGGCGCTAGATATGGCGCCGTGGCAGTCACCCAAACCGACACCAGGGAAAAGAAAACAAGTGGCGGCAACTCTGTTGGAGTCCAATCTGTAGCTACAGGGGCAGGAATGTATGTAGCAGCCAATATCCAAGATCGCGATACCAAGCTTATGATTAATACTGAAGCGACCGTCACACTGGTGTATCAGAAATTCTATTGGCAAATTACCATCCAAAACCGGCCTCCCCTCGTTAAAGCTAAGCAAGATATTGTCTCTGCAGGAGGTACTATGCTGACGCTTTTAGGACAAACGACTTTCACTTTTGGTATGGGCGGTAACTTCTACCACAGCAAAGCACTGGTGACAAAGATTGATGTCGCCGTGATCATAGGTTTGGACATTATGAAGGACAACTATGCGTCAATAGATGTTGCCAACGGCATATTTAAGACGGACGACAAGTCGCTGCCCATCTCGTTCCAAGGAACGTTGGGATGTTGCAGAATAGCTTTTGCAGCACCTGTCAACTTGCCGCCTAGAAGATAGATTGACACACCCGCAATCCGCTGTGTTCCTGAAGGAAAAACACATCCCCAATTTGAGGGGCTGATAGAGCCATCTGCATTGTTTTTGCGGAAAGGCCAAGCACTGGTGGCCAGAACATTGGTAAAAGGGGGACACACAATTTGGCAACTGATGATGAATCCGTCAACAGAACCGCAAATACTATCTCCAGGGACATTAGTAGGCGAAGTTAGCCCATCTGTCCAATAGCAGAAAGCTATCTGCAAGGAGACAGGCTAACGGACTGTCTGAGCGAGCTTTACCGATCAGCAATGTCTGAAATATCACAGAAGCAAGAAGAAAATGTAAACCAACGGTTCTGTAAGCAATCTTGGGAATTTGCATCTTTAAGCCATTATCTTAGGCGCACGGGTATAGTGAAACATGCCATAAACATAGGAGATGCCAAATCCATCAAGCAGCCAATGCGTCGTCTGCCAGTACATGCACACGAAGATGTGGATAGGTAAGTCTATCATATGATCAGCAGAGGTATTGTGGAACCCTATTGTAGTCCATGGTAGTCAGAAGTCGACTTTTTCAGGACGTAGTACGTGACTTTAGGGTTCTACGTCGATTACCGCAAACTGAACGATATCATAGTGAAAGATGCTTATCCTTCTCCGAAAATATACGCATCGCTTGATCAATTAGAATGCGCCGAAGGGTTTTCAACACTAGATCTCTGCTCGTGATATTGACAGACTGCGGTTGATGAAGCAAATCGGTAGAAGACTGCGTTCTCTACCTGAAGGAGCCTGCTTGAGTTTACTGTCATGTCATTTGGCCTGTGCAATGCACCAGTGACATTCAAACGGCCTATGTAAACGGTCCTAGCAGGATTGCAGTGGAATACTTGCATCATATATTTGGATGACATTTTTGTCATATGAAAAAGTTTTGAAGATATGCTCGTCAATTTAGATGAAATGTTAAATAGATTGGCAGAGGCATGGCTGAAGCTCAAGCATCAAAAACGTTGCTTATTCTCCAAGCAAGTCGAATTTCGCGGTCATGTCGTTAGCGCCATAACAGAATGGCCAATTCCAGTCAATCTCAGTGATTTTTGATCCTTCATGTATTTGTGTAGCTACTAAAAGCGTGTTATACCAAAATATGCGGAAATAACAAATTCTTTAAACAGGCTGAACGAGAAAGGGAATAAGTTTGTTTGGACGCCAGAGTGTCAAGAGTCTTTCGAGCGGTTTCTCGATAGTCTCGTTTGCGCACCTGTACAATCTCACCCTGATTTATCCGAGCATTTCATATCTGACACAGATGCAAACGATACTGCAATTGGCGCTATGCTGTCGCAAGCCTCTGAGGGACAGGAGAAAGTTGTTTGCTATGCCAGCCGCTCTCTCACTAAGTAGAAAAAGCGCTACTATGTGACAAGAAAAGAGTTGTTAGCTGTGGTGTATTTTGTAACATACTACAGGCACTACCTTTATGGTCATAAGTTCTTGATTAGGATTGACCACAGCTCCTTGCGTTGGCTCCCTAACACCAAAGATCCAGAGCGTTAAGTGGTCAGGTGGTTTGAAACACTCTCCACCTACGAATTTGACTTTGAACATCGGCCATGGAAACGGCATGGAAATGTCGATGCTTTGAGCAGGCGCCCTTGTAGGCAGTGTGGATATGAGTCTGGTTTAAACACCCTCAAAGAGGCTGTCAATGCCATTTGCCAAGATGGCTAGGAGGAGAATGAAAACAGCGACAAAGTTAATTAAGCCATATAGGAATCCCAAAGCCAGGATAAAACCATTGACTTGGTCAGAAACTGCGTGGAGAATTGAGACAAACCCAGCTTCACAGAAATATCTGGCTTGGGATACGCTGCCAAATCACTATGGGCAAAATGGGACAGGCTTGTCATCAAAACTGGAGTGCTCTGTAGAAAATGGGCAGATTTTGACAGCTATGCCTGTAAACTTCAGGCGGGGATCCCATACGCAGAGAGAAGGAATATTCTTATTTGCTGCCACGACGGGAAATCTGGTGGTCATCTGGGTGTTCGGAAAACATTAAGCAAAGCTCGGTTGAGCTGTTGCTGGCCTGCTCTACAGAGGGATGTAAGATAGTATATAACCGGTTGCGAGACTTGTCCACGTCGAAAACTACCTCCTAAGTGTAAAAATGCCCGATGCAAGTAATTCCTTTAGGTTTGCCCATGGAACGCATAGCTGTATATATAATGGGACCTGTTCCTGAAACAGAGTATGGAAACAAGTACGTTCTCATGATTTCCGATTACTTCTCGAAGTGAAAAGAGGCATTTCATATGCGGAATACGCCAGCTGAGACAAGAGCTAGAATCATAGTAGAAGAGGTTATTGTTCAATTTGGCATTCCGTCGGTAATTCACTAAGACCAACGGCGAAAATTTAAAGCCGTCTGTTTACCAAAGTCTGCAAACTGCTTGATATTCACAAGACCAGAACGACTTCTTTTCATCTCCAATCAGATGAATGGTCGAGATATTCAACGACACTGTCGAAATAATCTCACCGGATACACATATACCCCACCTACTGATGGACTGTTCTATTGAGCATGAGACGACCAGCTTCACGCCAAACATGATGATCTTGGGGCGGGAAGTTTCTACCTCTCTGAACATCATATATCAAATCCCCACTAGTATGAAGCGTACATCTGAGTGTAGCTGGGCATGGGAGCTGAGAGAGCGAGTGGAAGATTCTCACGCTCTAAGAAGGAAAATTATCAAATGTGCATTGTGGCCTCAAAAGCGATATCTTGACAGCTATTTGTCACGGGAAAGATTCAAAGCAGGAGAGAAGGTATATGTGTTATTTTCTAAACGTAATATTGTTTGTCTCCCAAGCTTTCAAATCACTGGCAGGGACAGTTCAAGGTTTTCGACAAAGTGAGTGAAGTCGCGTACAAGGTGAACTGTGGGAGAAACGGACGTCCGCAGATTGTACATTGTGACCGCGTGCGGCTTTGCCGCACTAAGCTATTAACTGGGGAATCGAGTCTGACACACATCGCAGAGAATGTCAAAGCACATAAAGATGCCCAGGCCGTCGGAAATGTTGACTTGCCTGAACTTCATGGCAATGCGCTTGCAGAACCCTTGTCTGCGCGACCTCGCCGAGAACGGCGTGTTACATGTTGGATGGATGATTGTGTTCTCGTCTAATGCTTGCAATATCTCGTAAGTACTTGTAGGTACAATTGGTTTTCTTTATATTGTTCCAGATGGCGTTCACTAATAATAATAACAAAACAATAAAAAAGAACCTGGAATGTAAATATGATGATCTATCATATATTGAATCATTGTAAATCAATGCATCGTGTTGAAATGTTCTGATCGATTGATGTTATGTTTTTGATTATTCTCATAATTAAAAGTGCCTTTATTATGTATCCCCGTATCAAGAATGGGGTAGTCCACTTATAAATAGACTTGTCGGGTAACGTGATATGTCACGTGGTACTTGGTGTGTATAAACACCGAAGCTGAGTGGATTCGGGATTCTGATATGTATTGTCCTCAGAGCAAGAAGCTTAGAGAAAAGCGAGAAAGTCAAGATAAGCGTGAGGTAGTTATTCTAGTAAGTAAGCTAGGGGTGAAGTGCCTGAAAAAGATTTTCTACGACTCTAGTGATACTAAAGGTGATAAAGGAAAATGATTGTTTTATTATTGAACGCATAGCGCCAGGGCTCTAGAGGATTTTTCAGGCGCCGATACAAAACTCTGGAAAACCAGAGCACAAGGGGGAAGGTTCACTACCAAAGCTGTAAATATTCGTTTATGCACGCTCCCTTACACGGCACAATAGCGAAGCCAAAGTGATAAATGGTAGATATAACTTTTAGTTAACATAATTCCTTTTACTAACAAAATACAAACCGAAACACAACAAAAAAAGTAAATCACAGCAATATATTTAAACAACAACAACAAACGTATCAAATGATAATGTATGGTAATGTTTAGGTTAGCTGACATGAGGAAAAAATGTAAACAGGACAACGTTTAGTTACAGAAACGCAATTTATTCAACCATTTCGTTTTAAGTAATTTGGAAGTCCCTTTCCAATAGGCAATATTCTTTTGATATAATAAACCTTTCCATTACCAATGCTTTATTACTATTAATACGAAAAGTAATCCATAAAGACGTAACATAGGATTAAAAAGGAATATTTTATTAAATACTATACTGCAATAAATTAAACGTCTGTATCATAAAATGATGGAATTAATGAGAACTGTTTTCAATATTGTACTCAGTTAACAATAGAAATAAAACATTTCTAATTTGGTGTATTTTCAAGGAACAATGATAGAATTAATTCAACTGTCGGGAGAAAATCAATAAATTCAACTTCACTACGTTGGGTATTGTGTAAATCCTTAATACAAATTCTTGCGTTGTCTGAATATGCATGCTTTAATTGGCTTTCAGAAAGCAATAAAGACAGAAACAGGAGCAAAACACATTTGCTTATTATAAGTATTCCAATAATGTGGAAACTTCACCTTTTGAAGTCTACACATTCTGGACATGGTTGACATGTTATCGGTAACTTATTATTTCCCTCCTAATAAGATACGGAAATAATTTTCGTATCTTTCATAGTAACCCCTCTAGGATTACGGTTTTTTCCCCATTCATTTTCCCCCGAAAGAAAAATGTTTGCAATTACACGGTTCAATTACTCAACATGAGAAACGGGGATATATTAAAAAGCTGAGAATTGCACAAACTATAGTTTCATAGTTGGAGATGGTATTGTAAGGTTTTACTTTCATTGAGCTGAATAAGATCGTGAATTTCATGAACACACTTTCATACGAAATTTACAATCTCGACAATTAGTGCGTAAGATTTAACACTTCTGAGTTTACGTCTTCGCTTGACCTATGAACATGTAACAATATTGAATTATTAACAGAAAATATTAGAAATTACATCACAAGATTTTACTCCTCCAATTATTGTCTATGGTAGTTCAATCTGACTCGTCCAGTTATTGTCTATGGAAGTTCAATTTGACTCGTCCAGTTATTGTCTATGGAAGTTCAATTTGACTCGTCCAGTTATTGTCTATGGAAGTTCAATTTGATTCGTCCAGTTATTGTCTATGGAAGTTCAATTTGATATTCAGTCTTCGGCGATTCTTTTAAAGAAGTCCCTCCATACAAATCCATCTGTACACGTATCAAATGTCGTCTGCTGTGAGTTATCGGATCATTTTCTTTTTCTCTTAGGGAAGATCAGAGTCATAAAAGCCAAATATAGAACATACGACACAGTGACATTAATGAATAATACTTAAGATTTACTCAGGTACATTTTATTACGTTAGAGTTATTTGCAAAATACTCTAGAGTTTATGCAAATATAGGTAAAATATTGTTTGGATGGAAAGCAATAAATAAATCTTAGGTCAGGTGCGTAATTTAATCCTAGCTGTGAAAAATGATTTTTTTTACCGTGTTGGATGAATAAATTATCTTCATATCTTTCAGAAACATTAAATTGAAGTTCATCCCTAAATGACAGAAATGAGACCCACGATGAGACAATGGCTTTAATGTAAGCTTAATGCATATAGAAGAGTATTAGTCGTTAAAGTTTGGCAGCATGCTAATTAGTCACCGATTACTAATGTATGATTGCCAAACCCACTGGATGACACGAGAGAGGAACTTGGTGCGTTACATAGATACTTCTGGAACGGGTTACTAGAGAATAATCAAATGCAACTATCTTTGTAAAGACTGGCTTAGAAGGGGCTTAAAAATAGCGCATCTAAAAAAGTATATGAACGCTCTGATATATCTTGGGAAAGCAAAACTTTTTGAAAAAGATCGATGTAAAGAACTTCGATCTTCCACATACACAAACATAAAAGACTCCCACACATTTTTGACACTATTTAAAGTCTACATTTAAAAATTATTTCTGTAAAGATGTTTTGCATGTGACAAAATATATATCAAAAATGTCTACTAGAAATTTGTGCTGCTTTTCAAACTGAGCCGCTTTCTTATGTATGTATCTTCGTTAATATGAAAGTATGATAAGACTGAAGTTATTGATATTTTAGACTGTAATGGTATGGTATATTACATCTCAGGACAATACATAGATCAAAAAGTACGTGTGTATTATAATGGAAAAAAATATCTTTAAAAGTAAATATTGTCTCTTAAACTATAACTAGCAGTAGACACATCTCTTCTTTTGATATTATACATATTAAATACTATAATAAAGTGTCGATATTTTTACAACATTGTCTCAGTTAAATAAGACATACTCAAATTTCAAATAAAATAATGGAATGTTGTCCAGAAACTCCTGACGGCATAGCGCGTGCGCGCGCGCACACACACACACACACACACACACACACACACACACACACATATATATATATATATATATATATATATATATATATATATATATATATATATAGTTATGTATATTGAATTCATCATATGTGTCCATGATTGTAAGTTGTTCTTTCGTCACATTATGGTCATTTTGTACTCAACATATTTACATATCATTAGAGTTTAAGGCCGGTTTTGTCGGCAGCTGGACTGTTATTTCCATGTTTTTTGAGACAAAAGTAAGGTACACACAAAGTAATTTTCTAGTAGAATTACTCATATTGTGACGTGACATAGGTTATGTAGGCATGTGTATTAATATACAGAATTTGGTAAACAAATTAATTCCTATTCTAGAATTTCGATTCTTAAAGATCAGCCTGTACGGAATCTATTTTAGTTGTGTTGTTGAAATAAGATATAATTTGAGAGGAATTATTTATTTAAAATATCCATTAGAAACAGTGTTCATAGATTTTAGAACTTTTTGGGGATTTATGTGAATTCATTCAAAACATTTCATATTATTTTATTGCGGTACATCAGGACATTCAAGAATTGTGGTGCATCAGGACAGTGAAGAATTGTGGTACATCATCACATTCAAGGCTATTGGAATTAATTCGGAACATTATATATTTTTGGACTTGTGGTTAAGACACCTCGGATTATTTGGACTTTAATTCACGTTATTGTAATTGTCTTTTGAATTTTCACTTTAATTGTCTAGAAATAAATTGCTTCTTAATTTTTCTTGATTTTGTTGGTTTCACTTTATATATATATATATATATATATATATATATATATATATATATATATATATATATTAATAATAATAATAATAAAAGTAATAGAAAACTTCACAAATGAAAATAGTTCCAATCTGATGTCCAATATGGCTATCAGTCACAGCCATCTTGAAAATCTTGTTATTGCTTCTTCTCCTGAACGGAATGTCGTATCAGCATGGGGTTTTCATCAGCGAGAGCTGGTATAGTGAGAACACTGGAATAACGAAATTTGGTTTTATTCTCTGGAAAACTGAAGCTTCTTTTTCACAGTATTACATGAAGATATCCTCGTATGACGAAATAGATTTTCTTGTCCAATCTTACTTCTTCAATGACGAATTTTCGGCATATATATATATATATATAAAGAGGTGTGTGTGTGTGTGTGTGTGTGTGTGTGTGTGTGTGTGTGTGTGTGTGTGTGCAAAACCATTGCAACTGTAAGTTTTATGTTTAAACTCGTAATAATTCAAGACTCTTACTTGGTCGGAAAATCTCCAGAAATATTGAAACATTTATTTTGAGGATCTAGTGAAACTATTCTGGTATATTTTGCTATCGTAGACTAATTACACACGAACTCAGAATCAAAATAGCACTGCCGAAAGATTAATTTAGGTGAAATAGACGATATTTAACAAAAAGAATTTGAAGAATAAAATACTTTGCTTTCAAGTATAGTATTTATGATAGATTCACAAAATACATACATGCAAGCTTGAATGTCATCAGAGAGACCTAATAAAAAAGTCCAAAACTTACACCCATTCCTAACCTTCAATACTTAAACGTTTCTATCTAGCCCGGTTCTCTTCTGTCCTTTTGGAAATCGTACTTCTGTTGTCTTTCTTTCAAGCTCTCTGTGCCCCTGTAAAAAATAGTCCATTATGCCTTTGAATTTTCTACATAATATATTATCTTGATTATTTTGTGTAAGACATACAACCCTGGGATACTGACCCTAATGCTGTCCTTACTACTTTTTGTGCATGAGGATATACCGTATATACTCGCGTATAATTCGATAGCAACTGCAAACTGCATAGACCCAGATCTGCCGTCACATAACGCGCCGGCAGGGTGGCGGGACAAAATGGTAGCGGACAAAATGGTACGGACAAAATGGTATGGACAAAATGGTACGTTGACATAACGGTATTGGACAAATTGGTATGGATAAAATGGTGCGGACAAAATGGTACGGACAAAATGGTATGGGACAAAATGGTACTAGGATTAAAATATTCACGAAAAAAAAAATTCCACCCCAAAAAAAGAAAAAAAAACAACGTATATTTCTTGATCACTATTATATATGCCTGTAATCTGTGGTATGTATAAACAGTAAACAGTACTGCTCAAAGCTCATGTAAAACTATCCTCAGGGCAGGTTTATACACATGTTTTAGAGGCAATTAAAAGATAAGGCGGTCAGAGATAAACAGCCACCTTTCATAGATTTACTTAATTGGCACACAATAGCTAGGGTGATGTGTTGTGTCAAATCTGATTCATTTTATCGATCAAAGTATCAACGTGAACGGCGCGCTAACGACTTGGGTGCCTTAATTTTTGTACTTTGCATATAAAACAAAAAACAGTTACATATCATTTTAAGAGGACTTTATTATCTTTATTATTTAATTTTTAAACTTGTTAAATTTTTTCATCATGTTAGAATATGTTACTTCTCAAAAAGGGGCTCGCAAGCTTTTATCTCAAGGTTATTTATTTACCAAGAACACCGATGGCAGTAATGGCAAGGAGCTCTGGCGTTGTGAAAGAAGAACGTGCAAGGCACGAATTCATACACAAGCGAATGTAATCGTTCTTGAAGTTGGAGTTCATAATCACACGGTAACGCATGGGCACGTCGAGGTTGAAACAGCTCGTGCCAACATGAAAAGGACAGCCGAAACAACCGAATAGCACTCAACTTCATCGTCGTCAACTGGAACTGGGAGGAACAACCGGAAAGAAGAAGAAAACATATGTTCGTATCAACGAAGCACTTCACACCATACTGGTCGATTACAATAACCGAGATCCGGTTACATATTTGGGAGATATTGCTAGAGTGCTCAATATAAATGTTATCTGACTGCGACTAGGTAAAAAAAGTTTGACCTCATATGATAAATTTTATTTGAGTATGCCTTGGATGTGTGACATTTGTTAGTTTATTTTTTCTATTTCTAAAATATTTTATAGTAGCCAGAGGTATTGTACTTGTCTTTTGTCACGTAGCTTTATAGTTTGCGCTTTATTTTTCTTGAATTGCTTTTTTATTTTAAAATTTAAAGCAATTGTTTGTATAAGTAATTATTATAAATCATCCATGGTCAGTTCACAATAGCAGCATATTAATGTTATTTAGTAAAAACTTGTCTGTTTTTTTACATTTCGTATTAATAAAATTGTAGTCGTACCATTTTGTCCATACCATTTAATCCTAGTACCATTTTGTCCCATACCATTTTGTCCGTAACATTTTGTCCGCACCATTTTATCCATACCAATTTGTCCAATACCATTATGTCCACATAACATTTTGTCCATACCATTTTGTCCGTACCATTTTGTCCGCTACCATTTTGTCCTAGAACCGCCGGCAGATATGGGTATAAGCAGCTTGTAAGGACTAATCAGTAGAACAAACAACATAGACCCTGATCTGCCGGCGCATTATACGACGGCAGATAACTGTCGATGTTGTTTGCATTTGGACTCGGATTACACGAGTAAAGACGGTAAATCTACTAAGAAAAATTAATGAAAATGTGGAGTATGTGTCAGTTTTGAATGGAGACTGGAAGCTTTTCTTAAACATCCTATCTTTACAAGTCAGAAACCTTGAGGTCATCGCAATTAATATTAGACCCGACGCTGTCTGCCATTTGACCTCATCCTGTCAAGCTGATGGAAAATCGTCTCAAAACTATGTCCATGACATCCATTGTTTATAACAAGGTCGAAGCCAAATGTGTACTTACCATAAATTGTGTCCTTGTATTTTGTGCATAGATTCAAGATCTTTGATCATTTTCATTTACTGAGAATTTTCAATTGAGCTTCCAGTAAGAGGATGGCGTGAGATCGAGATAGCAATGTTCTTGTAATTCTGAGGCTAGATAGTTATATGGACGAAATGAACTTGTTCTGCGTCTTACGAAAATTGTATATAAAGCATACTGATGGAGACACGTCTGCAGTCTAATTCGAGATAATCAAGTGAGAGTTGAAAATAGATAATAGCTGATCTCTTCTTTATAAGTATCAAGGAGTCCATCAGAGCTCAAAAACGCATTTACATTACAGACATTAGTGAGGAAAAAAAGCTAAATACATGGTCATAAACAGAGAACTGATGCATGAAGAGTAGAGAAAAGTTGCGTAAATGTGTACCGTACAGAACTGAATGTTAAGCCAAAATCGTATGCCTGAATACTTACGTAGATGGGTGGGTGGGGTGAGTGGAGTTTGCGAAAATGTGACAACGCTGGTTTGGCAGCTAATGTCTTGACAATATTATATAATATTTGGAACGTAACTAATATAAATGGAACAATGTTTGTTTTTTGTGAATAATAAAAGTTAACAACGATGCAAATTTCTAATTGAATGAACATTGGGGTTGTCACGATGTATTTGGCTTGCCAAACTTTGATGACTTCGTTCGTCAAAAATAGACATCAGTGTTGATGATGATGAATATAGGTCTTACTAAAGGCAATATATATATATATATATATATATATATATATATATATATATATATATATATATATATGATGAATATAGGTCTCACTATATATATATATATATATATATATATATATATATATATATATATATATATATATATATATACACGCTGTTTCAACAATTTAAATACGCATCTTTCATGAAAGTGATTATCTCGATTAAACTCTGACAATGTATGTGTTGCTATACATGCAGATTAGTTCAGAAAGATAATTTTAAGTTTACGACTGTTGTCGATATAATCCGTTTTGTTTACGTTAGAGTTACTAGGTTAGGAGTTAATATTGACACTTTTCAAACTTTCATAGCTCCTTGGAAAAAAATAAAACCAGTCTTTGTAGGAATTTGCCGGCACATGTGATGATTAACAACTCTAAAATTCTCTAAGGATAGATATCACACAGTTTGATAAAAAATCAAGTAGGAAGAAAGTATTGATCAGTTTGAAAACCAGTGCCATATTCATGCGGATACATGATTTTTATGACAAAATCTGTTCGGACATTATACCGATTTGTATTACTATAGAACGATAAAGGAAGCTTCTTTCGGAACATATATAAATATTGAAAAATTACATATTTTGTCATTTCACTTTCAGGAATATAAAAGACGATCAGTCTATACTAGGAAATACAGGATTCCCACATGAACAAGAGTATTGGGATAACGAAAGCGTTCATTTCATAACATTAGTCATGTTTGAACTCTCAGTTATTTAGATCCCATAGAAACAATGAGACAATACGTTATGACACAAATCGAAATACTTTTCGTTAATCACAGATATAATGATTTCATTTTTAATGTCAAGCCAAGAAGTGACGCAGCAATTAAAAATGGAGGTAATGACTGACAGGATCAGAGAGGAGAAAGGATAAATAATTTGCCATTAAATGCAGCTTGCTCTTTGTGAAACAGCACTCCTGTATGAAAAGTAGTGTATATGGGTGCTTCTATGCGTGAGTGTCAGTGTAATAGACTAATAGTCATAGAAGAAAGCATTCAAACAAATGACGGGCCCCGGGTGGTCTAAGGCACTCGACTTTACAGATCACTGACATCTTACCTCTGTCCGCGTGGGTTCGAGTCTCGGCTCGGCTAACGTGGGCATGTGAGAAAGCTCCCCAGTTGCCTTCCGTGGGTCGTTGGTTCTTCCCGGGATTTTCCCAGGTTCTTCCTCCACCAAATATACTTGGCGCCATGTATAGCCTATCGTGTGCTGCACAATGGCGTTAAACCCACAAATCCACAAATCAATCAAATGATGCTTGCGTCAAAGGCTTTGGGATATTGCACATTTAATAAAGTGCTTACCCTGCATCGTACGTACAGTTTCCAAGATTCCAGCATTCTGAGGATAGTTCTTGAGTACTTGGGGGCACATGCCTTTCGAAACAGAAATGTGGAGGAGACAGATGGAACCGCCTACTTGGGATGTGAAACGATTCTTTGAATCAAAGAATTTGACCCCAGAGGAAACGGAGACATGGCACAAAAGTCAATAACATTAGAGGTGACATTTAACAAACTTTAATATTTGTGCCAAATAAGAAATAACATATATTATAATATCAAATTTTAAAACTTTTAAAACTTTACGATCTTCAAGTTTGTGCTCATTTATTTCATATTTCTTTAAAAATGTTTATGTCTCTCAAACGTCCTCGAACACGTCTGATAAAACGTACCCTTCTCGGAATAAGATGATTCTATCAAAATATTGTACTGTAATAGAAAATGAAGAAGTACTATATAAACTATCAATTCCTTTTTCACAGGAAACAAAGAATGAACCTAGGCAATTACAGAACAGGGACCATTTATTGCATCGCCGTTACCCACAACATGACGTGTATCGTATATTTAATGCTTGAGAGTTTCTCAATAATTATGCAAAATTCAATTATGGTATAACCTATATGCAAATGTAAATATGTAACAAGTATTTGTACAAATTGGAGAGATTAAGTACAAATCAATTTTAATGCGACCAATAACAGAGAGGATAATTGCTGTCTATGTCCCATTTTTAATCGACATAATTTCCATTATCGTCCATTGTATTGATCTGCAGGGATAAAGCCAGGAACCTTGAGTTTCGGAATTGATCAATAGTTGTACTTTTATTGGGTATATTTTATATTCTAATATATATATATATATATATATATATATATATATATATATATATATATATATATATTAGTATTTAAATGTACATTAATGTTCAAACGGTTAATTCCATGTCTAGGAAGATTTGTAAACGCTTAGATAACATGTACATTTGTAACCAGTGTAGACCCTTGTACGAAACTATTTTGTTTATCTCTCCAAAGAAACATAAACTGCAAATACTGTTATCTCTGCTAATCCGTGACAAAAGGACACCATTTTTGTTTATTTCAATATGGACATAGGGATATAACTCCTTGTTTAAATTCTCTATGACCAGGCCGATATCAGAGTTGATAAGGGTTGGATTCAATTGCATTGTTTTTCAGCTTCTTTTTCTCCTGCACTCTGGTAGAATCCTTCAGGAGGTATACACGAGTCAGGTATTTGATTCCCTACGCGATCGGCACAATGCCATTTTATCTCTGCGACTTTTCTATATGAGGAAAGCCACTATCCAAGTTTACATTCTAAACTCCTTTGTATGCCGTATACTCGCGTATAATTCGCTACCAACTGCAAACTGGCAGATCTGGGTCTATGCAGTTTATAAGGACTAATCAGTAGAACAAACAACATAGACTCTGCTCTGCCGTCGCATAATGCGCCGGCAGAGCAGGGTCTATGTTGTTTGCATTTGGATACGACTTGAGCGCGAGTATAGTCGGTAATCAATCAATCTCTTTCTTATCTTTCACCCAATTTTCTTTCATTAATGTCTAGAAATTGTATTAAATTTTGCATATCAAACATGGGCTTTTCACAGCAAGGATATCAGGGAAAATACATGTATTTCCCACATTCCTACGTGTGTATGATCGTGTTTTCTAGTGTGGAACATCAGAGCAAAAAAATTCTATCCTATCTCACACGTGACCTTTATCCTGATTAGTGGACTAATTTGACTGTCTACTACGAGCATAGTACACACAAAGTAGCAAATACTTCCTGATTTCCATCGTCACTTGAACATTCTTTCCCAAAAATCGAGATAAACATTATTTGAAACACATTTACGTACTAAAGCGAGCAGTGATTGAAGTTAAAGTGTCATGCAAAACAAGCCGTTTCGCACTGATTGACCTACATATATGTACGGCTTCTTGAGTACAATTTCGAGTCAAAAAAACCGTTGATATAAACATTATTATTTCTGGGGGATAAATCAATCTTGGATCAAATCTGAATCGAGGACTATTTCATTATTTGTTGTGTCTTTGTGAACCTTATGAATAAGAATTGACTTTATGTTTTGACCTATGTACATTTGCAGCATTGCGTATTCTATCTGCTGTACACGATTCGGACACTGTGTACTGCTATTACCATAGCCATTTCAACCACTGTTCTTTGAAAGATGATATGTGTTGAAAAAATAATTTAAAGTTTACACTGAATATTTCAGTGTAAAGTAACTTTTTAGGCTCATTCTTAAAATAAGGAACTTTTCTATGGATGTTTTACTGTTTGAAAGTTATATCAGTATTGACAATACTCCATTTTCACTTCGACCGTCATTTTTAGTTCAGAAATGTGAGAAAAAGAATCCTTCATTATGCTTCAGTGTTGGATAGGAAAATTCACCCTCGGCAAAGCTTTGTGTCGGACGCAAAATTCTGACCCGAGGGTGGAATTTTCCTATACTACACCGATGCACATGAGGGATTGGGTTAGTGACACATCGCGCAGCTGGTTATCCTGCAGGGTGCGAAGCACATTATACCCACGTTTCGGGGATTCTCGTTTTTGTGCAAGAGCATGCGTCTGTCCATAATCTCTGTTTGGTACATGACTCATATATGACTAACCTTTGACATCAGATGTGGCTCACTCTGGTCAAGTTTCTTGAGATGTTTGCAATTGTTTAAATTTGTTTTTGACTTGCATTGCAATACCCTTGCACCGATTGTAACAAAACTATGCACCATGGAATGAAAATATGTCGCGCAGCAAAACTGGGCATTTGTGAGCTACTTCCAGAATTTCGTGAATACCGCTTTAAAACAATAACTGATTCATGCATAAAAGGCGTAAATTCTCAGTCTCGTTTGTAAACATAATATCAACTCATTTTTCAAGCATCCTTCAAAGCAAAGCATCCACGTGACAGAAAAGTAGATCGTGCCACAGAAACAGTAAAATGTTCAAGTCATACTGCAAAGGTACTATATTGCAGTGGAATTATTATACTATTATCAACGCTAGCAATAATAGTTGCTTGGAATCGGGTAATAAATGCAGCTCTGAATTATTTATAATGCTGTGATGCTCGAATCAGACTTAGAATGGTTCAAAGACAACACTTTGGTGCAATCATAATTTCGTACTTTCTTGTCACCCCGCTACTATGAAAACTAAACGATGCAAATACGCTATGCTCGATGTCTATAGAGTTGGCAAAACCTTCTTCAGTTAAATCGAGGTGTTGTTTTTTTTTTTGTAATATTCATCTGTTTCTTCTGAATAGTTTTTCGATTCAAAAGAAAAGAATCAGGAGAAGGCTTGTTGACTAGACTGTACATATAAATCGCCTCCACAGCATTTGCAGTTTTATTATGTCGTCGCAAATTGTAACGGGCTTGAAATGAAATTAAGCAAGATATGAATGGCTTCTCTGAATAACCTTAAAAATGCCGTTCAACGTAAGGTGCCCCAATCAACTATGAAGTTGCTGTGTTGATGGAGAGAAGATGAAATTGGAGTATGTCTTTATCAAACTGCAGAATCGTGTTTACCTCTTATTGCACTGTATGTCAATAATTTATACAATACATTGTACTTTATACCAGGAAAGATATGCTATACAACTGTCAGACAATATAGATGCTAAAATGAAGAAAGAAACAAAACAAAAGACGAACGATGTTATTCAGAGTCCTCCTTGATTCAATCTGATTCCTCAGATATTTAGACTGCCATATGTCTCTAGCTTTAATCAAATTCTACTCTCTCCAATGTTAGGATAAGCGTCATTTAACATGTCATAGGTCTCTCTCAGTCCATGAAAATGTACGTTCTCAAAAAATAGTCTATTGGGCATTGAGCGTGAGGTAGTTTCCTATTAAGTATGGATCAAAGTATAAACCTTTTTATGGTACCGCATGGACGAAGAACACACACACACACACACACACTCAAACATATATATATATATATATATATATATATATATATATATATATACACCAAACAGAGTGGAAAGTGCTATTCCTGGATCCTACAAGAGAATGCTTGATAACATTAACATAATGTTTAAATACGAATAAATAACATGATCATACAGGTTTGAGAATTGTTAATTCGTACTTTACGTAGATTCGCGGGTTGCAGGTTTACGCGAAATTACTATTAGGTGCATATGACATCAAAGTGGAAAAGTTCCCTTTCTGATGTAGTTTAATGTTATTTACTAAGTACGTTCACTAGAAAGTCGAAAATGATGGTTTATGTATGAAGCCGAATAAGCAAATTAAAGCAACAAGAGGTACTAATTTTCTTACGCTCTATTATCTCTTTTAAAATTGAATATATAAAGCAACACAACGCAATTAATAATTTAATTATTAATTGAGCAATTGAGCGTAGTGAAACATTATCCGTGGGAGTATTTCATAGCAAAAGACAAACATATTTTATTTAAAAATTCTGCTCAAGGAAGTAAGTGCTCACAACATCAAAGAGGAATAATTATCACAAATCGATTAATCCGAAAATATATAAACATTACTAAAAACGAATTAAATACCATGCATACTGGGATATTGATCTCAGGTTAATTTAAAAGTTTGCAATATCCAATTACTGTAGTTCTTCCCTCCCCTCTTGTATCGATTAAGTCATGAAATTTTGTTAGATCTTCTCTTCTTTCATAATAACGATTCGTACATATACGAATCATACTCAACATTCAAAGGAAAATTGAAAACGATTTGGAAACACGCCAGTACTTAATATTTGTCTCAAGTGAAGTACATGAACAGTTAATCAGGTAGTAAATATTTTCTTTAAAATGTGCATTCATACTATAATCAAGATACAACATTAATAAGGCCACCGTTTTACTTCATACCTGACGAAAAGAAAGATGTCGGTAGAAATATCATATTTGCTATACATTAAACCTGCAAGAAACGCAAGACTTGTTCAATGATATCAAAGCATCAGCTTTACATAATATCTGTAACCGTCTAGTTTTGTTCTGGTTTAGTTTCATAGCATTATTGTTTTTAAATTACGATTGTGAAGTTCTTCTTAAAATCAGCGGTTTATCATTATAAAATTACCACAGTCTTGACCGGCAAATTATCACAAACAATCGCCATTAAACTACGTATCAAGCATTGATATTAGAGACATAAAGATGCATCGTTGCATTAATGATTCTAGAATAGGGAAAGAAAGCATGCAGTACAACTTAATTTTAAACAAGTGGTGTCCATCGACGGTATATGCAAATAATCACTTCATTAGTGTTGTAAACTGTGCTTACAGATTCATATAAATTGACAAATATCTTACAAACAAATACGTTATCTGCGCTTATTTAACTTTGCAAATTGTTATACCTGAACAATAATAAAAGAAATTATACCCAGTAATTTGAGAGCTAACCCAAAATATAGATAACGGACTTGGTGATTAATTACAAGCTACTACATGGAAACCGCATTTACTCAGAAACCTTGTTCGCCTTATTATCTGCACAATAAAAAAGGACCAAATTTACATGCCTTGATAATTTCCTCGAACGGGAGTGTTATCGCGGGTGTGATTATGAAACTCAATTTAGTTGTATGGTTTCAATGACTGGGCTTTTAATGTTCGTAAAAACTTCATAAAAATCAAAGTACTGGAGGGATTTCATGCTGCAAGGAACAAAAGCTGAGGATAGACAAAAAGCGAACTTTCTTTTGTCGACACAATATTTATTCTGCGACAAGATTATACTCATTTAGCAGGTTTCTGTTTTTGACAAATTTAGAGCTTTACTTCATAATACAAAAGGTTGGATTCCAAGAGACAGCTAATATCAATTCGTAGTGCTGAGGTTTCTGCGTCAGTCGACGAGTATCTCATAGAAAACGAAATATTTTTCAAAAGGTACTGGATATCAAACTTTAAATTACCCCAAAGTGGTTAACAATAGAACTGCCGTTTAACGTTTCTATCACTATAAAAATAAAAATGTAGTAGGAATCCAGTTGGTCTGTGTATTTAGATGAGAATTAATTACTGGGTCGGCATGCGGGTATGTCTGCTACGCACGAATGCCTATACCACCGATTTGTAGCATCATTTTTTGGTGATGTGTGCATGGTCGAGATGGTATAGGGGTTGGTGCTTACAAGCCAAGCGATGGGTGACGTAACTCGCAGATCCGCGTACGAATTAAAATTCTCTAAGCCTGTAGAATCCAGGGATAGCACTTTCCGCTCTGTTTGGTGTATATTTGTAATTATATATATATATATATAATCAGAACTAATCAACAACTCAGAAAAATAAATTCAATATTAAATCCGTCTTTGATTAAAAATCGGAATCCAATGAACTGTACAATATAACATTCGTCGTGTATTATCAAAATATAATATTCAAGATTATGACACAAGTTATTAAATGTTGTGAATAAATGTCAAAATTCCTCAAATAAAACAGGTGAAAGAAAAATTAAATGGAATGTGGAAATTTGGTTACTTTAAATGTTTGTCATAAACGATCTGGATGTTGCTTACTGAGTAGCCCATGCTAATATGATGTAACCTTATGGGACCACTAATACGGAAACGCTGAAGTTATTAATTTATTAAATTTACGTAACGTTCAGAAGAGGTACTGCACATTATATGCTTTGGAGAAGAAGAAACAAGTTAATTATTTCTAAATTGGACTCATATGAGTATTAAAACGAAGGATATTACATCCTTACACACACACAGATTACTTCATTTTGCAAGATATGCCTTTGAATTACCTCATCTCTGCTCAACTAATCTGTAAAAACATGGTATAAAAAGTGATATCGGTTTTCTTCTTCCTTGTTAATCACGTTTCGACTCTCATTTTCTAAAGCATTTCCGGGATACCACCGCACCATTTCACTTTCTGATTTTGTAGGAGAAGTTTTTCACAATTATTATGATGCCTTTGATAATCGGTAATAAAAAAATATGACTTTCAATTCCATTTATTTCTTTTACTGTTAATAGGAAAATGTCATTTGAAAAAAAAACATCTGCGTGGATGACAAAATTAATAACGTCTAATAAACCTGTGTATTACTAACTGTTCATATAATAAGTGAACGTATTTAACTCCAACACAGAGATGAATTTTTTTTAAAAGTACTGTAAAACTACCACGATATATAAGACCCTGATTATGTCCCAAACATGGAGTAATGAAGCGAAGGACGTTAGTTATTATAATCCAGTTGACTTTTGAAACAACAATATATATTATGTTTTATTTCTTTTCTTGACGGTATTCTTAATTTGTTTAAGCCTTCAGACATTAAAGTAATACATCTTAATTTAAAAATTTGAATTGTGCATCGAAATTTATAGATTTGACAGGAATATACTGGATTATATTGCTTATGAAGCAAAATTACATTTATTTACTATATATACTCTGAGCCAATCAGATTTAAGAATTTATATTAACTTATTGTAAGAAATGGTGCTTTTAGTGCTGTCATAAAACTGTTTTGACCAAATCGTATAAAAGGGTTCACAAAATATTGTTAAGGTATTTCAAAAGGATGAGTGGGTCTGATGTCAATCCTCTCCTGCTATGATTTCCTAACCCTACAGGTCACATTCCTTTTCATTCTATAGGTGTTGCCCTTTTTATTCAAACTAGATAACCTAGGATGCTTAGTAAACGCATCAACCAACAGCATAGAAAGAGAAAACAATAGATAGAGGGGATAAGAGGCATTTTAATTAAAAAGATACAGTGAATATAATATTATACAGTTAAATATCGTCACAAATGCAAATTCCCAAAAAGTGAGAAAATGCATGTCGTAAATTAGATGGAAATATAATAATATCACTAAAAATGATCAGCCGATACAGATCACTTCAATTACTGTGTTTCAGCAGCAAAGGTCATATTAAGAAAATATCATAGTAAAATCCAAAGATAAAGTACGTGCTTTTCAAGAAAGTCGTATGAGGAAATCCAAATCTTCATAAAGTTGTATATCCCGGTGTGTGTGAAAAAAAATCGTTTTATATTAGTGCTATATGAATAATGGGATGGGTTCAAAGCGCAGCAAGATTTATGTTAGAACTGACATTCTCATTTTTCCAGGAAGTAAACTCGTTAACACATTACCTCCAATTCAGGTCAATATCAAAGAAATCAAACTCAGACTTAGAATGGTTGACAAAATTTCCAGAGTTGTTCAGGTGTGTTTTGTTTTCTTGGTTTTAACGGCTCTTTTAGCACATTATTGACTATATCATGCCGATGAAATGGGAGCTAAGTGCCTTTCCGAAGGACACACCGAGGTAGCCAAACCGGGCTGGCCTGGGCGGGAATCGAACCTGTGGTTCCCTTAGAGGCTCGTCCAACTTTATGTCAAAATTTTCGAAATGACTGGAAGCCTGAGATATAGGATTTGTAACCACTAATAAAATATGATATATTCATCACTCTTCCTCTATGATGCAGTCAGTCATGACCTTAAATGTCATGTGATATCGTCGAGGAAGCCTTGATAATGCACGAACACTACCATATAACATAGAATTGAGCATTTCATGACACAAAAAACACCCTAAACTGCTTTATGTTCGATACATAAATAATGTGAAAAAAGCGAATATTAAAATTAATAAATGTGTATAATTGACATGTATTTGGCAATATCGACACACGCTTCTAATATATTACCCGATAATTTTCTCATCCATAACTTTGATCCGCCCATACAAGACTGTTTTGTGCAATTTCTTTAGTTCTTCAATCCACCATAAAACATTTCAAGTGGATCATGATAAGAGAGGCTGGGATCTTGTCTGACCTGTTGGCTTCATATGATATAAAGATGTCAAAAATGTACGCTTCTTTAACTAATTCAAAAAGGCATTTTACCACTCCTACTCTTCACCTCAGCTGTTCCTAAAAGAAGTTTCACACTATCTTCAAATAATATATAAACCATAATAACAAATTAAATTATGTTTCACTCTTCTATAATTATGTATTAACAAAGGCGATGAATTACAGCGATGAGCACCTCTTGGGAACAGTAAATAGCTGACTAAATTAACACGAAAAATAAAACGGACATATTGACTAAATACTCCCTCATATGAATTCAGGTGGCCCTCCGATTTGATTAAATGTTAGGTTGATTCTTTGCCATTTTTGTGAATATGTGTGTATATCTGATTCGGAATATACCAATGAAAACTAATAACCGAATCTAACATGGTCCAAACAAGCTCTGAGGTCAATCTGTGTTTTAGTAGATTCATATGTTTGCTTTGGTTCTATAAGAATTTAATAGACTCAGATTTCGGTCTTCCAACTGAATTAAGAAGCCCATGATAACTTCAATTAATCTTTTGGCGGGCATAAGAGAATCACGAGACTTGTTCTCACGATTTAAACACGATCATTTCTATGAAATGTTTACATGATCTTTAAGCAGCATGCAGTTTTAAATATGACGTTGTAACTCAAGGGAAACACAGTAAAAAAAAGGTGTAAAAAAAAGATTAAAGGATAAACCTTTCAGAGTGAACTAGTTAATCCTCATGCCGATGTGTATTCCTATTTTTATTTCATCAATATAATTGATATGTATACCTTGTTGGAGCAATTCTCTGTAATCCTAACTCATTCTGATCAAACACGCATGCTAAAATATGTATGTTTTAACTTTCATGACACATATGAAACATAATATGCTTTTCATAAATCATGGTTTCGTCCTTTCTAAAAGTTTGCTTTAATTTAATGATTTATTTATTCTCACTGACAGGTTTACAACAAGTACCATTAAAACGTTTGATGTTAGATTCTATTTCCTCCATTCTTGTGGGCTTTTCTGGTTTTGAAGCAGTGTAAATACAATATAAAATAAACCCTAACCTTTAATTCAATCTGAATGGGAAACATTCACATTTGTCCTCATTTTTGCTAATCACTGAATATAGATTGTACTTGATCGGTACCATGGCCATGTCTGTCAAGCTAAAAAAATAACTAAACAAAAATGCATTTGTCCTGTACGCACGGGAAAAATAAAAATCCGGTGATTTATGAGACTGTGATGACACTTGCTAGAAAGACGCTCATGATTGTTAACTCTCAGGATAACATTACTATTATCGGAAATAAAATTGATTATATTTACAAAAAAGCCAATAATGGGCCAAAATGTTTTTGATCTTTTTCAGTGGTTAAATTTGTTTGAAAAAAGAGTTCAGATTGCAATTATTGTGTCGTCTTTTTGTGAAAACCAGCTGCAAGAAATTGGAGCATTGATTACTGATTTGCATGGTAATTGATTGAACCTTATAAAACAAATTGATATATAATGGAGAAAGAGCACGAACATCATTAATCACAGAAACTCCATAGTTGTAAGCAAGTCGTGTCAACTAATTTTGAGGATTATTTCCAGTAAACTCTGTTCTTTGGATATACTGAACTTCTCATTTAATGATGTAGTGCATTATGACAAAGGATATGCAAAACTACACCATTACATAAGGATATGCAAAACTACACCATTACATAAGGAATCATATGATAAGCAAAGTACAGTTTACAAAATGCGGTTCTGTATCCAACAAGGATTAATTTAGCCAGGAATGGATATTTAGAAAGAATGGATATTCTACATACAAATTTTTTATATACCGTCTATACTCGCGTATAACATGTTACCAACTGCAAACTGCATAGACCCAGATATGCGCCGGCATATCTGGGTCTATGCAGTTTGTAAGAACTAATCAGTAGAACAAACAGCATAGATCCTGATCTGCCGACGCATTATGCGACGGCAGATCAGGTCTATGTTGTTTGCATTTGGACCTAAAATTCTCAGTAGAGTTACCAGGAAGAGTTTAAAGTTAGATTCAAAACAAAATTGTAAAAGTCAGGGGATCTCGATGCCATGTTTCAGTATAGACGACAAGAATAGATTCTGCGACTCGGGATGTTGCAGGGTGTGACAAGCACGCTGTAAAATCACATCCGTAACATCATTAATTTTGAAAATAAATTCTGCATAATCCGTCTCATATCCTTGTTTGGAAAGGCATTTGATGTCTCTAAGACAAATTTGTTTTCCAGACTTTGCCAGGAAAAGGTACAATTCATGACCATGAATGAGACATTGATTGATATAGAGGATCCAAAACGTCGCTATCTGTGAAGCAAAGCACTCATTTGTTGAATTCAAGAAAACATAATGATCTGTCATTGTCCAAAGAGAATAACACATTGCCTAATATATGTAACATTTTCTGCAATCACACTTTAAATCATACTTTAAGGTAAAATAGATGAAGTATATATATACAATGAAAAACCATCCACGACATACGATTTAAAATATTAGATGAAAAAAAGAGTTTTCTTCTAATATATAAAAATTATGATCGATCTTTACGAATTACTTGTGACTCAGTTGTCATATTTTATCAAAGATTATTTATTAGAAATACAAATTATTGACTTACAATATTGGTTGTCTCATCAGCAATGCTTCATTTTAATGTTTTCTTAATTTAAATAAATATTTCATGAGCATATTCTTTCAATAGCAAGAACTGCTGTGCAATCATCGCATGCTCTCGAATGATGTGAAGGCCAAAATCGTATTTCTGAATAAGCATGCGCAGATGGTTCGAAGATGTGGGCAAGGTTATGAACATTTAAAAGAATAAGATATACAATGATGCTTTTGACTTTGATGTAACTTTTTTATATATAAAATTAAAGAAAAAGAACTTACTGGTGATTGTCTTATTTAAATTGAAAAAGGCTAACACCAATGCGCTTCATTTCAGAAGCTTACTTTGTGAAAAGTTCGTACGAATCGCTACTAGTTTTTTTAGCTTCCCGTGTTTTGAAGATTTCGTTTCTCTAAAATATTAGTATCATGACTATTGGTCATTAATGTGGGTGTCAATATGGGTAAATTTGATACTAGGGTAATATCTGCTTTTTGACAGCTGTAATTGAATTCTTCGTTCTTAAGTTTCGAGTAAGTATGTAAAATTTACATCTATTGCAATGTACGTTCCTAGTACATTGGCATCAGGAAGACACCTGAAATACAGAGCATACATTGTTGATAATTCTAACAGAAATGTCATCATTTTCAAAGTGAGATGATGAAGATAGTACCCTCAAAATATATCCAGTTATGTGAATATAACATCAATACATCGGTAATCTCTTCAATATAACTAGCTGAAATTAACAATTAAAAATTTTAAAAAAAAACAACAGTTTGGACAGACAGCTAAATTTTTCGAACGCCAAAACAAAAAACAAATGGTATTTCGACATACAGCTAGTTTGATTCTATAGACGCCACGAAGTTATACTCAAAGACGAATCTCGAAACTATGTTCCTTAATGAAGAATAAAAACCATGACTTGTATCCTAGTGTGAGATCAATTGAAAAGTGTGGCATATCAGTCAAAAAACAATTACTCTGAACGGAACTTTTGGCGATATGGGACGAATACTGATTATTTGTCCCATGAGCCTTAACGTGCCGTTACGTAAAATGCTGCTCTATTTCAATACATATGCGCATGATTTATATTCCATTCATCTAAATAATTTAAATATTGAACGGACCTTCGTGCACTTAACATTAGTTTGTTATATAAAATAGGTCCTAACACGCATCTATCACATAGACAGGTATATAACAATCACTAATCACCCATGCGCACACTTTATAAGGAACTATTTTTTAAATTCTTTCCAAAGAAACTACAACAACAACTATTACTACTACTATTAATGGTAGCAATAATGGCTAGATTAAATATTGGACACAAATTTACCGATTATGTAAGATGCCAGATGTTCTATCGACTTATCTTGTGTCTGCACACTAATATTAACAATGGAGAATTACCTTACTCTCTAATTTCCGAAGTTAGTAACCTAACATAGACACCAATGATATGTAGGTACTAAAATATAGATGCAGCGGTAAGACACACACACATATACACAATATATATATATATATATATATATATATATATATATATATATATATATATATATACACACATATATATATATATATATAGAGAGAGAGAGAGAGAGAGAGAGAGAGAGAGAGAGAGACAGAGAGAGAGAGAGACAGAGACAGAGACAGAGAGAGACAGAGAGAGAGAGAGAGATGTTTTATTTTTTTATTACGAGCAAAACAGATATTTATTTGCGGTTTCAAAACAGGCACAGGGGAAAATGTTTATGTGTCAGTATGCAAAAGGAAACTGCGAAAATAAGGGAATAGTTTGTTTCTTATTTCTTTTCAAAGTCTGCAGTTACTGCTCATTTTTAGGCACATAATATATGGCCAGAAGGTATCAGAATGATTCATTGTTGACATGATAATAGGCCCCATTATTTCAGAGATGTTCTTTTCTTGCATCCTTGCATTCAATGTCCGCTACTGTTAATTTAATAGGTGAAACACTGGCAGTCTTGATTCTAATTCTTCTTGTAAAGTACACTAGAGGGTAGAATTTTCACCAGTGCTTATGTTGTGCAAAAGCTGTTTTAAGTGTTCCGTTTTGAATACATGAGGTTGATGTTACATGATATGATATGCATTTCTTATTTTATGTTGTGCATTGATTATTATGTGCTGTACATTGCTTATTACATGAAGTGTATATTTTGTTACTAAGGAAACTCCTTTGCAATCCAGCCAAATATATTTTGACTCAGAGGTTGAATTACATATAACATGGTAACTCTGTACTTGTTTATTTTACCTACCGTTATACTCGTGCATACGCCAAGTCCAAATGCAAACAACATAGACCCTGATATGCCGTCGCATAATGCGCCCGCAGATCAGGATCTACGTTGTTTGTTCTACTGATTAGTCCTTACAAACTACATAGACCCAGATCTGCCGGCGTATTATGCGACGGTAGATCTGGGTCTTTGCAGTTGGCATCGTTTATACGCGAGTATATACGGTAGGCTCGACAAGTCCATTGTTAATTTATTTATAGACCCTTTCAGATGAAGCCATCGGCAGCCATATTGGAAGACAACTGATAGATTTTAGCAAGATTTCTATAGGGGGTATGGCACTTCAAACATATTCTTTTCATCTCAGTGCAAAATTATAAAAAATACATCAACTGAACGGACAGAAATGGCATCGATTTACACCATGTGAGTCAGAAGTATTTTGAAGTTTACTGCATGAAGAAACTTTATGATGATTCATCACTCAAGCAAATCTTTGATTTTAGAGGGAATGCGGTTTATATAAACATTATGACCATATCTTTTAAGGATTTTGCACCTTTATCTTTTATTTTATATGCATGTTACAGAATTTTAACATGTTCACGTTTTATATTTTATCGTCTTGTATTTCATGTTTACATGTATTTGGAAGGGTTTATCTTCGTAACGTTTTTGTGCATTTCATTTTTACATTTTTCGAACATTTACCATTATCTGGCACCATATAGCCACTATTGTGCTGAGGTGCCGTAAAACGCTACTAAATACATGCATAGACACATACATACGGACAGAAAATGCGCTTTCTCTCGGCGTCTTAGTCATTGTTGTATTCATTTTGTCTCAGTTTTACATGTCGACAATGTCAAATCATGGTTCAGTTATACCAGTTGCCAGCTTGCCCTTAATACATGTTAATTTCTTATCATTGATGCTTAAAATTGTCCACTAGAGACTTTACTTAAAATACTTTATAGTGGGGACTTGAGTGCTAAAGTCAAATGCATTGACAGTTTCATCAAATTTGGCAAATCTTGGCAACTTGGCATTTAAGGCTGCCTGTAGGGTATTTCTGCATCGATTTAAAAAATGCTTATGCATTAGACAACAATTTTTCTACTAATTACTTGAGTGTAATTGTGCAAATTAATTAAAACCTACTGTTTGCTGCTGTTTATTTCCGAATACCTTCAATATGTTTACTGAAAACTTCCATTTAAACCTTTGAAAATTCTATTCTGATAGCAATGGATTTCTGACCAATTTGCAAAGCACTTGGAACTACTATAGAACATTGTAGTCTAATGCCATAGCATTTTCTTGTTCTTGCAGTTGTTAAAATCAGTGCAGAAATACTTTACAGCAGACTCAAGTGCCATACCCTAACGTAAATAGAAAGCGACTTGTAGAGCTAAAGAAACCTCAGTTGCGAATGTACATACTAACTGTTAATAATGATTGCTTGAAATGATCTTAAGTTAAATTTTGGAAACATCCAAATCTGTACACTTGGAACACACGCTTTGAATAGGACACCAAAATATCCGAAGCGGAAAACCCTTGACAATGATGACAACCATATTCCACCCATTCCCATCAACTGTGATGCATTCCTGGCAGGAATTAAATTGAAATAACCTGTCTGATCAATCATGTGTATATGTTCGACAAATGATATAAGAAAAACGCTTCATTTAAAAAGATGGTCGCAAGCTGAACGTTGAACCCACGTACATGTTGTATATTCTATAACTGTGACCTTGACACCAAACTTAAAGGCATAAGCTGGTATGTTGCAGAATAAATTGGCTTTTCCTAATAATGGCTCACTCCTAGAATCCATCAAGGGGTTAAAGAAATGTAAGCAAATGAAAAACTTGAAACAAAACCTAAGATAAAATCTTCTAGTGATTGATCATGATCCCAAATTCAAAAGGTGGATCAGATTTGTATTAGAATGAAATATCTTTGCTTTATGATAAATCATTATAAGTATGAACATAATTCATCTGGTTTTCAAAGAAATACAACCAAATAGCAGATACGTTTTTTTTTTATACTTATCCAAAACCTTGGCAAAATATTGACACTACAGTGGCAGCTGTCGAAGCAATGACCGCAATGTCTCCCATCCACTGACGTGGGATCGACAAAACTTGAGCAAGTTTCATGGCTGACCATAGCATATTCCATGTTTTTTACTACATAATTCATACTTCCTGTAAGAACCTTTGGTGGCTGAGGGGTTAACGTGCCAGACTCTTGACTAAAAGGATGAAGGTTCGAATCTTACTGTTGGATCAGCCTGGATTGGCTACCGTGGTGTGTCCCTGGCAAGGTACTTTACTCCAATTGCCTTGGTATTAAATAACTACTTGTGCTGCTGTGTAATAAAACACCAAACGAAATTATATATATATATATATATATATATATATATATATATATATATATATATATATATATATATATATATATATATATAATGGGTTTTCCTGCTACGACTGCATATATATTGTTTAGTCACAAAATATTAAAAAGTCTCACGGTAAATGCAACTTTTATATATTTGACATCATTTCACTCAACCCCCGAAACCCAAGGGGAGGACTCAAAGAGTGACTAATGTACCAAGTTTGGTAAATTTGCACACAGTGGTTGAGGGGATGTGTGTAAACAGACTGAGGGACGGACAGTATTAACAAGAAATGATATTTACAGACAAATCTGTCTAAATGGTCAGAAAAATACATGTATTGAGGGAAAGCTGGTAAAAGACCCTTTAATTGTCTACCAAGTGTTGTCATTTTCGATCCGTGTAACTAAGACCAAATCAGTATCCCGCTTACAAACACACCTCAGGAAAACCCATTTTCTGATCGTTCTTTTGATGTATGTTTTATAATATTTAAAACACTCACATCTCATAATGAAATTTGCTCTGCGTCTAAAGTTGGTATATTAACACATCAGCTGTTTCGAGGACAGCCATTATACGTAACTATTCAATCAGGTTTAGACAAGCCAACTTTTAGAACGAACTTAAGAGAAGCACATTTAGAACCTTGGTGAGAACGTTTAAATAATTGTTTATTCTTGGTTTTAAAACAAGATTGTAGTGACTATCAGAAGAATATTTTATTTGATTTTGGTCAATTGTGTATTGGATGATATTTTGGGGGAACCAATTTAGTCTTGTTGTGTTTTCTTCTTTACGAATAGTCCATCAACACTAGAAGGACCAGTCTCCAATTCAAACATTGAGACATATACGCATGCACTTTACCGTGTATAAGAACTTTCTCATTGGTCAAGTACAGCACAACAAAAAGGAAGCAGGATAATACATACAGCATTTTCATATTATAAATGCGTCCTGCTGATAGATAATTATCTGATTTCATCGAGAAAGAAAAAGTTTCAGTTTTTGCCCACATTGTATAAAATAGTTGTTACTGCTGAGCTATATCGGGAAAAATTCACTATTACCTACACTCGATACATATAACGTCACTAGATATTGACATATTGCTTCAAAACATAATACGGAAGAGACTACACTCGATATTCCATACAGGAAGAGTTAGAACCATTTTTTTTTTTTTTTTCTTTTTTTTTTTGTGGCCACCTCTCAGTCCTTCCAAGCATATATGGCTGGTTAGAGCTTGAGACGCGGCCCCTCAAAAATTTTAAATACCAAAAGGCTTTAATTTTTAAATTTTGAAAGAATTTTTATGAGGTTCTTTTGATTTCTAAAATTCCTAAAAGACCAAATTATTCGTTGTTTAAGGTTTCCGGGTCAGTACTCCCCTCCCTATAGATATTCTCTATTGGGCGGGTTTCCTTCCTTCTCCCTTAATTAGTTTTTAATCGCAATATTCCTTTACCCAATGTCATTTAGTTTTTGTTAAGTATTTTATTTTCGTGTTTTTGTTTTATATTTATTTATTTAAAGTGGGCTTTTTTATATTTATCAGTTATTACAATAGTATTTATCTTGCTGCGTGCGTGCATGAGTGTATCTTACCTTTTCCCATTGTATTGTAGATATATATATATATATATATATATATATATATATATATATATATATATATATATATATATATTTTTTAAATATATATTCGTTTTTTTTTTTTTTTTTTTTAAAAATATATATTCGTATATTATTTTTTTTTTAATTTAAATAAATGTGATAATTTTCCCGGTATCATTGGCCTATACAATTCCCTGTATTCGGGGCTTCCGGGCTTTGGTCTCTTGGCTTGTGGCATCTGCCCTTCTCCTGATTGATCCTTCTTTTCCTTCCTTTCTCCCTCCGCCTCCTCTAATCCTCTAGTTTGTTGTTCTTTTTGTTGTTCTTTTTGTTGTTGCCCTTTTTGCTGTTGCCCTTTTTGCTCTCTCCGCCTTCCCTTGTACTGGGTCAGCGCTATCACTTTTTTGGCTTTTGTCTCAATATTTGGTTGTACCTCTACTGTTTTAGTTGCTTCTTGTATTAATGTTGTTACCGTCTCTTCCTTGTTTGGTTGTGCCTCCATTGCTACAATGGGTTCTTGTGTTGTTGTTGCTTCTTCATTTTCCTGTCTATTTTCACACTTTCTGGGATCGTGTCCCTTCAAGCCGCATTTGTAACATTGCCTTTGGTGTATACATCCTCCATAACATGACTTCACTCTGAAGCCATGGATATAGAAGAAGGGCGGTATCTTAACAGTGTCATTTTTTTCTATTTGAAAAATTCTTGCACCAGTTTGCACATTTGGGTATAGGCTGTATGTCGCCATTTTGTCCTCCTTTACAGTCACTTTAAATTTTTGTTCAAAGCGTTCCGTCGTGACCTCTAGCGGAATTTCTATGGGAATCCCAGTTATGTATACATCTATATATTGTATAGCTATTTCTCTTACTATATCTTCGGCGTCCATAATCTGCGCTATTCTTCCATTTACTTCTAGCGTCGTCCCTTCCAGTAATTTCCTTTCTTTTATTGGATGTATCATGACCTTTCCCTGTCCACACGGTGTGACGGCCTTTAGCTTGTCAATATTTATTCCATGTGCTCTCAGGCTTGACAGCACTTCCCCGCATGTTGGTCTCTCTCCTGTTCTTATCTGAGAGAAGTCTAATATCTCTGCGCCAGTTTGCCTGCTGGCTACCAGGGTGTCCCCGTTCTCCGTGCGCACGACGTTGGTTCTTAAATACTTCTGCAATACTGGCATCATCTGATTTTTCCAATGTTGAAACTGTATATTATTCAAAATTTTTTTCGTCAACAACTTTACTTCGCAAGTATCAGTGTTAGAACCATTGCAATATAATTTTCTTCCCACAATCCTAATTCTAATTATGCTTATTCTAAGAGATGGTTTTTTATTTCGTTTTCTGTTAGAATATTTTCTTAATCAACATTTACATACAAATATAAAAGCAATGCACGTCTTGATTTTATTTTATTTGCGTTATAACTAAAAACTTTAATTATCTCTTAATTATGGTAAATATTCTCTATTTATTTGTTTAATATTTATTTATTTTTTGCTTCTCTTAACTATGGTAAATATTCTCTAATATCTGTTCTGAATGAGTTGTCTCGTCTGTCACCAACCTTGTATCAAATTCAAAGAGCCAGCAATCACTCTGTCTGTTCTGAATGAGTTGTCTCCTCTGTCACCAACCTTGTATCAAATACACAGACCAGCCATCACTCTGTCTGTTCTGAATGATTTGTCTCGTCTGTCACCAACCCTGTATCAAATTAAAAGACCAAGACATCACTCTGTCTGTTCTGAATGATTTGCCTCGTCTGTCACCAACCTTGTATCAAATACAAAGACCCAGTCACCACTCTGTCTGTTCTGAATGAGTTGTCTCGTCTGTCACCAACCTTGTATCAAATACAAAGACCCAGTCACCACTCTGTCTGTTCTGAATGAGTTGTCTCGTCTGTCGCCAACCTTGTATCAAATTCAAAGACCCAGCCACCACTCTGTCTGTTCTGAATGAGTTGTCTCGTCTGTCCCCAATCTTGTATCAAATTCAAAGACCAAGACATCACTCTGTGCTTGTATCTATTGTTTATTCGTCTTTGGTTTACTATAATGATTCCTTTTTCAATTACTATATTTTTCATTATATTGTAAATATGTTTTCTATCACTTAATGCTAAGTCTAATGTTTTATCTTTGTATAAGTTCAGAAATACATTGGCATTTGTATTTTTTATATAAGCTAGGAATGAGAATCAGACCTTGTATTCATCTCTGTATATTGCGGTAAAAATGATCGCTTCTAAAATGTTAGATTATGTAACTCGTTGCAAATTTGGTTAATTTTACGTAGCTGGTTCAACGTAGTCCAGAATCACCTAATTATTTATAGGATGGTGTGCGCCTTCTTGCACTGCTACTATATGAATTCAAAAGTAAGTGTCATTACACAGAAATACATTTTAAAAATATCCTGTCACTAAGTGTCAACTAGACTATTGCTGAAATAGTATTTAAAACCACATCAGATCTCCATAGGATGATGACCATAGATCTTTTATCAAATACACCAAGGAAATTGTATGTTGGTGAGTTATTGTTGTTTCCAGTTTGATGCAATTATTGAGATCACAGGTTTTCAACAAAAGATAGCATGCGCTCTCGAATTACGGCAGGTCGTAAATCGTTAAATTTTTTCGTTGACTTTATCATTTTCATCTACAGAGTTGTTATTGTGAATAATAAAACTATATAAGCATTTTCCTTTTTGATTCTTTAATTAGAGACACAAGTTGTAGCGGCGTTATTTTACGCCCAATCTCTCTCAGAGTGCATAGCGCGACGACACGCTTAGAGAACAGGTAACGTCAGATCGATTAGGTCATAATGTAATTATCACGCAGGAAGAATTTTACAAAAGCGGGCATCCTTAAGAATTATCCCATATTCAACCTATGTGTGCTGATAATATTTCCGATGGCTGCACTTATTACTAAATGAAAGTCTTTCTGTTGTACTTGTTAATATGAAAATCAAGGAGATAAAAGCATACGACCTTTTAAAGAAACTTTACGGCCAGGATCAGTCACGTGACTATCATCTAAGTACATTTAAGAGCAATCAGCCACTCTACTCCTCAATATATGTCACACTACCACCGTTAATTTTTCCATTCCCTGTCTTTTTGTTAAATACTGATCTTAGACTTGTTTGACAAATGGACTACAATTTTAACCTATGGAGATGATTTCGCACCGTAATGTTTCACGTGTTTTTGATAACAGTACTATCTCTTAAAATGTTATATGGACTTTTAATGACTTAAAGGAAATGCAATAAGCGAGATAATATCTCCCCGCTGATGTCAATGACATTTGGTGGAATTCCAAAACTGAAGGCGTATATGTACTTATCGATTGAGAACGTATTGTGAAGTGGCTTCTGATTAAATGTCTTGCTGTAAAAAAAAATTTAGCCCGATGTTATGAAGCTTTTAGGCAAATTTGAATGTTAAAGCTTGTTTAAACATATACAAAATATATACTCTTCTGCCTTTAAGGTCAATTAAATATATAATATCACTTTTATATTCCCAAAATTTATATCTGTATACACTATTCTCACAGCCGCGCATTTGCCCAGCAGGAACGTTTGTGAATCATGTGTGAAACATACGTACAGTTTGTTACCGTGAGGATATGACAGCTTTTCTGTTATTTTCTAAAATATTCAGTATTTTGAGGAGGTATAAAATGCATTTCATTTTGTCAATAAAACATTTACAATATTTTGCTGAGTCACCGTCTGCTAGAGAGGAACGTTGGTAGTATTAACTCGTAATACAAATATCATTCAAGACAACAATGAGATTGCAATCCTAGATGACATCATTTAAGTACACGAATATAATAGGTCTACAAAATGTAACAGTACCATGTTGTTGTGGATTAATTCCATTCTTCAGCAGATTTTATAAGGTGTTGATTTGAAGCTGGGAACAAATACAATCGTTTTCTACTCAATGTAACTAATATCAGTTTTTACACTACTACAAGAGAACGATTCCAGGCAGGACCAAGGTACAATAGTCTCCTTTAAAATAATGACATTTATATTCATTAAAACTGACATCATGGATTGGGTAACACGACGTGTAAGAGGATATAATGAAAAACTGAGTGAAGAAAATTATCCCCGTGCGTGTTTTCTTTATTACAATTAGCAGAGTAGATGTTCTAAATGAATGTCGTTCCCTCAGAAATTGTATTGCAAGGTGTATCTTAGTAGCAAACCTTAATGCACTTGTTACCAACTCCATCGCTAGAGAGGTACTGAACTAATTGATCATTTTCAATACAATTAATATAGAACCTTTTTTTCATTCATACAGATGTATGAAATTCTGTTAGTTACATGGTTTCAATATTACTGAAACGGCCGGATCATTTTTGTCCACTTCTAAAAGCAGATAAAAGCATAAAAATTAATGTGACTCCGGACACATATTTTCTCCATGGAACTCACTGGTATTTACTACTCTAGACTGCCTCTGTGTACCCAGGCCCAGCGACATAAATTCCGGGTCCCTGAGTAGAGCAGTCATAGGCCACAAAACTAGTTTAAACTTTTTATATAAAAATCTGTGTACAGTTTTGCAAATAAACCTGTGTATAAACTACCATAACCTAGTCTCTTGCAAGGAACACATTTTAATATTTACTGCAAAGATTAATTTATTTTTTATAACTGTGTTGACGTCGGGCCCCTAGAAATCGCCGGGCCCGTAGGCAATTGCCCTCCTGCCCACCCACCCCCTTTCTCGGCGAGCCCGTGTGTGCTATCTCACTTTTCTTTCCTTATTTTAGCGAGTTTGCTCATGAGCAAAACCTATGGAAGCAGAGACTGAACCAGTACGAAAACCCCGTACTTTATTCATGCCATCTTGATACAGACAACAGCGGTGTCTGGGTTCCATTAACTATATTACCCGCTTGCACACGATCCCATATTTACCTCTACCATCATACCACTTTTCCATTTTACCTCCTACAGGAATGATCAAAACCGCTCTGCCCACTTGTGGATTTCTTCTGATAGTGTGAAACAACAAATGCACAAAAAGGGAAGTTAAAATTTCTCAGTTATTCTTCAAATACACTCTATGATATAAATGACAAATCATGGAATAATTAATATGCATAAAATACAATGTTATGTGTGTTGAAGGGTACCAAAGCAAATTACACCTGGATGGACATTTTCCATGCAGATGATTTTAGTTGAGGTTTGGACTTATCTTCGTGACATAGGCTGCGAATTGCAGTAGTCGATAATAACCATATAATCTGAATTGCCAGAGCGAATCTTTGACTTCGGCAGAAAGGTTATATCAGACCCTTTTCTTTCATTCTTAGTTGCAGAGTAGATGTTGTCTCATGGTATATTTCCCCACGGAATAAAATGCAAAATGTAATCACCGATTAAATAGCTTACTTCTTCAGAGCTTTATGTAGTTTCCAGCAACCGTGCTCAACGTTAATTATTAAGCAGAAATATAATCAGACAAATATCACATTGACGTTTTACGAGTTGGCCTCTGTAACAAGGCATACAAGTTATAAAATAACTAGAGCTGTTAGTGAGACTTAGTTTACCAAATACCCCCGCTTTTGTGTCTCGAATCAGAATCTTTCAGAGTGTTCACATAATTGTAGAAAATGAGTCACTGCAACCCAGTTTTGGTGTGTAACACAGTCTAATCCCCAGATAAACCTACAATGAACGTTTGTTAGCAGTAGGTATAAATGTGTTGGAATCAGAGCACAAAATCATCTTTAATTATTGTTCAAAATACTGAGATGAGGTCATAGTGACCAATTGCTGTGCGTTTGATGATTTTATTACTAAATGCACTTTCAGTGTATGGTTGATAGCAATTGGCGAAAAAGTATTTTTAATTAAACGCCAAGCATAAGAAAAAAAAAGTAGGTCATCGTGTCTTAATTTTGGTGCACTCTTATCACATAATGTGCTGAAAGTGTAAGATTGATGTCAGTACGTTTCGTGGTATAGACGATGCAGCCTGAAGAGTCAGGATGGACTAAATTTTAATGATTTTTCCTTAAAAAAATGCTAGAAAGTAATTCAAGGTGACCCAGTTTGGGTGTGTGCCACAAGTCCATCCTAAGATGCGCCCATACTATTTTCAAGCAACTGTTAACAAGTCCTCAGAAGTAGGCCGCATGGATCCAGCTTATTTGCTCACCACATGGTAATCCCAAATTACACACATAGTGCAAGTTTGCTGTCATAAGATGGAACTCACATTCTGGACAGGAAAAGTAGACACAATTTTTAAGCGATTTTATAATAAATCCTGGAAAATTGATCAGAGCGACCCAGTTTTGGATTCACGACACAAGTCGATTCTAAAATGCACCTTAAGTTGAAATTGTTTGTCATTAGAATTAGAAACCGGACCCATTTTTTTTCTTCTAAATTCTGAACAGTACGTCCACGTTTCAGTACAGGAAATTTTCATCCTAAGAATCCCCCACAATGCAAGTTTGATGCCAACAGGTGATAGCGAAGACGAGGAGGATGTGAAGACGAACGAACACAGTCAGATGGAGGATTGGATGGACAAAGTGGATTCTATAAAGTGTATATTTCTCGAAGCGAAAGTGAATCATACACACCGCCCATTTTTCGAAACGTGTGTATAATAACGTATTGCATCACTTTATAAATTTTAGAGTACCTATTTGTTGTCATAGGGATTTACTTTAGAATAATACGCATTTCCACTTCACTCCAAGATGCTATACCTAGCTACGGTCATTACACCTGTTCCAGCGGGGACCATTGCAAGGCGCGGACTTAATATGACAGCACAGTAGGAATACAGAATAATAATAAAATAATGGAACGTGTGTTCTACAATGTCCAAGCAGACGTACTTTACGGCTTGAGATGCTATTATCATTTCACACCAAGAAGACAGATTTTACTTGGAGGGAATTACAGACTTAGACGTGATAGCCACTTTGACTACTATTGCAAGTCTTGCATGATCAATCACCTTGACTAACCAAGCATGCACTCCACTGCCTGCTAATTTACACGATCAATACACACCTCTTCCAATATACAATGGATAACCTTTAATGTGGGCAGTTTGCCAATACATAAAGATATGTATTCCACCTGTCAAGTGCACTGGTCAGAAAGAACCTTCTGTCTAGTAATTATACAGCAAGCAACAAATACATTTGGTCATTAGCTAAAAACAGATACTCACGTCAGTAAAGCACAAAATGAACGTCAGAATGGCCCTTCATTTCCTATAAGCGTGTTGTACTGACAAATATGTATCCAATTATCACGTTGCGTACCCCTAGCACGAATAGTTCTCAAAATAAACGTAAAACGTTAATCTTAACTAAAGTCAATGAAGCATCAAATATACTCTCCTGTTTTGTAGTAACAGTGTAGTAGTTATAAAGATATTTCACCCCGCAAAATGTAATGATTAAAAGTAGAGAAAGAATTAAAAATTCTCTAACCTTTTATGATCATATTATTTCGCAATATATAATTTCACTCTCTCTTATCATGCATCCTCATAGACGATCCAAGGATAGCAAATTCCCCTTCTCTGTCTGGTGTATATATATATATATATATATATATATATATATATATATATATATATATATATATATATATATATATATATATATATACCTACGAATATTAATTTGTATATGCCTTGATGTTTGTCATAGGAATCCTGAGTAACTTTGCGTTAGATGAGAGTTAATCGCTGGGTTTTCATGCGGGTGTGTCTGCTATGCAGGATTGTTTATACCAGTGAATGTGTTCCATTCTTTTTTTTTTTTTTTGGGGGGGGGGGGTATGTGCACATGGTCGAGAGGGTGTAGGGATTGGTACATGCAGGGAAGGCGATTGTTGTCGTAACCCGTAGACGTATGTTCGAATCTTAGTAGGTAATTACAAATTATCTAACCTGCATGATACTATTTTCTCTTTATATTTTCTCTCTCTCTCTCTCTCTCTCTCTCTCTCTATATATATATATATATATATATATACACACACCGACATACACACCACCGTCATTATATATTTAAGTAATTTAAAGTGAGCTGGAAAGTGCATCTCAGAAAGTGTCGAGGAAACACGAGCACTAATTAGTGTGAAAAACCTGCCGCCATGCATACTGTTTATATAATTCTGTTTTGCCATTTCCAAACATCGAAAGTCGTAAGGATTATAAGTCTGGGGAAATCAAATCACATCTAAAGCCATCTGTCGAATGGTTTAATCCTCATTTCAAAATCGAATTCAAAGACCATTATGCGACGGTGAATCAGGGTTAATATTGTTTGCAGTTGGACCCAACATATACACGTATACACGGTTATAATTCTATAGACTGAATGCACTTTTCAGAAGAATAATTTCATCTTAAAACGTCATGTGGCATTTCTCCAAAATCTGTCAGCTCATTTATTGTCTTTTCAATCGGCAGGTTTTTGCGTAATTATGAGTCGATAACGAATGTATAGGCAAATGATAATTTCAAAATTACAAGGGGAAACTGTTATAACTAATCGATTGCAGAAGAATGAGATTTCATGCAAATGTTTGTAACGCACCGATATCACCCAATGAAACATGAATACAATGTTATTTCCTGATTCTTGATTAATGGAGTTGAATAATATTTACCGGTAGGTAGGCGTAAAAATGTAAAAAGCCTCCATTTGAACATCAGTTAGAAAATTAGAAGCTAGTTCATAAATGATTGGTAATTTGCTCACATTGTTCTGTGGCGAATATGCCTTGTTTTCTTAAATTTGCAGATTCTTGTTGTTATAATATTTTATTGATGCATTGTTTCATTGTTGTAATTTACGCGCAAAGATGACCCACACTCTACAGGTCAATCACTAGAAGTAAATGACACTATGTGCACAAGGGAAGTTAACATTACGGACGCCATTTTGAAATGTGACTCTATGGGCACAATGTGAACTAAACATCAGTCCATTCGATTAATTTTAGTGTCGCGCTATGGGCACGTGGGTGGGGGTGGGGGTATAATGTTAACAATATCCATAGGTTTAACAGGAGATGGCACTATTGGCACAAAGGGCAATGATAATATTAAAACGTAACATTATGGGACGGTCTGTGGTCAAGGAGAATTGAATGTGGACACTGTTGCTCATAATCCATTCTTACTGAACACCCACACATACTGACCAACACCCACACCTACAAACCACCATCCACACCTACTAACCAAGACATACAGCTACTAACCAACACTTACGCTTACTTACTCACCAGCACCTACATCTACTTACACTAACACACACAAACGTACTATCATACTTATATACTATCACAAATGAAGAGAACATAAGAGTGTGTTGGGTTCAAGTTTTGTATTGAAGATAAACATAGACAAAGGCAAACACATGAAGCATAACACGAAGTTTGTTTTGGCAATAGTTGAGTAGTAACTCTGTTTCTGAGAGATCTTGGTTATACTGGATCGTAAATCTTATCTATATATCCAGGCCAACTGCACCTTTCGGGCCAGACTGTGCAGCAGGGGCACATTTGGTTGAACTGGACGTTACCCCATTTCTGTATGGAGACAGGGAGTCTAAAATTGGGATCACCTGCCCCCAGGTCCTAATTCTCATCTTGAGGAACCAGGAGCTATTCTGGCTGCTGATATTGCAGTTGCAGCTCCTCCAGTTGCATCTCCATATCTCAATCTTCTTGCTCTCCTTCCCTCTGCATCAGCGTCTGCTGGACCCTCTCCTACTTTTCCGAACGGCGCTGCTGTTCCCTCTATCGTTTTTCTAGCTCCCTTTCTCCCTTCTCCTCCGCCCAAACCATTCAACAATAACTTCTCGTGTGATCTACTTGTCACAGGGAAGGAGATCCTCTCTCTCTCTCTCTCTCTCTCTCTCTCTCTCTCTCTCTCTCTCTCTCTCTCTCTCTCTCTCTCTCTCTTATAGTGCATGGCGTGGGGATATTACTTTTGACCCGATCCAGGAGGTGTTTCAAACCTCTGTAACAAGCACATCGCTACATACAGTATTCAGATTTTAACCGGCTGGCTAATTCTTAGCTTCTTTTTTTAGTGGACAATGAATGTCACGACTGGCGATCGCATCGCTTTATATGCTTTAAGCTCCGATGTGAAGGAAAACATCCCTCAGATTCAGGACGCGGACGTGAAAGAAAACATCCCCCATTTTAGAAAGTCAAAGAATCTTTTGGAAAAAACAAAACAAACTACAAACCAACCAGCATCATTTTTGAAAATCAAATGTTTTACGCCGCTAAGTGAAACATGAAAAATGAATAAAGAACGAAGATTAGGGCAGTACCTCGTTTTCATGTACAACATTTAAAAATCAGAAACACAAATACAAATGCTAGAAAAGCTAAAGATGAACGTATTTACAAGGCTAACAACTCTGGGTAGTAAGACCTGGCTGTCAAAGATCTAGAACAGTGTCCTTTTGCCATTTATAGACACTACGTTTATGAGCTAAATAAACAGATAGCCATAATGATCACTAGACCACATATACATGTTTGTCATCATTTCTAAAGAAATCACGTCCAAAACAAGCCAATCGATGTTTTAATGGGAATCCAAAACTTCGATGATGAACAAAATACACACAATAGTGTCCACACACCATTAAATCTCTTCCGTGTTATCTCACATTATTGAATTCAGTGTATACAGCATTTCTTTTTGATAATATCTCTGATGTCGTCTTCGCTAGAAGGTACTCCTTAGGAATCATAATATTCCACTATGTGGTAGTTGAGAAAATAGACTTCCATTCAATGGCTTCCTGGTCGATGATAGTCGTCCGTGTTGATGACATAAGCTCGAGCATATTAGGGATTCGACGAGGAAGTTCACCTTGAACACAAACCACAGAATTCCAGGGATCTGTGTGCAAAGTGTGGGTTAGGAGGTAATGAAGTTCCCATGTATTCATTGTATTTCTTTCACAGGTAAGGATAAAACATTATTTTACACTTGACATTTTGTTTAAAGTGGTCTGTCAAATAAGTCGAAGAACTGGAAGAATTTATACTCTGATGCAAGAAAGCCTCTATGGGTTTCGTCTCCAAGGCAGTATATAGAGGTGTTGAATGATGTATCAAATCTTTATACCACTCTTTCAAGATGGTCTCTTCTGAGATGAATATTCATGCCTCTTCCAGATCATTTTCCAACTTGTCTTCTTGACTCATCATCAAACACTGGACGTGCTGTTGTTGACTCGAATGATCGATTTGAAAACCATAACAATGTTCTATGGTCAGAAGTTTGATACTTTCAGCCAAGTTGTGAGCAAAACAGGAGACAAAGCGTTGTGCTTATTCTGGCCATCGTGTTGCTATTGTTTCGTCTTCTTTACTGCTCCTTTAATGTTTTATTGTGACTGCCTTGGTTGCTGTTTTTGATTGTCTAAGTCCATGGTTGCGCGTTCTATTTTTAAATTAGTCCAATATCACTTCTCTGAAACTGTTGATTTCAAGGGTATTATCGAATTCTGCATACAAGACCACGTTTAATGCTTTCTCGAGGGTTACTGCAAACTGAAGTTCCACGTGGAGTTGTCTTGATTTTAAAGGGTGCAAATGTTCCTCGTCACTGCCTTAGTCTGGAGTGACATTAAGTCCCCACAACCAGTACCCTCATGTATCGTATTACAAAATGTCTTGTTCTTGCTGTTCTGTTAAGTGGAGAATGACTCGATGGCTTCGACAGGAGTGTGAAGTGCATATATAGGTGTTTCTCGTTGTCTCAAGAGTTCTTTTCCTGTATTGAGATTTTACTTGTAAATGAACACATTTTGGATGAATGTATTTCCTTTCTTTAATACATCTTTTAAAGCAAGCCCCGGTAGGGCCACCATAGGTTTCAAGACGAGTGACACAGTTTGAAAGACCAGTTTGAACATACTACATAACCATGGCTTCGATGTCGAGCTACTCGTCGGTAAACATGATACATGAGTTGCAACTCAATCGAGAATTGATTTCGAAAATGTTGTTTCACGGTGATTTTCCTTTAAAGAATAAAATATTTTGCCCTAGATCTCCTTTGATACCAATATTCAGGCTGTCAAAATACACTTTTCTAACAGGTAGATAATGAAGATGCACAAATTTTCGGCGAACTTGATAAGTATTTCCTCCATCATCGTAAGAAGCTACTGTAGAATCCACATTTAATAGAATGACTCTCAACAACGGAGCGGCTGTGTTTCCCACCACGTTGGGCTTGATGACATCAGAGTATACAAACATCAAATTGAGTCCTTCATTCAGTTCGATAGAGTATAACAAATACTTGAAGAATCGCTTATTGTTATTGATGTCTTTTGTTGGAGTGAGGGCTGTGCTTCCACCCAAAATAGCAAACAAATTCGGAAAATATGTGATGGACAACGTTTTGCTGCTGGAAATATTCAATTTTAGACGATAAGAAGGTGGGTGATAGATCCATCTGATAAACCGTCTCGACATTGATGATCAATTCCTACTACTTTCGTTTGATCTCTTGGAAATTTGCGTTGAATCGGTTTGTGTAACGTATACGTAGATTGTTCGTGTGATCATTATTTTACATCTTACAGACGTATACTTTTGGGTTTGGTTTTGACTGCATGATACAATGTTTGAATTCCTCCATAGCCAGCCACATGGACAGGACTGCAGTAAATGGTTGTCAAAAATGTGTCCATTTTGCGGTTCAGTTAGTCAACCAGCTACCGATGATTTTATATTCGTGTGGTATTTTTCAATGCAATAGGAGTAGATGATGATAATGCCTGAACAAGGACGATCAGTTCAATTTTACTTCTTCGTCTATTTCTTGGATTTTAGTTTTTGCTGGGTTTTCCATTTTAGTTTTGGCTACGGTATTAAGATCCCATCGTAGAAGCGACAAAATACTCATTACCTCTAGAGATACATTTCCTCCCGATTTCAAGATAATTTTCTCTTCATTTGAGTATCGATTCTTGGAACGGCCATTTGTGTCAAAACTACTTTGTGTATTTCAAAAACGCGTTGCGCTCGATTGGAAATGTAGATGATACCTTGTAACAATTGATTTGCTGTCAAAATAAACTATCGTAATACTTCTTTGAGACTGGCTTCTAACAAATGTGAACGTACTCGTGCTTTCTTTTTATTGGGGGGGTCTCGACTGATGACACACTGTGCGCGGATCAATTTGTCCGGAGGATAAGATTAAAAGGAAGACATGTTGAATATTCTCAAAGAAGAATGAAGTGAAGTCTATGTATAGGTATTTGTTTCAGTTGCAAGATAGAAAGGAGGAAAGTGACGGGTGACGTGTAAGTGTAAATCACCGGACCGCATTCTTCACACCAATCTTGAAACAAATGTATACGAAATCTCACACAATCTGGAGTGTTATGTTTTTAATCGATCAGTAAATACGCACGTGGCAGCGAAGTGGCATCTTCATAAGCATAATTCATCTAGGGTGTTCTTAATTGTTTAGCAAAAGGCTTGGAATTGAGATTTGTCTCTCGGACGTTTAGAAAAACACCACATAATGAGCATTGCGACTGTCCGTAGGATGCTCATGACTTTGTTGAAATAACTTTTCAGTGATGTAAATAATACTAGGTTTAGGATAATGTCCTTTCCGTGTAAACCAAAGTTTAATTTCTTCTTCTTCTTCTCATAACATGTCATCCAAGAAAACGAGATGCGTTTTACTAGAGTCAGACACGATCCCATCGTCTTCGCGAGAAACCCCTTCTACCAAAACGAATTTTTCCTTGGCTTTTTTCAGTTACGTGTTAGCCGATTACCATTCTTTGTAACACCACATCATATGTTGTGGAGGATGATACAGCAAAAGAGATTTTTGTTCGATAAAACATTCCACACATTCTGTTTTGCCTGAACCAGTCGGTCCAACATTTAACATGTTCAACAGATGGCGACGATACAATGCCTCCCAACCTTGACAATCTGACATATTGTCAATCACTTTGAGAATGGACGATGCAGCCATTACTCTCGAATTCTTGTAAAAATTCTGAGACGACCACAGAGAACAGAATACATTTTATACAGAAAAAAAAACATGGTAAAAAGTCATTTTAGTCACAATAAAAAGTAAACATTTCAAAACAAGTTCATGTTTTCTTTCTTTCCGTCACTCACATACGTCTTTGGCATAGCCAGCCACCTCTTGTTTCCAAGCTTTGAATCTCAGACTTTTCGAGTCACGTACATTCTTCTAGTGGTAACTCGTTTGGTGTACATCACTAGCCAGACACACTTCTTGGTAAGTATGAATGGTAGACAAAGTGTGACGAACCACTTCTGCAAACAGAGGTTGTTTCGGGTTCATCACGAATCGCAGAACGTTTAACAAATTTATTTTTATTGGGTATAAAGTTTTGATTGTCTTGTTTGTGCATGGAATGGCCATAAGTTTACCAACGGGAATCAGCCGACAAACGAAATCTATGAAGTTAAAGTACTAGCACACACAACGCATGTTGTTCCCAATTCAAATGAATCGTATCGTGTTGTGGAATCAGTTCTTTAAAAAGCACTTGTTAATCTTTAAGGTCTGGAATCGTTTCGTTGATTTCCTCCCATGTAATTCGGTGGAACACTAATGCAGAAGTCGTGTCATAGCGAGTTTTATAACGTACTCGCAGTGTATCAATGTCTGACCATATGAACATTTTCAAAGTAACCAACCCTTTTATAGCATTCAGATGCCAATGATTGAAAACTATATGCCATTTCGAATGCAGTTGTTATTTGCGTTTTACTTGAATCTGTACAAAGTCGCTATAAATGGATTCAAGCAGCTCCCAAGGTAGATTCCTTTTCTAAACTGTCAATTGACAAAAATGTAATTCAGTGGCACGCTTATTGCAGAAGTTGTGGCGTCGAGAGCCTTATTTTCTATTTAAAGTTTCGTTTTTGTCATCATCTTTCCCGAGAATCAGCCGTCTTATACTATTCAGATAGCAACAGTTTCAAAATGAAGAAATGCTTGTGTTTCACTTGAATCTGTACAAAATACTTGTAAATACGTTCTCGCAGCTCAGGAGGTAGACCACGAGTTCTCTCCACTTCTAAAGAATCCGAGTGGATAATAGCTTTGGACCGACTAAGAAAAGGTAGTGATAGTACGGAGACCATCTGTCATGTTTAAGGTAAGCTGTATCTTTATACTTCCATTTGTGAAGTTTCACGCACAACTGAAACAGTACTTGGTCTCTTTGACCCAAGGAGACAACTCCTGCTCTTTCTAAAAACTTGGGGGTGGTCACATCCAGACAGGTTGGCTATTTCCCTTTGAAGGAGAGGAATTGACTAACAAAATCACAATTGCCAGGAAATGTGTATTCTTCTATTATTCGTGCTCTGCTGTGAGCTTTTGGTGTAAATAGTAGCTTGTGAATGCACAGACGACATTCATAGATCAGCAAGCTGACTAAATTCCTTTCCATAGTGGAGCGAGTCAGTGCTGCATCACTCTTGTCGCATGGCACAACATCACTCTCGTCGCTTGACATAGCCTCATAGTTGTCTTCATTCATTTAGAGAGATTGATATACCACATTTTTTTCTGTGTTGAATTCATTTTTCAAGGTAGACGTGTTTTCTCAAAATGATCTTTCTTCCTTTGAATTGTCTCTTTTTGTACTGAAGGGCAGCACCGTCTTTTGATTTGAAAGTCGCACTAATTTCATGTAGATAATCTCAAACACTTTTTTCCAAGGGTTGATGGTCGATTTGGTAGTGTGACAAATGTACAATCTTGTGGAAACGTACGTTTGTATGCGAAAGTCTTGATCTTGATCTGACTATAAGGCTTATTTTAACACGTCAAAGTTCACCACATTGACTCCAAAGAAGGTTGAGTGTCAGTCCTTTCACTTTGTATTTTTGGGTCCACCACTGGCAAAATTCAGAATAGTCTCTACAATGTACAATAGTTCGTTGATACACAATTCTGAAAGTACTTCTTCGATATGAGGGTAATATCATCCAGGTTGATCGATGTACATGCAACTGTCTGTGTTAACAGGAGGAGGTCTCCTAAATGTTCCAACAGAGTACAGTGTTAAAAGAGCATTGGCTGTCACGAACGATAGAACAAACTCCATGACCTCTTCGCAATTAACCAAGATCAAATATTCACGTACAACTTCCACGGGTTTGATGAATTTTACTTTATCGTCGATTATCTGAAAGTATTTGACTTGGATCCACCAAGTATTCGGTCCTAGGCACCAAGAGACGTCGAGCGAGATTTCCCCAAAACCATTCTGCATGGCTTTAGCAAACGTTATTATTCCTTCGCTCTGTTCCGCGTCTTCCATATCGATGCCTTCTATAGTTAGGTACCATTGTTTCAATTTGTCGTTTTCTCATTGGATGTGCCATCAGGATGGATGTCAATATCTCTTGACTCGAACCGTCGTCCTGTTGCTACTGTTCTGTGGTAGGAAAGTGCCAAATTTAGTAAATTTGTAACAGCCGGTAGTCACATTCGAGAGCTTGAATCAATTCTACATTCTCTTACATTCTGTCAAAGCGAGCTCTAGGTCATCGTGTGGACAATGTTCGTGACGACATAAGGAAAACGTCAGTTTCATATTTGATTAGACTTAATACTTGCCAATGTGTTCCAAGTCAATGTGGTCTGTCAAACGTTTAGTGTGTCAAAGAATTTAGATCGAAGAAAGATAAGAAGATTAGTTGGGTTTGTATAAAGATACTAGATGGTTGTCTGAACAACACAGGCAACGGAGTCACAAACGAGTTAAACAAGAGCACCGTATATTTATGACATTTAGACCCTTTTTCTAAATTACAATAATTTTTCATATTCTATCATTTTATTGCTCAGAGCAATGTGAAATATGCGAAATATTGTAAAACATTTGCCTGAGGCTCCAAGTTGAACAGCTTTCTGATCACCTTGTAGATTGTATTAATTGGGCATATTTTTACATATATTGGTAGCCAACCCACTGAATTCTGGAGTAACCGGATACGTATGTGTAGACAGATAGTCCTACCACGCCGAAACGATGCACGTTCTCTACCGTGAAGTGCATATTAGAATATCACATGACCAGTCACAATTATATTTATTCATCTTACGTCACATGTCAGGCAATTGTAGTTTCACCCAGTTTAACGTGGCCAACCAAACGTGTAGTCTTAATCGCTCATATTATTTAGTATATTCTCCGTCATCTTGTTACAAGTTATCGTCCAACAAAAAGTTGTACAACTTTGCTTTTCGAGAGCTTCATACACCATATATTGTTTTTGTTATCAGGTAGACAGTTTCTCTCTGAAATCACATGAAATCAGTAAGATGGTGTCCTCTACGTTATTCTTTTTTTCTTTTTTTTTTTTAAATTACTGAGAGGAACGCTTGACCTTAAATGCAGTACTTATCAGATAAGCACATATTGTGCAGAGTATACAGTTGAAAGTATTCACCAGTCGAACATTACAAACATTTCGTGTTATTAACTGTTCATGTGATTTGTACATGTTAAATCTAGTTTAAAATAAATGGCAATACGAATTCTAAACTACTCTATAAGTAATTCTGCCTTTATTGTTCCTCCCCATCTTTTCATTAAAATTGTCATGTAACAATTAATATGAAATATATTCTCAAGTTGCCCTGTGTATAACGATTGATATTATTATCTCGCACACCCACACCTATCCCCATATATAAATATATATATATATATATATATATATATATATATATATATATATATATATATATATATGCAGATATATATATATATATATATATATATATATATATATATATATATATATATCATATAGGATATATCATTTTTAATTGGTTCTGTACTGAGATTAAAATCCGGATCAGCAAGTTACGGCACCAATCACCTTGCTTGTATTCACAAACCCATACCTTGTCAACGGAACGTACATCCCCAAAAGAGAGTGAAACCTAATCCTGGACATAACCACATGGCGATTCAGTAATTAACTCTCCTCTACATATACAGTCATCCCGGTTTCCTCTGACAGCAATCGAAGCATATATAAGTAAATATAGAAAGTTACAAATACGCACCAGACTGAGCGGAACATGCTGTCCCTAGATGCTACAGGATGATGCATGCTAATATGAACTGAAATTATATGGAGAAAGATTATCAAACAGGTTAGAGAATTTTTAATTTGTCCACATTCGAACTCGCATCTGATAGTTACGGAACTCATTGCGTTGCCATCACGCACCAAGCAACATATCCTCTCAACTAAGAGCACATCCCCAGAAAAGGATGATATCTAGTCGTGGATATAGGCATTCGTGCGTAGCCGATACACTCGCATGGTGACCCATTAAAAATTAGGTCTCCTCTATATACACAATCACCCCGGATTCCTCTGTCAGAAATCAAGGTACATAGAAGTTAATATAGAAAGTCACAAATATACACCAGACAGAGCGTAAATTGGTATTCATGTCTCCTACAGGATGATGCGTGGAAATAGGAATATGCATACATATGACAAACACTATTGTTCTAACGTATCTTAAAAGTGATCTACCTGCACAAATAATATATAATTCGCTTAAGTACTTGCTTGTGAAAGCCTAAGATCTCTATAGTAATTGTAGACTTTTCAACAAGCATTGGTTTGAGACTGACGAGACATGCACTCAAAAAAAATTCTTTTAAAATTTTAAAAATCAAAGAGCGATTATGCTAGCTTGATAAGCTTCTCAGTCGAATCCGACTTCGGGCAAAAGCGTGGAACAAATATTAAATATTCCTTGCCTACCTACCGATAATTGGGGCAATAATTCTTCTTTTTATTTTTTTTTTAAATGACCCACTCCCAATATATAATTGATTACTCACTTCGAGAAGACAGAATATCAAAGAAATTGCAATACAAATGCATGGGTATAAAAAGCAAATAGGGATACAACGAATGAGAAGAACCTATCATTGTTTCGCATGATGAATGACATTAATATCGCATAAAAACAGAGATATAAAACTGGCTGGAGAGATGCTTTAAACTCAGTTCCTACTAATGGAATGGGAACATACTTCACGGTAGTCAAAGTCGGTACAAAAGTGTTTGATTTTCTAGCATCAGGCACTTGTACTCAGATTGCATTGAATTCGCAGAAACTTGTTATATGGGTTCCAGAAATGTTATGACTTTTGTAAATACTTTAACTTGAAAGCACATTATATGAGCGAATGGTGCAGAATCTGAGCAAATAATATGAACAATTAACTGAACGTAAATCATTCGTGAGCCCATATGTGATGACGACTGCAATACGACTGAGTTTTTCAGTGTTTTAAATGCTTTGTAGAAACTTTGCCTGCGATGACATATTTTGGTTGAGATAAGGTTTCAGCAAATAGTGTATTAGAATTGTTACTGTTGTGTACCTCTTATTCAGTATTGACATAATATATCCTGTACTTGTATGCATACCGCAAGCAACAATTCATTAATTTATATTTATTGGCTGTGTTTTTTATGCAAAGTTGTTCCTTATTATTTTACAGCTGTAATTATTTGCTCTCGAAGTCGATTTCTTTCGGTTAAAATCAGTTGAGTATGAAATCATCTGCTCTTTACTTAAATATTTCGTAACATGCTTTAGATAAGTAAAGAACAAACAAAGAAACATGTACAAAGAATAAACCTTGTATATCTATCCTTTAAAATCATGAAGAGAATACAGCAAGGTAGACACTCGTACTAAAATATATATTATATCATTTAAGCTTGTTATCTTCTCAATGGTGACAAACCAGGATTGCACCTCGCAATGTTTATACAAGAAAATTTTTAGGGGAACGTGCGCTTAAACACAAGGGATACCAAAGTCAACAAACATAAAATAAATAATTAATTGAAACATGTCAAGTGGTACTGAAATTAATGCAAGAAGCATATGTATCTCTCATATTTGCCAAACGTGAAAGAAGTCACTATATTTAGCTTCGCCATTTGCAAAAACTGTAGCAGCTGTAAATGTGTTTTTTCTCGAGACTTCGGTTATGATATGAGAAAAATCATTCACTGGCCGAATCACCTTCATCGGTCTTGGGAACTATTTTATATTGGGAAAGAAGTACCTTTAAGTCGAACGACACGCTTCATCTTTCCTTACTGAAGTCCCTCAGACGCATATGTGTATGTTTCTTTAATGGTTTTCGTGCCACAGCATTGCACTGTGCATGCGATAGAGAGAGATAGGTGGGGGTTCGTGGCGAGACAAAACGTACCATCAATTGTATAGATTTGCGCATTTTAGCAAGGGAACAATTTATGAGCTCCTTTTTATTGCAGAATTTACCCAATACATGATACAAAATCGTTGATCTATCAAAAATGCCATATTTTACAAAGGATTATGCTGCGTATTAACGGGAAAACTTGGTTATCAGTCGCCAGGAACGAATTTTCGGTTTAAATGTCAAGGTGGTAAAAACAAATTACTGGACTGGAAATATACATTGCATATGCATTTTGTTTCCCTTTGCAAACTGGAAAGGTTGAGTATACCATTTTTCACTCTTGTTGAAAATACGAACTTTATGACATCAAAAACATTGATGTAGAAAGTGTTACACAATACAGCTCATAATCAGTGCCAAAAAAAAAAATGCAACAAATCTCTGTGTTGCTAAGTCTCCCGATTCATTGTTTGCGATTTACGAAGGCGTTCTATGTGTAAATTATAGAACCGCTTGCCTTTTCTCCCATAATTCCCACAGGCATGAACAAGACCAAGATACATCCGATTGGGATACTTCATTTGATGTGTAAAAAGCACAATGAAAGGAAAATGAAACACTACTTCCGAGAAAAAAAGCCGTTCTTTTATATTTTCAAACACTTTTAACCGGAGAGAACCGCTGTTCCCCAACCAAGAATAAATGTAATAAAAGAAAACAAGTGTATGTGCCAGAGAAAGAATCAATAGAATTCCAATATTTGTCTGTCTTAAGCCCTCAAGCTTACAATTTAGGATGGAAGAAATACGGCAATTGCCTGCTATTTTGGGAAACACCACATGTGCTATAGTACAAGATTCAAAAGCAGCGAGAATAGAAATCTGAATCAAAGCAGCATTTGTCCGAGCACTTTCTTTAGTCCATATCAACCTCTGCTACTTCCATCTCCCATAAACACTGATACGCAACCCGCATTCACCATCCCATCTTGCAAATAAAATATGGTAATAGTAATCCACTTGTTGAAGACATATGCAATTTCCTTCAATGTGTGAAAAGGATGAAGCATACTTTAAATTGTATGATAATTTCCACGTACAAACGGCATAGAAGTCCACTTTTTAACGGCTATGATAAATAATAATACACAAGTGTTGACCTTTGATGACTGAGATTAATACATGTACAATTATTTATCAGCTTTCAAACGTGCCAATCATCGAGGATGTAGCCAAGATGAATATAATTTTTTTTCAGGGGTTGATACATACTTGTATCGACCGAAATCAAAAGTCAACATTTATTTTATTATATGACCTTTAAATTTCGTACAGTTTTCTTTTCCTCGCCTTAGTCTTATAATGACACTACTCTCCATTCGGACTTTCAACAAAAGTAAGCATTTAGTTCAAGATATAAGATGCTGGTAGGGATTTAGATTACTGGAATCAATCATATGAAAAATAGAAAATAAATATAAACGAATTACAAGTATAGTGCATTGATCAGTAAAGCCGCATCAACTCGAGGTGGTATGTGATCAGCTCATGGCACATACCCGCACTTGATATGATACATCTTTCACTCGAGATGTTACATCTTTCTTAGTTGACATGCTATGATCATTACGCTTTCAGTATGTACGTTCAAGAAGAGCAATTACTTGGATACATGGGGTTGAGTGTGAAATTGCAATACCCCTGGTTTTGCGCACCGAAGCAGTTCTCTGGGTATTTCACTATTCAAACTGAATGCAGACGACGTGGAATTTGAAGACAGTCTGCGATCTTCACCAGACAGCTAGAGAGTAGTTTAGGTATCCTTTAAACGTCGCGGGAAAGCATTTTGTATCTTTTTTGTTGCATGAATTTGGAAACTATACATCACTATCTGACAAAATACACTTGTTTTAATCCTATACCTAATGTTCACTCGTTTCTGGCGGCGGCAGGCGGTGGGGTTGGACGTGGCGGGGGGAGGGGAGAGGGGGGCGGTAATACAGTACTTCCACACTTTGGAAATGTGGTGATACATAATCGGAAAAAGCTAGTAGGTAATACAGATATGCTTATCTGTCTAGCGGAAATTATTATTTGAAGTTATGTATCCTTTATAGGGTATATATTGAAAATATAGACAGTAAATTATCGAAATGTGTTCTTCCCTGCCTACGATTTTCAGAGCTAACACTTCGTTATTTAAAACGAAGGTGAGAACAGACGAAAAGAGTAACGGACAAAAACACAAACAGAGGGACGAGCGGATTAAAACACTTCGTCACTTATAAGTGATATGTGATGCACACTCAAGCACGATTGCATGCCCTAAATAAAATACAAATACTTACATTTTGTCGTGTGAATTGTATGAAGCAATTGAAGCGTAACAAGCCACGAGGATATAATGTGGCTTATGAATAAATTCCCTGATTATCGGTAAGTTTGCAACGCTTGCTTAAATCTAGGTTCAATACCCACAACCCCGTCACTAAGTGATTAGAGTGCATCAGAGTCGCACAACATTTTTGGTTTGGTTGGGCTAAGTCCGTTTAAGGTGTTTGGCCTTGTGGCTTTAGTTTGGCAATGAGAGTAAAGTGCCTTGCGTAAGAATACAACTCATCTCGTCACTGTTTATTGGTGTACATCATATACACACAAACAATGGTTTCGTTTGGTTAGGATAAGGTTCTTTGCCTAAAATGTACCTCATAGCTCAAAAAGCAACTAGTGGAACTCTCTATGGGTCCACCAAAGCTTAAGAAACTTACATTATATTCTCTCACGACTATTTATACTACTTCGAGATGCTGCATAAACAGCTGTCTGAATATACACAAAATTAACACAAAACCAACTGCTTTCATATAAACAACTCATGTAAAATAACTAACTTTATCCAATATGGCTTTTGAATTAGACTTTTTCCGCAAAGAGCTTCATACACCTCCATATACAAATTTAGAAGGGGTGACAATAAGCGGTCAATTTTCTCACTTGAATTATTCCCCTTTCCAAATGTAGAGATTTCTGTGAATATTTCATAGTGTGAAGATTGATACTGCTAGGCTCATCATTTGATATGAAAAATATTTGCCCAACACTGAATTCCATAATCAAATAAAACAATCACCAATATCACACGAGTTTATAAATAGAAACGGACATAATATAAGCTCTGACCCTGTGACAATTAGTATGCCTTCAGAGATATTTAACATCTAACATAATGTACGCTTAAATCAAAGATTTATTATATTCATGCTTTTTCTTCCGAATGAATGTAGTTTTCGACACTAAGAAAGCTATAGACAGCTGCAAAGTCACGCGTCATTCTGCTAAAATAGTTTGTCTTCTTAAGACACACTTTGGAAAACAAGCTTCGATTCAATGGCGGGTCAAATCAGGCTTCAGTTCAGTGGAGTGTCAAAACGGATATTGATTCATTGGCGGGTCAAAACGGGCTAAGACTCAATGTTTTGATCAAAACGTGTTGTGACTCAATGGCGGATGAAAACAGACTTCGATTCAATGGCGGGTCAAAAGCGATTATACAGGAAACCAGTGCCTTCAAAACTGCAAACGAACGTTGTTGTCTTTCAAAAAAAAAACAAAAACAAAAAAAAAAAACAACCCCACGTATATGTTTATGGTGAGCTTGGTAGAACTCCTCTACATTTACAAATAAAGAGAAAATGGTTGGCTATTGGGTAAATCTCATTAATGGTAAACAAACGAAACTATCTTATATCATGTATCTGAGACTATTGCAGGATTATAATAATGGTCTAGGCAGAAGTAAATGGATAGAGAGCATTCATAACTTCTTATCCAAAACTGGGTTTCAGTTATTTTTTGGTTAATCAAAATATTTCCAATAAATCCTGGTTAGATACAATCTTTAACGAAAGACTTCATGATCAGTTTATACAGACATGGGAAATCATCCATTACTAACTCGACAAAAACTGATACATATAGAATTTTTAAAACGGAATTAAAATTAGAACATTATTTGTTCAAAGACTTTTAATAAAAAATAAAGCAAATATAACAAAAATTCGAACATGTAATCATTATTTACCTATAGAGAAGGGAAGATTGGAAAATTTGCCGAGATATGAAAGATTGTGCAATCTTTCCATGTAAGACTGCGTGGGTGATGAATTTCATTATCTCCTGTAGCTATTTCAAAGAACAACGAAAGCAAATACTACCCAAACAATTCTATATCAGACCACATGTACCAAAGTTTAAAGAATTATTGAGTTCTGAGAAAGTTAACGTTTTAAGAAATCTCTCAAAATGGATTAATATTATTTTATCAAAATTTCGTTAATTTCAAATCAACTATACTCGATGTGTAAGTTGTTCTTTCAATTTTTTTTTTTTTTTTTTTTTTTGTGAGAAGAGAAAAGTACCATAGGTTCATCATTGTAAAGTAATGAGTTTACTACAGATTAATTTGTGTTAAATTGATCGTAATTTATATCCTGTCTTTCCAATTATGTCAACATGCATGTATTTAAGTTTAAACTTGTTCGTATTCCATTGGAGTATTGACTGTGATATTGCTGTCAATTTGTGTTAAATTGCAATTACTGTGAAAAAAATTATATCGTCCATGGCTGATGTACACGCATGCAAAGTGAGATACTAATATTTTACCTCGTATGTTGCGTATTGCAACATGTGTAAAATAATAAAGAATTTGTCATGGTCATTGTCATTGTCAAAAATCGCAAAAGACAAATCCTTAATGCAGCCAATAACAAACCTTACTTTCCCGGACAATACTGATTCCAATATCCATGCAATTCGATTGTGTGAAACTGAAAACGAATAACAATGCAACTCAATTTCGTAATAGTAAATTAATGAATAAATATAGATTATTTATGTCAAATAATACATTGCTTAAACTTGGGTGATTGTATTAAAATGACACAATGCTTATGCGTCTGTTTTGTTTCCATGAGATCAGACACTAGATTTAGATGGTTTTATTGCTCTGCAGAGATATTGTGGAAAAATCTAGATGCAATCTCAGTTTGTACTTTTAGCAGCAATTAAGCTTATATTCATTGTTGGAGGCTTACTCACTGAATCCTTTTATATTGTCCAGTTTTATCAAGATTAACTTTTCGACAATGTGTTTAGTCTCTGCTAGTGTTACATGCAAACAATGAAGGCATTTTAACATTGTGGACTGTAACCCCCCCCCCCCCCCCACACACACACACACACACGCATCTCGGCTACGTCTACTTGACTGTATGGTAAATATGGTTGATTACGTCTACTTGACTGTATGGTAAATATGGTTGATTACATCTACTTGACTATATGGTAAATATGGTTGATTACGTCTACTTGACTGTATGGTAAATATGGTTGATTACGCCAAAGTAGAATGACACTAAATGTACTGGTTACAATTCAGACTTTCTAAATGCATTGTTTACATCTGGCATAGGCTTTGACTAGGGACACGTTTCACTTTTGTGATTATTATTATTATTATTGCGACCTTTTATAATAGTAAATTAATTAACAATATAGTTTAGTAAAATTAGACAACTAATTGCATAATATTAGTGATCGTATGATAGATGTTACAATGCATATGGGTCTTTTTTGTTTTGATGAGACCAGTTCCCTGATGCATGCAGTTTTATTGCTTTGTGGAGATAGTGCGATAAAAATAAATAATTCAGATTCAATCACAATTTGTACTTTTAGTAGCAATTAACCATATATTCATTTGCTTGAGGCTTATTGAATGAATCCTTAATATTATCCAGTAATCTTGTTTAGATTTATCGTTCGACAATGGTTCTAGGTCGAGCTAGTGTTTGCATGCAAAGAATACACGTGATTCAACACAGTAGACCCAGTTTCCCCCTACTTGTTTGTATGTTGTCAGTCACGCGAAAGTAGAACGATACAGAATTTGTAGGTTGAATAATTCGCACTTTCTAATTGCATTCTTTACACTTAACGTAGACTATGACTAGGAACACGTTTCACCTTTGTAATTATTACTGCGACGTTTTGGCGACCTTGGTTAGGGTAACATGACGTCATTCGTTCGACCAATGTGTAACCACTGTTTTTTTTTTCTTCGATTCGACTAAAGACGAGGGCCGCCTTATTTGGCCTTAGTTTATATAATGCAGCAAAATGGTGGACAGGATATATCAATCTTTGTTTCTACTTTCCCCTTTTCTGCATATGATCAAGATAATATATTTCCTTGATTTATCGGTTGGAACAGATACATATGAAAAGAGCAACAAACTTGCCCCAAAAAGGTTATATAAGGGGATATTCCATTCGAAACCTAAAGGAGAGATTATCTCTTTCACATCCAGCATGCACGATGCGTGTACATCATTATATATACTTTATAGGTTGGATTAATCCGTAGTAATTATGGTAATCAAAGAGGAAACGACCAGGTCATAATTTTCAAACTATACAATGATATAACTCAGCATTAAAAAATCACAATAACACTCAATATAGGTATTGTCTACAGTTCTGGCTCCATAAGCGAGGGAGTGGCGCGGACTTATCATAGCAAGTGTATAACATTCACTATTAAAAGAAAAAGGTTTTATTACTTACCTTTTGCAATATTATCTATAGTTTACTGGAAATGACAAATATGTCTATTTAACAAGATCTTTTTTCAGAGAGAGAGAGAGAGAGAGTCACCGTTGTTTATAGACCTCATCAATGCACGACGTGATTAAAACATTCAAAATTACACCAATTCGGGTTGACAAGAGCTGATAGCAAATCTCTTTTAAGGTTTAAGAGGATGTGGTGGGGGTGGAGAGGGCTGCTTGTGATTACTATCAACGAAGAATCATTTCTCAAACAAAAACCGAAGCAGTTGTTGTTCATGCTGTTTCAAACAAAATATCCTCGATAAATGACAAATTAACGGGCCGCATTCAATTTAGGCCTATGTAATCTATAGCATCTTTGGAAATGTGCGTTTGTGTGTATGTAACCTAGTGTGCGTGCGTGTGTGTGTGTGTGTGTGTGAGAGAGAGAGAGAGAGAGAGAGAGAGAGAGAGAGAGAGAGAGAGAGAGAGAGAGAGAGTACAAGGCTGCACACTAGAACATGACTTGTCTTACTTTTTATATCTGGTCTAGAACTCGATTCACCCAGTTTAATTTTTACTTTGTCTGCTGTGTCAGTGTCTATCCATATTAAATTCCTTTGAGAAACACGCTTACCATCTCTATAAATTCCAACATGAGCTTCAGTTTCAGCTGGAGGGTTTTCCCCCAACTTTTTTCTACGACAGTCAAAGACAGCTTAGCTGTGTTCATAGGTGAATAAGCTAAAGTCATAACGTTTTGAAATTTACAACGAGTTATTTATTTAAATTGGAATTACAACTGAAGAGAATGCTAACTTCTTTCAGTTTTTCTTTCCGGCTTTAATTTCATTCAAAACATGAAATTATTACTATAGGCCTAATCCAGACAGCCAGAGCATGTTTGTCTAATCGAGAGGCGAAATCAGCTGTTCAGTCCCACCCGAATAATCGACTCGTTTGGTCTTATACGAAACAATGTTACAAAGCACATGTCAGAATGTAATTTCGACGAATGTGTGGAATGTCAGGGCCTGCGACTCTCTCTCTCTCTCTCTCTCTCTCTCTCTCTCTCTCTCTCTCTCTCTCTCTCTCTCTCTTAGCCGATTATCTGCATTTTTTATCGATCCAGCTTTCAGCTTTATCTTTTCAGAGTGTTATAAAGTCGAATTTGTTTATTTGTTTGTTGTTGGGTTTTTTTTTTTTTTTTTTTTTCATTCACTGCATTATTATATATACATGATACGATCACATTGCCCTCGTTGTTGATGTAAACCAAATTTACGTCAATGCAACTTGCAAATATTTTACAAAGATTAAATTAGAATGAGAATGTGGGAAAAAGTAGTTCAGTGGGTGGGGCTAAATTATTATTATTATTTTTTTATTTTTTTATTTTTCGGTTCATACAGGTAAACACCCAAAAAATTCAAAACGACCTGGCCAATCAGATTGCTGGTAATCATAATGACGAAAGGAAAAATTAATTACAATATTATATCGGGTCATGAAACAAAACTTTAACTATAATTTGTTATCTGTGGTCACGTTATGACATTTTTTCATTGTCTGAAAATTGGCGAGTAGTTTAAGTTCGACATGCACCCTGTTAACATTTGAAAGATTCTTCAGTGATTTCGGAAACTATCCAATGTGAGCTTTACAAAAGATTCTAATGACACATATATAAGTTTATCGCAATTTAGGTAGTTTTAAAAATTCACTATGTCTATTCTGTTACCTTAAAAAATATTAGAACCATTGGAGACAATCTTGTATGAAAATGTGTAGAGTTGTACAACGATATCCAATTTATGCTTTTTCAAACATGTTTTATATACATTTAACTTATTGAAATCATATTCAATGCGTGCTTCGCAAAATAATCTAATGTTTGCGTTTGATAAAGACATTACACATGATCACAATATATTCAGATTTGACTGAGATTTATTCACTCTGTATTTCATTCCTTTATTTTAAAAGATTCCTGTACATATGCATACTACTGTAAACTCTTAGTCTGAATACAGCTTTAATGGTTGTCTACCAACGTATCCTCTTGAAACACTGTGGTTAAATAAACATACTCCTTGCTATTGTATTCAGTCTTTTAGTAATAGTTTTTGTGCCACTCCATGTGGTGCACCCAAACTTATTTTACTTTTTTAATGATACGCATCTATTCATATTTGAATCTCTGACGACAAAAGTGGTGATTCTCTGAAATTTCTGCCATAACAAATATATATATATAATATATATATATATATATATATATATATATATATATATATATATATATATATATATATATATATATATAAAGTTGATTAGTATTGTATCTCTAAGAGTTGTTGGGCTTACACTATTCCTAACTATTAATAATATTTTTGACGGGTGAAAACGTTTCCATATTTCATATTGTAACTATTATAGTTGTGATAATACAAAGCTTTGTCGTGGTTCGATCGTGAAAGCACGTAAAAACAAATAGGCTTAGATTCACAATTGGTAATATCGATATTCCACTGACACTGTCTTACCTCAACAGACCAGTTTCCTGATGATATAATTGTACGGGTTGGAAATACAAAATGATAAGACGGAAATAGAGATATCGAACCCAATGTGTCCCAGGATCTCAATTAACACCACAGTGCGCATGTCTCAGACTTTCACAAAGGTAATCAGAAACCCAAATTAATGCAATGGTCAGATATCACTGTAATCTCAATGCAATGTGGTCTACTAATTTAAACTGTGTAGGTCTCAGAGCTGGCGGTCTTAAATTCACCAAACATGTAATCGTGTATGTCATCATATTTGGACACACGAGTAAAGTAAGTAAATTCTTCAGTCGGACCTTTCTGGGGTTTTTGTTTAGAAAAATGTATTTTGTCAAGTTTGAACTTTAAAAAATACCCAAGAGTTAGTATGCGCGTGTAAAGCGGAAATATTTAATAAGCCTTTTCAAACGTAACGTGGGTAGACTTCATCTATAAGTCCCCCCACCCCCACCCTCCTGCCAAAAGAGAAGACAACATGGCCAAAGAAGGCGAAATAAACACACGGCATGATAACAGCCTATAATTAACCATGCATCACAATGCTCAGATCATACACATATGGTCGGACTGGAGACGTATACGTTTAGGGTCTGGCGCATAGGAAACAAATACCACTATGGTTGGTAGCACTCACATTGCAATACTATAATATTCACGTGCTCTCTCCCCTCCCCCCCCCCCTCTCTCTCTCTCTCTCTCTCTCTCTCTCTCTCTCTCTCTCTCTCTCTCATGACGTTAGGCCGAGTTCAATAAAACTGACAACGAGCAAGTCAATAACCAGAAGTGCCAGTTAGACGTCACGGATGAAGCACCCGGTACAAGAAAATAGCGAGCCCCGTGGGTCAGAAAAACTAAAAAAGTATGGGCCTATTTCTCCTAAAATGGTGCTTATATTTTTTTTTTAAAAATCTTTTACATAAAATGAACTCCATGGATTGAGTGCATATTATACCTTTAGTGCAAATATTCCATTTCAGTGAAGCACTGATCGGTCACGGACACCTCAAACAAAATAACAGTTATATTAGTTATCTACCGCCCCCGCTTGGTTTACCTCTACACGCGTTGGGTCTGCAAGTACCTTAAGACCAGCGACTAGACTGGTAACTATTACATTTTTTTTCTAAATCTTGTTCATCTTTCTGGCCTTGTTTCTATAATTAAGCCTGGAATTGGCGGACATACTACAGTATTGTTGCAGTCTGATTTAATTGTGGTTTTACAAGTTGAGTTAGTTTAACTCATTAAAACAATTCTCCCTCCAAATGTTCTTAACACTAAAATAGACTCCATTATCCACCGGTACGTGAAAACAATTCGAAACCACTCAGTATTATCTGACATACCGGTAGCTTTGTTTATTCTACAATCTATGATAGTATTAAATAATGTTCAGTGTAGAATAAGTAAGTATGCGGTCGTTAGAAAATTGATTAGATTTGTTTGCCAAAGATCATCTGAGATAAAAGAAGACAATTCCGTGCACATGACACTATGTACAGTAATGATTTGACCCAAACATGACACTCTGTACAGTCATGATTTGAATGATTTGGCTCGCACATGACACTATGTACAGTAATGATTTGGCCCAAACATGACACTCTGTACAGTCACGATTTGAATCATTTGGCTCACACATGACACTCTGTACAGTCAAGATTTGAATGATTTGGCCCAAGCATGACACTCTGTACAGTCATAATTTGAATGATTATCTCAAACATGACACTCTGTACAGTCATGATTTGAATGATTGGCCCAAATATGACATTCTGTACAGTCGTGATTTGACATTCTGTGCAGTAATTATTGCATGGTCCGTTAAATCCCCCCCCCCCCAAAAAAAAAAAAAAAAAAATTATACAGCTCCCTAATATATCTCAGTTATTCACCACATTTAAGGTTTATTTATATTATCATTATAATTTATATGAGTTTGCTTTCTGATCCAAGTTTCGTATATGATATGGTACATAAATAAATAGTACGACGTGCTCTGTTGGTCCTCTAGGTGAAACGATATATTTGTTTTATCAATATTATGAACATTTACACTTCATTCTGCATTCTAAGTCAACAGAAATAGAAACGAGACATTTAAAAACATTTTAGTCATTCACCGTTCTAGGAAAGACCGCAGCAGATGTTGAATTTAACATTTTATGAAGCAATTTCTCGGTGAAAAACAGGGAACTTAGTGATATAGTAAGCTAACTGAAATTGTAACTAACTGGATACAGAAATCAAGGTATATAGAAGTAATCTCTGCAGTAGGAATCCAGATGGACTGTGTACTTAGATGAGAATTAATTACTGGATCGACATGCAGATATATAAGAATATACCACCGACTTTGTAGCAGCATTTTTTTATTTTTTTAGTGATATGTGCATTGTTGAGATTGTATAGGGGTCGGTGCTCGCCGCCAAAGCGATGGGTGCCGTAACCAGCGGTTCCGGATTCGAATCTCCGTAGAGTACGAAATAAAATTATCTAACATGTATGATAATATTATTTATTTGTGTATATATACAAGTATATATATATATATATATATATATATATATATATATATATATATATATATATATATATATATATATATATATATATACAAGTAGTTCCATCAGTGCAAATGATGATGTGATTGCAATAGTATCCAATTTGAATATATTATTTCCTATTTGAATATATTAGACAAAAACACTCGGTGGAGTTGGTCCATAAACTACCATGAGGTCCTTCAACACCACGCAATATTTATTATATTATACAGAATGAATAACGATTCTCTTGCGAGGGGAAGCAATTTAGCAATATGTAACTCCCCGCACGCAGCGCGTGACTTTTATACAGTAACGGACCATGTGATCCATATCACATTGTATACACCGGTCGGGTTACATGGGGTAAAGTAGGAACTTAAATGCAGTAGGAATAATCTATCGAGTTAGGTACCACTAGGGACAGTCTGAGTAGATTTTGCAAGTATGATAACATAAAATTGTCGTTACAAATTAGCACAAAATACACCCATCATATCAGTTTTTAACTGGCTTTTAGAAGCAACGCACGAATTTATGTCGATAGCACTCTATGGCCCATTTTTACAAACACGTTCATGGCTAAATGTAAATGGGATTCAGATTTCTTGAGGTGGAGAAACAAAAGGTGCAATATATTACACATGATAAACTAGTTTCCGCATTAAATGTCATGTACTAGCCTTGTAAATTGTTGAATTCGTTTTCTGTGACTATTAAATTGAAACAGGATTATAGAAGGTATGCAGTTCCTTGATCTTGCGGCCCACTGTTCAAGTAAAATTAGATATATTTGAGTCCCCGTATGTATCAATATAGTTTTTGTCTGTTTAAATCGTGTATTACTACTGTACGTGGGACATAACAAAACAAGGGAAATAACCCATGTCAAATACTCACTATATTCATTGAAGCAGTCGTATCCCCTGATTGGCAATCTTTGGTTCCTGTTCGGATTTATTTTAGTTCGCGACACATGTATCAAATCAAATTTAAGGAAAATTCTTTCAATGTGTTTCTTCAAAATGAATGGTCCATGCAAAACAATTCTTCTGCTTTTCAAATAAGGATTATAAGATTGTTAGTACGTATTAAAAAATATTAAGTTTCATGCAAGTGTAGCTTGAACATTTCAGAGTATTATACACATTTAATAATTATATTTTAAAATAAACTGATATGGTTTATTAGGATTCTGACACCGGTTTCACTAAACAATGTTCACCAAAGCGTCTCATATGGTTTATTAGGATTCTGACACCGGTTTCACTAGATAATGTTCACCAAAGCGTCTCATATGGTTTTATATACACCTTGTGATTTTATTATGGTATCTTCTTTTTGCATAAAACTTACAAAATATTTTTTCATAAGCTTTCAAATTTTACAGAAATTTGGGCGTAACCTGTAACAGATTCCAAACAGAGCAGCACTCGGCCTTTTCCGTCAACTCCGAAGAAACCTCTGAAGTCATTGTAGAAATACAGAGTCATACAATTGATGAGTTTGGATGATTAGCCTCCAGCGGAGTCACCAGTGTAATTCAACTGACACGGCCGACGGTGATCCAATTTCCATTGTCTCCCATTCAAAACACGCTCAGGCCTTTCTGCCAATAATCGGAAAATCACCTCCGAAATACTACAGTAGCCGCCATTGCATATACATGCATATATCATTCGCAAATTCGAGGTCAGTCCTATGGCTCATACCTCGAATGTATACCGATTGCTGCATTTGGACCACCTTGGCTATTTACGAAACAAGGATTGACCAAGAAGTTGCGAATGCATCGAACTATTGTTTCATTCGAGGCATATTTTTGTCTTGCAGAAATAGCAGAGGACGTTTTGATTGATGCATATATGCAAATATCTTGTTTACCCAATGACGTCATCAAAACGTTCATTACGGCGACTCGACTGAGATGACTTCTTCTTGGCCAAAACATTACCAAATTTCTTTTCTTGGAGCATGAACTCACTGGAGAACTATTTTATTGAGATCTTTTTTATTAATGAACTTGTGCAAATAATTCTATAATTGTATCATAATTCTTTTGAAATGGTTCTATTTTGCCTGGCGTACTTCAATGTGTGACTGATTGTCCCGCCATTTTTCGGAGAATTCCCACCTTTTACGCTGTATAACTCTATAAGTGTAGTTCCAAAATGGATTTTGGTATAAAAAGCACGTGAACCACGTGGTGTTCCAATTATGTCTTCTTCCGCCACCATATTGTGCCGTGAAAATGACAGAGAGAAATTCATTTGGAAAATCATTCCCCACATACCATCCTTTGTCTTTGCCAGTTCTCTTAATAGCTAAAAACAATTATTGATCACCCTACTGTAACCGGGGTGCAAACTAGCAGATGTATGGCTTCTCCGTGTGAACTTAGAACGTCTAGAATGTCCTGAATGTTCCTCTCGGAGTGTACCCTATTAGACCATTATTTCTACACAATATTAATACAACGGAGTGTACCCTATTATACTATCAGTTCTACACAATATTAATATAAGACATCCGCTTAAAAATATCTTTACACAGTCAGTAGACTTCTGGCCTCTAAAATGTAAACGTGTAATGCAACTGGTTTGGTTTGGTTTTGTGGGGTTTAACCAGTGGCGTAGCTAGGCAAAGTGCCGCCCAGGTCCAACTACCGAAATTATGCCCCCACTCCATTCGTAGTATTTATAATATATACGGTACTCTTACCAAATTGCCGCCCCCTAAAAAGTGCCGCCCGGGGCCACCGCTACCTTCTCCCCCCCCCCCCCCTCCTCCCACTCGCTACTCCATTGGGTTTAACCCATTTTCAGCACATGATAGGCTATACATGGCGGTCAGTATATTTGAAGAACCCAGGAAGACCCCGGGAAGAACCACCGACTCAAGGGAAGCTACTGCCAAGCTTTCTTACATACCTACGTTGGTCGAGCCGAGACTCGAACCCAATCGGACAGAGGCGAGATGTGAGTGATCTGTAAAGTCATTGAATTTCGTGCCTCTTCTTCATTTCTCTCTCTGTCTGTCTCTCTGTCTCTCTGTCTGTCTCTCTCTCTCTCCATCTCTCTGTGTCTCTGTATCTCTCTCTCTCTCTCGTTCACAATGTCTGGCTGATTGTTGAAAAACTTTCACATTTTTTGTTTAAATAAAGCGTCAAAACTGTTTGACTTCAGCGTTTCTTCCTGTTGAGACTGTCAGACTGTTGGTAAGCCATACACTGCGTATTAGTCAAAGTTTACGTTTTGGCACTGATATATTTATTATTAATATACATTAATTTACAGCCTACCATACAACTAAAAGAATGTGAAAAGACCTAGCTCTGCCTGGAAAAAGCATACTGGATTTCTCCCACCCCACTAAATATGTCAATCTCACTAACAGGTGTATACAAATACTTGCGTATATTCACTGCACATGCATTTTTTTAAGGATATGACGTTTTACTAATATATTCTACTATGTACATATATCTGATATTTACAGTTTTCTCTAATGTTTTATAATGAGAAATAATTGCTTCATTTGTGAATTCAGATACACACATTTTATTGTCACACACTCAGTATATGTCAGAAATATATTATTTAATGAAGCTTGAACGTATGACTGAACTAAACACTAAAACCCCACCCAATCGTAAAACACGGATTTTATGAGCTACGGAAAGTACAATTCTCAAAGTTATAGTATGTGTAAAAGATTGGCATCAGTTCAGTTACACAACATTATTGGTTGCAAACAAAAGGCTTAACACACACACACACACACACACACACACACACACACACACACACACACACACACACATATATATATATATATATATATATATATATATATAAATGTATACACTAGACTTTCTTAACGGTCAAATTATAAAGTTCTAAGTATATCTTAAGTCATGTATAGACGAAGCAATGATTTTTTTCCAACCTACTTCACCCTTATTTCATCGAATGTGTCACAAATCACACAGTATTGCTAAACTTACTGTACATAATGTGTCACATTTACAGTGAAAGTGTGGATGATGTAAATACATAGGGTCAAGACTTGAAGAGCATCGTAATGTTATAACAACAAATTTACATACTTGCTATCGTATCGATACGGCAACATAATTACAAAGGAGCACGGTGCTGACGCCCTGAAGAAAAGGGTGGTTAGGTTTCGCTTGACTTACAGAGGATGAAAATATAACACACCCAACCTAACAGATCGAGGTACCCGATCCGTGTCGAGAAAAGTTACATTTACGAACAACAATGTCGGTGAAACAGGTAAGTTTTTACTTTTTTCGTTTACTGTACACACAGATCTGTCTTTCTGACCATGCTATTAGCTTCGCGCATGTGTGTGTGTGTGTGTGTTTGTGTGTGTGTGTGTTTATCTTCATATACTTGTATATGAATGTCCAAATTATGACCAAAAAGATTTTTGTGGAAATCAGCAGGGCCATTGCCACCGAATGTCTTTTGATACGGCATTCCCTTTTTATAATTGTGGCTTGTGGATACTATTTCAATGGTATACACTAAGAAAATAACTGGTGTATGCAAAATTTTGTTTGCGGGAGATTTCAGGTCGCCCTGTTTTAAAGCTGGATAATTTTTTTAACGTTTTAATGTATACAATTAGAGTCAAAAGGTTGGTACGGCCATGGCATTACCGGCCGTATTGTCTGCGACGACCTTGTATCAATCGTATGATAGCCCATCCTCCCACCTCAAAAAGGACCATTATGTAGCAGTATGAAAAAGATTCCTGAACAAAATTACACAACCATATCTCCTTCAAAAAAAAATATTGTATTGTAAATGGAAATATAGTAACCAAATGGAAGATACACAGATGGACAAAGATACATGTATTCCTAAAATATGTACTACACGCTAAACAATGAAACAAAATCTATTTTGTATGAAGCCACGCATTCTAAAGATTCCGATCTTGTTTGAATTTAAATTGAAATGTTTTTATCCCATATCTTTGGCAATACATACAAGCATACACTATAGAAGATTATACGTAGTGTTATTATAGACGGTAACACAGAGAGTCAAGTCAATCAATGCTATTTGCTCGTGTCCTTTGCAGTTTCTCTTTCCCTCTACATTTTAACAACAGATCTATATCAAGTTCTGAAGAATCTTCCAACAAAATGATATCAAAATGCATGTATATATTCCTTTAGAAACGGTTTTACAGCATGTTTTGTAAAGTTGCGTTTTCCAACGTCATAACGTTGTTGCATTGTGTATTTAAACCTATGTTACTATCTTAACATTCTTAATATTTGCCTGAAATAAACTGCTTCATATTCAGGAGAGATTGCTGTTTTAAAATTACTCGAGATCTAATAGCATCAATTTTCTACTCGAATGGACGTTTTCTCGCGTTTTCTTACTTAACATATCTCGAAATATATATTCAATAACCGTTAATTGTTATAGTCAGCAATGCATGTCCCCAAGGCCGGATTAAAGGCGGAGCAAATTGAGCAGCTGATCCAAGGCCATCGCCAGTCGGGGGGAGGGGGGCCGCAATGCAGTGAAATGTTTGGGGGGGGGGGGTTCCGGTAGGGGGTCTTCTAACACCTTAATCCAGTCTTGCATATCCCTGTCTGTCGTTCACTGCATATACTATTGCATGCCTCTCTATGCTATCTATCTGTATGTATGTATGTATGTATGTATGTATGTATGTATGTATGTATGTATGTATGTATGTATGTATGTATGTATGTATGTATGTATGTATGTATGTATGTATGTATGTATGTATGTATGCATGTTTGTCTATCTGTAAGCCTTTCTGTTTAGCTACCTACCTACTATGTACATGTCAACATATATAGAATATGTAGCTAAATATGCAATAATAGTGTGACAAAAATGTTTCATTTAGTACAATATTAGACATAAAAAAACAACAGTATCTCAGCTTATATGCAGCTTTTTGTTGTGGTTGAATGCATCGTGAGCAAAAATGATGCATCATCCTGATAATAAGGCAGAATTTTACGGTCGACTTGCACGAATAAGTATCATACTGTGCGGATTTTCCACTTAACTCATTATGTCGTGTTGAATCTGCGATTTTGTCGTCTTTATCCGAACAAGTAAACAATATTGTCATTTACTGATAGTTGTCACCATTAAGAATACAACACTGAAACTCAAAAACTCAAACGTCTTAGTAGCGATCATACTATACCCAAGAGCCACTGATAACATCAAAGGTCCAATCATATTATACCCAAGAGCCACTGATAACATCAAAGGTCCAATCATACTATACCCAAGAGCCACTGATAACATCAAAGGTCCAATCATACTATACCCAAGAGCCACTGATAACATCAAAGGTCCAATCATACTATACCCAAGAGCCACTGATAACATCAAAGGTCCAATCATACTATACCCAAGAGCCACTGATAACATCAAAGGTCCAATCATACTATACCCAAGAGCCACTGATAACATCAAAGGTCCAATCATACTATACCCAAGAGCCACTGATAACATCAAAGGTCCAATCATACTATACCCAAGAGCCACTGATAACATCAAAGGTCCAATCATACTATACCCAAGAGCCACTGATAACATCAAAGGTCCAATCATACTATACCCAAGAGCCACTGATAACATTAAAGGTCCAATCATACAATACCCAAGAGCCACTGATAACATCAAAGGTCCAATCATACTATACCCAAGAGCCACTGATAACATCAAAGGTCCAATCATACTATACCCAAGAGCCACTGATAACATCAAAGGTCCAATCATACTATACCCAAGAGCCACTGATAACATCAAAGGTCCAATCATACTATACCCAAGAGCCACTGATAACATCAAAGGTCCAATCATACTATACCCAAGAGCCACTGATAACATCAAAGGTCCAATCATACTATACCCAAGAGCCACTGATAACATCAAAGGTCCAATCATACTATACCCAAGAGCCACTGATAACATCAAAGGTCCAATCATACTATACCCAAGAGCCACTGATAACATCAAAGGTCCAATCATACTATACCCAAGAGCCACTGATAACATCAAAGGTCCAATCATACTATACCCAAGAGCCACTGATAACATCAAAGGTCCAATCATACTATACCCAAGAGCCACTGATAACATCAAAGGTCCAATCATACAATACCCAAGAGCCACTGATAACATCAAAGGTCCAATCTCTTTTGTCATTAAAGTAAAATCACCCCCTCCCCCAAAATTAGAAAACACAACGAATCTTCTGGGACACTCCCAGTAAACAAAATTTCTAAGAATAATTCATTAGTTGGTTCAAATGAATCCTTCCCTTTATATATATATATATATATATATATATATATATATATATATATATATATATATATATATATATATATATATATATATATTCTGCACTTCATTTCAGAAACATACTATGTGCGGGCTATATATCGTGTCAGTGCTGCTTCTGGCAAGTATAATTACTACAGTTACTACCCATCAGCATAACTATCGCCTAGAATTTTATTTTTGTAATAAGCTGTTTAATTACACTGTATGTGCAACAATTAATTCGTTTGAATGATTTTAGTTAGTTTTTTTATAATTGCATTATGAATACTTTGTTTGTCTTTTTTTTTTTTTTTTTTTTTTTTTTAATCTTTCTTATTTGTTTTTTTTTTTTCGTGTAAGTTAGTGCATTATTAGTTCCCAATATTTTTCAAATATCTCCAATGTATTTGTGGAATTTTACTTGACTTCTGGCACAGTATATTAGAACCGTATCCATGAACAGTGAAAGTGATAGTGATTAATTTTAAAATTTTTTTCTACACTTTTATCGGTAAAGAATATATTTAAGTCCAATAATACAATGATGTGTTAAAGTGGAGACTAAGTCAAATAATAGAATGATGTGTTAAAGTGGAGACTAAGTCAACTAATACAATGATGTGTTAAAGTGGAGACTAAGTCAAATAATAGAATGATATGTTAAAGTGGAGACTAAGTCAAATAATAGAATGATGTGTTAAAGTGGAGACTAAGTCCAATAATGCAATGATGTGTTAGTGGAGACTAAGTCCAATAATATAATGATGTGTTAAAGTGGAGACTAAGTCAAATAATAGAATGATGTATTAAAGTGGAGACAAAGTCAAATAATAGAATGATGCGTTAAAGTGGAGACTAAGTCAAATAATAGAATGATGTGTTAAAGTGGAGACTAAGTCAAATAATAGAATGATGTGTTAAAGTGGAGACTAAGTCAAATAATAGAATGATGTTGTAGCTATGGGAAGCGACTTTATATAGTATGAAAATGTGCGTAATTTTGTAGCAGTTACATTTATATATATATAAACATATATTTGATATATTGTTCTGACAATAAACTATAATAACTCTCTGAAGTCTTGAGAATGGGATGATTTGTAAACACACAGACATAAAAGTTGTTTGTTTGTTGGTGTTTGCGAGATATTCACCATTCTTCGACATGATAACTAAACCCTCTGGGAACGATCACATAATAATTGAATGGCTCTCAGATATTAACAATGTAGGTTACTGTGTATCATCTTTGTGTTATATATCATAATGCAATCCCTTAAAATCAACATCATAGCGCAGACATAATTCCATGATAATGTCGAACTTTATGTGCAAACTAGGTAGCAGGCACAGCTAGCAAGCACAGTACTTGGTAGTTTATCATGGATGAAACAATTTTTATAACATATACTAGATGTGATTTTCCACCGATCTTCGGCATTTAGAATGAAAGGTAGAACACATGATCTACGTTTGGTTCAAAAACCTTATTGCCCCCGTAATGCACAAGCTTTCTAACTTCTTTCATCTAACGTTAAACAATAGTGGATATACAGGTTTGATAACATAAGTATCGACTGTAATAAAAAATAGGTAACATTTATTTAGTTTTTAAGTGCAAGACGCCCTACGTCCCACAACACACTACCACTGCAGGTTTAGTTCCAACAGGTTAAGAGATAATAAAGGTAATGGAATTTATAGGCAATGTCGAGTATACCCTAAATATTGATCAAATCGACCTAGTCTTTGTATGCAACACATGTATAAGAAATGATGTACCTAAATTGGAAATCTGTGGTAATTGTTCGAAAAAAAAATGAAAAGATAATCCGGTAATAACATTCGGCTGGACGGAATGGGCGATGGGCACATATGTATGTACACACGGACAGATAAAGTAAATGTATATTATATATGACTTGTCTTTCTACGCATGCAAAAACTGCACGAATTGAACCCAATATATGCAAATCAATATATTTATCGCTTGTCCTATTTTAATTTGCATCAACTTGATTAGTCATTCCATAGGAAATCATGTCTCGTTCTTTTGTTAAGAATCTTTGTACTTTTGACAGATCAGTTACTTTGAATGCAGCAAATAAACACACAGCAATAGTGAATAATAACAGCTCTACTGCAATGACGTTCATTTTAAATATTATTTCATTTTTAAATAGTTCATAATAATTTCAGGTAATGCTGTACAGCATCGAGGTATATGCAATCGCCCAAGACGGTATGTATGCAGTTTATAATGTGCAACTGCAGTATTTATTTTGCATATATTATTTTGAGAAAAGAGTTCGGAATCTTTAGCAATAAGATTAAAATAATCTTCAACTTTCCTCGACTTCAACTGAAACCGCTATCCCTATCATGTAAATACCCTTAGTTGCAAAAAAGCGTAAACACGCCCCTTTCTCTCAATAAAACAAAAAAAGCGTAACTACACTCTTTTCTCTCAATAAAACAAAACAGCGTAACTACGTCCTTTTCTCTCAATAGAACAAAAAAGCGTAACCGCGTCTTTTTCTCCCAATAAAACACAGTAATATTGTTTCAAACGCCACCCACCTCTTACACTATCTGTATAAGACGCATTCAAAATTTAAATATACAATTACATACCAAAGTATGAAGTATGTATTTCTGACTGCATATCAGAATGAACACTGACTAACATACAGACGTACATAAGCACATGCTCAATTAAAAGTAGGAATCACCGATCACCTTCATGTTGGATCCTCGAATAACACTGGAATACAATGCTTTTTTTTCTTATTGGGTTTTGTAGCATTGCTTGGAATACATAAACTTTACCTTTTCCTCCTCTATTGTTTCAGCTTCGTACAATTCTGGGGTATTTCAACCATATTGTTCTCTCATTCGATTTGTTTCTTTCTGCTAAATTAAAAAGTGTATATGAATGAAGCATTGCGTACTTCTTAGAACATTTCGATATCTTACAAAAATTAAATTATCGCCTTTCACCTTTATTGTTCTAGTCTCGTACCACTGTGAGGTGAACCCATCAGACATCGCCCAGATTATCTTCAAATTTAGACTCCTGAAGAATGATGACACAGTGGCGGTCATAAAAATGTACAATGCATCAAAGACTTCGAGCTTCGACAGAGCTACTGATCAGCAGGTCGCAATGGAGTGTACCAAAACCGATAATTCCACCAACAAAACTACTGACCCCATTGACCACAATATATTCTTTAACCCGTCAATTGCCTTGCCATGTGGAATGGTTAAGGTATGTAAAAATGATTTATTGACATTTATTTCCCCCAAAAGTCTTACTGCATTCATTGTGTCCCTCATGTGCAGCTTTCAGTCTAATGCGAATGTGGAACTATGGTGAATAACATGCTAGGAAGTCTGCATTCCATTGATACAGACATACTAGGATGTGGTATTTTTCACTAATGCTTGAGTCGGAAATGTGTTTTAAACTTTATGACTAAATGTGGTCTTTCTCAAAGAAAAAGAAATTGATTATTTACTTCCGTGATGATAATGATGATAATGATGATGATGTCAAAGACCCAAATAAATGGTTTTGTTTGCTGTTTAAAAGCACACAAGTAGAAATAAGTTATGTAGTGCCGAGTCAATTGGAGTAAAGTGCTGTGCCCAAGGACACGCCACCGTAGCCCACTTAGGCTGATCTGATGGTAGGATTCGAACCCGTATCCTTTCGGTCGCGAGTCCAGCACGATAACTACTGGACCACCGCGGTTATTGCCTCCATTTGTGGCCTATTACGACATGCAAGGGGGTGCTTTGGGCTTACTCTACGTCCCAGAGACCTGGGGGTGAAATGCAAATGGATCTAAGTGATGCCTGTGAGAAAATTAAAAATGTAACAAATGTAATGATAGTATTGGTATGTAAGTATTGGTTTTGTCCGACGATATATTTATCTATACTAATAACTTAGTGCCTATTTAATTAGGTGTCGAAAGTGGGAGGTAGGGGATTTAAAAAAAAGTATTTGACTGTGACAGTGTGAGCGTTTTAAAAATAACAACGTAGAATCCTTCAACGGTTATTCGGTGATAACAACTGTTGGGAAGTATAAATGGTCTTATTTACATAACGCTTGTTAATACGAGCCATAAATTATGCGAGCTAGTTACATGTTATATTTTTATGAACATTGATTTATCATGTATTTGGCGATAATCTTAAAACGTGTGAGTGTGTTTGTGAGCGTGCGTGCGTGTGTGTGTATTTATTTATCTGTGTACACCGGTATTACCATCTATCGCAGGAAATGTACCCCGTTAACTACTATCAGACGTGTTCAGGTCACTTTGGAACACAAAAGTTGACATTTGTCTGGTCTTTCTTTGTTTTTGTTATTTTTTTTTGTTAGTTTTTATTTTTCATTATTTTAATTTTTGCTGTTGTTGTTGTTGTTGCAGTTTTTATTAGATTTAATCGTCGTCATTTCACCGTGTATATTCCTGGAATTGACTATTTACAATATGTTAATGCTGTACCGTGTGAGTTATTGTTCCCTACACCATGACATTAAAACAACAGGTTGGTACTTCATGTATATTCGCCTATTCCACTCTAAGAAACCCTCGGTGGTCAAAAGAGCTAGAAAGTTATATTCATGAAGGTAATGGCGGCCTCTAGTAAAAACAAGGTATGATTTTGCTGTCAGTGTGTCTATATAGAAGTGAGCCATGTACGTATGCCATATTTGGTGTTATCGCCACACATCACTTCTAATTGTGACTAATTGGTTTTATAGTAAATGTTGCGTACTGTATTTAGTATAACTGTTTATTTATTTATTTTTTGGCAGCAAGGAAACATTGTCAAAGCGGTTTTTCGGTCTGAGGCCATTGCGGGAACCGATAGTACTGTAGATAAATTCTACTTGTGTGAATGCGATATCACGGCCGCTCTTGAACATACTGTTGACACTTCCGTAAATGTCAGGTAAATAGCCTTCATCGTTATCTATTATTATTGTTCTTTCTCTTATTTAAGTTTATTTTATACTGTAAAACACTTCTATATCGAGCTTCTTCAAAGCGAAAACTTGGTTATAGTAAGTACTCGTAAATCATTGACTATTCTGTTTTCTTGCCGCAGGAAAAATACTATAGATGTAAGGAACTGAATATGTGAAAAATAGGTTTTGAAAGCGGAATGATGGGTTCCTAGTGCAAGATTCCTGTGCATATCACGAGATTCAATTTGTAAATTGTTTACCCACTCTACTATGGTTATTTTCAGTGATTAAAATTAATTAGGATCACGGCCCGAATTAGTTTAAATGAGGCGGCTTCAGGTCCCTCTGATGAATTTGGAAAGTATTAAAGCACTCTGGAGAATGGGTAATTACCGACGGTTTTTTTCTGATATATTCATTGATTTGGTAATTTTTGAGTAATAAAGAAGACATACATCAATCAAAATATTTTACCATTTTCTATTCTCGAAGTAAAAGGATGTCGATGCTAAGTTTAGTGCAGCTGAGACAGCGTTCGATAGTCTCTATGAGGTTTCACAACGGCAATCGTTCGCCTCTTTTTCAGTATCATTCTTTTTAGACTGGTTCCATACTTGCTGTTGAAGTAGAATCAGTGTTTTAAATTGTATCATGAAGTGAATGAGAATTAAAGAAACTCTCCTGTGACACGGCAAAAATGGCGACCGATTGCCAATATAAACCTTATAGAGACATTCAAGAGCTATTTAGTCTTACTAAATCAAACATGTAGATGTTATTACTTTAAGAATGGAAAGTGTTAACTTATGTACTTAAGGTGTGTCTTCTTTATTATTCAACTGAACCATATTGAATATTTTAGCTTCATTCTGCAGCATGTGAAACAATTCAATTTACGGCGGGATCCGCGGTACCTCAGTTGTTTAAGCGTCTCACTTGTAATCCAAGCTTCGCGGGTTCGATACCCGTTCAGGTCAGTCGGGTCGGATGCCTCAGTGTGTCATTGGAAAGGCACTTAGATTCCGCATTCTCAGCATGATATAGCTGATAATGTATTAAAGAGCCGTTAAAATCAACAAAACAAAATAAATTTACAGAATCTACATTTTCCTAAATTATAAACAAGGAGGGACAGACGTAGACAAATAACATTTAACATTATTGTGTACCTCATATTTTACGTATCGGCTCCTTTGTCAATATCTGATTTCGATTTCCAGTTTTCATTTTTATAAGTAGGAACTGAATATGTCTTTTAGAATTCAGAAATTTATGGTATGTTTTATGCTTGGAGTAAGGCGTAAGTGACCAAACGGAGATAAATTTCGAATGGAAATATAGTTTAGAAAGAGAGAGCTTTACGCTTTTTAAAGAATGTGGTAGTCAGAGAACAGTATCAATATTATGTTGCAGTGACATTCAGTATAAAACCATCATCAATGCTAGATCAGCAGTGCTTGAGATCTTCAACGGTAGTGACGTTCTTGTGACAAGTAGCACCACGATAAACCTAGGGGATATCATCTACTTTCGAGCAACATACACGCGGAAGGTAACTACTGGTGAGTATAGTGAAGTAACTATTACTACTACAACTATAATTATTATTAGTATTTGTGATGGTGTTAGCGGTGTTGTTGATGGTTGTCGTGGCACTGTTGTTTTTTTATGTTGTTGCTATTGTTGCTACTGATGCTTCTGTTGCTGCTATAGCGGATAGCACACATTATTACTGTTGCTGTTTGCAACTGTTCTTGTTGCTATTGTTTCCTCTGTTGTTTATTTACTCATTGCACGGTTCTATAGATGGTACAATTTATATGAAAAATAGTCGACTGTTTTTGAGACCACGTGCAAATAAGGACACGTTTGTTGCACTTTAAGTTTTAAAAATAGTTAACATATTATGTTGTAAATAATTGGTGGATTATACATAATTGCTGATTTTGTACTTACAAGCTTAAATTTGCACTATTTGCTTATTTAGTTTAATTGTTTCTATGCGGTCATAAACATAGCCTAACAGTCGTCTTTCATTAAATAGGAACCCTTTCAGTGACACAGAATTTCAATGTTTATTGATGCATGTTTTTTTTGTTTTTTTGTTTTTTTTTGTTTTGTTTTTTTTGTTTTTTTTTCCGGCTTCCTTGTCGTGCATCTTGGATTTGAAAAAAAAGCATGATTAAAAAAAAAAAACAGACAGACAAAAAAAAAGTGCTTTAAACGTGCACGCAGGTGCTGTGCACAGTGTATGCATTTTCTGTTTCTAAATGTTTTGCTGCTTTATCTGTGTGCATGTACGGGTGGGGGGTAGATCAGTGGGTAGAGTGTCGGACTCGTAATCCAAGGGTCACGGGTTCGATACTGACCCAGGCCAGTCCAGGTCGGCTGCCTCAATGTGTACTTGAGAAAGGAACGTAGCTCTAATTTCCTCGGCATGATATTGCCAATAATGTGTTAAAATTCCCCGTTAAAACCAAGAAAATAAACAAACTTTAATTTAGATCGGCTGCTAATATGGCGGATGGCCCATATGCCATAAAAACACAACAGTACAAATGCTAATATGGCGGATGGCCAATATGCCATAAAACATAACTCAACAGTACAAAACAGGTTTGCACCTGTGGCGGCGCGAGGGTTCCAGGTGCCCGGGAGCAATCTTCTTTAGCGGCGCCCCCACTTTCCTACCTCCATCCCCCTCCCCCCATCTACGCCCCGGTTACAGCTAAAAAAAAAAATCCCGACGGCGCCCCTTAACCCTCCCCTTCACCCCCCCCCCCCCCCCGTCGCGCAGCCAATGAGTGTCATCTGCAAGGTGGACCAGATGGAAAAAAATTCATTTATGGTTTTGAGTTTTCTGCTTCTTAGGATTTACTCCGTTGAGTACATCAACAAAGTATACAAATTTCAGAACAAAAGATAAAACAGAAAACGATATAAAATTGTTTGCTTGTAGAAACTTTTCATTGAGGTAATTATAAATATATAAATACATACATAAATAATAAACAACGCAATGCACCTGCATTTACTTAGTACAGAACAAGAACGCAAACGTGCACGTATGCGGAAAATTTTCATACCGTCATGCAAATATACATATATAAATATTTAAAATTTAAATATGTAATTAGCATTATTAAAATTCTTGAAATCTTTGGATCATAATGTGTTCCGGAAGCTTTCGTAAATCCTTTGAATCCACATTTTTGATTTTCAGTGAGAAGGCATAGACGAATAAAAAAAGTGCAAGTAAGCGAGCTATTTGGAATGCTTTGCTGATTAGAGTGTTAAGACCCTGAGTTCATCATTTCAAAAACACTAATAATTTAAATACTTTTGGATCATAATGTGTTCCGGAAGCTTTCATAAATCCTTTGAATCCACATTTTTGATTTTCAGTGAGAAGGCATAGACGAATAAAAAAAGTGCAAGTAAGCGAGCTATTTGGAATGCTTTGCTGATTAGAATGTTAAGACCCTGAGTTCATTATTTCAAAAAAAATAATAATTTAAATACTTTAAGAACCTTTTGATTATTATGTTATATGTTTGCAATAAGACGGGCGAAACAGGACAGGCTATACAACAAAAAAACAAAAAAAACAAAAAAAAACAAAAAAAAAACGACGTATTGTAAATACAAAATAGTTTAGCGACATAAACTTCCATAAGCTCTTCAAAACAAAGTTTCTTTTTAGTATTTTTAAGCTTAGGTATTGTAAAGGTAAAAAGTCACATATATTGCAATACAAACTCTTACATATCATTTCATTTTCTTTTTACGGGACTAAAGTCATCCGCATTTTTACGAGCTGAAAAAAAACTGTTCTTACCAAGCACAGACACTCAATGTACGATGCACAACTTCAATGTACTTGAGTTTTTGCCGTTAACAAACTCAAACAGAAAATGTAAAACCCTTACAGCCACCCCCACCCCCACCCGAGCACAAAACATTAGCTTCATTCTGACCTAGTTTGACAATGTGGCAAACAAACTATCGCCTCTCTTCGCCAACAGATCAGTACCATAGGTAACAGTTCACTCAGTGTATTAAATCTAGAGCGACAAAAACATTCGTAACAAAGTGTACCAAACTAACATTAAATATATTGCAACACACTTTCTGCCAATGTTCATTAGGCCACACAATGGGTAGCAGGCCAGAGAGTGACATAATTCAGGGTGGCAAAACGAAAACCGTAAATTTGTAACAAGCTGATAAACCAAACTTGCTTCATAGCGACAATCGGTAGCGGTTTAGTAAGCGAATTAAATGTAGGACAGAAAAACGAAAATAGTATTAAAAAAGTAAACAGTTTGTATGTTTTGTATGTCTTCTAAAACCAAAACTATAACCACATTCTTCTGTCGCGTGTGATAGACTATCAGTATGCTTTCTATGTGTGTAAGCACTCCTACTCTTTACTCTTGTTTCACTCCATGTGTGATAGTGTGTACGCATGTTTGAGTATGTGAAAGCGTTACTACACTTTCTTCTCCTTTCACTCCATGTGTGATAGTATATATATATATATATATATATATATATATATATATATATATATATATATATATATATATATATATATATATATTGTCTGTGTGTATAGTGCGTGTTTATTACTACCCCTTTCTCTCTTTTCACTTCACTCCTAGGGTTGTAGGGATTATAAGGGTGGTTGGAAGTTGTAGTTTAGTTTATAAGGTTATGGTAGGAAAGTCATAAGGAATAGGGGAAGTTGGTGGATTTAGTTTTGTTCATTTACATACTGCTCTTTGTGTGATAGCATATAGTTGTGTTTGAGTGTATAGTGTGTGCGTATGGTTCCTACCCTTTTCGTTGGTTAGTAAGTGTTGGTGTTCGTCACTAAAACGGCGTGTTGCTTAGTAAGTGTGGGCTTTGGTCACTCAAAACGGTGTGTTGATGGTATAGTGCGTGCATATTCCTAACGATTTGGTTGTTTAGTAAGTGTGGATGTTGGTCACTCAAAACGGAATGTGGATAGCATAGTGTGTGTATATTCTTAACCTTTTCGTTAGATACTAAGTGTGGGTACTTGTCACACAAAACGACGTGAAAGTTTTAATTTTGTATACATATCTTTCGCAATTTGTGAATGTTTGTTATTAAACTTGTCAATTTTATCTTTCCACTTTTTACATCTTTATGCAGTTTTTAAATTTACATGGACACTTTTCAATCCTTGTTAAATTTGGTGACATTTGTTTAATTTGTTTCATTTTTATTCGTAAAAAGATGTAAGTTTGTAAAGTTTTCTCTAATAATATATTCTATTTAAAGTTTGTAAACATTCTTCTTAAAATGTTTACTTCTTTTGGAGGGGGGATTCCTTTTAATCAGTCTCCACTAAATTTCGTATTAGTTTAGACATTTTAGTAATACTTTTAGTCTCGGCCATACTTTAATTTTTTTTCGTTTTTTAGCCTTCGATACATTCCATATTAGTTTCGGAATTTTATTTCCACTTTTTTCAGTCTCTGCTAAAGTCCGTGATTTTTTCGGAATTTTAGTACTACTTTTAGTCTAAGCCAACATTTTAAAAATGTTTCGCTCTCCGCTTAGGTCCGTGACAGTTCAGAATTTTAATATCGCTTTTAGTCTTAATCATTATGCTCTAATGTTCCGTGTTTTTTTTTTTTATTTCCTAGTCTCCGCTAAATTCCGTGACAGTTTCACAATTTCAGCATTACTTTTAGTCACGTCTTTTTGAGTGATATAAGTTGGTTCCCTTGATTATAGCTGCTAATAACATCAGCACAATCTGTGCAAATTTACTAACAATGCCAACATAATCCGAGGCATAGGTAATGCTTTATATATAAATCTAGGATATATGCATATAGAAACTAGGCAGCATTCTATCCAGGGACATCTCTTCCTCTGTTTGGTTTGTAAAAGGGTGGGTGTTAGATGGTGATAGTGAGTGACTGTCTGTGTAAAATTTGGTGTTAATCCTCATTACTTTACCCTCTAACTTTACATCCTATTCTTACACACCTGTTTCTAGGTGTGGGTACTGGTTAGTAGGTGTAGGCTCTGGTCAATAACACAGTGTCTTGGTTAGTAGGCGTGGGAGCTGGTCCGTAAGTGCGGCTGATAATCAGTAAGACTGAGTATTGGTTAGTGTGTATGGGTGCTGGTCAGTATGTGTGATGGTCAGTCAAACAATTGGTTAGTATGCGTGGGTGCTCGTCAGTTGGTGCGGGTGCTGGTCAGTAAGACTGTATTGGTTAGTAGGTGTGGGTGTTGATCAGTAGATGAGTGAGTGCCGTTCAGTCAGACGGTGTATTGGTTAGTAAGTGTGTGTTGGTTAGTAGATGACTGGGTGATGGTCACTCAAATGGCTTATTGGTTAGTATGTGTGGGTGATGGTCAGTCCAAACAGCGTATAGTTTAGTAAGTGTAGGTGCTGGTCTCCAGCGGTGTATTGGTGAGTAAGTGTGGGTGTTGGTTTGGTAGATGACTGGGTGATGATTAGTAGATGACTGGCTATTGGTCAGTAGACGACTGAGTGCTGGTCAGTAGATGAATAAATACTGGTCAGTAGATGACTGGGTGTTGGCCAGTCAAAGTGTATGCTAAACCTATGAACGTTTTTAACAGTACATGTCCCCTTGTACCCATATAGTCCGATAATGTTAAACCCACGGACATTTTAACATTCAATTCCGTTTGTACCCGTACGGTCCCATTTCAAAATGGAGACAGAATGGTAATTTCCCTTGTACCCATACGGTCCCAAAAGTACCCACGGTATCACCCATTACTACTTTTAATGCTTACTACATTGATACAATAATTTTGTATCACACTCTTCTTTGCAGAGTATAGCCTCTCATCATTATGAATGTATGGTATGTTTTTTACAAAATTAATCAAATGTTACAAAACGGGTTAATTAGTAACACGTTATGACAGTTGATTACTGGTACAGTCCGGAAATCTTCAGCAAGTTGTAATCAGTGCATAAATAAATAAATAAATAAATAAATAAATAAATAAATAAATAACAAATCAGAAGTTCGGAGCATCTTTTATTGCTATTTTATTCGCCATTCAAGCATGTTTCTGTAATTATTATTATTTTACTCTAACCGTGTGCAGAACCGTAAAGCACATTGTACTCGAAGATGATAGTACACGAGCGGGAGGGTGATATTTGGTCCATCTGTCTAATGTAATCCTGGGCAGAACCTGCTATGCAGTGTTCTACAACATGGTTAATAAAGGAGTAGGAGCACTTTCTCTTTCCTTTTTGTGAGAATGTTTTATTAGGCTTAAACATCAAGTCACTATGAAATAAGTAAGAAAAACATTACTGATCCTGTATTTTCTCATTTGTTTCCAAAATTCCCTGGTCCCACTGGATAATTTTTCCTGAAAGAAATGTACGCAAATTCTCAAATTTCTAACCATATATAATTCCAATATTCCAAACATTCCCAGTATTGTATGATGCATCTTAATACAAAGGGAAACATGCTCATAAGCAGTTCTCTACGTACTATAACAGTGCATACATATAGAAATAAAAGGTTGCTTGAGCTCTTGTAATGATCATTTGCAGTACTTTTCTCTTTTGTCTAATACAGATTTTAACACAGTACCAGTTTGACATAAAGATACAACATGCCCATTTTACTTCTGAAACTCTAAATTAACAGTTCCACCAATGGTCACGTCAGTCAATCTCATTTAGCACTTTTTTTATCTCTGTAACTATGACCTGTAATGGATCACGTGCTGTTGCCCGACATGAGTGGTTACAGAATGTTAAATGACACTTGTGGAAAGTGTAAACAGACAAGATCCCACAAAGCAGAGTAAACTAAATATATATATATATATATATATATATATATATATATATATATATATATATATATATATATAGAGAGAGAGAGAGAGAGAGAGAGAGAGAGAGAGAGAGAGAATAAACGTGACCTACAACTCTCAAATTGGAGTGGAGTTGATTCGATTTAGCTCAAAATTAGGTGAAATAATTTGTAGTATTATTTTAACAATAATTATGTAAATCTAACATTTGTTTGTTTGTGTACAGTTAGGAGAGATTGCAAAAAAGGGTGTTCAGAGACTAATGCAAATAATGAAAGTTTAAGTTGTAATATTTCCTCCATTCATACATTCTTGTAACACCATAGACATAATCCTTATCTGAGGTAAGAGGATTAAACTAAAAGTACTCCAAGAATACCATGCACATGACACTGTATGATATCAGTAAGTTTGAACTCTTCCTGGAATAATAATAATAATAATAATAATAATAATAATAATAATGATAATAATAATAAATTATTACATTAATGACAAGTTTAAATATCATGCTGGTGGCAGGTTGTATTGTCTGCGAGTCCACATTACCATAGCTGCTCTAGCTTCCAAGTTTTTTTTTATATTTCATATGAAGGTTGGCTACAGCAACATTGGGTTATATGCTGTCTGCAATGAAGTTTCCGTTTGCATTAAGACCAAACGTATTCTCACTCCTTGTTATGACCTTGTGAGCGGTTTTTGAAGGCCACACGTATTTCTACTCCTTGTTATGACCTTGTGAGCGGTTTTATCTACAATCTTATTCTTACAATCAGCTTTGTCATTTTGGGGCTATTTGATTTTAATCATACTTTTGGGCTGTGCAAGTGGCATTATCTTCATTGTGCACTTACGCCGATGACGTAAGGCTGAGACAACCTTTTTGCATCTGTTTAGGTTATCGAGCAACACAAAGGATTATAGGCATAACAATATATGTTTATATCCTTATTATCTCCCTTATGTCTGCCTGTTAGGCATTTGAACTCGGAGAACATAATTGTTTCTATTTTTCTTTTTTTTAAAAATATGTATACTGCATTTTATGTTAGAATCACATTTTATGAAGCAATATTGAATGGTTGTCTAAATGTATGAGAACTATTCTTCCTTTATTGTTAACTATAAATGTTCATACACCTGTATTACATTTGTATTGGAGATCTAGCGGTCGATACTTATTTATTTATTTATTTATGTATTTATTTATTTATTTGCAGAAAGAATTTTCCCAATTCGAGCCTACGTACAAGAATTTGAGATAGCTTCTGCTAGTACTTTTTCGGATGCTGTGAAACTGATAGATACTGGGTATGCGAAAATGAGTATGTATGTATGTATGTATGTATGTATGCATGCATGCATGCATGCATGTATGTATGTATGTATGTATGTATGTATGTATGTATGTATGTATGTATGTATGTATGTATGTATGTATGTATGTATGTATGTATGTATGTATGTATGCATGCATGCATGCATGCATGCATGCATGCATGCATGCATGTATGTATGTATGTATGTATGTATGTATGTATGTATGTATGTATGTATGTATGTATGTATGTATGTATGTATGTATGTATGTATGTATGTATGTATGTATGTATGTATGTATGTATGTATACATTTACCGTCATTAATTTAAATATCTTGACATTTAAAAATAATTACTTCTCTCTAAGCCCGGACAATTCATGTGCTAATGAAAATTATATTTTTGTCCTGAAAATATTGTCCGGAAAAATATCTCTGCTGTCAGAATTATATTTTTTATTAATGCGACAGACAAGTTCAGTGTTGGCTGGAAGTGGGCTAGATAAACTAGGTTGCATTTTAACCCTGCTTGACAGTATAGAACAAATAGATGATATTGTTTCGATGTTATTTGTTACAAATAAAGACTTATGTTTGCAGTTCTCTCTCTCTCTCTCTCTCTCTCTCTCTCTCTCTCTCTGTGTGTGTGTGTGTGTGTGTGTGTGTGTGTGTGTGTGTGTAAAACTGTTAGTCAGTTCGTGTATATGTACAGTACCTAAATATCCAGTGACCGGCCCTAAATGATATAATTACTTTGATTTATGTAAACTCTAGGCAAACTCATGAAACGTGGCAGACTCCATGCTGTTTAATCTGCTTCAATGAAAATGAAATATTCATAAAATCAATTGATTAAAGCCCTACAAATCTCAATTATCGCAAGAAATTGATCTCTAACCATGACAGAGAACGAGCTTAAAATAATGTATAACAGTAATAATTGGGGTGATTTCTGGTATCGAGATTGTTTCATAACAAAACTATTGTCTGTGACAACAGAATGCATCGCTGAAATGATATATGTCTATTCAAATTATCTCACCTCTGAAAATTTAAACGATAGGCCATACTTTCTTTCAAAAATGCCAAATATGCAGATGATTCCCCAAATATGTAAATGAGCCCAATCAGTTAGACAGGTACAGAAACTGAATCACGGAATACACTAATTTTGTATTCTCCTGTAAGTCTGTAGACCCAATCGACAACGTCTAAAATGAAGGTTATCAAAGGGAAATCTGTCATTAAATAAAGCCAAGATGACAAGAACTTGAGAAACTCGCCTGTTGACCGCTTTGCTTAGGGAACTGCGTGATCACGAGTTGTGGTTTGTTCGTTAGTTGGATTAACGACGTGTGCGGCCATTCGGCCATTTACGTCGATAACGAGTTGTGGAGCGTGTCAGCTCCTTTTATTGCAGACCTTTGACAAAACCTTGAGTTACTTAATCCACGCAGTAATATCTCTGTTTGTCACTCAAACCCTAGCACGTGCTGATATCTATGCACCGCCTACCAATACTATCGCTGGCAGAGCCGTGAGCATTCACGTGTCTTATATGCACACTGGCAGCTTGTCGACTTTCAGGCCTAATGTCTGCCAACTATCCCAATGTTATTATATACCATAGACAAACTCTGACATTGTGCAACTATTTTTAATGAAATTTTCAGTATGTACTAAAAAAATGAACTCTTATTCACGTGGGCTAAGTGTCAACATGCAATATTTTGATTTTATATGAAGATATGCTAGTGAGTAGGGCGTGGTTATCACTGCTTTAGGAATGTAAATTAGGGTAGACAAAAGCGATTTCGCGACGTGACGGTCATCTATTCAACTAAATGCTTTCCTTAGGTTACGTTTCCAACTTTATTTTTATTCCGTCGGATTTGAAGGGGGAAAAATCACACTTACTGTCAGGAAATTATGTGTACTATTGAACATTATTACAAACTTTAAAAATATAGTGCCTGGAAAAAAGAAGGGTGCGAATATTTACATTAATGTTTGTGTTAAAGATAGATAGATAGATAGATAGATAGATAGATAGATAGATAGATAGATAGATAGATAGATAGATAGATAGATAGATAGATAGACAGACAGATAGACAGATAGATAGATAGATAGATAGATAGATAGATAGATAGATAGATAGATAGATAGATAGATAGACAGACAGACAGATAGATAGATAGATAGATAGATAGATAGATAGATAGATAGATAGATAGATAGATAGGCAGACAGATAGATAGATAGACAGATAGACAGATAGATAGATAGACAGATAGATAGATAGATAGACAGACAGACAGACAGACAGATAGATAGATAGATAGATAGATAGATAGATAGATAGATAGATAGATAGATAGATAGACAGATAGATAGACAGATAGATAGATAGATAGATAGATAGATAGATAGATAGATAGACAGATAGATAGATAGATAGGCAGACAGATAGATAGATAGATAGATAGACAGATAGATAGATAGACAGATAGATAGATAGATTGATAGACAGACAGATAGATAGATAGATAGATAGATATATAGATAGATAGATAGACAGATAGATAGACAGACAGACAGACAGATAGATAGATAGATAGATAGATAGATAGATAGATAGATAGATAGATAGATAGATAGATAGATAGATAGACAGATAGATAGACAGACAGACAGATAGATAGATATATAGATAGACAGACAGACAGACAGACAGATAGATAGATAGATAGATAGATAGATAGATAGATAGATAGATAGATAGATAGATAGATAGATAGATAGATAGATAGATAGATAGATATACAGATACATTTATATTATTGTTAGATTATGTTCTTAATGTATACCACATATGGTCTCGATGAAACATCTACATACAATTGTTTCAACCAGTTTTAAGGATCATCCCGTGTTATTTTGTGCTAGTAAAATTAAAATGTTGAATATATGGATTGACATGCATGACGGTTGATGAATAGAAATTGTCAGTTCAAATATCCGTATTTCTCTACTGGTTGAAATAACGCAACCAAAACTTCCATTCAGTAACTCGGCAAAGGCCCACGCTTTTTCACTTTTTTGTTTCTTCGTTATTAATTACAAGCACTACAGCCTCCATCAATCACATTCGTAACCAAAACGTATATACAATTTTGAGGCCATTTTGAGCGTCTTCAAATTTCGCTCAGTCATATCATGGTTTCAAGCTTCTGTTTAATAACGGTGCAAGAAGGATTACACAACAACATAAGATAATACCAACAGGAACGAGCAGACTGTGTGGTCCTTATGAAAAGGATGTGGACATAAATATTTACAAGAACGGACAAGGTACACTTCGATGAGAAAACGTCCTCTCCATACAACTCTTTGTCTCAACGCTCGCGTAAGTTAACGTGTTTCGTCTATTTATAGCTGTTCTACCTGAGCACGGGATCACCTGTGAACATTTTGTTGTTTAAACATAATTTATTGACAAGAAGATCACAAGTAAGTATACAGGGCAAAAGGATTGGAAACAAATTTTTCAACTTATCTGTGAACATGTTGTGAGGATACACATATTGTATTATCAAACGGAAATAGACGCGGCTATATCGTAATCTTTATTTTTATTTCAACGACAGCAATATACTGAGAGGGGAAAAAAAAAATAACGCGATTTTTTCCCTAGAAAAAGGTAAAGCAAATCAACTGACAGAATAATACGACAATGAGAAAGAAAAGCAGTATCTTGTGTGGGTTTCGATCTCGAGGCGTCTGAGAAAAAGTTTGATCACTCTACCAACTTCGCTAATCTGAAAAGGAGGTTTACCATGGTGAAATTTTCAGATGAACATATTGTATAAAAGGTGTGAAAATCGCATTTAAAAATATGCTCCAAGGTATATTTTTGTGTAGAACACAGTTGAGTTATGATTTATCTTTAAAATTATATAATTTTGTTAGACAATTCTTTGCAGCAAGATTTACGGAGGTACTCCTTTGCTTGCAATGGTGAATATTACTGTAATGCCAGGAAAAACCGATTTAAAATTGCCAATTTATACGAAGTGTTTTCTGTAAGTTGAAAATATATCAGCAATTTTACTCAGAGGATAATCAAGAAATTCAGAGATTTGTGCAAAATATCTCAAAGTATCCTGTCTTCTATAAATATGTTGGGGTTTGTAAACCGGCCTGCTTAGAGACAAAAGCAAACAAATAGCTGACTTGTCCTTTTCCTATTATTCATTTTAGAAGAGCCAGCTTTATGTAGGATACATGTAAATGAGTTTATTCTATTTTAAAAGAAACCGAATCTTCAGCCATGTTTTTTATTCAGTACTCGATATAGTTAGATATAACGGTTAGGCAAATTTCGGGTCATACGGTTTTCTTTCTTCTACATTTTGCCTTCAAACACACTTTTCTAACATTTCCTTCTTATATTAGGATATGTGAAGCAAGATTGAACAAATCAATAATTGATGAATATGGTAAGGATTTTATTGCTCAAATACCAGATGAAGAAAACTAGAACTAAATGTGAATAATACATTAGCAACACAATGTGTAGTCACTCTGATCAGAAATAGCTTCATTCTGGCCATGCTCGTTTGTTTTTTCCTTTCATTCCTCTGAAATGTTTGAATACTTAATTTTTCAAAACTGACGGACATCATCAAGTTTTTTTTTTCCTCCTCTCTCTCTCTCTCTCTCTCTCTCTCTCTCTCTCTCTCTCTCTCACACATATTAATATTCCAACTATTTTCATCTAAATTAAACATTCCTTTAGTACGAAATCATTTTTAATTCAGTTTTTCATTCAAATGTAATCATATACATGGTTATAGTGTACACACCTTATGCATGCAATTTACCTCTTCTCAACTTCCATCATTTTATGCAGTTGTCCAACTTCTGCTGGCACCACTTTGGCGGGAAATAGCTTCGGCAAATTCTCTTATAGTTCTCTTCTCTCAACGGGAAATAATTGGGTACTGGAAACACCTCGGTTCCAAACATTTTCCAAGGAGGATAATTCTGTTGGAACTAGGGTCAATTACTTCAGAGCCAGACTTGGGTACTGTTTCCTGGTCTCCGATACTAATTGCAATAGTTCGGTACGTTTCTAAATTCTGTCCCTTCCGTTATCTCTCGATGTCTCTGTCTATGTATTTGTCTTTCGTTTTGCCTGTCTGTCCTATTGTTGCTATGTAATAATTAGCTAATGATGCACTCATGGAGATCAGTTACTTTCTAACCATCGTTTTCCCAGTTAAATGTAAAGTTTAACAATTTATCTTTGTGTGTTTGGCAACTAGTCAAACTTTGTATCCCATTTTGTACATTATTGGACAGAACAGAATTAGATTCCGTTGATGAATTATGTATAGATTACCACGTAATTACTTTATTTCGTATGATCTTTCTAATTGTCAAATCTTTCAGAAAAAAATGAAAATGAAAACAAAACATAATCCAACCGCCCCCCCCCCCCCCGAAAACAGAGCATTCCTTATGAGCATGAACAATTCCCTGTAGATGTACAATTTTAAATAGACGGAAACTATATAATTTTTTAAAATTCCATAGACTATCTATACCTTAAACCAAAATCCAAGAGAAAAAAAAAAAGCATTTGAGAAGCAGTTGTTATTTGTGAGATATTTTGTGAAAATGCTATTAAGTCTCATCTACCTTGTCTAACTTCTGACGTTTTATCTTCTCATTTCCTCTTACCCAGATGTCACTGAGTTACAAATCCACAACAGCAAACCAAGCAATTTACAGTGATGCCACGACAATTGAACATCCTTTTATTTATTTATTTATTTATTTATTTATTTATTTATTTATTTATTTGTGTTTATCTTAGAGTGTCATAGTCTATTTATTAAAGAACTTTGCGCTAGGGTTTTCCCAACTTGGAAAGAAGAAAAAAATTTAATCTTCATTTATCTGCATTTTAATATAATATTTGCATGAAATGTTTGCTATATTGAAAGTTGTAGTATTGTAGCTTACACATTAAGTGGTTTGCACTTAAATTCAATGTAAAAAAGACAAAAAATATTGATGAATGCCTAATGCCTTTAGGATAAAGATCAAATTTTCCTCAGCCAATTAATTATGACATAAAAGTACTTGCAAGTAGACACGCTGACCTATTGGATATCATTAGTATTGTTTCCTAATAACAATATTATCTTCTCTCTCTCTCTCTCTCTCTCTCTCTCTCTCTCTCTCTCTCTCTCTCTCTCTCTCTCTCTCTCAAACGTTACTTCTTATCAACAGATTGACTTATTCTTGCAGATTTGTTGGTATTATAGTACTAGATATTTATCTCCTTAGAAGTATAAAGATCACTAAAGGATGAACATCAAACTGCTCAAGTAATGTCAATCAACTTTCATTTGTGGGCTACCAATTTTATTGGCATTATTGGTTGCAACTAGCCACGAATGTATAGACACAAAGTTACATATCTTTGCTAGAAAACTAGATTCCTATTGGAGGCATATACAAGTACTGAAGCACCAACGAAAGTGGGGTGGTGGGGGACGGGGGTAGCTTACACCACGAAAATTCACTCCTTTGACAATGAAGCTGTTCATAGTCATACTTTAATGTCTAAATTATTGATTGGTGTTTTGTAGTTGAAACCGTTGATGAAATATATCTGAAATGAAGCTCTGTCATTCCCTGAGAAAGAGGATTTCTATATTAGTGAGTGACACATACTTGGTAAAAAGAAGTGTACTTATAGGTGAGACAGATTCGCGCGCAGTAATTTGGATTCGCAGTATAGGATTACATCATAAGCTTCCAACGCGCTCCATTCCCACTTGAATTATGTTCATCGTCGTCACCATCATCATCATCATCATCATCATCATCATCATCATCATCATCTTCTTCTTCTTCATTTATTATTAGTATTATTGCTGTTGTTGTTATTATTATTGTTGTTGTTGTTATTATTATTATTATTATTATTATTATTATTATTATTGTTGTTGTTGTTGTTGTTGTTATTATTATTATTATTATTATTATTATTATTATTATTATTATTGTTGTTGTTGTTGTTATTATTATTATTATTATTATTATTATTATTATTATTATTATTATTATTATAGTCTTGTCCTGCCAGAAAGAAGCGAGATCTAGACGAAATTGTCGTAGATTCTGATTACATGCAGGCGACCCTTGTCGTCCGAGGGAAAAGCGCTGAAGGTTTGTCTATCTATATATCTGTCTGTTTTCTGTATGACAGCCTCCCTGTGTGTCTGTCTATCTGACAATCAGTCCGGCTGTCAACGCGTATAACTGTTTCACCTATCAATGAAGATACCTATTCACACACACACACACACACACACACACACACACACACACACACACACACACACACACACACACACACACACACATGCTCTCCTGTATGTCTTAAGAAGCGATTAATTGGAGCAGGAGTCGCAGTGGTTCTGAACGAAGGGGTTGCGGGTTCAAATCCTACCATCAGATCAGCCCGGATCGGCTACCGTGGTGTGTCTCAGGGCAAGGCACTTTAGTCCAATGACCTCAACATTAAATAACCTACCTGTGTTGCTACGCCGTGAAACACCAAACCATACCAAATATAATGATACAGGAATGGAGTTTCAGTCTTGCTAATCATTTCAGATTTAAATAATAGTTACACATTTTATGAATAATACTCAGCGGTGAAAGAAAGAGGGAGCTGTCTGTAAAGATCAAAGGTTACCCGCAGACGTGACATTTAATATAAGTCGGCATTTTCCTTTGAGCATAATATGTCAATCACATTGACTTAACATTATGTTTTTGTTATGAAGTATACAAAGTTCCAGCAACCATATTATAATTGCTCTACAGTTAGCAGGTTCATAAAGATGGAGGTTAAAAGAACAACAATAAAATAACTTTTAATCTTAAAAGTTGTAGTACAAACTCAAGCATGGAAGTTAAATACTGAAAATATATATTTTTGTTAATAGTTTGGCCTGAAATCAATATAAATACGCCACCATGTTCAATATTTTCATTTACTAAATTATTTACAGCTGATCCCCGTCCTAGTGTCGAACAAGACTGCAGCAAAAGTCTACACGTTGTGCTCATCGTTACGTTGATGTTGCTCGTCTTGGTCACAGAGATTACGGTCACAGGAGCTATGTCATTCAAGCTCATCCGCCAATATAAAGCTGCTGCCTAGGGGCATGCGATTGAGTTATTGCAGGCAGAATGAACGAAGCTGCCCTCTTTTGTATCACCAATATTTTTATATTGTCAAGAAATATTTCATTCTTTATATCATAAAACGACTGTATATACGATCTTATAAACCGAGTCCAACTGCAAACTGCGTAGACCCAGATCTGCCGCCGCATAATGCTCCGGCAGATCTGGGTCGGTGAAGTTTGTTAGGAGTAATCATTGGAACAAACAACACAGACCCTGATCTGCCGGCGCATTACGCAACGACAGATCAGGGTCTATGTTGTTTGCAGTTGGTCTATACTTATAAGCGAGTACATACGGTACCAAATTTATTTCTGTACTGAACTTGTTTCATTAAATTGTCATTCGCAAAAGATGCACGTATTTGTGATCCCAATACAAATATTCCATTTTGAATTATGCGGCGGCAATTTTATTCTTTTCTTGTAACATTCCTTTTGCGGTGCTATTTGTAATAATTGTACGTTGTTATAATTCTCACAGATGTATTTGTTCATAGGCAAGGTAGCAGGCTTTAAAACAACAAGTTTTAACATTTAAATTTTAAGAACATGATATGTATAGTCATATTTTACAAATATTTTTTTTAAAAATGTCAGTTATCTCTATGGAATTTGAAACTTGATATGATTTTCAAACTTCTGAATATTTGTGTTCGGAAACGTATTTAATCAAGGCCGTTTTTTTACAAATAAACAATAAAGGCTATTATTTACTGTTGTTTGCGAATGATATTGTTGCATTTTAAATAGTCTCCACCATCCAAGAAAGGAATAAATTAGAGAGGTCACCAATTTACATTCCTGAGTGAATTTATCCCACAAAACATTTTAATCAAGAGCGTAAATGATATGCGAAACATATAGTTTTATCAAGAGCGTAACTGATACGTGGAATTAACGATTTTATCAAGAGCGTAAATGATATGTGAAACGTACGGTTTTATCAAGAGCGTAAATGATATGCGAAACGTAGTGTTATCAAGAGCGTAACTGATATATGAAATGTACGATTTTATCAAGAACGTAAATGATATGCAAAACGTTGTGTTATCAAGAGCGTAACTGATATGTGAAATGTACGATTTTATCAAGAGCGTAAATGATATGTGAAACGTACGATATTATCAAGAGCGTTAATGATATGTGAATCGTAGTGTAATTAAGAGTGTAACAGATATTTGCATTCCTGAGTGAATTTATTCCATAATACAGTTTTTATCAAGAGTATAACTGATCTGTGAAACGTAGGATTTTATCAAGAGCGTAACTGATATGTGCAACGTACGATTTTATCAAGAATTTAACTGATATGTGAAACGTTCGATTTTATCAGGAGGGTAACTGATATGTGAAACGTACGATTTTATCAAAAGGGTAACTGATATGTGAAACGTACGATTTTATCAAAAGGGTAACTGATATGTGAAACGTACGATTTTATCAAAAGGGTAACTGATATGTGAAACATAGTTTTATGAAGATCGTAACTGATATGCCAAATTTACCTTGTCTCTCGAAAATTTACTTGAAGTGAGAAAACGGCGCATGATTACTACATACTACTATGAAGCTTGAACTCTTCCATTTAAAAGACTGCATGTACATTAGAGACGTTCAAAAATTACAGAAGCGTCCATAGTGTCTGACGCATGCGTGGCTACCTAAAACAAACAAACAAAGAAAAAGCCTAATTTGAATGCAAGTCCAAAGTGAGGAGTTTTGACACACATAGATCTATAACAAGTGCGAAATCTCGAGTTTTGACATACAGAGATCTATTACAAATGTCTTACAAAGTATATATCTGACATACGCTCGCATTTGAAATCTAGAGTATCTCTAACTACATTTGCCTGGCACGGATTTTAATTTGTTCTTACATGTTGTCTCGAAACAAAGAGTAGACAAAATCCGGATGTCTAAAGGAAAGAAACAATTGTAGATTAGGATTATGGCAAACAATGTATTAATAATAACTATAACTTAGTACATAAATAAGGTATCTTTCTTTGTGTAGATGAAATAAAATTTGAAAGAACTGTGATACGATATATTTGACGTGAAGACGAAGTTTAATTTCAAAGATCACTGTTTTTTAAGTTCTCTGTCGGTCTGTCTATAGATATCAGATTCAGGGCACGAACTTCACCTGTCGTGATAGTTATCAGGGGACCTTAGCTGACTGAGGTCCCTTCGCCTCTATATACATTGCACATAATGTATTACTTATGATTATATGATAGGCAACAGACTGCAATTATGCGGTCACACGTGGATTTATCAAAGTTGCTCCTTGTGCAATACGTGATCGGTAAGTTTTTTTCTGTTTGCCATCCTGTTGACAACAAATATTTAAAGAATAATTTTTCAAAATAATAATAATAATAATAATAATAATAAATACGAAGATGAAATAGAAGGAGAAAGAATACATGATAATGATGGTGATGTTGCTGCTGATGATGATAAAGTAATGTTGATGATGTGATGATGACGAAGACGACGTCAATGATAGCGATGATAAATGTGATGACATTCGCTACAAATTCTTTTTAACCAGATGTTTTTGTTTAATTTGCGCAAGTGGAGCCATGCAAAAAAAATATATTGCATAAAAGTATGGATGTTGATTGCAGATTTTTCGTCAGTTAAGAAAAGAAGAAACAGAATAAAGAAAAGAAATTTCGTAAAGGAGAAATCTGCATTGGGAACCGAAGATTGTGGTATATAATTATACGCAAAAAAAACAAACATCTAAGGCCTAAAAGAATTCGTACTTTTCCAGTTTTATGCTGAAAAAATAAATAAATAAAAATAAAAACATGGAGTCGATCGATCGGAATAATAATTTTGCAAACTGATTTTTCCCCCTCTATTTACCAAACATAAACCTCAGTTACGTGATATAATTGTATTCCTCTCAGAAAAGACTTTGCTAGTATTAAGTCAACAACATGATGTATACGATAGTTAGCTATGCACTTACTATATACTTGTAATTAGATAATTTACATTTGTCTGATATAACTTGCTATATATCTAAAGCAGACCAAGATTAGCGAACATCACAAAGGCAACCATTACTTAATTATACATTTTAGTCTATATCCAGTAGACGCTTACAACTATGAGGAAAAATAATAAACATCGTAATGAGCGTTTTTCTAATAATGTTACCTACGAACGAATTAATATCCGGATTGGTCACAACATTCAGAAAATCTGTAGATGGTTTTGTTCTTATATTGTTTTTTAGTTCGTATTTTTGTGGTCGGAAAATGTATATGGTCTCCAGATTTAAAAATATAGTCCTAATCGCATTCTTCTTTTTTTTGTATTTTAATATGATTTATTTTGGTGGAACCATTGCATATCAATAATGTAAGCATTTTGCACTCAGTGACGATTTGACATGGCTACTACTGTTTCTAATTGCTTAATATATTTTTATATGTATGAACTGATGTCCTTTTGTTAAAGCCAGTCTGTCTGCGGGTCATGTTCACGCTAATGATGGAAAACGTGTGTTTATAACTGATGAATCACAACACAGTTACTTCGTCAACAAAAACTCGGAATATAAGCACACAGGTCAGCAACAACAGATACACCAACAGTATAACTTAGGTTCTGAAGTGCAGCAACATCAGCAACAACTCAAACAAAATCAGCATATACAACAACAGCATGGACCACAACAACGACAGCCAATGAGTTATAATACGCAGGCAACGAACGAATATCGAAATGGAGTTGTCGACTCCCCGGGACTCTTCAGAAACCCAGGTTTTATGGTAAACGCTCTAGGTTTCAGTATTTTCAACCCAGCAAACATGGCTGATGTTGTCATGCAACAAAATACACCGAGGTTCAACCCAAGTGGAGGTAGTAATAACGAAAACAACTACCAGGGGTTTTCTGCAACACCTTACGACAATGCCAAATCTGCGCAGACTAACTTCGAAACAGACAATAGTATGGCGGGAAGTAACAGAGGTGAGTGCTGTAAAAATGGGTTATTTTTGCGAGGATTTGTGTTTCGCTATATTCGCGATCAATCAGTCTACCGCTTAAACTTAAATATCAGTGAAAATTTGAAATTAATAATACAGTCATAAAAATAGCATAATGTCAGATGGATGAAAGCGTAAAATAAACATACCGCGAAAACGAAGGAACGAAAACGCGAAATGTTGGCAAAACTTGTAGTGAGCTTTTAAAAAAGATTTCCTTGGTTTCGGACATTTCATGACAATCTACTAATTTACCTACATCCATATGTTTAAACTCTTTTTGTAAGTCTTTGTTCTTGTATCATCTTGCAACTCGTCCCAAAATTCTTAATGGCAAATGTACAACAATTTCTTATGCCATAAAGTAAGAATAAGTTTACAGGGCTTCAAAGACATAAGGTCGAGCCACCAACCAGTTTAAAGTTATATAGGTACATGCAAGTATAAGAATGTTAACAAATTTTTGGAATATATTATTATATTTTATCATTTTTTTCCACACCTAATCAAAGATTACATATTGTGGGTTCGTGAAAACATTTATATATTCCCTTAGTAGACCTCTATATTTACTTGAAGAACAATTATTTGGTAAGTCGAGTAATTATTAGTAATTCATGAAATAGGAAACTAACGAGAAAAAATGCCTTAGTGTTTAATCCACATTTTTTAAATGAATATAACATGCTACATAATTTCATAGAAATCACCTCTATTTTCCTGCTTCTCTCCCTTTAACCGTAAGTAAAGGAAACATTACGTGCAAGTTAGAGGAGTGAGAGAGAAAAACACAATTTGAGCTTGAAGGAAGCCATAAACTTGAATTCATATATCAAATAACACACCAGAGTCGTTATAATGCTATATGTACACGTTCCAAGGGATTTGTCTACACTGTTACACGATACCAATAATGCACAGCTGCAAAAGCCAGGCTGGGACAAGGCTCATATTGCAAATTCCTTGGCTATATGTAGCACACACACACATGGTATTTGATGTACTTCGTTTGTTTTGTTTCCTTGTTTCTTTTTACTAATAACATGGTTCCAAAACAGACCAATTGAAAACGTTTCAATGCCTGAAGGTACGGCTCCTTTTTGGTCAGTTTGTCCGTCAGTTGTACCTATAAGGATCCTATTCTATCTTTATCTAAGTCTGGGTTGTGTCTCTCTAGCTGGATCTATGATGATAAATCTGACAGACAAACCAACAGACACAGACAGACAGACAGACAGAGAGATAGTGTGAGGAGGGGGATAAAACAACGAATCTTACAGTCAGTGGCAATGGTAAGTGAATCATAATAATAACTTGCATACATTGTAAATAACTTGAGGAAGTTCCTCCTGTTTGTTCGTCATTTTTCTAGGCTATTCCACAACTCGGTACGACCTACTCACCGGGGATCGTTCGATACAAATGGCTTAAGAAGATGCATCATTCTGCAAAAAATAATATACTTATCTGGAGATATAAAAAAATACAGCAATTAGTGCGAAATAATAACTGCATTTTGATATTTGCAGAGGGTGTATTTTCTTTAGCTGGGAATCTAGTCGGAAGTACATGTACCAGAAACTGGCAGTCATGTCGTCGGCAGTGTGTCAGAATGGACCCAAACAGCGGCTGTCCGATATGTACATGTGGTATGATGGATTATTGCACAACAATCTATCCTTGTGTACCAAACAGTTGCACCCCCTTGCTGGCATCTAGCTCTTTCATAATAATAGTTTTTTTAAATGTTTTGTTTTTTTTAAACAAAGCTACGGTGTTGTTCCTATAATTACCAACTGATTCGTTACTTCCAGGGGAAAATGATTGAAAGCACACGAGTACCCGCGCATTAAATTGATCGAAAATGAAAACTCGAGGAATTGTCCACGCCCTTGCTATCTGCCGGTGACAATAGAGGTACCTGTACAGGGGTGAGGGCGAGTCACGAATAATCAACTCGTGAAACTTAATCTTAATTAAACCATTGATATGGGGCGCATATCTCAATTTCGTTTCGGGAAGCCAATACAAGCTTTAACGTTGTGATGTTTTGCTGAGTTTTAAAAGAAAAAGAAAGTGGGGGAGGGGGAGCGGTGCGGAGGTGGGGGAGGATAGATTACTCAGATATCATGCTATTGCTGCAAGAAAACAATGTTTTAACTCCCGCTGACGCTTTTTCTGCATCAATAATTTAGATGAACTCTAATTTAGATGGCACTTCAAATCTTTACTTTATATGATTATTCCGAGGTTTCGTGGGGAAATGGGACAGAACTGAGTGTTATAAAAGCTATGTCAAGCATTTCACATCTGTTTACCCTAGTCGTGTCCATGCACACAACGCATTTCTTTTACCTAGCAGTACATACATGTTAATATGACAGGAATAACCGCATCCATACATACAGATCATGTTTTTTAAAATAGTCTGTACTTCGCATCCTTTTGGGATAAATAAATGCTTACACATAGTTATATAATTTAAATAATTTACAACATTTGTGTGCATATTTTGTCAATGTTAAACCTTACATTACTGTGCACTCCATGTGCACTAGTAATGCGCTAGTAATTCAGTGATTGCACACTTTTTAAACACCGTGGAGTTTTCTCTTAGTCTACATGTGGTGCACAAGAAGTGCATGTTGTGTTATTTATAGCTCAAGAGCGATTAGATGTATTAAAAAAATTTTTTTTCTTAAAATCCCAGAGCTCCAAACAACTGAGTATAATACTCAATCTTCCACATCGGTAGAACCTGATTATCGAAGACCCGTAAATGAGCGACTTAATCACCCTTCCGGTGTTGCGAGTTATGGGACTTTGCAAAATACTAATCATCCCGACGAACCAAAGGCAGATGGTACAGGATTTTTGATAAAATTTTTATTAAATCCTATAAGACTCATTCATATGTATGTATGTATGTATGTATGTATGTATGTATGTATGTATGTATGTATGTATGTATGTATGTATGTATGTATGTATACAATCATTCATCGAGAGATAGAGGAAGAGAGGTAGATGCATATATATACTTACGTTCAGAAGAAAATATGCGTGACGAACTGTATCCTATTTTAATCTTAATGCGTTTAAAAACTTTGAAGAACTAGAAATAAAAAAAAATATAAAATATATATTTTAAATAAAATAACTTGCAGATATATGCAAAATAATTTCCTATATTCCTGTTGATATGCATAATTATAATTTTTTTAAAATTTTGATGTCTTGATTACAGGTAGATGCATTTGTGTTTGTATTGTTAATGAGTATATTTCTAAATACACAGATGTTTTATTATAGATAAAGAGAATTTGACTTGTCCAGACTATCTAGAGGACTGTCTCTCAGATTGCATCAACTTTGATTCAAGGGGCTGTCTGGTTTGTAGATGCGGTATATATTATTTATGTTTTCCTTGAATAATAGACATAACATTATTTCGATGAAGAAAATTCGGAAGGCATAAGATTCTTCACATAATTCTTTAGAAAGCATGAACAATTAAACGGAAATGAAGATCATAACGCTTTATACATTTTTTGATAACGATAGAAACGGATTTTTATGTTCTGTTTACTCCCATCGAACATAAAGAAAAAAACAATCACCATTGTATTGACCCTTTTAATTTAAAGCTACATCAGTTGTGGCATAGTCAGATCAGTTTTCTCGGACTGTCAATCTTCTCTTTGTCAGACACTACGTATTTGTGACACGTCATCCTTGTAGATAATCACTGATACCATTACCATCGTTTGCTATAAAGAAAAACAGTGGAGTTCAATTCATTTTGGCCCTGCCATGAATATGATATCTCACCAAAAATCAAGACTTATGTGGTCAATCTGACCGATTTTCTGTAACACAAACAGACACATGCACACACATATTAGGGGTGAAACGATTAATCGATATATCGATGTATCGATACCCATATCGATACAAGAGATAAAGAATCGATACAAAACGATACTTACCCTATAAAAGTTACTTTAATCTTCGGCAGTCGTGAATAATCATTAATCGTTTGCCTTTTTATTCTTTAAATTGAGAATAAATCTGAGACAGCCATAGCAGGCATATGCACTCATTTCCGTCAGTAAAAAATAAAAACTACCGACAACATCCACTCAAGATAACTAACTCACGTAATTCAATATCTGCCCCACCCCACCCCCGCCAGTTCAATGCTATTTTTTTTATCCCGTCAGCATGTTCAGCAACATATATCAACGTAAAGAAGACATTCCAGATTGGTTCTCCATATGTGATCTATATATAGTATTATCACAGTAACGCGATCTTGATTGCTAGATCACGTCGAGTTGTCAGCATTAGAAAATCCGGATCATTACGAGACGCGAAGCGTCGAGTCATGATCCGGATTTTTATGCTGACAACGAGACGTGATCTAGCAATCAAAATTGCACTACTGTGATAATTATATTTTTGTTATATACCTATCAATTTTCAAATAATTTAATAAAATCACTATATGTAGTTGAAATCACGAGTAATTGCTAACATTTGAACCCTTTTAAAGCATAAACCGGATTACTTTTTAAAAGGCTGACATGCGCATGAATATTAGTTTTATGAATGAAGTTTGTGAAACAGGCTAGCTCAGTTTGACTACCATCACTGTCAATAACACGAATTCTTCGACGCTTGAGGGCAGACTACTCATATATGTGATTTACAGTTATTGTGCAGTTCGGAAATTTTGCATCACGGAAGTTTTCACCAGCTGAATGACTGGAAGTTTGTTTCAGAGGCCAGATTGAATGCGGTTGAAATGTTTCTGGCGGGACGTTGTGAGAGGAGAAATTGTTGGAACTTGATAGTACAGATTTGTTGCAGAGAATATTAAATGGGTTGTACTGTACAACTGTAATGTTTAGGTACGCGATTTCCGAATATGATCTTGTTTCAGACGAACATTTTGGCAATATTTTACTACTTCAAAATAAAGGGAAAATGCTTTTTTATTGTTGTTGTGACAAAAACATGGTTTTGACCTTTCAGATATTTTACATATAACGCAAGGTTTCTTAACTAACGTCGCTGTGAGAGCTTTGTTTACTGCTAGTGTTGGCATTCCATCGCTAGGGGCGCTGATATTGACACCAATAAACCGCCAATATAAAGTAGTCTAAGCATCGTTTGAGAGTATGGTGATACGGGTTTGGAGGAAATGACGGTAAAATTCTGGCTCTTTCTTGGGTAGAAAATTTGTAGGTGTATAATAAAAGTACTTTACTGGTCATTTAAAAAACACTTTAACGTGAAGTTAATCTGTTGCTTTGTACCTTGTCTAATTGAATCGAATTTGAAGTCTACACTTCCGCTGTGTCACACAGTGAAATATGTTACATTAAAATCTGATTGGTGGTAATTGTTTGTTCAAGTCCAGGGTAAAACAATAACCACCAATGAGATCTTGTTCACTGGCATATAAACTCAATCCAAACAGATATAAAGCAACATAGAAACTTCGCTCAAAAGTGGTATTTTAAATGATATGTAAAGTACTTAAATTGTACATAGGGTACAAGTTTGGAATGTCTCCTTGTACGCTGATATATGTAATCAGCGACGGAACGTGCCGACTGGATTCAAAAAGAACAAATTAGCACAGAAATGACAAGGGGGCAGATTCCAAACCGCACGAGTTACGAGTTATAGCCACCTTGTTAATTTGTAGATGGGGAGTGGGTGTTGTCAATAATTTCCTTTTTCACTGACAGAAACGAGTGCCTTTGGCCGCGGCAGTTGTTTTGCATCTGCTGGAAGTACAGTGTGAAGGATATAGTTGTCAGTTATCTCCGCTCCCACATTCGGACTTGTTCTAGATAAGATTTTCCTTGCACAAGGAAATTGCACTATTTCTTCTGTTTTTAAAATAACACCGTATTGCCTTCCAACTTTAAGTGAATACATGAAATTGGTAATAAGACCTTTTTAAAGAATTCATGCAGTGCAAAACAAATGGCATAGTGATCAAGGTAAGCCCAGCATCTGATCAAATGGAGCAGCCTGAAATGACCTAAAAAGTTGAATCAAAGTCACTGACAACTAACAGGTAATCTGTTTCGAATTTTTTTTTTTATTTTTTATTTTTTATCTTGTAAAGGATGAGAATAGCATATGAACAGATGATAAGTCTATGTCTGTAATTCGTATACTGGAAATATAACCAATATGTCAACACATTAAACGGCACCACCCTACCGCTGACAGACCTTCTAAAGATGAAAAGACTATCAAGCTGATATGTGTATCGATAATGTATCGTATCGTAGGCTGTGTATAGTGAATTGTATCGATACTCGGCAGAGGTGTATCGTTTCACCCCTAACACATATACACACAAAAAGTGAAAGTGTATTATCCTGAAGAAGAAAAAATTAATAAAAGTTTTTAACCTTTTTAAGTTTCAGATTTTGTCACCTGTAGACCATTTTCGAGAAATTGCCCCAGAGAGTTTTCAAAGATAGATCACTCTGGATGTCCAGTTTGTATGATACATTAAAAGAGTGTGATCAGGAAACATGATGTGTCATTTACATATACAGGTACAAATTCGAGGATGAGAAGAATGCATGAAATTCAGCTCATGTGTAATTGCCCTAATTTTAAAACTACACGGTGAGGACTTTCTGATATGTAAGATGAAGATTCCCTAAATAAATATGACATGTTTTACCTATTAACGTCTTGTTATTTTTCCTCAGTTTCCCTCTACTGCTTGAAAGCACGAACTCCATAAATAATTAAGAAGAGATTGTCAAACATGGTGTCATTTCGTTTGTGTTTGTAAGGCTGTGTGTATTTGAAAGATGCCCTGAATACTAATAATTGTACCACACACGCTTAAAGGATGCTAGAAATATAGGATGCGACTCATTAAAAGGTAAAACGAACTGGAATAACTCGATTTTAGCAAGCACGGGTAATATAAATATGTAGAGGATATTTTCTTTTCCTATGTTAATACCGGATATATTTCATCGTGTGGTGCAAAAAAACGAGATATTTTAACGAGTAGCGAAGCCACGAGTTAAAATATATCGTTTTTTGTACCACAAGATGAAATATATCCGGTATTTACCCAGGAAAATAAAATTGTCTTTTTATTATATACCAAACTTGCTCCAAAATCGAAGCTTAGAAGATTAAACTCACCCTTCAGCACAACACCCATCACCCCTTTTCGTAAATTCACTCACTTTTATAGGTTGATCATATAAATATCAGTGACTTAAGAGAGCAGTAGGATTAGGATGATCTAATCTGTAGCAGTAAATTACATTTTTGACAATTTGTAAACTATTTGATCATATCTGACCGCAAAGCGAGTCCGATTCATTAATGCATCACAGCAGGTTTATCATTGTTGTCAAGGAAGTAAGGGGAAATAACTTCATAGAGACGCGAACGGCGTCGAGTCAAATTTGTTCAGCAAAAATTAATTTCCATGTCTGAAATGTAATGCTGTGTCTATTAATTTCTTTTTGATCACAAAGTGCTCGTTTTTATTGCTGCAGGTAAAACTTCTGTAGGAACACATAGTCAAGCGTCGCATGGCATTATGGGAAATCTTATATTTTCACATGTGAAAATATAAGGATATATTTTTCACATGTGAAAATATAGGAATGAAACAAAAAATATGAAAATTATTTCGCCAATAAGTTTCTATATTTCACGCTTAAATATATAATATAAAATGGGACTCGTTAAAAGGAACTCGATTTTGCCACACACTATACATTAAATACCGCAAATTCATTCTTCTGGTTTACACTGGCAAAGTTGCAAAACGTTTAAGTTCTTCATGTTTTGAACGCTTTGTGTCGTTTCATTGGGTATTCTAATCGTCAATGATAAAGAAAAAACACATTTCACTGTACATGGTGCGTATGGTACTATGCCAGCAATACCATTTTTAAGTACGGTACCGTTAGTAGACTCAAGATACCGGGAAGCAACAGCTTTCCTCTAAAGGTAGATAATCTTGTCTGCAAAATAAACCCGAGGCCTACTTTTTCTTTTTTCAAGGGATAAGGGGTGAAGTGTAGCTATTTAACAGAAAATTATGGTGTAAAGGGGAGCGGAGGCAATAACCTCATTACAAAAGTAAGAAATGTGTATGAAGGTCTCTGTGTTTTAGTATATGATGAACGTAATAGCGATTCTTAGGATACATTCGAAACCATTTCACATAATTTTTTTGGAGACACGAAGCTTGGAAATTTAGCATCGATGCATGAAAAATAGGTTGAATTTATCTAAATTTTGTACGAGAGGTCATGCTTCTGAGATATTAAAATTTAGTTTTGGCCGTAATCCCATTTCAGAAGAAGCGCAAGTGCGCAAACATTTAAAAGAAATAGTGCGGAAAGCAAAATATTGAAAACATAAGATTGTAAAAACTGTATTTCTCATACAGAAATACCATCTATCAAACTATAGCTTGATCTGTTGATATTGTGCATTACAATTATGTTGGAATTCGATTGTAACCATAAGGTTTATTATGTTGGAAGTAATATTATTCCTGGGGTAAAAATTACAAACTGATATTATTGGAGATACTAACAATAAAATCATTTAAGAGGCTGTTTATACAGAATTGGTACAAAGATGAAGAAAACAAAAAGTCCATTGGATGGAATGATGACAGAAGCTGTTATTAAGAGACAAACTAAATTATGTTACCATAAGTGGTTTGCTTTATTTAAATATTTACCAGTGTTATCAAGTAATTTTGTTTTCTTCTGGCCCTTTTACCCTGTCTCTGGATTTGATATTTCACACGATAATGACCCTGGAGTTTTTTCTTTTTCTTTGAGCTGGGGAAACGGGAAAAGCACAAACTTTTCCACGGGATAGGACGCTGTTAGATCATCCCCTTACACCCAATATTTCAGAGTAAGGACACTTCCGTATGTGAGAAGGATATGTTCTGTGCAGTATTTTGACCATTATGGTAACGTATGAAAAAATTTCATGATAGAGGCAATACTTTTGTAATAGTGTATTCACTTATTTTCTTATTTATAGTACAACTTTGATTACTTGGATTTGCCCAAATAAACATGTTCCGTAGTCGAATGTAAAGTTATTTGAATATTTTATTCATTTAATCATGCAACGTGTCTGAATTTTCAGGCTTTTAAGAACTGAATATTCATTTGTTATCTAAACCGTTGTCTTATAACTGAAAGTATTAAGCAAATCGAGAATTAGATAGCTAATTGAAAATATGAAGTCAAGTTTAAATTTCAGGACCTATGTTGTGCCAAGAAGCAAAATTTTATTATATTTGTCCTTCTGAGATAAGAACAACAATAACTGGAATAACAGTATGAAGACACACACACACACACACACACACACACACACACACACACACACACACACAATAGCAACAAAATCAATACAGCCGCTACTACTAATAATAAAAATAAAAATTATATTGAAAATCAATCGTTACGGTTTATTGGGTTAAGTTTTTGCAATTTGAGCATTATTTTCCATATTGTGATGACGTCGCAAATTAAATAATTCATTTGTAAAAGAGACGGAGAAACGACAACGATGTAGAATTTATTACTTGTTGGTATTGCTGGTGTAGAAATTTCTACTTAGCAAAACTGTCTCAAAAGTATGTTGTATTTTTATGCTTAAGAAACCACGTGTATGCTCGTTGTGTATAGTCACTTAATAGATCGATTCATATTCCAAGAAAGTTGCTCCCCCCCCCCCCGACAACTCCACCTCGCAAGCATCGGTACCTTACAATATATGTTCAAAAATAACTTTTTGGGTTAGTGTCATTGATAGTATCAACATTCGCTTTGCTTGACTCTGATATGTGCTCTTAATAAAAAAAAAATGTTATTCATGGAAGCGGAATAAACAGGAAGTAAATAAACCAACAAGAAACAGAAAACACATTCTTATCAAAATCAATAAAGATGAATTAGTTTCTCAGTCGTGTATTGAGATATAGAAAGCTCATACACGAATTGCATGCAAATTGATATAATATATAATTGAACATTTTTGTAGTCAAAGGAGTGCTAGTCAACAGACGGGTTGATTTCATTTAATTAATAACTCCCAGTCACATCTTCGCTAGTATGTACCTAACCGAGACAGTAATCCACCGCCCAGCTATCTGATTCGGTGCAGGCGAAAGAAACTGATCCAATCACATTGCTCGTGCTATTTACTTCAGAAGATTGCTGGGAATAACCATCGCGGCCTCATGTGTCAGTCTCTTCAATTTAAACCGTTCACACAAAAGATTTTTCTTTCGAATCATGGCATTTTGGCATAATGGATTTTGTCGTATTGAATGCCTAACACGTGTAACTAGTTCTTTCAATGGTCGCGGGCAATACCTCTTTCATCCGCAAGAGGGCACCGATTTTAAACACGTTTTCGGTTAGCTACCCAAGCCAAAAATCGATGTGGATCGAAAATGATCGACGTCCTTGTCTAGCAAAGATGTTTATTGCATGACTACAGTAAAATTTAATTAGGTTATTATTTTTCTTATTACATACCCGTTTAATACAGCATGGTTGATCTGGTGTTCGATACTGATGTTCAATCCGTATTTCCATATCCCATATCGAGACTAGAACTATATTTAAGTGTTTTCACTGACGTCCGAGTGTCGGTATTCTTACATACGCTGATCGTACATTTATCAGTACGCATTCGTTTTGCATTCCTTTTACACTGTAAAACAAAAAAAAGCTGGAAAGGGGCATGTACTAATTATAAAACGGCATTGGTGTTTAGTTCCGAGTCTTGGGAAGGTATTCGTCTGATATGGCATATGGATACGTCTCAACCTGATGGCCTCGACATATTTTTATAGTAAAAGTCATACAGGTCATGTAAGCGTTTAGTACCGACTATTTCAGTAGCGGGTGTCGTGTTTAGAATTTGATTACACATGCCTTTCAATTGCAAGTATTCACTTTATTTGGATCCTCATAAATCCATATTCCTTTTGAAAGTTCATTATTTACATGCCCCGAGAAACACATACGGCAAAAAATCAATGTTAAAATACGTTTACATTTTTGGACGAGATCAACCTAGAGTCAAGCTCAACAGGGTCTTCTTTCCCCGCTGATTTCCAGTACAAACCGGATTGATTGCATGTTTCTTTCGTCATTATGATTTCCAGCAATTTGATTGGCCAGGCCCTTTTGAATATTTGGGGTTTATATACATCAATATAATTCTTCGCGGATCATACAGTTTGCACAGCGTTGTTTCGGTTCATACTTCAATAAACGTAAAAATTTAAATGGTCCATCCTCAACTGAATTTTGCGCGCTGTGATGTCACAATGAAAACTACGCGTGTTGAAACAAAAAATCGTACTACTCTACATTGTGACGATTAGACCCGACGTGCTCTTATCTTGACCCAGTTTTGTACCTGGCCACCACTGTAAAAGTCCATAGCGATTAATGATTTTCGTCTGGAAGTTTCTTGATGACAGTTAAGGTGCAGATCATTCAATAATCAGGACTGAACAGACTTGGGTTAAACTCTATTATTATTAAATTTTAGAACAATATTTAATATTCAATTCAAGATGAATAAATTGCGCGTACATGACCACATTGACATGCACTTTACCCGATATCAAACTCGTTCTTTCTGCCAACTCAAAACATAGCATGTCTCGTGCTTAACTGACTCGCATTTTATAAGACCTTATGACGCCACAATTATGTCATGACGTGGAATAATCAAACTGGTCCCAAGTTGACGTCACAAACAACGCCACAGCCTGCACAAAACGTTTGACCTCTGGGCCAGCCTCATTTCTACACATTATTTATGTTACTTTTTGCGATTCATTTTTGTCGGACAGATGGATAAATTTACTGTCATAGCTCTAATGGTGTTAAGGTAATGATTAATTTGTCGGTAGTATATATTACTTTTGGCAAATTCTTTCAAAAGCAAAGTTGAATCGAGACACAACCACCACCAATTTAAAAAACAAAACAAAAAAAAAAAAAAAAAAAAACCAAACAAACAAAACAAAACAAAAAAGACCCCAACTTTCTTCAAGTATTAAGTAAATTTAAACTTGTGGTGGCAGATGTGCTATCCAAGCTGTAAAGAGATGTATATTATTGTTAGTACTGTGATCGAGTAATGCAGTTGGGTATTGTCCGAGGCATGAACATGAAAGTCCTACCACCGCACATTTTGTTTGCGGTTTGCTTGAATTAAATAAGTACGTTGTTTGTGATGTGATAGTAGAATCTTACATTTTTACATTTGTACTCATTTCATAGAAATCTATGAAAGTTATTGAACCAAGCTGAACATAATACTACTACTACTACTAATAATAATAATAATAAACATCATCATCATCATCTTCACAATAATCCCTTTTGATACTCCCCTATCAGTCTGGGGAAGCGTTACACTACACAGACGCCAATACATACTTATCCACATATACACCTTTTTGATTGACTCTTCTCACAAAATCACAATTCTTTCACTCATTCATAATTCTCTCTCTCTCTCTCTCTCTCTCTCTCTCTCTCTCTCTCTCTCTCTCTATATATATATATATATATATATATATATATATATATATAAACTGCACAGTGATACTTTCAGTAGCAGCATCAGCATCTTCTCGATCTCAGCTAGAATACAGTACAACAGAGGTACGTATTTACATGTGTTTCAAGACTATGAAAAGAGTTATACGCTTGTCCGAAAAATTCTGTTTTATATGAAAGGATGTTCAAGTAAATTATAACCAATATGAACATAATAATAATAATAATAATAATAATAATAATAATAATAATAATAATAATGATCCCTTTTCATACACCCCTATCCCTTTAATATATCTTATTATTATGTTTCATTTAAAAGCAATTCTATGTGACTCTTGTTTAATGCCTACATAAGGAAATTCATTAATTTATTCAGTTCATCATTGAGTTTGTTCGAGAGTCATTTAGCAGGTATTATTTCAGTAGGGTAATATTTTAAGAATGGCTAATTATCTTTAGAACTGATCAACCAGTCTTTAAAAACACACATATTTTACTATTACAGTTAGATCTTGCATAATTGCTAATTTCATATGAAATTTAATGAAACAATTAAAAGTTTGTCGATATCAAGCGAAATGTTGGAGTATGTTTTAAACAAGTTCACGAATTTAATTAAAAAAAAAAAAAAAAAAAAAAAAGAGCACAAAATGTGATAATATATTTATCACATGATAAGTTGCATATATTTATCACATGATAAGTTGCATAAGTTTTTACCTTATCTTATTTATAATTAACAGCATTTTCTTACACCTTGAATAACATGATTTTACTTGAAATATTATAATGTGATATTGCACACTTAAAATAGAAAATAAATGATAAGAGTGAGAATGTGATAAATTTTCCATAGTTAAGTCTGTAAGTTTTACATTTAACATATCTAATCCTAAGCACTGAACTTACATAATACTATATTCCATTGTATAAAAAGCTATTTCAAGGCCTTTTCTAATACTTTAAATATGTTAATTTTTCTCAAATAATTACTCTACAAAAAAGACGCATAATGGGAATTCTAACGTTAAAACTAATGTTGAGTAAGTTCTTCCTATAGACGTCATTCAACATTCTTACTGTACGTTGCATTATTTGATAGGCGCAAGAACACCTGTCCGCTATCGCACATAGTGTCACTTAATCTCTCCTTAACTGGCAATAGTGTGACCATAACCCATGTGTCTTGGATAACCTCAATTTAAACATGTTCGTCGCTAGCTATGGAGTCAGATAAGGACAGGAGCCATTCGCACTGTAGATGCTTGGATCCTCATTTGTAACTTCCGGAAATGGATTTGATATGCAAGATGATGTGCCTGTCAGTTTTTCAAATGTACTTTACTTTTCCGATCAGCACTGGTACGTTTGTAATATTTAATCTTCAATCGATAGAAAGTTAGATAGCTTCTTAATTTAGACGTTTTTTTTCCCACTGCATGTCTCCGATAGTATTTCCACTGTGTAGGATCAAGAGAGATTTAGAATGTTATATGACCAATGCAGTAGAAGTAATAGTAGTAGTTGATGTAGAATTTAGCAGTATGTCAACAAAATGCTGGCTAATCGATGCCGATTAAAAGTAAAGTTCGAAAGAGGTAAATATAAAGGAATGCAAAAGAACACAACATATAGGGCGATAAATCCCCATCCCCCAACATAATTACTAATGAATAAAAGTTAAAATTTCTGTAAAAGGCATATATATATATATATATATATATATATATATATATATATATATATATATATATATATAATATAAAGGTAAAACATGTAAAATACTTAAAAACTTAAAACATATGATCATTTTTGAAAACACAACCCGCATTCCCTCGAAAAGTTCAAGATTTTCTCTGCTTGTACATCATCACACAATTTCTTTATTGTGTCCACATCAGAATACTCATTTGATATATGATAATGATGTATGGTATTTTAAAATTATAAAAGAGCAAATAAAAATGTTCTCAAAAGTAAAATGTGTAAAGAATAAAGGT